>CM043018.1:7770591-8396219 GCA_023690525.1 Holotrichia oblita
AACGCTTGGTTCATTGCTCCTGTTATAACCAAACAAGCTTGAGTCATTTTTGAGCAGTTGGGAGTCGTGTATGAGTGCAATTATTACCTCCTATATCGAGTGGTCTATACTTGCCTCCAAAAGTTTTTCATCTCTATAAAGCGTAAGCTTTGATCAAGTGTGACTCTTAGCTGTTTAGTATCGTTGCCTTCAGGGGCACACTTAATATAATAATTAAGACATATTTAGAACATTTTTGGAATACAACACTTTGAGTGATCTGTCAGGATGTCACGACGAAAAACTGACTCTATAGATCCGTTCTAAGATTGTTGCAACCATTTCGAACACATCCATCTGTATCAAGACGAGATTTGGCAGAAGAAGGAAATATCTAGAACACCAAGAGAAGGAACAATCTGAAGACGCGCAAGAAGCAAAATTTCTTCGTCAACGATCGTGGAAGATACATTTTGATGAACGATGAAATTGCGACAAAAAAGACATGAGGAGCTTGCCGGACTCTCGCGATATGGCCAGCAACTTTCTTTACAACCTGTACAACCAATAATAATAATAATTGAATTGAATAATGAAAAATCGTATCTCACGAAAGCTTTTTGCACGAAAATCTTAGGAAGCTTTTGGGGTTTTTGCCAACAATGGTTACCCTAAATCTATCCTCAACAAACTGATCTACCATTCAAATTTCTTTGATGGTCCCATAGAACATAACAATACAGTTTTAAAATATAAAAAATTACCTTTTATAGAAAATTTAACAAACCAAATAATCACTTTCTTCAAACCTTTCAATCAATTATCAATAGCCAAAGATAATACTATGAAAAAACGATTACAGATTACAAAAATTACATTGTGTACAAAGTACCGCGTTTGGGATGTCAGAGCTGCTACATTGGTCAAACATCACAATGGCTTAAACACTGTTTAAGCCAACACCGTAGTGGTTGTTGTTTGGGCAAGAGATCTTGCGCTTTGGCTTATCATACGGAAGGAAAAGATCACAATTTCGATTTTGACAATGTCAAAGTATTAGACTCAGATATCAACTACAAGAAGAGGCTCTTCCTCGAAATGTTTCACAATTTTAAATCAGGCACGTCCCATCTTCCTTGGTATTTATTCTTCATTGTTTTTATGTCTTGGTGGAAACGTTCCCCTTGTTCTTCGCTTAAATCTCTGAAATTGTGTTGGAAATGATGTAGATGACTATTAAGATGTGAGAGTGTAATTTTATACTCATATTACAGCCTAGATCTTTGAATCGCACCAGCATTTCCTCTGCTAGTTCTACATAGTTGTCACCCTTATGATTTCCGAGGAAATTTTGTGCAACTGCTAGAAAAGATTGCCAGGCAAGTCTCTCCACATCATTCATACAAGTCTCAGAATTAGTGGTGTACATTGACCATTTCAATCGAGAGCCTTAAGAAATTGCTTCATTAGCCCTAATTTTATATGTAATGGAGGAAGAATGATCTTTTCTATTGAAACTAAGAGTTCATTGATAACATTTCTTTCCCCAACAACAAGAGCATCTCCCACAGGCTGTTGATGTTTATTTCATTGATCGATTCAACTATCAATGCCTAGTCCTATCACAATAAACTAAAAACATTCCACTCACAGTACAACCAACTATGTTTTACACAGAAATCTTTATAAAATAAATATGCTTTCTTACATTTATATCGATTTAAACACAAAACATCGTACAGTACAAAATTATATTGTTGTATACGGCTGTAATATATATCCATACAATAGTGCTGCCTGCATCGATCTTCCTATTTCGTACTTGACGTTAATCGCCATCGGTTATGCATCGCTACCACACCATACCATTAGCGAACAGTGCAGCCGGGCTATGGTTGCGATCGTTCAGCGCACGACTAGCTAAACTCGATAGAGTTTCATCGATAATGTCGATACACCACCAGAGCCAGGACAAAATGGATGTGGAATAAATGGCGAAACTCGACAACGAACAGAATTCGATTATAGGGAATGCTACGAAAGGTTATTGAGTTAGAGAGCGCATTTATACCATTTGCATTAAGATACTTCAGTTGCAGTATGCGTTGTAACAATTGCATCGACCGTATAGGTATTGGAACGGGAAAAAAAAAGCTAAAACAAAAACGAAAATTCATCACGTGGTGTAAAATATTTAGTGTAAAATTTGTCGACGAAAAAAAAAACAAAAAAAAAAGTACCAGCTTTTAGGGCGTTTATATCCCACGGGGGAACCACCTAATTCAACTCGATACACCACTTCATAGTGGCAACCTTTTGCGAGCCCTCTCTCTCCCTCGTATAATAACACCATTAGAGGACCACGTTAGACGGCCATCGGAGTCGTTCTTAATGAAAAACGAAAGAGTGGTTCTCTCCTATAGTACGCTGCGTTATTAGCATACAGAAGTGATGTATCCCAGTGTATAACTGTGGCGCTAGAGACCAAGGTCGTTCCGTTTGCGGCATCCGAAGCTCTTAACCCACATTTAATTAAAAGTTAAATAAAATATATCGTGCGCGAGGAGGGGGGGGCGGTTTTTATTCGAAGAGGGTGAAATGCGGTCGTGCTGCGGTTAAAATGCAAATGTAATCATAACCGTGATGGTATGAGATGGGAGAGGAAATCATGAGATCCAAGGTGGAGAGTGAAATGGCTGGGAATCGCTCCGGTAGGACAGGGATATCGATTATTCTCGTACTGTGTTGTATGTAGGAACTCACCTTACCTCATTTCCTGTGCAATTATAGATAACAAATATGTCTATAAATTACTGTTGTCCTAAACTGTTTGCGCGGGTTTTGTGTAACATAGGTAATAGAGTCTAACATTGTTAATAGTTCTCGACATGAATTTGTTGGTTAGAGTTTATATTACATATAATAGCTTGATATAAATATATATCATTATATATATATATTAGTAATTAATGATTTAAGTTTATTTCGAACTAAATTTACGTAGTTTAAATTGGAGATTTGTCACTTAGATAGTGCGTTTATAAATTATTGCCAAACATTTAAATCTAGCGCTTTATCTTTCATACCCATTTAAATGGTCGTTTAGCGAGTACTTAGATCGAGCCACACCATGAGTCCAGCATAACCTCGTTCATTTCCACATGGCTGCAATGGCCGTCTCCTTTAAATAAATTAAAGACTTGATGAACTGTAGTTCCAACCTTCCTGAAAAAAATCATCAAACTATAAAGTGCTTAAACAATAAAGTCGGCATTTTGTGATCCTCTCCCTCCCTCCTTCACCCCTCCCTACAATGATGGGGTAGCTATATTTTTAATAATAAAATTGCTAGATGATTCGAAAGAATTGTACTCCAGCGAATCACAACTTTTGTATCGGATCACAAAGCACTCCCCAAGTTTCAGAACATACGAATCCATATGATTTTTTAGTTTGCCCTAACCTTCAAAAGATATGTGTATAAATTTGACAGCTGTCGGACTATTAATTTGTGAGATATAGCATTTTGAGTGAAGCAACTCTTGTTAGTTTGAAAATAATTGATAAAGAGGAATTTCGAGTGCTAATGAAGCATTGCTCTTTAGCGAAAAAAAGCCAAGACTTGGCTTGATAAACATTATTCGGACTCTGTACCAGGAAAATCAACCGTTGAGAAGTGCTTTGCTAAGTTTAAACGAGGCGAAATGAGCACGCAGTGGACGCCCCAAATGTTACCGACGAAAACGTCAAAAAAGTCCACAAAATAATTTTGGATGGCCGTAAAGCGAAGTTGATCAAGATAGCTGAGATTTTAAAGATATCAAAGGAGCGTGTTGGACATATCATGAATGTATGTTTAGGCATGCGAAAGCTCTGTGCAAAATGAGTGCCGTGCAAGTTTACAATCGATCAAAAACAACAACGAATTGATGATTCTGAGCGGTGTTTGGAGCTGTTCTATCGTAATAATCGCATCGACTATTACATAGCTTTATTGGAACGTTTGAAGGACGAAATCGCGAAAAAACGACCCCATTTGAAGAAGAAGAAAGTGCTTTTCCACCAAGACAATGCACCGTGTCACAAGTCAATGAAAACGATGGCAAAATTGGCCCTCAGCGACTTTTTCCTGTTCTCAGACCTCAAGAGAAGCTCTCGCTGGAAGAAAAATTTAGTGCCGATGAAGAGGTAATCGCCGAAACTCAAGCCTATTTTGAGGCTAAAGACAAATCGTACTATCCAAAAAATTTTTAATATAGTATGTACATATATTGAATAATAAAATCAAATTTTATCAACAAAAAAAATTGTTTTCTATGTTAGCCTACGAACTTTTCAGTCCAACTGTTAATCCACAGTTAGTAGCTATAGTCTTGTTTAGGGGGGAAGAAGCCAAATGGTGCAGATCTGTATTCGATTGGAAACAATTAAATTTGGCCTGCCTCTAGGATGCGTCTTGGGACCACTGCTATTCCTAATTTTGTATTAATTAGCCATCTATATGCAAATGTATCATAGTGAACTGGTGCTGGTTGCTGATGACAATACTCTTTTATGCAAGAGTGCTAATGCTGCTGACACCGGAAGAGGGCTGGCGCAGGAATAAATTTCCAAATTTCTTGAATGGTTTAGTTATGGCCACCGGAAACATCACTTGGTAAAATTGAAACCGGCTATTAAACCTACACCGAGACAGATTCAAATTATCCCAGAAGATAACGGCTAACCACTTCGTCTCTTTAGACCGTAAAATTTTGACGAAACCCCAATAATACTTAAATAAGTCTCAATCGGTGAGTAATCATAAAAATCAATTGATGAGTCAGTTGCTGACTTCTTCAGGTGGTAACGTGGGTTATAGCAACGATAATAATGCTTATTATTAAAGCAAAGAAGCAACTGATGAGTCGAAAGTCTAAATTGAGGTCGCCTAGTTCCTATAAAGCCAGGATTCCAGATAAAAGCTCCGAAAATGAAAGCTCGTCCGAGACATCTAAAGATAAGAATTCGAACGACACCGATAAAGCATCTCTGGAAGATTCTGATCTGAAAGATCGGGAATATGAAGACATCAAAACGATAATCGAAAGCGTAGGTAAGACGATGTAAACAAGGTAATTTAAAACAGAATGGGAAGACCAACTCATCGAGAGGGATCAGTTTCGATCCTTTGGCCTTACCATTGGATGCGGCTGAATTGGATTTAGTAAAAAAAACTGAATCGCAAGTTCCTAATCCCAACGCAGGCCTTAGCTAACTTGCATATCGAGCCGTCGTGAATCGAGGTAGAGGACACTTTCTTCCACCATCTTGCTCTGTTATTAGCCACAGTAACGTCTCGGGAATCCAAGGTTCTCCTGACCTTTTGTCTCTGTCTCCTCTTCTCCTTGAGTAGAGCCCTGACTTCTGAAGGAAGCCATCTATCCGGTTGAGGCAAACTCATGCTTGTTGCCCCATTTAGGCAGGTTGAAATGCTATTTGTGAGTCTTACAGCAGTCACCTCAAGAGAGGGAAAGTCCAGAATCCAGTCTACTCTCCGCCGAAGATCTATGTACATCCAGGAGGGAGGTTGGTTATCAGGATAGAATTATGGTCCAACGAAAGATCGAAGCTGAGTGCACATGAGCCATAGAAGATACGTTTTCTTCACCGCATAATCAAGGATGTCCGTCCATTTATAATCTTCCTATTCAAAATTTGATTGTATCATTATTCTCCGCTTAAATTTGATGCAAAAATTGTGTGATGCCTGAAGGAGCTCACTGTACAATTTTTGTAGTAAACAACTCTCTTTAGACTGAATTCCCACCTCCACCAATAAAATTAATTCAATAAGATTCCAATACTATCCCTTCAACATCAATTAGACTTCCATAACTGTCTTCAACAGGATCTGTAATATATGTTTAGTTTCATCATCATTAATTTCAATGTAATTCTTGCTCCCTTCTAAATCCTAACCACATTTTACCTGAAATCAAACGCCCTATTTGCCACCCAATTCAATACAAACGTATTCAACGTTACTTGCGCCTTTCCCAAGCTTCAATTTAAACTGCATACACACGAAGTTCAATTTCAATGAAACTATCTCCACCCCCGCAAACTTCCATATTATAATCTATGCTTCCTTTCATAAAGTTTCCGTATGGGTAATTTTACATAACTTACTCGTTCTACACGACGAACATTTTACGGTCAGCATAAACTTCTGAAAAGGAATGAGGCGAAAGTGCACGGTTGGCGAGCCCTAGGAGACCTCCTCTCTCTCTATATAAAATACGTCTATGCCGTGCCCATCATCGTATCGTAGCGGCCAATAATGCGAGGTTATGTCACGTCCTGGCTAGTCTGACAGCTACACTCCATTAATTATTATATCACGCTAATTCCTGACGT
This sequence comes from Holotrichia oblita, assembly GCA_023690525.1. Lineage (NCBI taxonomy): Eukaryota > Metazoa > Arthropoda > Insecta > Coleoptera > Scarabaeidae > Holotrichia > Holotrichia oblita. The sequence goes on from CM043018.1 coordinate 7,776,970, forward strand.
CCGACCGAACCGAAGCCTTCATCATTCATCGCTTCCCTCTATCCCCCCTCCCGCGGCGCCTCCACCATTTCTTCCAACTATACTTGTATACACGTATATATAGATTACGCTACGGCAACACTGTAAAATATCCTAACTTATAACCAAGACTGTATAAACAGGGGAAGCTTATCCTAGCCTACCATATTAGGTTTGGTATCGTATATATGTATATGCGTGTCTGTAGCGTAGATTTCGCGATACTGCCACCCCGGGATCATTAATATTCCCTTCCCCCTTTCGATTTCCTCCAACTTTGACGGATTCGCATTTAATCACTAACCCACGAACTGACATTTAAAAAGGCCGGCACCCTCTGTTCCTCTACTTCCTCCCCAACCGGTTTCGCGTTTCCCTCCCGATATAGGAGGGAAAGGGGGACAAAAATAAAAGGGGATCGGTCAACTAGTCCCCGACGGTTGCATATCTGCGAGTGGCGGGTTTTCGTTTCATTCCGGAGAGGTTGGTTGGCGATGGTGTTGGTGTCGATGACACGCAATCGTCTTTCGTCGCGGGGGGGCCTACATAGATCTCCCTTTTCCGTAATGGGGGGTTGCTAAGTGACGTTTCGCCGTTCTAACCGGGTGGAGAACGGTGGGGTGACGTTCATTATCGGATGAAGGAAGGAAAATTGATAGCGACGTTAAAGGTCTCGCTCATTATGATGATGATTATTATTATTATCATTGTTATTACACTTTTGCTATTACTTAAGGAACAAATTCTTTGCAAAATATTTTCTTGATGATACGATGAAGCTAAGAAATATAAATGTGTTTGTGTTTGCTGTGGGACAGTGCTGTAATAATTGTAATCTTAAAAGTTTTGGATAGATATCTACGGTTAATGAAAGAACGTCCAAGCATCTGTCCTGCCAAAATGAGCTTCCTGAAGGACAGCTGTACACGGCGTTTGGGCTTGCTGGAAGGACATCAATTGAAATTTATTTTGTCCAAATTAAAGAACTTCTAAAATTCAAGAATATTGACAATAAACTAAAACTAATAACAAGAATATAAATATCAACTCAAAAAAAAATTAAAAAAACTAGAATTGCTTTAAAAACAACTTTCTAATAATACAGTCAGCATTTAATAAATCAGGTATGAAAGTCACTAAACAATAAGTATTTCCCAATTTGTATTTAATAGGAATTCCATGCAAAATGTGGTAAGAATAGCAATTGCGACCTGTAGTTGGTGTACAAAGAACAGCTAATTCTCCACAACCACTGCAGAAATAACTTTTGCCCTTTTGCCTTTTTACTGTTTTTTTTTGAACTCTCCTACATAACACATATTTTCGTTGAAAAAATTTCAAAATATTCTTCTACCGTATGGATTCGTCAGACTTCTAGTGTATATGGTTTTCCTTGATTGTCAACACACTATTTTTGTGCTGGTTTCCCTTCTAACGTAGGTAGTTTCAGACCTCCCAATAAACGTATGCACTTTTTATCCGCCAAGCTGCAGTTACTAACTCGATGTTTTGCGATGTGGCCCTAGCAAAAACTACACTACCTTGATTTGGAGGACATTTTTCTTTTAGTACTATTATAGTGAATTGCTTTGTGGCAGTTTTGACTATACCAATGAAATAAAGGCCTCTTTTGTTGAGCTTTACTGCTGCCTTCACCGATGCGAACCAAGAATCACCTACAATTACTTTTCATGATCCGAATTAGGGTTCAAATACTCCTCCTACTCCGAACTCCTGTTGAAATTTCTTGTTTCCCATATTATCTTTCCCCTCATTTATTTCCATACGCACTAAAATATTGCTTTGGACGTCAGCTAAAGTTTTCATTTCACATCCAACACGTATCCCATACCATATTTTTGGCTGAATGCAGGTGCAGGAAAGAGATAATTTTCATCTTTTGTGGATCAATATTCTCCCCTGCTGTGTAGTATATTAGAAGTCATTCCATAAAGCAAACCAATTACTTTGTAAAATTCCCTCTATCTACATATTTCCCTTAATTGCATCTAGAATGCTCTCGATATTTTCCATTGGGAAAAACAAGCACCACATATCTAACTCTGACATATCTTGAATGTTGGCAGCAGCAGCAGAATATCTGTTTATTGTGGTTTCTATTCCAAAACTTCATAAAAATGATATAAGAAAGAAATATCAAGAAATAGTAACCATGATATTAAGAGAAAGTAAGGAAGGGGAAGGAGCAGAAGAGAAATGGACAAAATTCAAGGAAACGATATTGAACGCAGCAAAAGAAAGTTGCGGCACTACAAAAATATCAAACGTAAATATGAAAAGGACTGATTTGTGGAGCCCAGACCTGCAACAAATTGAAAAAGAGAAAGTAAGGAAGGGGAAGGAGCAGAAGAGAAATGGACAAAATTCAAGGAAACGATATTGAACGCAGCAAAAGAAAGTTGCGGCACTACAAAAATATCAAACGTAAATATGAAAAGGACTGATTTGTGGAGCCCAGACCTGCAACAAATTGAAAAAGAGAAAGTAAGGAAGGGGAAGGAGCAGAAGAGAAATGGACAAAATTCAAGGAAACGATATTGAACGCAGCAAAAGAAAGTTGCGGCACTACAAAAATATCAAACGTAAATATGAAAAGGACTGATTTGTGGAGCCCAGACCTGCAACAAATTATAAAGAAGAAAAAAGAATCATGGAAAATGAATATAATTACAAGAAGACATGAAGAATATGAAAAATACAAACAAAAGAGAGCCGAAGTAAAAATAGCAATTAAAGAAGCAAAAAACGAATCCTGGAAAACAATTGGAGAAAAAATAAAGAAGAGTATCAAAGAAAATCAGAAACTATTTTATGGAACGCTAAAACAACTCCGAAATAAAAAAAAACTACTCAATGCAGAATATGAAAGACAAAAATGGAATAGTAATAACCGAAGAAGACAAAATAATGGAGAGATGGAAACAATAATTTGAAGAATTGCATAAAATGGAGGGAGAATCAAAAATGGAAATGGACAGGAAATAAAACAAATCACAGAAGGAGAATCACAAGAAGCGATAGCGAAATTAAAAATGGAGAAAGCCCCGGAAAAGATGAGATAACAACAGAAATGATTAAATTCCTAAGAAAGGAAGGGTTGGAGAAATTACTCGAAATATTAAATACAGCAATAAGAACGAAGAAAATACCGAATGATTGGAAAGCAGGCATAATACTACCGATATATAAAAATGGACACAAAAGAGATTGCAAGAATTATAGAGGAATCACCCTCCTAAGTGCAACAATGCGGCTTCAGAACAGGCTGAAGAAAAGAAGAAGAACTTCAAACCGCAACAAACATTTCATCAAAATCAATCTGACGATTCGATGCAATCTCTTCAGATTCAACTTCTGACTTACTTTCTTCCTCTGCTGGTTGGTTTATGCGACTAGAAGCAACCCTTTTTGTACACTCATTTTTCTCTTATTGACACCATTTTCATTATCGGGCTTTATTGCCACTAAAGAAAAGAAAGATTTTGTTTTAATGAATATTTAAATTATTACTTAAGTAGTTAGCTATGTTTTAGTCGTTTAGAAAAGGTTTTACTTTTACCCTGCGATTTTTTCAGCAAGTTCATATTTATGGATATTTCTTGGTTGTCGATATCCCAGAGAACAGTTGCTGTATTACCAGATACATTTTTCACTACACCATAACAAAGGGTCGTCTTATGTCACTGCATTAAATATCGAAAAACTCCAGTTGGTATTTCGATCGTCGAAATTGGTTGCTTTTGTAAAAAGTCTTTGCGGGAAAAAGATTGTTTTTATTTGAAAGCTGACAAAGGGAACAAGGTTGTTATTTTAGATAAAGAAGACTACTATGATCGAGTTAATGACCTGTTGAGTAGTGGTCCTTATAAGTCAATTTCAAAAAATCCTTTACCGAAAATGATTAAAGACGTCAACAATGTGTTTAAAGCTTGTAACAGCCTTGTTACTGCCGATGTTAGACGTAAGCTACATGTTTCCAATCCTGTTATCCCTAAATTATATTGTTTACCTAAAATTCACAAACCTGGCAAGTCGGTAAGGCCAATTGTTTCGGCAATTGACGCACCGACTTATAAGGTTATCAAATGGCTGACCAATGAATTTAATAATTTGCCAATACAGCAACCTAGTTTTGCAGTAAAAAATTCGTTAAAATTTATTAAAGAAATTCAAAATATTCAGTTGCTGGAGGGTGAAATATTGATTTCATTTGATGTTAGTTCTCTGTTTCCTAGTGTACCGATTCCAGATACCTTGACATACCTCGAGGACTTGTTACTTCAAAATAGTTTGAGTCAACAATGTGTCCAGGAATATATTCGCTTAACTGACATCTGTATGAAACAGAACATTTTTCAATTCAACGGAAGTTTTTATGAACAGCTGGAAGGAACGGCAATGAGTCGCCGTTTTTGGCTAACTTTTTCATGAGCCGTTTTGAAAAGGACTTAGAATCTGAGAGTGAATACTTTCCTAGGGTTTGGTTGAGGTATGTGGATGATATTTTCGCTATATTTAACACTAAAAAATGTAATATTGACGATTTTCTCAATAGATTAAATAATCGGTTCGAAACCATAAAGTTCACTTGTGAAAGAGAAGAAAACGATCAGCTACCCTTTCTAGATACTTTAGTAATTACAAATAACAATTAGAAATGACAATAATGTGTTCAATACAAAATGGCAAGCCTGAATTTTTTGGTCCTTCTCACTTTTCCCTTGAACAAGGCCAGGTATGAGAATGAGCTTAAAATTATAAAAGATGCGGCCAAGTGTAATGGTTTCCAGCCTCAGCATATCTATAAGTTAATTAGGAAGTTTAATTATAAGAAAACTGTGAAAGAATCTACGACTTTTCGAGAGGATGTTAAAGCTTCACCCGTTGTGACCCTCCCTTACGTTCCCTTTATCACTAAAGATTTGAGTAAAATCTTCAAAGAGCTAGATCTCAGAATAGTTGACAGTTCTTGGACTAGTTTACGAAGTCTCATCGGTGACCCTAAAGATAAAATACAACCTCTAGAAAAGTCAGGTATTTACGAAATCAATTGTAAAGATTGTAATCAAAAATATATTGGGCAAACCAGGAGAGCAGTCTCAACTAGATTCAAAGAGCATCTGGCTATCTTAGATTTAATAGAATGGGAAATCGAGCGTTGCCCAACACATTTTTGAAACAGATCACAACATCAATCATACGAATGTTAAATTAATTAGACAAATAAACAATTGTATTATCGCCTTGATAATGACAGCATTGCTGTTGAAACGCGTCGGTGTTTTAGTTAAAACTTGTTTGGTGTTTAGTGGGTTAAAGTGTTTAGTGTTTTAATTTTACTATTTGTTTTATTAAAATAGTATTAAAGCTTGATACTACAAAATAATCTTAGGCAAGATGAAAATGCCCAGTTATTGATTAAGTTCTTTATTGAAGTGTCAAATTTTCGGAAGGACAAACTGTCCTGCCGGCAGGGCTCTTGTAAATTCAAACTGCATCTTACTAAGTGCCTACACTGCACTTATGGAGTTCTAAAGCTTATATATAGACACCGATATATCTATTATACTGCATGATACATAAAATAGCACCAGAATTAGACAAAGAAGACAGTATTTTTTCGAATATTTCCGAACGATAGGTTCTCCCATCCCATTTCGGGCGTAGCACTAAAATCCTCAAACCTATTTCGCAAATACGACGGAGGAGTATATATGGTATTGGCGGTGCGGCGTGATCATCATGGGTATAAGTGCCGTTGCCGAACATCTCTCTCGATGCCCCCCTGTTATCCACCAGCGAGACAGAGACGGCGAGAGAGTTTCGCCTAGCGTGCGAGCGAGGTAATTTCGTACGAATGGTCAAAGTTAGATAGTGTGCGATTCGGTTCTTGGGCCGTGAATGTCGATCACAATGTCGGTGAGTTCGCCGGGCATCAAAGTTCATACTAAAAGTCGTCTCTATAGCGTCAATGAAATTACACGCTGATTTCACGCCAACTATTTTCTCGTTTCTGAACAATTTGGTTAGATGGAAGGCCTCCCCTGAACAGCACCGCCACGCCGTGTGGAAAAGTTAAAATTTACCGATTCTCCGAGATCGGGATCCGTGACTATGAACGGGGAGTAAAAATGCGCGTTTGCCAAGTCGAAAGTTTTAACATTTAAGGTTAAAGATGTAAATATTACTTAACCGACAAAATCTGTGAGATATGTTCTCACGTTGAGACAGCATCTTCACTTGCGGATAATAAATTAAAATGATGTAATTTTAGGTGAAACCCGGCTATTGTGTTTGCAGCTCACATTTCATTTTCCCCCGATGCTTTTATTGTAATCGCAATTGTCAACGGCACACTATTCTATACATATATACGAGTACATGTAGCAGTAGCAGATCTCTTTCGAACTAGATTTTATATCTTATATAAATTCAACGAAGTTGTGGAGGGATGGGGGGGACGTAGGAGGTCGAAAGCTATCGCACGTTCGATCGTGCTCCAGGATAAATTTAATATTATTAAGCTTATGTCGTCACAATAGCCCCGCAGAAGCCGATGCGAAAAGTATTGTAGCGATCATGTTGTGTACTCTGCCTAGATGTCGTCTCGAGTACGTCTCTTCGGGCGGATGGAATTGCGCAGTTCGCGTTTATCTAGCAGAAAAGTAACGTAATCCATTTCTCATTTAATGCAACGAAAAGAAAAAAAAGCGCGACCACGAATCGCCGACGAGCGATCGCGAAAACATGAGAATTTCTCAGGAAACAATGGTATATAACGTCTTTATTTTGTAATCTTCCGTGTTCGAATTATACATCTGCGAGGTTCTGTGTGGGAAAATGTTTTAGTTTAGGTTTGATCGTTCTCTTTTTATATATATTTTGTAATATGAGGAAGGTGTACGCTTTAAAGAAACTATTTATCTGTATATCGTCGGTTTAAAGGTAAAACTTTTAGTACAGTAAACTCTCTCACAACCGACCTCCCTATATCCGAACTTTCCCTTACCCGGATTAATTGTAACAGGTCCAGTATCCATCAGTATGTACTTGTTTGTTTATGGTTGAGAATGGATGTGTGTTATTTAAGCTGATATGGCGACAAAAAGAAAACGTTTGGTAATTACCACTGCAGAACAGATTAAGGCGATCGAGAGAGCGGAAAAGGGAGAATTATTGAAGAAGGTAGCAGCTGAACTTCATGTTGGAATTTCGAGAATGAGTAACTGGGTTAAATCAAAAGCAAAGCTTTTGATAGCTGTTTCTGCAGATGGTCGACGTGATCTCTCCAAGATAGATTGCCTTTTGTACACGCGTAATAAGTGTTAGCTTTTGTGTTTTATCCTGACTTAATTTTAAACTGTTAGTCTTACACCATTCATTTGCCTCCGCCATGACACGATCCACCTCGTCCTTAAGTACATCTCCCCGTTCATTCTCTAACAAAAACGTAGCATCATCCGCATACACAAATATCGTGCATCCACTTATAGATAAGGGAGGATCATTTAATTTTGATAGTACGATCTTATGTGTTACGAGTAAATGTTCATTTACCTTACGATATATAGTTTTTAGGTTCCGATATGCCTCGATCTGACTTCTAATTCCTTCGACAGTTCATTAAATATGTATTTCATGTGTTTCTCTAATTTTCCCTTATGGTAAGTCAGTGGTTTGCTTATTGGTTTCCCCTTGTTCGCTTTAATAAGCAGTTCCAAGTTGGCAATATAATGATTTCTTCTTGATGATCTTCACAATAATCTGTAAATTCAGTTTAACTCGGATTCTTCCGGTCGTATTTCATGGCACTCCTTTAGTTTTGAAAGTATATTTATCTGTTTCATAAGTAATTCTCTTCGAATTCATTTTCAATACGTTTGTGAAGGTTAAATGTCAAAATATTTGTTATTATCTGAATGTAGGTTCTGTCTTACGCGTTCGTTACTCAGCATAGCCAACCGTTAGTTTGAAAAATTCTCTAATTCATTTTATAATTCCCTCCTGTTGGACGATTTCTTGTGGTAACGTCTATTTCCGTTCTTGAAGTCACTTCCCTCTCGGCGTTGATGTGAACAACACATATAGAATTGTATCTTTGGTTGGACCTTGTGGCTTGTATTTTCGGTCTTTGAAGGACTATCACTAGTTTAGTGGATTTAATTGGCCCAAGGGAACAAAATACCTCTTAGATTCTCTTAAGAACTATCGTTCCTTTGTTGTGACGCTTCAGTTGAATACGGATGGATAATTTCAACCGAGATTTTCTTAGTGTGTGCTCCAACAGGTGAATTCTTAGTCACATGTTTCGCCATTTTTGCTTTTTCTAATTTTCCGTTTGTCTTTTCATATTTTAGGAGCGTTTAATGTAACTTCACGGTTACGAAGTTTTAAGGTAACTCCAGTTACGAAGTTTAACCCCTTGTGAGGCTTCCGAAGAGGTCCTCCGACATCTCTACAGGTCACATTTATTTCATTTATTTTATTCGAGTCACTATATTAATCATTGAATAAGCCATCGGCTTAAATTGTTGAAGTTAATTAGTTATTTTCCTTTTTTTTTGTAAACCGTAAGTTAATGTCAAAATTTCTTTAAATGATTATGTGATGTAACTTTTCTTTTTAAATGTCAAACTGTTAATTTATTTTTGGTAAAATTGAGTAGATATAATTCATTTGTTTCACACAATTTTTAGCTTTCGTAAAGTACTCGACATATCTTGCTCGAGGTACATTATTATTATTTTTCTAAATTATTTACCACATAGTATACTTGCATGGTTCAATCTGTATAATTATATTTTCAACTAATTTTAATTGACATAAACATGTAAGAATTTTATGTGAGGTAACAGTCTGCAGATTGGAACTGGTATAGTGTGTTCCTAGATATATACAGATATAGTCCATTTCAAAATATTTAAATTTTAACAACTCTCTTAAGGAATTTATTTACGAATTTTATTTTTATTATTATTTACAACGTACTGTCTTCAACATTTATTTTTTTTTATTTTCATTAAATAACTGTTTATGCCTACAAATTTACTTGCGTTTGACATTATCGAACTACATCGAACTACTTACTTGCCTTCTGTTTTCCGGGGTAAGTATCCTTTGAATCTCGAAGATAAAAGAGAAAACAGTGGCGCACCCTTTTTTTAACATCTGTTCCCACGACCGTCTTGACTGAGTTAAGCCGCCCTCGAGGATTCAATCCCCACCATCAGGTAGGTCGAAAGTGTCGGTGCCTAACACCATTCCGAATAACTTTCCGTGTGTCTTTTCCTATTTTATTTATTTTTATTTTCGTCTGTTTTTGAAACCGATAGCCGCGTCGCGCGCGCTCTGTGTGTGTCGCGTGCGCGTAACATATGTTCTACACTGTCGAAAGCTCTTGACAAATCGCAGCACAACAATTGCAAATCAAGTTTCTGATCGAAGGCTTGAGTTATCCTAGCAATCAAACCTGACATAATCGATACTGTAGATTTTCGTTTTCGGAATCCATGTTGTGCACTACTGAAGAGTTGGAAAGATTCAAAGTAGCCCACTAGCCTGTCTTTTTTTTTGATATAGTTTCAAATATTTTTCCTCAGGAATAATGGAGGAATCAGTCATACAGCTGTTAAAAATATTTACAAGAGGCTGAGCTATGCTGTTTATGATAGTTCTTAGTAATACATTATTCATTCCATATACTATATCAGAACTAACCTTATGTTTAAGGGATCCTACTACAGCCTTCACTTCCCCTTCATTCGTCGGTGCTATATATAGGCGGAGGAATATTTAATGCAATCTCTGATCCCATATTAGCAATGTGTGCATTAAATTCCTCAGCAGTAAGAATTGAATCATTATTAAGTATACTCCTCTTTTGTGTTAGGTTTAGTTCTGTATTTATTACATTCCAAATTGCGCTGCTGCTATTTTACGAGCCCCCGATATAGGCAGTGATAGCCCTACTCTTTGCCAATTGCACCTCATCTTTATATTCTAACTTTAGTTTCTTATACAGCTCATGTGTGTCGTTATCTTTCGTGACTTTACTGATAACGAAGACGGCATCCAGTATATCTTTTTTTCTACCCAGCTGTGGATTGTGCCATTCATCGTAAGATTGCTCTTGTCGCTGATCAAAGTTTCTTTCAAACTCTTCATATGCATCGTCAAATAGCGCCAAGAAAGTCGTATGAAAGCGGCTATATGCAACAGATCCATTCTCCCCTTTTTGTGTATCCCAATTAACCGTATTTAATTGTTCTATAAATTTACAAGTGTTATGATCATTAATTTGTCTCGTTTTTTGTTTCAGATTATTTCTCGGTATGGTTGCTTCGATCTCAACAGCTAATTCGTGCGCGAGATGATGGGTTGTGTTGTTCGTGTCTTACATGTTAAAGTATCCATATTAATAAAAATTTGATCTATACATGTTTGCGTACTATTGGTTATTCTAGATGGTTCCTCAAACACTTACGTCAATCCGTAAGAGGATAAAATATCAGCGACTGTTCTTTTTTCAATTCCATCGGTCATAAAATCTATATTGAAATCCCCTGCTGTTGGTTTGTACAACAAAGGGAAAAAGGGAGTCTAATTAGTGGGCCTATACTTAAAGAAAAGGCAAGTCTGTTTGCTAAATATTTAGAAGAACAATGTTGGCATTCTAGAGTTTTTACTCTTTTAATTAAACACAGTGGATCGTTTTTAACAGCTTTTAATTTCTACGTTTTCGTTACAAGCACGCACTGCTTACATTAAAGAAAACTGACAACTAAATGTATTAAACAGTATATTTTTTTACATAGGAGGGAGCGTTTTTATATTCGCGGAATGGGGGATAAGGGGTGGAAATATAAAAACCAAATTATTTTTCTTTTTCAATATATTCATCTGCAAGACGGATACATTTTTCACATCTTTCAATCAATTTATTTATACCCTCATAAAAAAATTATTTGTTTTTATCTGCAAAATACGCCGAAACCGCCTCCTTGACTTCATCATCGGCAGTAAATTTTTTACCCCGCAGCTCTTTTCTCATTTTCGGAAACAGGTAATAATCACTCGGGGCCAGGTCTGGGCTGTAAGGTGGGTGATTCACAATTTCGAAGCCCACCTTATGCAGGGCAGCTAACGCAACGCGGCTCTTGTGGACGAGCGCGTTGTCGTGCAAAAGCAGCGCACCTTTCGTAAATTTTCCCCATCTTTTCTCTTTAATTCTTCTTTTAGTCGCTCTAATATTGAAGCGTAATATTCTCCGGTTATATAAACACCTTTATCTTTATAATCAATCAACAATATTCCTTCCGAGTCCCAAAATACCGTTGCCATGAGTTTCCCAGCTGATTGTGACACTTTAAATTTCTTGGGAGGTGCTGTGCCCTTTTTATGCCACTGCATGGAGTCTTGTTTGGACTCAGGTTCATAATGATGACCCCAATTTCGTCTCCAGTAACAATTCGACTCAATACACCATCCTTGTCTTCATTACAGAGGTCCAAAAATTCACGCGAACACTCTACGCGCTGTTGTTTTTGCGGCGGCGTGAGCATTCTCGGCACCCATCTTGCGCTGACCTTAGACATGCCGAGATGATCGTGTAGGATTTAAAAAATTGTTGTATCGGATACTCCAACCATTTCTGCGAGTTGTTTCTTCTTTAGTCGAGCATCTTCGAGTACAATTTTTTCAACTTTTTGGATAAGTGCTGGCGTGGTCACCTCAACGCTCCTGCCCGGCCTCGGGTCTTCAAGGGATATCCTTCCTTGTTTAAATAAACTATGCCACTTGTACACCATGGTTTTTCCTGGACAAGAGTCGCCGTAAACCAATTACATCTCATTCATTATGGTCGCGACTGATTTTCCTTGCCTGGTAAGGAACTTTATAACGGCACGATATTCGATTTTTTCCATATTTCACTTTTCACTCCTGATTATGTTACTTGGTTGACGATAGCTCAAAGACTAACTGTCTAATAACAATGAAACTTCGTATTTATACTAATTATGAGTCGCTGCACAGACCACGCCCCCAATGCGCCTAATCACCCCCCTACAACCCGCTTATTCCGCGAATATAAAAACGCTCCCTCGTACATTAAAATTGTAATATTATTTTTATTAATATAACAAAACAAATTATTCGCAAACTAAACTAGATCTCAAATACACAATTTTCTTTAGAGCTAACTATACTTTATTATTATTTAATTTTTTAAGAGAAATAGTGCTCAATAGCTGAGTGCATTGAATCACACTCCATGTATGAATGGCCAGATTCAAGGAGTTTGTGTTTCAATACTTGAATGGTTGGATAGTTTTTCAACACAATACAAATTACTTAGGTATTTAAGAAGCACTGTTTCAATTTCTTTGGATCCTCTTTTTCCATGTATTTCGTTCCAACAAAAGCAGTAACCATTATTTTTAACTTCAACTTCATTAGATCTTATCTTATCCTCATCTTTTCCCCTTTTACAATATTTCTTTCGAGCGATATGATCTCCATAAGCCTGTTCTAATTCTTCTGTAGCCTGACCTACAGCAGACGTGTACTGCGCACAAATGTGGCACTGATCTTTCTTTAGTACAAAAAAAGAACATTTTCAGGATGCTTAAGTTAGGATCTAAGTAAGTTGACTTGATTTTCTAATATAATGGGGAAGCATTTTTGGAAAGCTTTCACTGTGCTGTTTTAGAAGTTGAATGGCTTCTTCACTGGTTTTGTTCCTCTTTTGTCGGATCCAGAAAATATGCCGTATTCATGTACATGTGAAAAGCCGTATTTATTGGTCTGTTAGAAATAAGAACAGAGCGTTTTTTTTTTTTCGAAAAAACCTAGCAAAAAATTGAACGATTTCGAGTTGCATCTTGCCTGCCCCATCTTAATGCCACAGTTTTAATAATAAAGTCTTTCTGGCGCTTGTATCTTCTTTTGAAAGGTTTGGCTTTGGAGCTTTTGCTAGTTTTAGTCCTCTTTTAGTAAGGTACGGTTTGGATTCAACTCCGGCTGTGCGGTTTTCCACAGCGTTAAATGTTTTTTAGTGTCTCTTGGAATGGGTTCCTTATCTGGCTCAAAATCTGTACTTAGATCAGAGGCTTGGTATTCTGGATCTGCATCGGAATCGTCAATATTTCGCACAAATCAGGTTTAGATATTATAATTTCTTCATGAATACTGGTGGATGACAATAGTACAGGATCAATTTCTATTTTCGTTCTACTTTCTGATTCGTTTATATTCTGACTAATTGCATGCGACAATGAAATCTGTTGACCCAAAAGAAAACATAACTAATATGCTGCTAATTGCGTAAATATTTTATTTATGTAGGTACTTAAACCAAGAATCATAATCTAATAAACACACAAGATTAACGTATTTTGATAAATAACAAGCCCCATTACATACGTGCAGAAAGTGCTTAAAGAGATCAAACAAAATAACAACAAGAAACCTGAAACTGAATTAAATCCACCCAATACCACCCAATCGAAACCATTCCATCGGCAATCGTGCCTGAAACATTTGTTATCTGTTCAGTCTCAATTGGACATCTAATACAGGAAATTGCAGTATAAATAAGGTAGGTGTGTTCCTCGACTGACTGACTGACTGACTTCGTAAGTGAGCTGAGAGCTTAAGCGAGCTAGCGTTAGTAGCGCTCCCCCGTCTATAATAGCAACGACAAGTGAGCACATCGAGCAGTAAGGTTAGAGAATTCGTACGGAGGGGCGATCGCGCTAATCACTTGTTCGGACACCTTGTCGGGTCAGATGTCAATCATTGGATGGTCGTTGGCTTCGATCGTGATACGAATCTGAGCTGGCTGGCGACGCATATACCCGGATTACACTCCGGGGAATAGGGAGCTCTGTGCTCGTCGTCGGCGTCGACGTCCTCGGATCGTGATTACAACACGTCTGTTATATTCGATTTGCTCGGCTTTTTCCGGAACGTGTTCATACATGTTTTTATATGTGGAATACGGCGAGATTTCGTGTCGTATAAATCGAACATGTTTTGAAGTATAAAACAACGATTAGGAAATAACCATTTCGACGTGTTGTGATACGAATCTTGTTCTAGTCTAGACTCCTGGAAATATTTTATTACAGCTTCACTCATACATGTTGAACAATTTTGAACTTTAAACCAACATTTTTTATTAGAAGCTTGTCCGAAGCGACTTAGACATAGCTTCGTTGGAATTAGCTAGTCGAGAATAGACTCTCACTACCTTTTGCACAGAATCTACATATATTCAACTTTAAACTCAAATTTGGCCTGGTTACATCAAGTTGTCCGTCTCATGGTTAAAGCGTTAAATGTCAAATATATACAGGTTTGACATTTAAACGTCAAATGTTGTCATGTTTGACAACTTTGACACAATTTTGACATTTGAGTATCAGAAATTAAATTCAGTGACAGTCAGTTCAAATGAGGTGTATTTATTAATCCATAAATCCGTGAGATGTCGAGAATGTTGACAGTTTTAGTATTTAAATGTCAAACATTGACAAGTATGACATTTAAAGATAAAACATTGCACAAGTTTGACGCTTAACTGATAAACACCAACAGGAGATTGAGATTTAAACATCAATACAGATACAATTTTGACATTTTAGTACTAAACATGAACAAGTCTGACATTCGAATATACAAATATCGTGTCCGTTTTTGAAATGTCAAACTTTCGTCTATATTTATTATTTAAATTGCAAACCTGTACATATGTATTTGACATTTAAGTATGAAACTTGCTTGTACTTGATGTTTATAGATCGAACTTATCCATATTATTGACATTCGAGTATCATATTACACATTCAAAACATCAAAATTGTCTATATTTAAGACTTTAACTTCTAATTGGTGTCCATATTTGATATGTAAAGGTCAAACTTATCCATATTTTACACTGAAATGTCAATCTTATCTATATTTGAGACAGAAATGCGAGATGGATGTCCGTATTTTATATTTAAATATCAAACTTGTCCATATTTAACATTGAAGTGTCAAACTTTTCTACATTTTGGACAGAAATATCAGGTTGGTGTTCATATTTGATATTTAAATGTCAAACTTGTCCATATTTCACACTGAAACGTCAAACCTATCTATCTGTGAGACTTAAATGTCAAGTTGGTGTCCATATTTCACATTGAAATGTCAAATGTCCTCGTTTGACGCTGAAACGTCAAGCTTGTTTATGTTTGAGACTTAAATATCAAATTGTTGTCCATATTTGATACTTAAATGTCAAACTGGTCCATATTTTAATCTAAAATGTCTAACTTGCCCATATTTCATACTGAAATGTCAAATTTGTGTATGTTTTAGACGTAAATGTCAAGTTGGAGTGTATATTTGGAGTTTAAATGTCAAACTTGTCAATATTTCGCATTTAAATGTCAAACTTGCTTATATTTCAGTCTTAAATGTCAAATTGGTGTCCGTATTTTACAGTGAAGTGTCAAATGGATGCCCGTATTTTATATTTAAATGTTAAACTTATCCATATTTCACACTGAAATGTCAAATTTTTCTACATTTGAGACAGAAATATCAGGTTGGTGTCCATATTTTATATTTAAATGTCAGATCTGTCCATATTTTACACAGAAATGTCAAATTTTTCTATATTTAAGACAGAAATGTCAAACTTATCCATATTTTACACTTAAATATCAAGTTTGTGTCCATATTTAATATTTAAGTGTCAAAGTTGTCCATATTTTACACTGAAATGTCAAATTGGTTTATATTTAAGACGTACATGTCAAGTTGGTGTCCATATTTGACACTTAAATGTCACACTTGTCCATATTTTAATCCAAAATGTTAAACTTGTTCATATTTCGCACTGAAACGTCAAACTTGTTTATATTTGCGATTGAAATGTCAAGTTGGTGTCTATATTTGGTATTTAAATGTCAAACTTGTCAATATTGCACACTGAAATGTCAAATTTGTTTATATTTCAGTGATAAATGTCAAATTCGTATCCATATTTCACAGTAAATTGTCAAAATTGTCAATATTTTACAAAGAAATGTTAAACTTGCCAATATTTCACACTTAAACGTCAAACTTATTTATATTTCAGTCTTAAATGTCAAATTGGTGTCCATATTTCACACTGAAATGTCAAACTTGCTTACATTTCAGTCTTAAATGGCAAATTGGTGACCATATTTCACATTGAAATTTCAATCTCGTCCATATTTCACACTGAAACGTCAAACTTGTTTATATTTGAGACTTAAATGTCAAGTTGGTGTCTATATTTGGTATTTAAATGTCAAACTTGTCAATATTTCGCACCGAAATGTCAAACTTGCTTATATTTCAGTCTTAAATGTCAAATTGGTGTCCGTATTTCACATTGAAATGTCAAACTTATCCATATTTCACACTGAAATATCAAATTTCTTTATATTTGAGACTTAAATGTCCAGTTGGTGTCGATATTTCACACTTAAACGTCAAACTTGTTTATATTTGAGACTTAAATGTCAAATTAATGTCCATATTTTATATTTAAATGTCAAACTTGTCCATATTTTAATCAAAAATGTCAAACTTGTTCATATTTCGCACTGAAACGTCAAACTTGTTTATATTTCAAACTTAAATGTCAAGTTGGTGTCTATATTTGATATTTAAATGTCAAACTTGTCAATATTTTACGCTGAAACGTCAAACTTGTTTATATTTGAGACTTAAATGTTAAGTTGATGTCCATATTTGATACTTAAATGTCAAACTAGTCAAAATTTGACATTAAATATGAAATTTCTCCAAAATCTGACATTTAACAAATTATTACCAACGGTTGAGGTAAACGAGGCACATAATTAGAATTAAAATTGCCGCAATGCTGTAAACTTCCGTTTAAATAATACATGCAATGAAAGCGAACCAATTTAGCCTAATTCAAACCTAACCTTTCCCCTTCTTACGACACATTATTTACTACATGGCGCGTCCGGTATAAACGAAATTTTAGTGCGAAACTGCGACGACGTTAACTTTAGCGGACAGTTCGGGAATGGGTGTACATAAATCACGCAAAAACTCCTCTATCCAACCGAACGGCTTGGAAGTCTCGGCTGGTAGCACCACCAAAATACACGGATAGTCAACGCTGCTCCACGAATTTCGGCTCCATTCGCACAAACCCATTTTTTTTTGTCTAGCCCAAAAACCAGCAAGTACTTACGCACGCAGACGTCAAGCGTGGGCATAGTCGTCGTGTGTGTGTGTGTGTGTGTGTGTGGGGTGAAGGAGAACGTTATCTGAATGCCCTGCGGTCCATGTGATAAATCGTTTTCGCGGTCAAACGCTATGATCGATATCTACCGTGCCGACAGGAAATTCAGAGGTCGTAATTATATTTCTCTCACGCACGTGGAAAAGTTTGGAAATTTTTTTTTCCTCCCTCCGGTTTGCTATACGATCATAATTCATACTAATTAAAAATGATGTGAGGCATCTTTTATTTATTAATTTTTTTTTTACGAATACGCAACTTGAATTTTCTCCGAGAATTTGCATACTCTAACGTGATTGTGTCGCCATCTTTGTTGTTCTTTTCTTTTTAAAAAAAAAAAAATGTCGCCTTAGTATTCAAGCTGTACATCTTATTAAAGCAGAAACAAGATTGAAAGACAGGATAACGTGATTTGCTTCTCAATATTCAAGATATTTCAAAACAAACAAAATCAAATCCGGCGCAGCCACCTACAGCATTATATTCGCTAGACACAAGAATTCCATAACGGTATCCCCTCTGTTATTACACCATATTCTAAAATTTACCCGCAGTTTGCGGTAATATAATAATATCATCACGATTAACCACTAATCTTAATTTTATTTTTTTCAGAAATAAAACCTCACCATAGAATTATAATTTTTATTGCAAAACGAATCGTTTCTAACTAGGCGCAATCATGCAGTAGGGAGATATCAGTAACGGGGTAGGGTGAATCACGAATTTGTACACGTGATGCTCGTGAAGATTAAAGAGGAGTTTGTATAAAAATGCGCCGTCGTGCCTCTTGGTATTAAGTTCACGTTCGAATACCAATCAATGTTGTATTCTCTCTGTACTAACAATCAAATGTCAAATGGGAGTGGTTCAATTGCTGTAATCTGTACCTGCGTGTATGGGACGTATAATAGCAGGTACTTGCGCTGATCTAGTGAGCTATTACTAGATCGTTGGTATTGTTATAGCGTAGGATCGGGGTGTCCTTTACATCATCTACGTTCGAATCAGGGATTCAGATTTGCGCGGATAAAATTTGAATTTAAAGGTGCAATACGATAATATGAAACCTTTTTGCTTCCACAAATAACTTGTTCTTTATTATCTGCTTCTTCCAAGATGGTTGAGAACGAGAATAAGGAGAATACTCTTCAAACGTCTTTATTAGAAAGTTGTTCAGCTGCAGCTTTATCCGTAGCAATTGGCTAAATATATACAAATTTCATATTTAAACATTAAGTTTTGTCAACATAAAAAGTCAATCATTAATTTGTAGTTTAATTTAAAATTAATTTTGACTTTTTGTGTTCAATACCGGACGTGATGTGTCCTTGTATTTTCTTGTTTCTTTGTTCTCGTGCTTTTATTATGGTACTCTCTTTTTGCCTCTGATGAAGTAATAAATTGATTACGAAAGCTTTTTGGCTGCTGCCCATTATCCATGTTTAATCATGTTTTCAATCCGAGTCAAATTAAAACAAAACTACAACTAATTTCAATTCTGGAATCATTACCATTAGGTTACTCTCCAACTACCTCCTACTCCAACTTACTTCAGATTCTGTGTCATGTCCACTTTCGATAGCAAATCATCGTCTATGTCATTTTCATCACTTTTACATTCGTCAAACCGAACGCACTGACTTTGAAGGACCCGCGTAAGAAATCATCTCAATCCTCATACAGAAAATGTGATGTACGGACAAGTTTAACATTTAAATGTCAAACATAGACAAGATTGACATTCAAATAATACATACGAACACAATTCGAACATTACTACTAAATATACAACATTTTAACATTTGGATATTAAGTCTGAACAATTTTGGCGTTTAAATGTCAAATATGGAAGAGTTTTACATTTAAACCTCAAATATACAAGAATTTGACATTTAAACGTCAAATATGAACAAGCTTAACATTCAAATTATAAATACAAATACAATGTTAACATTTAAATGGTATGTATAAACAATTTTGACATCTAAATGTCAAGTATGGAAGAATTAGACATTTAAACGTCAAATATGCAAGAATTTGATATTTAAACGCTAAGTATAGACAAGCTTAACATTCAAATTATAAATAAGAACAGAATTTTGATATTTTAAATGCCAAATATGAACGAATTTCTTATTTAAACGTCAAATATGCAAAAATTTGACATTTAAACGTCGAATATCAACAAATTTGACATTCAAATTATAAATACGAACACAATGTGGACATTTATCTGCTAAGTATAAACAATTTTGACATTTAAATGTCAAATATAGAAGAATTTGACATTTAAACGTCAAATATGCAAAAATTTGACATTTAAATGTCAAATATGGACAAGTTTAACATCCAAATTATAAATACGAACTCAATTTTGACATTTAAATGCCAAATATGAAAGAATTTGTGACTTAAAGGTCAAATATGCAAAAATGTGACATCTAAACGTCAAATATGGACAAGCTTAACATTCAAATTATAAATACGAAGAGAATTTTGATATTCAAATGCCAAATACGAATCAATTTGTCATTTAAACGTCAAGTATGCAAAAATTTGACATTTAAACGTCAAATATGAACAAGCTTAACATTCAAATCATAAATACGAACACATTGTCGACATTTAAATGCTAAGTATAAACAATTTTGCCATTTAAATGTCAAATATGGAAGAATTTGACATTTAAACGTCAAATATGAAAAAATTTGAAATTTAAATGTCAAATATGGACAAGTTTAACATTCAAATTATAAATGCGAACACAATTTTGACATTTAAATGCCAAATATGCAAGAATTTGACATTTAAACGACAAATATGGACAAGCATAACATTCAAATTATAAATACGAACACAACTATGACATTTATATGTCAAATAGGGAAGAATTTGGCATCTAAACATCAAATATGTAAGAATTTGACATTTAAACGTTAAATATGGACAACCTTAACATTCAAATTACAAATACGAATATAATGTTGATATTTAAGTGCTAAGTATAAACAATTTTACCATTTAAATGTCACATATGGAAAATTTTACATTTAAACTTCAAATATGGACAAGTTTAACGTTCAAATTATAAATTCAAACACAACGTGGACATTTCAATACTAAGTGTAAACAATTTTGACATTTACATGTCAAATATAAAAGTATTTGACATTTAAACATCAAATATGCAAGAATTTGACATTTAAACGTCAAATATGCAAGAATTTGACATGTAAACGTCAAATATGGACAAGCTTAGCATTCAAATTATAAATACGAACACAATGTGGATATTTAAATGCTAAACATAGACAATTTTGACATTTACATGTCAAATATGGAAGAATTTAATATTTAAACGTCAAATATGCAAGAATTTGTCACTCAAACGTCAAGTACAGACAAGCTTAACATCCGAATTATAAATACCAACACAATAAGAAGTTTTAAATGCTAAGCATAATCAATTTTGACATTTAAATGTCAAATATGGAAGAATTTGACATTTAAACGCCAAATATTGACAAGTTTAACATTCAAATGATAAATACAAACAGAATTTTGACATTTAAATGCCAAATGTGAACGAATTTGTCATTTAAACGTCAAATATTGACAAGTTTAACATTCCAATGATCAATACGAACACAATTTGAACATTTAAATATTAAATATAAACAAGTTTGACATTTAAATGTGAAATATGGAAAAAGTAATATTGGAATGTCAGTGTGGGTTCTCCGACAGGGCTGCCCTTTCCAGCGCCAGCGCATCTTACACAACGCACCGACAAACGCTGGATGAGGTAAGGAATCCGTAGGTGAGTGTCGGCCGGAAAAACACCGTGAAGATCATCAGTTTCGACCTCGAACTGAAGGAGGTCTTCCAGCAATAATCTTGGATCTTGTATCCACTCGTTTTATTGGAAAGTCCTTCCTGAATTATAAAGTTATCTTTTATTTTTCAGTTCGTTTTAACGATTAACATTTTAAACATAACCTTTTTTTGTTTTGTAATTCGTAAGCAGTTAAGTAATCAGCGATAAAAACAAACAAAAGATGAATTTAAAATCCGATAACGAAGAACACAATAGCAACACGTAATAATCCAGTCCGAGATATTGAGATTTTCCTCGCCTGTGATGATGGTGGTGGTGGTGGTGGTAGGAAAAAAAAAATCCAGACGAATTCGTTCCATTACAGGGACGGGGGAGCAGCTGAATAATAGATCCAAATGAGCAACCGGAACTGGCGCAAATGTTATTCGCCTCGGCCGTGGTTCTCTAATTGAACGGAAATCACGGTTTTCATGAAATTCGCTAAAACGTTATATTCACCCAGGGATACACTCGTGTATGTATGTACGTTACATACTTTCATGCGTGTTCATTACTAAAACGGGCGCCTATTCATATTTACACGTTTGTTAGTACATATTCGATGTGTGTAGCCGCCTAAACAAAAACACAAAACTTGTTTTGGATTACGAAGTGGTAATTGGAAACAATGCCGATAAATTAGATGATTCTGGTGAATGTAATTGAAGGTTTCTGAATTCGAAAAGCTCGAATTAGTTTGCGGATTTTAATTAAATAAGTTTTTCTATTTAGATACATTTTTTTTTATATCACCTATGATGTACATATCTAAGGTTGCACTCCTGCTTGAGCTTTATCACTTCGTTATTCAAATTTCGACTCTCTCCTGGGATGGAAAACACTTTCCCATCCTCCAGCCTTTTAATTTTATTCAATTTCGTTTTTATTATTGCCCTGTTTTTTTATCCTGATATCATATTCACTGTGACGACACGTAATTACTCAAGTTGAAATTGTGAGAGAAAAGCAGAAAAATTATACCCGCTTATTATTCCATATCAGATGGAAATGTAGGGTCCGACCTTTCTACCCCCGGCTAAGGGACACACAGGATATACAAGCGAGAAAGTAGAAGAGGAGGAAACGAAAACGAGATATAAATTAGAACGATCTTTCTTTCATTTTTATTTAATGCATGAGAAAAAGTTTATTTGTCGGAATTTTTACATTCTCTTTTTTTCCCTCTTACATCCCACCCTACGGTTACGTTCCAAAGGAGTTGGAGTGAAAAACTTTCTAGCTAACATAGGCAAGAATACTAGCTTCAATTCTCGGCGTCTCGTTCTAGCGAAGGAGGCAAAAGTTCTTCGGGGGTGCGCGACCATCCCCCAGGCGTGCCTCCGGTCACGGTCAGGACAGAAAGAGAGAGGGAGAGACTTTTGATATGTTTGTTTTTCAAAACTTTAATATTACATTTTCTTTTCCAAATATTGATGTGAAAAGTTGCAAAACGTTTTTATGTAATTCGGGGGGCCAATCCCAGACGATTTAGATTTTCGGAGGGTCATAATATGACTTTTAGACTCTAAATATTTTATTATATGACAGATATATAGAGAGAGAGACTAGATATAGATTTGGCTCGTCTTTGGTTTCGCGATATGAATTGCAAATCGTATACAAAACACAATTTGAATCTATCATATTGTCATTTCATACATAAACGTTAAATATACATATTCATGTATAGTTTAGCATATGCATACGATCACCTTTATCTATTATCATAAATGATGTATGCAGATTATGTAAGAACTGTTATCAATTCATCACTCTAAATCCTCGTGCATAATATAGATGTTGGACTAACCTATACAGATATAGAATATCACATCTTGTATTACAAAGAAAAGTGGAGCGAAAATTCAACCTTGCGGTACTCAAATAATAGAATAATAATAAGTCTGTGAAGACAGAAAGCAGAAATTTCTAAATCCCTAGAATGCCTTTAAAAACTAGCTCTTCTTCTCGAGCTAGCTTCTCACTATATTTTGGAAATGAAAATGTGATTTCAATTGGGCGAAAAGAATGGAATCTCCCACCCTTTCACCTGCAAACTAGATAGGTGACAGGAAAAGATTAACTACTTGGTTTTCAGGGTCAGAGTTCCATCATAAACGTCTGCTGTGAGAGTTTGTGCACTTAATAAGGTCCTGATAAGCTCAAAATGTCAACAATAAAACCAATTTTTAAATCTTTATTATCAAATATCTCCCAAGATATTTGAGAAGATTATTTTATCACTAGTCGAAAACTTCTTAAACGAAAATAAACTCCTAGATTATGGATAAAGTGCTTTCCAGAATGGAAAATCCACATACAATGCAATAGATCAAATCGTAACGGATTTGGGAGTATTTTTAGATCACTCAAAGGGTTTCGATAGCATGCATGGAATGCGTTTCACAAGGACTAATGATAAAAGAAACTTCTCTTCATGCAGAGCAATCAAACAATGCATCCCCCAAAGCTCAATACTGGGACCGATCCTATTTCCCACATATATGAACGATTTTCCTGACATCCAGACCAACAGAATGGCGCTGTATACAGATAACACTTCCTTGACCACACACATTAGACAAAACGCTCTAAAACAGAATATTGGGAAGACCAAAACGAACTATAGTTGAACCTATAAACGTTATGTATGTACATTTAAATTATGACGATGTCCCACACAAAATTGTAGTAAGGACCAATAAAAATATTTATTTATTTAACTTTTGATTGATCCAGTTTCCTCTTGGAATTCACGCCAATTGAAAAGGATTCTGTCTGGTGAACGTGGGACCTCCTAGAACATATTGGAACTGTACCTAATGTGAATGGGTGAGCCTTAAAACGTTCGAAGAATAATTCCAGCATTTTATTCAGCATCAAAAATCATCAAAGGAAGACACTCCAGCACAGTTGTTGATTGATGGATAAAGGAGTCGCACAAAAAAAATCTTGAAAGTTGTTAAGGCAGCCAGAACACAGTTTGTTATGTTTCCTTTGAGTACAAATTACGAGATGGTGCTGGAGAAATGGTTGAGCATCATAAGACAACCTAATGTAGACAGCAGTCCTATTGCTTGTACACCATTTTTCTGTTAATGATAGAATTTTATCTGCAGAGCTCCCTACGTCAAGTGCTTCAACATTTACTAGCGCAGTAGCTCGTTATGTTCGTTTATCTCAACCAGGATCATGTGGACGTCTTCCAACAGAATTTCATCCAGTGTTATCAGCTGATATAAAAAACACTGCCCAAAATAAAACGAACAAGATTTGTGTGATGAAACGACGTAGACTTAGTTAGCTCCAGTTTCGACAAGCAAAACGTAAGGGAGAAGAGAAGTACAAGAAGCAATAAATTAAGCCGTAAAATGCACAGAACAACACTCTGGATTCCACCACTAAGGAAAAAGAGTACGTACACAATACCCGGTCAAATTTCCAGAACTGTGGATGATGATAATTGTAAATGCATTTATTACAGTGACACATATTTAAGGTTTGCACGTGGAGATGGTTGGAGCAACGGGTACGATAGTCCTACATCTCTCTACTAAGGTTGGGCTTATTTGCCTCTAAACCCCCTAAGCTCAATGAGTGGCTCTTCCAATCCTGTTCGTGATTGATGCATGTTTTAGGTATTAACACTTGATTGTGGTGATCTCTGACGTTATGTTATCGCTGTGGTCCTGAGCCCTTCTGATTTTTACCTTTGGGGTGGGCGATCTGGCTCCAACTCCGTTAGATGTGTTATCAGTTGGTTGGTGGAGGAACAGGCTTTGTCGAATATTTTATTGACTAATGCTGTTAGGAAATCCTTCAGCGATGGAGTGTTGATCTACGTTCGCAGTTGTTCATTTCGCACAAACCATGCTCGAGTAACAATTCTGAGAATTTTATTTTGATGTACCTCTAAGTTCTTCAGGTGGGTCTTTGCAATGCTCGATATGTTAGGATCCGCCTGAGGAACTTCCAACAGGAATGACTGGGTATGTAACAGATCCTGCGAATTGCAAACGCTCCTGTTTGACATATTTCGCCAGAAAGATTTGGATTAATGAATAAAAAGTTATTTTGTAGAAACTAAATCAACCAGAATTGTCCGAATAATTTAAACAATTAACGACCGATTAGTTTGTTGACTGAGTTTTCAAAATTTTTGACACGGTAGCCTATGAACGTTTGTTTAAATTTTTGGTAGTTATGAATAAATCAATTTCTCCGCCTCAATCCTCACCAATGGAGCGCTGCCTGGATATGTGCTTACAAAACCCATCTAAGACGAATTGAAGCCCAACAAAATAAAATACTGAAGCGCCAACACTGACCTACAATTGCATCCAGATCGCTCCCCACCACCTGTAGCGGATAGGAGGGCACAAGAAGTGCTGGCGCATCTAACTCCTGATCAGTAATCTCACTTATTACTTACTCACTTAAGAGCTTCGCTCAGCGCTAGGAGCGAGCAGGACCACAAAAAAAGCACCAATAGAGCTCTCTTTGACTGCATAAAATGAGCTCTCACTACTCTCGAAAATTAACCAACGTTTAACCATGCGATTTGTTTGGCTGCGATTAATGAGCGAACAACAATCGTGAGCCGTTTACTCAAACTGGAGCATTATCGTATAAGAGGAAATGCACGTGTTTGATTACAAACTAATCTAGCTAGAATCACTAACAAGGTTGTGCCGCAAGGCAATATTGTGGGTCTCGCGTTGTTTCTAATATACTTCAACGATCTAAAAACTATTGAATGTCTTTCTATCGATAAACGTTATTTAATAATATTATGAGGCTAAACTCGTTGGGTTAACTTTTAAAATCATACCTTTCGAAGCGACCTAATTTTGACATTCGTTGTGTATTCATGAAGTTTACAAATTATCGCCGAAAAATTAAAATTAGATAATGGCATTTCGCAGTTCAATTAAATCCATTTCAGAAACGATCTCTGCTGAACGGATTCAGAACGGAGTTGTTCGAATATAATCCAAGCTAGCTAGTAGAAAAATGCTCCCCGATAAATTCCTAACCTAGTTCAACGTGCCATATTTTATATACCATAATAAACAACCATATATGTATGTAATGTAGATGTTAGTTGTAAATTATTACAAACTTGCACAACAAATTCATACGGATACATTTGTTCGTGAGCCCCAACATACAGAGATAATATCGCATATAGCAACACACACATTAAACTCATTTACAACATGGATACGCTCACAGATAGTATACGTGTGCGAGCAGGAAAGTTTATTGCCGGGGAAAAGATAAAACGTAATTATCAGAAGCACGATAATGACCCCCTTTTCGCCTGTATACGCGCTGAATATCTATCTACCTGCCTACCCAGTTCGTTCTACAACCACTTTTAAAATAAAACTTCCCCCCAAAGGATAACGATTACAATAAATTGCGTGCGATGCTTCATTATCGTTCGCACTCCATCATTAAGAGGGCGTCGCTCGTCGACATGTACAAACACGAAACACTCCTAGCATATATAATAATAACTCTAAAGTTTTTCCACCAATACGTCTTCATTCGCGATGATATTACTTCATCTATAATAGTAGACAACAAACTTCGTAATTGATTCCACGTTGGTCAATATGCGCTGGTAACGCTTTGATGTTGCCGTTCGCTAAAGACGAATATTCGGTGATGTACAGTCTGTTGGGAAATAAGAACAAAACCCCAATCCATCAGCGCCGGGACACAAAGAAAACGCAACGGCCTGGGAGCGGAGGCGATTGCCGCCTAAACGCAACGAGAGGATAGAGAAGCTTGAGAGAGGATTCGGCTTCGCGGACTATCGTGAGGGAACCAAAAAAAGAAGAAGAAAAGGAGAGAACGATGGCTGAACGTAGACTACATAAAAACAAAGATTTCATAAAGTTTGGGGCGATGCTTTGATGTTAGCAATCTGCGACGTGAGATTCGAAGAGCCTTTGTGTCCGCTCCATTCTGTAAATATATGTGGGTGTGTGTGTGTGTATACGGATAGATGTGTGTTCAGTCGATAGATGGCGTTTCATTTCATTTTAGTTTTTACGGATTCTTTTTTTTTTTGAGGTTACGTTTAAATGTGATGTTGCCGTTTTGAGGATATTTCTTTTCCTATGAGTGAAAATGGGACAAACTCTACTGATAAGACTTCGTCACAATTCAATATCGTTCCAGTGGATAGTCGATTATTTAAGTTCAACTAATCCATACTAGCATCTGAGAGCACTGCAGTAATTTGGCCATTTTTTTTCATTTATTAAGCCTTTGCAATAGAAAATCACACTTCTAATCCTTGAAGGCCATCTTTCGCACATAAAAAACTTGAGAAGATGTCGTTGAAAAAGCCAGAAATAATTGTAGCTCGCGAATCACCACAGAAGAGTTCTAACTGTTTTCCAAATCTCACACTTGGACTTACGACCCCGATGTTGACGAAAACATTGACTTTGCAACTGCTGAACTGACATTCAGCAAAACGAACATTCACAAGGAAAAAGACAATTTACCAACAACTGTTATGCAATCCTTAGATTCGATTAATGAATCCTGTACATTGAGAGTATCAAGTGGTTTTAACATTCTGCCATTCATCCACC
Organism: Holotrichia oblita; assembly: GCA_023690525.1. NCBI lineage: Eukaryota > Metazoa > Arthropoda > Insecta > Coleoptera > Scarabaeidae > Holotrichia > Holotrichia oblita. Next base: position 7,804,799 of record CM043018.1, read on the forward strand.
CCCTAAAATACCACAAGAATAACGTAGTTCAAAATGAAGGGGGTGTGGAGGTAGAGTAGTTTTGACAAGCACTCTGTATGAAGGTCAATTATGAGAGGAACAACAGAAGAAGCGAAAGCAGGTCGAACAAAAACACTTTAAAGCATACCACACAACATCCTTCCAAAGATCTTTCATCTACCAGATTACCAAACTTTACAATCCTATTTCTTCTTCTTCACTCATTGTTCACGCACCAGAATCAAAAAGGATTCGTTTGACAAAGAGGACTCGGACCTTTCAGCGGACTTTTCAACGCGGTAGCGTGGAAACCATTTTACATAAGGAATTAGGTTTCAAAAAGGTGGCTGCATTCGACAGGACACTTCAGAGACGAATTTGGCCGTCATTAAGCAAAATTCATCATTATGATCCTGAATCAAATCAATAAGGAATGGAGGCAGCACAAGGGTTTACCACCCCCCTCGAAAGTTTCATCATGGTCACGGTTTTTTTGGGATGCCGAAAAACTTATCCTTATAGACTTTTCTTTTTGTTAGAGGAACAGCGGACTTTTCAGCGCGGTAGCGTGGAAGCTATTTTACATAAGAACTTAGATCTCGAAAAGGTGGCTGCATTCGACAAGACACTTCAGAGACGAATTTGGCCATCGTTAAGCAAAATTCATCATTATGATCCTTAATCAAATCAATAAGGAATGTAGGCAGCACAAGGGTTCACCACCCTCCTCGAAAGTTTCATCGTGGTCACGGTTTTTTTGGGATGCCGAAAAACTTATCCTTCTAGACTTTTTTTTTGTTAGAGGAACAGCAGAAGAAGCCTTGGAAATGGCGGTTTTCTATAAATGCCGAAGTCGTCATAGAGAGAGGTGTGGTGTGGTCCTTGATTCAAAACCGACATTTTGGCGCCACTTAAACTTAGTTATGTCGAGATTTCTGAAGAGGCAGTAAGCTTTGGCTTCCTCTAGTATATCTGAAGAGGTTTTTCAAGATTGACGCTTAAAATTCTAATCTGCACGGTGTTTCTCCGATCTATATTGACTCATGGGGCCGCACAGTGAAACGAAACAATGATTTGCTGGCCTATACATGATTTACTAAATTAGTTCTATTCATTAAATCTACAATCATTTTGTATACTAAAATATATGCGCTTTAAGTATTGGAAAATATTACTTTATAAAAATGTGTCTAGATATTCGAAAATTCCTTTTAAAGTTTAAACTTTAGGAATATGTAAAATAGATTGTGACAATTTTCACTCCTTTTTACATACATAATATGTATGTGTAAAGTAAATGCGTTTTTATTGCTTGATTTTTAAGAAATAATCTAAATACTGAAGCACTGTTAATAATTAAACAAAAAATTAAATTCAAGATGACGTTTCATAGTTATTCAAGTTTGCCAAAGGACTGAATTTTGTATCATTTAATTACACATTTAATGTAGAATACCTCTGCAAAAATTCGGCTGCACAAATTTGCACTATTGGCTGGGGGGGTAATGTGCTGTTTAGTTCTCGACAATTGAATATGTTGTCAAATTTTGTTTCGGAAGTGATACCCATATCTTGTTAATTTTATGTATGCAATGTTATTAACCACAATAACTGTTTACTCTTTCATTTATTTATAGAAATTCGATTGTATTTATATGTTTCAATTCTGAAAATATGTCACAATTTGTTATGCCTGTGTTCTCACAATGGTCGAAAAAGTCCTACTACCACAATTCAAAACTAAATGGAGTAAAGCTTATAGAATGAAGGAACGATTGTTAAATGATAATTACGACTGGTTAGATGGTGATTTCATTGTAAGTATCAAAGCATTAGATGGATCGTCTAAGTCAAGCATACCAGGAGGTCGTCCAAGTAAATCATATGATGATGCGACTGAGAGAATAAAGAGAAAAGGTTCAACAACGTTGTTGCAAACGGAAGACGGATTAGACGGGAGTTGTCGTGTGTTGACTGGGTCGGCGCACTTTTGATTGATATCGATATCGTAACTAATAAGTTTTACTCAGTCTTAAATAATATTATTAGTAAATATGTTCCTCTTAAAAGAAATTATGGTCGGCGCTTCCCAACATGGTTTTCTCAAGCAACTGTAAAGGTGATAAAAGAGAAAAACAAATATCATTTTAGCTTATTGGGTGGTCGTTCCAAATTTTTAATCTCAATGGATTACAAAAATTATTTGAATAGTATTCAAAACAATATGGTTGAAAATCCTAAATTTCTTTGGGAATTCGCTAGATCTAGGGAGCGTTCGGTCTGTTTACCCAACATTATGAATTATGGCAACGAGGAAGCTACTGACACTGCTTCAATTTGCAACTTCTTCAACAGATATTTCAGCTCTGTTTTTGTTGACGGTCAAATTTTACGATGTCGTTTTCAGTCTCCTCCACCCATATTTCTTGATGTCCGTTGAGACGTGGACTCTGATGGGATTCCTGCGGTTTTCCTTCGAAACTGTACTAACGAGCTTGCACCACCTCTCCAAATTATTTACAATCTTTCTTTGAGTACCGGTTCATTTTCTTCCAACTTGGAAAGAAATCTCACATTATCCCAATTTTTAAATCAGGTAAGAAACAGTTGGTGGGTAATTATCGCCCTATTTCCATGCTGCCGATTTTGTCTAAGGTCCTCTCTCTTATAATACCTCAACAACACGGTTTCTGCCGCGGCAGATCTGTCGAATCTAATTTAGTGGTGTACACTAACTACATCTTAAATGGACTGGACCGAATGACGCAGATAGACTCAGTGTCTAAATCGATCAAATAAATAAATAAATAAACGACTAATAGGAAAATTATTGTGGGAAAATCCTATGCCTTCTTCGACACGCTTTTGTAGAAGACTAAGAAGACTAGAAGAAGGAGAAGAAAAGACTAAGTGTGTTGTTTCAAATATTAAATCTGAAATTGGTCGTTTAACATCATTACAAATTAATATTTATGGAAAACAAAATTATGTACAGTATCAGTTATTTCTTATAATGAATGATGGTAAAGTATTCGAACTTCTTCACTGGATCTCTTGGTGCAGAAGTAGAACACTAAACACTTTAACCCACTAAACTCCAAACAAGCTTTAACTAAAACACTGACGCGTTTCAACAGCAATGCTGTCATTATCAAGGCGATAATAAAACTAAATTAAAATAAAATCTACAAAAACAGGTAGCCTAAATGTTATGCACGGTCAATCCGATACGCATCATTAATTTGCGATTAACGAAAACAATGACGAATGCGGGATAGGTCCGTTGTCACAGTTCATAACACATGACTTATTTTTATATATTTCTAAACCTTCGAAAACATTTAGAAACTTACAATTGTTTATTTGTCTAATTAATTTAACATTCGTATGATCGATGTTGTGATCTGTTTCAAAAATGTGTTGGACAACGCTCGATTTCTCAATTCTATTAAATCTAAGATTAGCCATATGCTCTTTGAATCTAGTTGAGACTGCTCTCCTGGTTTGCCCAATATATTTTTGATTACAATCTTTACAATTGATTTCGTAAATACCTGACTTTTCTAGAGGTTGTATTTTATATTTAGGGTTACCGATGAGACTTCGTAAACTAGTCCCAGAACTGTAAACAATTCTGAGATCTAGCTCTTTGTAGATTTTACTCAAACCTTTAGTGATAAAGGAAGCGTAAGGGAGGGTCACAACGGGTGAAGCTTTAACATCCTCTCGAAAAGTCGTAGATTCTTTCACAGTTTTCTTATAATTAAACTTCCTAATTAACTTATAGATATGCTAAGGCTAGAAACCATTACACTTGGCCGCATCTTTTATAATTTTAAGCTCTTTCTCATACCTCGCCTTGTTCAAGGGAAAAGTGAGAAGTCTGTGGACCAAAAAATTCAGGCTTGCCATTTTGTGTTGAACACAATGATGGGAATCTGAAGGAATGTAGCGAAGTGTACTGGTTTCCTTTCTATACACGTCAAACTCTAATCTATTGTCATTTCTAATTACTAAAGTATCTAGAAAGGGTAGCTGACCGTTTTCTTCTCTTTCACACGTGAACTTTATGGTTTCGAACTGATTATTTAATCTATTCAGAAAATCGTCAATATTACATTTTTTAGTGTCAAATATAGCGAAAATGTCATCCACATACCTCAACCAATCCTTAGGAAAGTATTCGCTCTCAGTCCTTTTCAAAACGGCTCATGAAAAGGTTAGCCAAAAGGGCGACCCATTGCCGTTCCTTCCAGCTGTTCATAAAAACTCCCGTTGAATTTAAAAATGTTTTGTTTCATACAGATGTCAGTTAAGCGAATATATTCCTGGACACATTGTTGACTCAAACTATTTTGAAGCAACAAGTCCTGGAGGTATGTCAAGGTGTCTGGAATCGGTACACTAGGAAAGAGAGAACTAACATCAAATGAAATCAATATTTCACCCTCCAGCAATTAAATATTTTGAATTTCTTTAATAAATTCTAACGAATTTTTTACTGCAAAACTAGGTTGCTGTATTGGCAAATTATTAAATTCATTGGTCAGCCATTTGGAAACCTTATAAGTCGGTGCGTCAATTGCCGAAACAATTGGCCTTGCCGACTTGCCAGGTTTGTGAATTTTAGGTAAACAATATAATTTAGGGGTAACAGGATTGGAAACATGTAGCGTACGTCTAACATCGGCAGTAACAAGGTTGTTACAAGTTTTAAACACATTGTTTTGACGTCTCTAATCATTTTCGGTAAAGAATTTTTTGAAATTGACTTATAAGGACCACTACTCAACAGGTCATTAACCCGATCATAGTAGTCCTCTTTATCTAAAATAACAACCTTGTTCCTTTTGTCAGCTTTCAAATAAAAACAATCTTTTTTCCCGCAAAGTTTTAATGATTTTAATGTTTTCGGATTTTAGGGGTGATTTATAGGATTTCAAATTTTTTGAAATAGTATGTTTGCAGGCCTCCCTAACGAACTGTTTTGTGGGCTCAGGAAACCGCTGGATAGAGGATTCTATCCCGGCAATAACCCACTCAACATTCGATTCACGAGTCTGCAAACCAAATTTCAATCCTTTATTCAAAAGATTAAGTTCCCGTTCATTAAAACTTTGCGAGGAATGATTTTCTACTATGTTAATGGTATTCATCGGAACATGATGTTTATTTTTTAAAAAACAACCTAACTTTCTTAATTTCCCATCATCTTATTCTGAACTTTCCTATCGATTGAAATAAACATGTTCCGTTGAAAATCACACCATAGTTGATATTCGACATCATTAAGATCTAATGTTAAAAATTTCCAAAGTTGGTAAGCTTGAATCTCACGTTTACTGCGTTTGGCAAAAAGATATTCGATTTCTGAACGCAACCATTTTTCTTTCGCGTAACGATTGACTTTATCACTACTTTTGCAATTATTCGAAACAGTAACATTAATAAAGTTTAGAAAAACAATCTAATATCTTCGCTAATAAACCTAATTTTAGCACTAACCTTATGGTATAAGTTCTGATCCTTGGACCTGGTAGCCATATTACGAACTTCTTCCCTGGATCTCTTGGTGCAGAAGTAGAACACTAAACACTTTAACCCACTGAACACCAAACAAGTTTTAACTAAAACACCGACGCGTTTCAACCGCCTTGATAATGACAGCATTGCTGTTGAATTTGGGATTTAGGAATGAGATTGGTGTAATAGTAGATAAACCACGGCAAGGAAGTGAGAACAGCAATGATGGAAACATGGCTAGAAGATTTTTTCTAACCCATCTTGCACTTCTGACTTGTTCCAAACATTAAATACATATATTTTTGGATGGATTATTTTATAAAAACTAAACTCTAAAACTATTTTAATTTTTATTTATTTGGAATGAAAAGATAAGTACTTATAGGTCATGATATATAGATATATTAATCTAATCTACAATAAATTATACTTGATGCATCTGCTTGAGACACACAGAGATATTTAATGACACGGAAGCGCTACAACTGGTAACGTTTATTGCCTCACTAGATATTGTAACATGCATTCAAAATGGGCGGGGAACATCGCTACATTAAACTATGGAGCTTGTTGTCAGCCCTTAGGGTTCATGTTGTGTTACGTTCACGGAATTGGAGTGTTAGTAGAAATGTGCGTCAACTACACACAGACACACACACACATACATGCACCTAAACAAACTGCAACGTTAGAATTGCACGTGTGGAATGTATTCCTTGCAGTTATACGACTGTAAAATGCATTGCACAGACGAGTACTACAAATTTTATTACTGTTGATGTGCACTCTACGTCATCTCTGTTATATACCTCCGCAAGTATTTCTAAGTAATTTTGCAATGTCTTGGTTTTAATACGTATATATCAAGTCGAAAAGGGGACGCAGCGACCGGAAATTGCATCCCGGAGAAGATATAATTCGTGTTGGGATGCGACTATGTAAACTTTGCATACCTGCATAACATACGATACATTAGATCTATAAGTTTTAGCTCGAGCAAACTTTGCAAACGTAGATGTACACGGTGCATAATGGAAGAACGAGTAATAAGAGGGAGTTGAAGGTATGCCTTCGTAAACAAAGTTTGAAAGAAAATTATAATTCACGTGAGATGAATGAATTTATAGGTCTATTGCTCTAGACTAAAAGAGAATTCAGTTTGTTGGTAAAACATTTTCTAAAAACACAAATTAGTTCCCTTCAAATAGCCCATTTCAACAAATCCTTTTCCACTCGTGTTTCGACGAAATTAAAATTTCAAGAGGGAAGCTACTACACACACGGACCGTAGCGCATAATTGAGGAAGCATACGTTATTTTCTACTTTGAAGTTTACATATCTTTGCTCCCTATTTCCGAAGCAAGGTACAGAATAGTGCAATGCTTTTTCCACGGCGTGTTGGCGGGGTTTCGTTAGGGAGACGACCGACGTCGTAAATACTGCCCTCTATCGACAACTCTATGTAATATTAATGGCACTAGCGTCACCGAGCACACGGACAAGATTTATTACGTTGCTTGAAATAATTGGCAGCAGGCACTAGATATAAGGGAAGGGTAATAATTTGTACTAAGATTCCGAAGGAATTGATTCCGCTACAGCTCTTTTTTTGTAGCCGTTTTGGGAACTGTATATCAATATTTATTGAAGGTAGGATTTTCCCAATGCCATTACATTGATAAATATTTTATCAGGGTGGTGGTGGATTTTTTTCCTCTGTTGTTTTTACCGTATGTTGCAAGGTGATCGGAAGAATTATGTTTATGTATACTATATTTGGGTTTATAGCTTGGAGAGCTTAAGCTTGTCAAGAGCTCCTATCTCTATAAAAAAAAAACAAATAGTTATGTGATTATTTAAATCACATCTAAACTTGATTAGCTTGAACTCATTTGGTGACTTTTAAATCCAAACTTAAACAGTCTCTGCCGGCTTCATATTAAAGAGCGACAGTTTCTGCGTGGATTCAAAAGTTTGTTGAGTATACCACAACATCCTTCCAAAGATCTTTCATCTACCAGATCACCAAACTATACAATCCCATTTCTGCTTATTCGCTCATTGGTCAAGCACCAAAAACAAAAAGGATTCATTTGATAAAGGGAACACTTCGGAGACGAATTTGGCCCTAATTAAGCAAAATTTATCATTATGATCCTGAACCAATTCAATGAAGCGGAGGATGAAATGGGGACAAGACAAGGGTTCACCACCCCCTTCGAAAGTTTCATCATGGTCACAGTTTTTTGGGATGCCGAAGGAATTCTCCTTTACTACGGTGGTCAGACTATAACTGGATACTCTTACGCTGGATTAATTTGAAAATTTCGTAGTTCCATCAAAGAAAAAAGGAGGGGAAAACTCCACTCAGGACGTAGTGCGCCGTTTCATCATCAACAAAGCTTCTGCCCACAAGAGCTGCGTTTCAATGGCGTCAATTCATAATTCAGGCTTCAAAATTTTTCAACAGCAGCTCTATTTTCCAAATTTGGTCACATCGTAGTAACTTTCCGCAAGCTGGAGGACATGGTCCTTGAGCGCTGGGACGGATAGATCTTCCCGCAGCTGCCGATTTCTCAGGAACCATGGGGCACCGGTTATAAGTCGGAGGGTGCAGTTCTGTAAAACCTCCAGCCGATTAAAGTTCGTCTTGGCCATGCTGGACCACACAAGACTCCCATACGTGATGACCGACCTCAAAAAAGTATAATAAATCAATATCTTGGTCTTCAGAGATAAAGCTGATTTTGAGCATAGCAGCGGATAGAGGTAGGATCTAGCGGCGTTATATTTTTCTACGATCTTCTCCGTGTGTTGCTTGAAGGTCAATCGAGAGTCGAGCCTCAACTCCAAGTACGTGACCGAGGGGCTCCATGGCAGTCGGAAATCCCCGACTATGATGTTGTCCGGGGGAGGCCGGAGTCTTCTGGTGAATCTAACAGCCACGCACTTGGAGTCGTTGATCTTAAGGCGCCATCTTGAGGCCCACTGGAGGATATCGTCCAGCGATCGCTGTAACCTTCTCCGCAACATGTCTTCGTCTCTCGAGATTGTGAAGATGGCAGTATCGTCCGCGTAGATAGCAAGATCCGTACCTTGATGTTTTGGAAGATCGTTCATGAAAATCAAGAAGAGGCTCGGCTCCAACAAGGAGCTCTGCGGGACGCCCGCCGCCATTGGATGAGTGGACGAGTTTTCCGAACCATCGCGAGTGAAAAAGGTTCTATTGGTCAGATAGGATTGAATTAGGCGCACCATATTTGGATTTATTCCCCTGGAGATCATCTTGTAAATTAGGCCACGGTGCCACACAGTGTCGAACGCTCGCGCAATGTCCAAAAACACTGCACCCAGACTCTCTCTCGCCTCAAGAGCGCCGCGAATATCCTCAGTAAGCCTGAAAAGCTGGTGCTCGGTGAAATGAGCCTCTCGAAATCCGAATTGCTCGTCCTGGAGAACTTCCTGGACGAAGATTTCCTCTTTAAGCCGAGTCACTAACTGTCTAATGCGCCTAATCATCCCCCTACAACCCGCTCATTCCGCGAATATAAAAACGCTCCCTCGTAGGTACTTTACTATGACACGGTCAAAACCCGGAAGCCCTCATTACACGGAATTATAAATAAATTTATATATTTAAATACTTAAAAATTTGACCTAATTGATTCGAATCAGCCCAGATGAATACCATCTTTCGGCCTAAAAATCATCCAAATTTAATTGTTATAACAAAAATGTGTTCAAATTATTTAATTACATAATAAAACTGCTAATTTCAGTTTTATCAAAGCAAATTAGTCATAAACCAATAATAATTCGTTATTAGTAGCCGAATTACCACATCCTAAATTCTGACTAACTGGATACAACGCTAATTCTGAAGAAAATAAGAAATATTGCAACAAGAATTTTGTGGAAACATATTTTACCTATATCACTACATTTATCATGACCAACGCTAAGTGTATTATGAGCGCCTAAGATGGCAGCTTGTTCCTCTGGTGTAAATCTAACGTTAACGTATCATCTATGGTCGAAATTATTCGTTCTACCAGTTATAAAAACCGTGTCGGTTAGTGCTGTATTTCACATCAATTTGGTAGCGTCTATTATTAATACGCATAGTTAGTGTTTCAATCAGGTCGACCGCGAATTATTCAAGGCCTCGCTTATAAAATATTCAGAATGTCCTTCGGAATCTCTCTAATACGTAAATACGTAGTATACGACGTGTACTCGAGTAAGACGCGAAAGTGGATCATAACGGATGTATGCAAACAATTTTACGCTACCGCAGGGATACATGCTCACGTTCATAAATACTAAAACAGAACAAACCACTCTATATCACCTCTCGTGACCATAACTTCATATTAAGCGGAGTTGCGGGCGTTAAAACACAGGAGCCCGTGTAACTTCATTCGGGAAGTGTATTAATTTATCCGTTGTTCTGGTTTATCACACGGGAGATGACGGGTCGGAGACATATTGATTACGTGGCGTAATTACAAGTTAGTGCTACCTTCTCGAGCGTAAAAAAATGTGGGAATTTGTGCGTTTTATTTGATTTATACACGCTCTTGGTTATTGCTTCGAAATTGCCTACGATATTAAGCGGGGTAAAGTTAATATTATAATTAAACGGGGCAGGTTTAATCCCGTCAGACAGTTTATTCGCAACCGTTTGCAAAATCATGTAGATCCGCGTGGATAGCACAATAATGAAATGTGGTATAAAATTACGGCGAGAACGTCCGCCACTATGGCAGCATCATGAAGCAGGCTGGTCTCTTCCACCATCACCTCGCGTAAGCTGATTAGGACACGGACGGGCGATATAAATAACCGTAATTTTCGAACTCGTAAAGTTTAACAAGCCGCGATTTAATTTTATTGTCATTCGAGATTACTTTGCGGCTTACAATAGTGTCCGAATTATTCTCGTCTTTCATCTTATCTCACCTCCTGATTTAGATGAAACTTTATTGGAAAAACTTTTGACACAATCAGTTATGACATTTTCCTGGCAATTTTTTTTTGTTTAGCCCCCACAGCCCCCCCGCCTAGTCCTCTTCATCTAGTCCAGATAATATTGTTCCTAACATAGAATAGAATGGTTTCAAAGGACGTCATTTCGGGACTTTAGACAACATCCAAAAACTGAACACACAAGAACTGGAACATCCACCGTATAGGCTGATTTCTAATTAAAAAAGAGACCTTAGGGAGAATTGCAAGAACATGTTGACTGACAAAATTCAGATTATTCTTACAAGGGTATCGAATTATTAATTAATCGTTGTAATAAATGTGTAGAAGTCAGGCGAGAATACATTGAAAAATAAAAATTATTATATTGTTCCAATTTCTTCTATATCAGGTCGAGAATTTATGAAGCTTACCTCGTAATAAATAAAAAATTTAAAAAAAATTTGGAAAATAAAGAAAACTTCTGGTCAACAAACAACATCGTTCACGTCCACCAGTTGCAAAAATATGTCATCTTGAGCTCACTACAAATCATGTTAGCTCAAGATATCAGCTATCCCACATTTTAGAACTAAGTCTATCCTAACAGTTTGCGACCTTCAAAGATTCCCCAATTTATCCTTCTTTTGGACTGCCGTCTATGACGTCATCACAAAAAGAGCTGAAACGAGGTGTCCTTAAAAGAATATAATACTTGCTTTCTCTAACTTGAAGTCTGAATGGTGGTGTTTGAATACTGAAATAAGATATATGGGTATACAGGGTGTCTCAGTGAGACCGTTCATTAGAAATTTATCGGATTCTGGGCAAAAAAAAATTGTAAATTTAAAATCGTATATAATCGATTGCGTTCTCTTCAATTAAAATATTTTTAGATTTCTAGCGCTTCCGGTCATGCCGAAAGTCGCCATCTACTTTGGTATTTTTAATGGAGCACCCTGTATATTTTTACATATATACATGCATACAATAGTGTCCGAATCATTCTCGTCTTTCATCTTATCTCACCTCCTGATTTGGATGAAACTTTATTGGAAAAACTTTTGACACAATCAGTTATGACATTTTCCTGGCAATTTTTTTTTGTTTAGCCCCCCGCTTTTAAGGAAGAACCTCTTCACCTAGTCCTCTTCATCTAGTCCAGATAATGTTGTTCCTAACATAGAATAGAATGGTTTGGAAAGGTGGAATTTCTTAGAGGAAAAACGTTTTGTCTTAGACTGCAAATCATTCCAAAAGGCGTTCCTGACGTTCTCCATCCCCATCCCCCTCCCCTCCCGCTAGTTACCTGATCTCAGTCCCTGTGACTTTTTCCTTTTTCCTAAACTGAAAACTATCCTCAAAGGACGTCATTTCACACAAGAACTGGAACATCCACCGTATAGGCTGATTTCTAATTAAAAAAGAGACCTTAGGTAGAATTGCAAGAACATGTTGACGGACAAACTTCAGATTATTCTTACACCCCACATCTTAGAACTGAGTGTATCCTATCAGTCTGCGATCTGCAAGGATTCCCCATTTTATCCTGCTTTTGGACTGCCGTCTATGACAACATCACCAAATGAGCTGAAGCGAGATGTCCTTAAAAACCCATAGTACTTGCTTTCTCTAACATGAAGTCTGAATAGTGGTGTTTAGAGATCGTTCATTAGAAGTTTATGCGGTTCTGGCCAAAAAAAAATGTAGAATCGTATATAATCGATTGCGTTCTCTTCAATTAAATCAGTTTTAAATTTCTAGCGCTTCCGGTTATGCCGGAAGTCGCCATCTACTTTAGTATTTTTAATGGAACACCCTGTATATTTTTAGATATTTGGATTTACCTATTAAGCTTTCTAAATATCTGTGGTTTTTTTTTATTTGATTCAGGCGTTTTGTAGTTATTCGATTTTTTCTAAAAAAAATTTCTATAACCGATATTTAGGTATTCAAAAAATCAGGGAACACTCGATTTTTCGGATATCAATTTAGAATTCATAACATGCTTAAATAACATATTGGAGTATACTTTAGCGCAGAGAACGACTGTCTACATTGTATGGTTACTTTACTATGGCACGTTAACTCTTCGAAATTTTGATGAACCATAACTCAATTTTTTCAAATTGCACCCCCCATATTTTATTACTTAATCGTCTTCGATGTCCAATTTTACATCTTTTATGTCCATATCCTACACCTAAAATTGATAGTTTAGGAGATAATTAGATTTTTTGAAAAATGCATGGAAAATAAGCGTTCTCAAAGATTTGTTGTCAAAATCTAGTGATGGCGTCATAAGCGTTATATTGATGGAGCGGTTTAGGATTGAGCCAGCTATATTTATAAATTGTTGGTTACCCGGGCTAACCAATAAGACGCATGTGTTAATCACTTCCCAACAGCGACTGGTAAGTCGATCCGGATTTCAATCTCCTGAGAAAATGTCACCGTGTGCCTCAGAGAATCGAAACCCAGAAAAATGCAATTCTACGTTTTGTCTCAATCAAAACGAGATGAAAATAATGATAAACCATTTATCGTTTTTTTATCGTTGATAAAATATTGGCAGATTCTTATCATTGATCTTAAAATGAATAAAAAAAAAATAGGAAGAGCTTATTCGAGCTAGCAAGAGGAAATCTTCGTGCAGAACCAACCTCTTCCGGGTACCCCTATTTTAAATCCTTTCTACTCTCATCAAATAAGTTCTGTTGTGTTAGAATGGATTCAAAGACTCCAAAATTCTACATATAAACAGAAGACATCGCCCGAAGAAGTTGGACAGAGATTAGATCTGCAATCTTACCACATCTAGATTACGAAGATATTAAGGTGTTAAGATTATTTTGCAATTACTATGGGGAGGGGGTGACTACTGGTTAAGTATAAAATCTCTTCCTGAGCTCAAGAAAAATTTAGGGCTTTGGGATGAGGTGGTAAAAAAGGCATTCCCCTTAGAATACAGCTGTATTTCAAATGTGTCAATGCACGTCAACTTAGAACTGATTGGAAGCTTCGCGAAGATTCTAAAATTACTCTGACTGTACAGCGTTCACAAAATTTTACGTTTATTAGTATGGAAGGAACATCCTACCTTGGAGTGATATTTAAAAAAAAAGGGACCATAATGAGGAGTTCTAATTAATTTTAGTTAGAACAGCGTTGTATTAAAAAACACCAAACTCTGCTCCAACAAAAGATATAAATATTTATCTCGAATCTGTCATCTCTCTAATATATCACAGCGATTACAAAAAACGCGACATAGAAAGAGATGAAGAAAAAAAAACCGAAACATGTGTACACTCCTAAATACCTAATTTTAAATATTAAAACATGATTGAGGTTGTAGCGCCCGCACGGAACACATGTCGCACATTTGTTACCGCTGCTGTGTCATATGGTGGTTGAGCAATTCTCACCCAGAACAATGCTGCAATATCACACAGACACACACATCATACGTATCGATTGCCGTAACATATAGAAAGATATAACCTTGTAATAAACTGCAAGTAAATCATTTATATATACTACATATGCCGTATTTAGATTAAATGAAATCATAATTTAAATTTCAAAATAATTTCGGCACCATTCACACCCCAAATAACTGACCGTCTTTTTTTGCCGTAATTTTCGTGAGTCAGATCTTAATAATGCGTTGCACAAGTGTAATAAATAGAATATAAGTATAATACAACAAGCAAGGGATAAAAAAGATTAAGTCCGGCTCTAATTCTGAAACTTTTAACAACATTCAGCGCACTTGATGCGGTCATCTCTTCTCTATACAATAAAAACAATCCTACCAATCATTCATCGGTTTTATACAATGGCGAACTTTGTTTTTGTAGATATTTAGGGGATTCAAACGTTTTCATGGGAGCTAAGGCAATACGCTCGCGGTGTTCCAATCGCCAAAACACCGTTAACGGATAACTTCGCTCCAGCTTTATTCGAATTCTTTATGTAGGTGTATTGTTGCGAATTAAGCTCGAAAAGTTCCGAGTTTTATACGGATTAACGATTCGATTATATTCACTCCATTTATGTTATATATACGTATACATATATGGTTATTTGTTTCTCTAAATAACGAGATTATCGGCGGTTTGTTAATACGAAATTATTTAAGCTCTTTATTCTATTGTGTTACATCCTTTGAGGTTTAATTAAATTCGCGAACCACCATGGACTCCATAAACTAATTGTTAGTTGTCAATGTCAAATGAGTGTCAAAATTAATTAACTCACGTTGACGTGGTTTGACATTTTGATGACAAACTTCAATGAAAATACCAAACCAGAACAGTGACAAAATTGTGATAAGTGATAATGTGACTACTTGACATCAGTTCCTTTGAGCCTATGAAGCAAACGCGGTGATCTAGTTTGGACGCTCAAGAGAGAATTTATTTTGCTGAAGAACAGTTTGCAAGTCGAATCCAAACATGCTTTGGTTAAGAACCTCAAAAAATTCCGAATGAGAGCTAAAAAAAATCAGTAGAATCTGGCTAACCGATGCCATTCGAATAAAGCCTTCAAGAAATGAATACACCTCAATGGTGCCACACAAAGTGAAGCTCGAAATGTGGCAGCAAACGATGAAGACGGACGATGCCTAAAATTTACATCCAATAAAATATAGACCTTTCTGAAAAATTTGTTTTTTGTGAAAGTGTTTCTGAAGTTTGTAGTTGTGATTTATGAGTTATTATTGAAATATATAAGTTTAGTTTTATTATTATTTTATATATATTATTATTATTTTTAACGGGTCGATGGCCGCAGTGGTTAGGCGGCTGACTATTGTTGTGAGAGAACGATAGGTGCCGGGGTTCAATTCTCTGGAGGGACGGTGACATTTTTTCAGAGAGTTTAATCCCGGATCGACTTGCCATTCGCTGTTGGGAGCAAAGTGATTAACAGCGTGGCATCATAAAAGGCGATATGATGCTGTCACAAAGCCATTTAAACACAACTTACACATACTAAAACTACACCGCAAGAGTTGCAGTGATAGCCAGGCAAGTAATACAGCTTACGGAGTCACTGCAACTAAGCACCCACCACACATTAAAAAAAAACAATCTGTTGTGTAACATTTATTCATTGATGTTTTTAAGTATAATTTTTGTTTTACTGTACAGGTCTGATGAACTTCTTGAACTTAGAATCAAATTTATATCATCTGCATATAAAACAACTTCACGTGCATCTAGTACAATAGAGGGAAGGTCATTGATATAAATTAAAAATAAAGTAGGTCCTAAGACTGACCCTTGGGGCACACCTATGTCAAATTCTTTGTAGGGAGATTGGAAGTAATTAATTCATACACTTTGCTGACGATTGAATAGGTATGACTCGAACCATTTATTTGCCAAGCCATGTATTCCATAGAGTTCCTCTATCTATTGACAGTCCCATACAGTGATGACTATGATCTAGGTTAATATAATTTGCTTTCACAAAGTTGAATAATGCTGTATCCGTAGATTTATTAGGTGTAAAACCATGTTGATGATGAGAAAACAGATTAAATCTTTGTATGTAAGTAAGTGACTAACTTTTTGTTCATTTTGGAAAATGCAGATAGTAAACTCGATAATTAGATATGTCGTTTACTTCGCATTTTTTAAACAAAGGTTTAACTATAGCTACTTTTAATTTCCCCTTATCGGTTTAATTACAACAAGATTCTCTCCCTTTAAGCAAATAACACAGTATAATTCAACGGCAAGAGCTGCTTCTTTGATATATCAAATATAAACGGGAGTGTTTGGATTAAAAGTTCCTGAGCGGTTATTAACCTGAAACGAGTTGATGGGCAGTTAGCCTATACCTCTGGGGAGGAGAAAATCGACCCTAACTCTCTTTAGTATGCAAAGAAACCATGAACGAGCATATCTCCGTAGAGCAACGGATTATAATAAAGTTTTTGGCAAAGGAAAGAGCAAGGCCAACCGAAATTGTTTGTGTGTTTGCATGGCACCACACGAAGAATTTTCTAGAGGGTGTGGCACAAAAGCCTTGCTCACCCTCCAAGAAGAAATGTGACCACAGCGAACATTGAGGCGATCCAAAACCTTCTGGAGAGAAGTCGCCGTTTAACTCTCTGGGAGGTCGTTGAGGAATTGACCATCAGTTACGCGAGTGTCCACCGGATCGTGACAGATGATTTGGGAATTCACAAAGTGAGTTCCACGTCTTTTATTCGAAGATCAGAAGCAACATCGATTAGAGGTTTCGCAGCGTCTCTTCGATCGATTCGAGCAAGAGGGTGAAGCATTTTTGAATCGTATAGACACCGTTGACGAAAACGTGGGTACACCATTACACGGCCCTGAAGCAAAGACGCGATTGTCAGCTGGAAAGGTAATGGCGTAATGGTAACAGTGTTTTTTGATGGGCAAGGTGTTTTTTCACGTCATTTCGAAGAAAGGGAAGACGCAATCGGTCAAAAATGTCATTCTTTTGCATGACAACGCTAAACCTCATGCGGTTAATGCCACGAGAGAAAAATTGGAAACATTTGGACGGGAAATACTGAAACATGCTCCCTATAGTCCAGACCTTTCCACTTGCGACTGCCATCTTTTTGGACCCCTCAAAGAAGCACTTGGAGGCCAGCACGATAACAATGCTGTGGAAATATGTGTGCTTTAATGGCTACATGAACGTTCCGATGCTAGAATAAAAAAGCTATCAATCCAATGACAAAAATGTATTTCTAGGGGGTAATGTATGTAGAAAAATAAACTTTAATTAACTTTACAAAAGAAATCGCGTTTATATTTGATATACCCACGTATAAAATCTTATATTGCTGTCTTCGCACAGTCTAATTGATTCTGCAGAGAGACTATCTTCTCAGAAAGATTAAAATATGTGACCAAATCCTTAATATAAAACGCATCAAACCAACATGACCGACTGTCTAGAAGTAACAGACGAGGCAGTTTGTTTACCACTTCTTGTTATGTTTGGATCTCTTTTTAAGTGTCTGTATAATATACAATATCCAATCTTTTTGCATGAATTTGAAAAGTATGACAAAATTTGTAGAGACTTTCTATTTCTTCACAATAAACAACTTGAATGCAATGAATATTTTGTTAAATCTTCACAAAGCAAGTCTAAAAATTTAGTGATTATTGTTTACCTTTACCACATAGGTTAATTCAAAGCTTTGGCATACATCAATCGACTCCAATACTCAGCATCAGTTTCGTTCTTTATAGAACCCGTTACCGAAAATGATGTTAAAAACACAGTTATAAATATAAGTTCATCAAGCTCGAGTGGCTATGACCATATATCATCTTCTGTTCTTAATATGCTATATGCTACATTCCACCAATGTCAACATATTTGATACATGTTTCTTTTGAGAAAGGCACCTTTCCTTCTAAATTAAAACTAGCTATAGTTAAACCTTTGTTGTTAATGCTACGACGTATTGATGAAGACCAGCAAACCAGCAACAAATCATCGATAACAATTTCAAATAGCTTCATCAGAGTCTGAAACAAGATCAGACTCCAAAAATGTTAAAAATAAGAATTAAAATGAACGCCATCTCTCGATCAAACAAAAAAAATCATCACTAGAACACGATGATGACATTAAAAAAAAACTTCTTTTAAATGCTATGTTTAAAATACTTATTAGTAACAATTCATTAGTTTTAATTAATAATTTTATTCAATAAACATAAATGAGCGAGGATCACTGATAGATACAGTAACTCTACATTACCAACATCTAGAACAAAACGGTTCACGAGAGATTAGCATTGCTAAATAGTAAATTCCCAACGCAATTATCTCGCATTTTATCGATATAAATGACCGAACGATATCTCTTGTACAAGACTAATAATCATTGAAAGCAATCAAAACTACATCAATCTCAATGCAACGCTATTTTAAAAATGTCGCATTCTTGCTCAAGAAATACCATTATATGTAAATGGATAAAGATCTCTCCATGGATGGTTATTAAGAAACATTAAAAGGAAATAAGACGTTTTGATTTGTTATTTTATCAGAAGGAAATTATCCTGAAGGTCTTTACATTGCAACACAAGTAATATCTAATGTGTTATACGAGCGAATTAACATATCTAATAAACTATAAGAGTTTACGACGATTTAAACCATAAAACAAGACATAAAATTTTTGGTACGCGTTGACAACATTAATACGCATTACTAGAGTATGTTTGACTAGAATTTTTAATTTTCATGTCCCCCTATATAACAAAAATTCCAAATTACATAATTTTCCAATAAAACTCGACAATTTATGGTGGTATTACTGCTTAATATGTATATCCATCGTTTAGTATAGCAAACTTAGCTCTCAATGACGTTTACATATCTCAAGCACCTACTTAATTTCCATACATGTTTCGCGATGAAAAATAGTTTTTAATGTATATATCCCATTCTTGTAGCTACATTCATTAATTATATACTAAAAGGTTTTCGTGGTTATTTTTAGATATGTATATTATGCGGTGTATGCGTGATGATATTTTTTTTGTTTACAAAATCTCGAATTGCATAAATTATTCAAATTAAACAGGGATCATTTTTATTATGCGTCAAGTTAAAAATAGATTTGGAATTAAATCGTATATCTAGAACTCATTTCGACGAGAATAATTTCCGCCTTCTTCAAATTATTTTCGTGAATAATAAGCTATTAAAAATCATTTATGACAAACGTCAAAAGCTCATTCAAATGTTTATTAATATACATGAATATAAAAATGCTAGTTACCGAGCCCCTGTGGCCTAATGGATAAGGCATCGGCCTCCTAAGCCGGGGACTGTGGGTTCGAGTCCCACCAGGGGTACATTAATTTTTTTATTAAAAATTTTCTTAAATATATTTTATTTAAATTCGTTTTAATATTTAATTATAATAATTAAATTAATTCGAATCTTATATAGATCGAAAATTCTGCGAAAAAAGAAATTTATAGAGATAATATGGACAAAAAAAAAACTGGAAAGAAACTTCATTTCGAAAGATAATGGAGGAAGACACAATGTAGCCCATAAACCGAAAGAAACAGTTATATACACTAAACGAGCGCGGAGGCTTCTTCATTGCTGCGCTGTCGTGCATAAATGATCTTTTATTAGGTGGTACAGTTGAGGGTGCTTCGAGTGAATTATTCGGATTTTTATGGTCTATCAGTTCGCTTTAGCTGGTGGTGAGACACACTCCGTTCGTAATATCCCTCTCTCTCTCTTACACTCTAGAAAGTATTAATCGAACAAATTTACGAGAAAAATTAAAAACTTGGAAACTTTCCAGCTCGAGCCATTAAAGCTAGAACGATAAAAGGGAATCCTGTAAATTAGAAGAGAACACGCTAAGGATACGAGTTCGAGCAAATTACAAATTAAAAATTAATATGAGTTATAATCATTTTACATGATCGGTATTCGTGGAAAACTTACGGATTTGATTGAGGTAGACGAGGGAATTCATTGTTTGTCGAAACTAAGAAAAATTGAGCTTGAAAAAGCGGATAATTTAATTAAATGTGTTTGTTAACGATTTAGTTATATCTAATTAAATTATCACGGGTAATTATACGGAATTTATTTTGAAATATAAAAACAATATAATTGTGTCAATTAGCCAAGGA
Organism: Holotrichia oblita; assembly: GCA_023690525.1. Lineage (NCBI taxonomy): Eukaryota > Metazoa > Arthropoda > Insecta > Coleoptera > Scarabaeidae > Holotrichia > Holotrichia oblita. The sequence goes on from CM043018.1 coordinate 7,824,970, forward strand.
AAATCTGACTTCTATTATTTTTTAAGGCGTATTAAAGCTTCGAACTTTTATTAATAAATTATATTTGATATATCAATGTCTAGAAGGTTATGTTTCCTATTTTTATTAATAGAGAAATTATTCATTTTTGATATATCCTTGAAAATGTGTGTTACACAATTTATTAACGATTAAAATGTTTAGAATCGATATACGAGGTTTATACAAATAGTTATCCTCTCTGGAACGTTGTGCAAGATTTACAAGAAAATCTGAACATGTTTCTAATCTTGAGGGAAGGTGGTGATGTTGAAACACGATAGGAGAAACGTCCTCGTCTAGACTGGTTCCAAAAGGTTCTCCAATAACTATCTTGAACTCAGAATGAGGAAAGAAATAGTAAAGTGTGTTCCAAAGAGTAAGAGAAATTAATCCCACCCACTACAGATAGGCAAAACAATAATAATAATTCGTGCTTTGAAGGGATAATATTTCACACAAATTATGTCTTGAACAAACTCAGCCAAGAAAATAATCCAGTTCTTGTAAAATTTCACGGAACCATCTCATGTTTCTCGAATAAGCAAGGAAAAATGTTAGCAAGGCTAAATTTGCACAAAGATTTGGTGTTTGGTAAGTCTCCGGGCTTTACCAGATTTGATCATGTCCAAACTGGACAGATTCTCTTCTTGATTTCTGCTCGGTCGAAAGCAACACTCCCATAACAATCGCAGGTTATGGAATGTATTCAGTTGATAGAAGCAGAAAGCACTAATGAATGTTTTAGGATAGAAAGTCCAAATTTTAAGATTTTTCTAAGGAAAACAAAAACTGCTTCTGAGGTACCCAAACAAGCTTTTCAAAGTGTGAAGTGGAAAAACGATCCTCAAGAATCAGAGGAGATTTTAACAGAAAAAAATCTGTTAAAATAAACATTTTTCAATAGAGCAAATAAGCAAGAGAAATATGTCTTAGGAAGTCCTGAAGACGAAGATTATTTCGATGTTAATTCTTGTAGTCTGATAGTGGATCAGATCAATTTGAAATGAGATTTTCAAGATGTAACAGATGGAGACGATGTTTCAAAACTTCCTGTATTAGTCCCTGTAAGACCTGGCAGTAGAAAAAGACTTGTGTAATAAAGTTTCCCAAATAAGATGTACTAGATGACATTCGAAAAGTACAGTTATCTGTATTTATAATTCCATTAATAGCATTTATTAAATGTATTTTTTTCCTTGACTTTTTAACCTTTTCTATCATAAAGTGTATGTAGTTTTGATGAAATGATTTATACCTTAACATTCAACTTTCTAACTGTACAAATCTGTTAAAGGCTTAATTTTTACGATCTACATAGATTGTTTTTTTCTTTTCCAATGATGTGGTGACTGTATACCAGCAGCGAAAATGGTTCAATCGCCACTCACCACGATTAAAAATAATCTTCTTTACAAGACTTCTAATAGATTCCTAAACTTCTCATCTCCAAGACATACGACCAAGAATAGAGTGAGATTGTACCACTCTAAACAATGCTTCTCTTTTTTAGGTCATCTAAATTAATTCTTGCTCTTTTCACCACATAGTATTAATATCAATTCCAAACGTTAGTTTGTCGTGTAATATGACAATCAAATATGTTTTAAATTTTCCTTTTTTTTTGGGTATACGGTTTCTTCGATTTGTTTATTTAATTAATAAAACAAATCATACGATTTCCATTTGTTTTATTCTATGTTACGTTTCGGAAACGATGTCTATTTCCATTTTCAAACATTACTATAATAGATAAGGTACATTTTATTCAGTTATTTTGTTTAACGTACGTATGAGGTGCGTCTAAATAGTCCAGATCCAGACTTTTCATTCTTTGATGATGTTATTATAAATGTTGCTTAAATTTTGGAGGTTAAATTTTTTTAACCTCCAGTTTTCACCTTCTCTATTTCCTTTGTCCAAATATTCATTAGTTTTTGTGTTTTTCCTCTAGAATTTCCTATGAGGACCACACCATCTGCATATAACAAGCTACTCACTTTTACCGATTCTAGTTTGTTGTATCCAATTATTGTGTCAAGTTGTTCAGTTCGTGTTTTTATAAGTTTAATTATTCTGTCCATCATTATCACGAATAGGAGTGGGCTCAGAGACTGTCTCCTTGTTTTATTCCTTTCTTCATTTCGAATTCTTCCGATTTTTACCCCACGATTTGTATCTCAAATCTTACTGTCTCATATGTGCTTCTGATGGCCTCTAGCAGGTCAAAGAGTATATTTATAAAATTTGAAATTAGAATATACACTTCGCCAATTTATTGTAGAAAATAAAGTTAAACATTTAGATTTATTACTCATCTAACTAAGTTTGACTTTTTTTAAATAAATGGTTTGATTAATATTCTTTTGTAATATGTTCTACAATAATTGTCAATTCACTATAGTCAACTACTTTAAAGTTGAAATATGCTCTAATTAAGAATAGCTACGGCATCTATAGTATGATAAGAATCATAAAAATTCCTTATATAATTATAAATAGATCTAATCTCAATTCAATCTTTTGTAGGTGGTAGTATCTTTCAAAAGTTCTAATGTTTGTGATACGAGGGAGCGTTTTTATATTCGCGGAATGGGAGATAAGGGGTGGAAATAAAAAAACCAAATTATTTTTCTTTTTCAATATATTCACCTGCAAGACGGATACATTTTTCACATCTTTCAATTAATTTATTTATACCCTCATAAAAAAATGATTTCTCTTTATCTGCAAAATACGCCGAAACTGCCTCCTTGACTTCATCATCGACAGTAAATTTTTTACCCCGCAGCTCTCTTTTCATTTTCGGAAACAGGTAATAATCACTCGGGGCCAGGTCTGGGCTGTAGGATGGGTGATTCACAATTTCGAAGCCCGCCTTATGCAAGGCAGCTAACGCAACGCGGCTCTTGTGGACGGGCGCGTTGTCGTGCAAAAGCAGCACACCTTTCGTCAATTTTCCCCGTCTTTTCTCTTTAATGGCTTCTTTTAGTCGCTCTAATATTGAAGCGTAATATTCTCCTCCAACAATATTCCTTCCGAGTCCCAAAATACCGTTGCCATGAGTTTCCCAGCTGATTGTGACACTTTAAATTTCTTGGGAGGTGCTGTGCCCTTTTTATGCCGCTGTATGGAGTCTTGTTTGGACTCAGATTCATAATGATGAACCCAAGTTTCGTCTCCAGTAACAGTTCGACTCAATACACCATCCTTGTCTTCATTACAGAGGTCCAAAAATGCACGCGAACACGCGATTTTTTCCATATTTCACTTTTCACTCCTGATTATGTTACTTTGTTGACGATAGCTCAAAGACTAACTGTCTACTGTGGTCTTTCTTTTCTCCCCTAGGGCTGAACCAAAGGTTCTTGAGCCCTTTTTTCATCCTGTAAGCCCGAAAAGGCCGAAAAAGTGAGTTCCTACGATCTCTTTATCCTATTGGGATGGAGTGTGTACGATGGATTTACTCTTCATAGGTCTTGATGGTCGTCCATCGCCAAGGCTCTTCGAATTTGAACCAATGGGGGAGGTCGGTCTGGGTCGAGATTTGCTAATTCGCTGATCAGAGGATTTCCCGAGCGCTGTATCCTTTCTTGAGTGTTTCTCGCAATAGTGATGGTGAATTGCTTAAGTGAGGGGACATCTAAATCTGCCCTTAGTTGTTGATTCCTCACATACCAAGGGGCGCCGGTGATCAGTCTGAGGATCCTATTTTGTAGGGTCTCTAGTTTTATATAATGTGTCCTCGCCAGACTCGACCATGCCAGAACAGCATAGGTAATTATGGGTCGAAGAAACGTGTAATAGATAAGGACTTTAATCCTCAGCGATAGGGAACTTTTAGGGCATAGTAGAGGATAAAGATAATTCCTCGCCGCATTGAATTTTTCAATGGCTTTGTTAACATGGAGTCGCATTGTCAGACGTGAGTCCAGGCTGACTCCCAGATACAACACCGACGGGCTCCAAGGGAGCCTGAAATCATTTATGAAGATGTGTTCAGATGGAGGGCGCAGTCTATTCGTAAAACGAACTGCCACTGTTTTTGATTCGTTGATTTTCAGTCTCCACTTGGAAGCCCATGCCAAGATATCGTCGATAGAGTGCTGAAGTCTGTTGCATAACTGGAGTTCATCCCTACTGGAAGTGAATATAGCAGTGTCATCTGCGTATATGGCCAGTTCAACACCCTCGGTCTTTGGCAAGTCGGATGTACACTAGGAACAAACTGGGGGCAAGTAGAGAGCCTTGCGGAACTCCAGCTGCTATTGGTCCACTACGCGCTGAGAACGTTCGATCCGACAGATAAGAGAAAAGAACCCGAGAATTATGAAGATGTGTTCAGATGGAGGGCGCAGTCTATTCGTGAAACGAACTGCCACTGTTTTTGATTCGTTGATTTTCAGTCTCCACTTGGAAGCCCATGCCAAGATATCGTCGATAGAGTGCTGAAGTCTGTTGCATAACTGGAGTTCATCCCTACTGGAAGTGAATATAGCAGTATCATCTGCGTATATGGCCAGTTCAACACGCTCGGTCTTTGGCAAGTCGGACATGTACACTAGGAACAAACTGGGGGCAAGTAGAGAGCCTTGCGGAACTCCAGCTGCTATTGGTCCACTACGCGCTGAGAACGTTCGATCCGACAGATAAGAGAAAAGAACCCGAACCAAACAGGGATTCAAGCCGCTCGAGATCATTTTGTGAACTAAACCTCCGTGCCACACCGTGTCGAAGGCCCTGGCTATATCCAAGAAAACAGCGCCCAATGTTTCCCTCTTCTCCAAGGTGTTACGAATAGCTTCGGTTAAGCGAAATAGTTCGTATTTGGTGCTAAGACCTTCGCGAAAACCGAACTGTTCATTTTGGATAAGTTCTTTGACAAATATTTCCTCCTTGAACCTCTGTAGGATAATAGACTCAACTACTTTAGCGAGGCAGGAGATCAAAGAGATGGGCCTATAATTTTGGGGAAACAGTGGATCTTTTTCGGGCTTCGGAATGGAGACTAACTGTCTAATAACAATGAAACTTCGTATTTATACTAATTATGAGTCGCTGCACAGGCCACGCCCCCAATGCGCCTAATCACCCCCCTACAAACCGCTCATTCTGCGAATATAAAAACGCTCCCTTGTACATAATCTATCTTATTCATCGCAACAGTACAACCGCCTTTGTCAGCCTGTAAGATGTATACATATTTGGGGATGGTCTTTAAGGAACTTTTTAGTTATATTGAAGAAACGAATTATGGAGGGAGTGGGAGTGAATCAGGACTTGCTAAGATGGTTTGTGACATTATTAGTAATTTTTGCTCTGATAGTGTTTCTATTGTTCTTCCTATTGCTCTTTTCTGCTACCTACAAAAGATTGACTAATGATCCTACTTCTACTACACGAAGACAATATAATGCACTTATTACTTAGTATTTGTTTTTTTTAATGTTGATCATTTCTTTGTAGACTCTTTTGTAATAGTTTTGTTCAATATCTAGAATTTTTTATTCGTTATAATTGAACTTATGGTTTTTTTTCCTAGTGCATGTTTGGCTAATGTTGTTGAGTGGAAATATTATATTTGTGTGCATATATTCTCTTTTCTAAATATTGTTTTGTCTGACCTACATACACTGCGTCACAGTCTTGACAATCTAATTGGTCTAATTGTCGGTTGATCCATTGTAGAACGCACTTTATATCTTGCGAAGTACCACTTCCAATTCATGATCTTTCATGCAAATATATCTAACTCTGCACGTGCTTCATTAGTTTTGAACATAAGATCTCTCTGGTACTTAACGTCCACCACACCATTGATATTCTCTTCTTTGATTCCAGGTCAAGAATGCCATTCTACAGGATGTTCCACGGGGAAAGTCCCAGAACAGATCCTTGTGGGACACCTCCGCTGATGTGCAGTTATTATAGTAATAGTATTCTATTGTATTGTATTGAATGACTGTTTGATTCATGGTAATTGAAAGGTCACTGGAGATTGGACGATACAACGTAAAATGAAACAATTCAACAAGGTTAATGGGGATAAACTAGAAAAACCAAGAGAAAATATTCATCAGACTCCTAAAACCGGCAATGATGTAGCCGAGCCTGTCCTTAAAATTAGGATACTAGTCATTGGTGATAGTCACGTGCGGAACTCAGCTGTTATTCTGAAGTCAACGTTGGGGGCCATAGATTTCTCGGTGGAGACTATATGCAAACCAAATGCATGCTTCCAAGGGGTGGTATGTGATATAGATAAACTAAGCAGCAGCTTCACCCAAGCCGATTGTGTGATAGTCCAAGCTGGATCCAATGACGTATTAGCGGGTCAGAAATTTGACATGAACAACGTAGTTGAATTAATTAGTAAGCTGTCTCACACTAATGTAATCTTTTTGAGTGTTCCCTTCTGGAATGGTAGCAATATTTTAAATAATTTTATTTATGACTTTAACTGTAAACTTTATAATATTTTATCGTCATGTTGTCATTATAATTATAATGTCAATTTTATAGATGTAAACAAATTGTTAGATCTCACTCATAGAAATAGGGATGGTTTTCATATAAATTCTGCGGGAAAATGGACTATACTTAGGTGTGTAGCAGATTTGCTGCATTCATTGCAACGACATCGCCCATGCACGAAACGTAGTACCTGTAAGTCAGCTAGTTATGTTGATTTCAACAATTTAATTACTATAATCCCAGATGCAACTGTTGGTGTACTAGATCGCGAACTAAATTTTTAATAAACAACGACATGAAAACTAAAACATCAACTATAAGAATTTTAACTTTAAACATTCAAAGCCTAAGGAATAAAGTCAGTGCTGTTGAGGTGCTTTTAGACGACCTCAGCCCGGATGTTGTTTGTTTTACAGAGCACTGGCTGAATGAAAATGAAATAAATTATATTAAACTACAAAACTACAATTTAGTAAGTAGGTTCTGCCGATCAAATACGAAGGGTGGGGGAACTGTGACATATATCAGGAGCGATATTATTTATGAAAGTATCGCTGTCGATTGTATACCAGTTCAAAAGGATATAGAGTTCTGTTGTTCAAAAATTACTCTTAATAACAAACAATTCTTAATTATATGTATTTACAGATCTCCGACTGGTGACTTAGAATATTTTAAAAAAACATTAGGTGATCTGTTAGATATTTGTTGTAAAAATTACCATTGTGTTAGTGTCTGTGGTGATTTTAATGTGAATTTTACTTTAGAAGGTGAAACTGCCTTGCACATTGAGAATCTGTTTTTGTGCTATGGGTTAAATCGCTTAGTTAAGGATTACACGCGAGTATCTGCATCTTCTATGTCATGTATAGATAACATTTTCAGTAATTTTCCGTTGACCCATGTAGATAGTCGGGTAGTTGAGCCAAATATTTCTGATCATAGTTGTATAATCGTTGATTATATTATTGACCGTATGGAGACTAAAGAATACTCTTTTAATCGCATATTCTCAAAGGCAAATATTGACTCTTTCATATCTTGTATTCAGGGTGAGCTGTGGAATGACGTTTTCGCCGCAAGTGATACGGACGAAAAATATAACGCTTTTTTCAATGATTTCACATACTACTTTGATCTTAGTTTTCCACAAAAAAAGACCCAAATAAACACCAACGGTAAAAGTGAGTGGATCTCGTCAGAGGTAAAAGCATTGTCTAGAAATCTTAAAGATCTTTACCAAATTTGCAAAACAAGTAATGATCAAACTATGTGGCTGCACTACAGGAACAGAAAAAGGGAATATCACTCAGCAATAAAGTCGTGTAAACAACAGTACAACGATAATGTCATTCTGAATTCAGAAAACAAATCAAAATCAGCGTGGAAAATTATTAATAATACTATTAATACAAATACAAATAAATCGAAAGAAATCAGTATCGTAGACAATGGTACTAAAGTAGACGACCCTAAAGATTTGGCTAAACGCTTTGGTGAGTTTTTTATACAACCTCCTAATTTACTAGGTAAACATGTAACTAAAGTCAGTACTCAACAAATCAACAAAAACGTAAACAGTTTGTATCTTTACCCTACGAATGCTGTCGAAGTTGAGGGTGTAATACGCACGCTTGCCGGAAAAATGTCGGCTGGGATTGACGGTGTGCCATCAAAGATTTTGAAATTGGTTGGGCATTGTATCTCTCCGCCACTGGTTGATATCATTAATTCGATGTTTTCCACAGGCGTCTTCCCCAAAGCCCTAAAACATGCAAAGATGTTACCAGTGTTTAAAAAGGGTGATCCAAAAAATATAAACAATTACCGGGCAATTTCTGTGTTATCATCATTTTCTAAAATTATTGAAAAGATCTTGCATAACAGATTGGTCTCGTTCTACAGTAACAATAATATAATTACAAGCCGTCAGTATGGTTTCTTACAAAATAAGTGCTGTGAAGATGCAATTAATGACTCATTAACTGACATTCTGGAAGGTCTTGACGGCGGGGCACTGGTCTGCGGTGCTTACTTTGATCTAAGCAAAGCATTCGATTTAATTAATCATGATATGTTGTTGCAGAAATTGGAGGGATATGGTGTAAGAGGAGTCGCTTTGAATATATTTCAATCTTATCTGAGTGATAGACGAGCAACTGTCTGTGTAACCAAAACCGTCGATAATATACAGAAAAATTGTTACAGTGAACAGTTATATATTGCTCAAGGTGTCCTTCAGGAATCAATCCTTGGACCGCTACTATTTGTGACATTTATTAATGATTTGCACGTCTCAATTAAAAATTGCACATTATATCAATATGCCGACGATACATCCTGTATAATAGTAAATTCTTCATATGAAACGTTATCGAAAAGTACCAATAGAATTGTATCGGATATGATAACATGGTGTGACAATAACTTACTATGTCTAAACTTAAAGAAGACCTCATTTTTGGTCTATCATACTCAAGGTAGTAGGGAGGCATTGTATGTTAGAGGTCAAGATGCTTCGCTGCCACAGTCTTCTAGTACCAAGTTTTTAGGAGTTACCTTGGATGAGTCAGTTAACTGGCGTGAACATATTGCAGAGATGTCAAAAAAATTAAGTAGCGCTTTCTTTGGGATATACAGCCTAAGAGACTCTGTAAGTTTATCAACTTTGAGAATGTTTTATTTTTCTTTTATTCAATCTCGTATCGGATACGGCATACTGGCATGGGGACAAGCTTCGGGCGTAAAATCACTCTTTGTATTACAAAAAAAGATTATCCGTTGCATGTTTTTTTTTTGCCCTCAAGAACTTCCTGTAGGAGTTATTTTCCGCAGCTGAATATTTTGACAGTGCCATCTATCTATATTTATAAATTAATAAAATTCTACAACCAAAACAAAACTAAATTCACAACTAATGCGGCGGTTTCAAATTCCAGTATGGTGACTAGACAAGCTTCTAGCTTATCAATACCACCACATAAATTAACGCTCTATGAAAAGGGTCCGTACTACGCAGCTATTAAAGCATACAATGCATTACCAGCTCACCTGAGGCGATGTGCAAATGATAGGGTACTTCTTAAAAATGTAAAGGAATATCTGATTAAGGAGAGTTTTTATAGCTTCGAAGAGTATGTAAATTTCCATACGCATATTCTGTGAAGCTCTTTTTTCTCTTGTTTTGTTTGTTCTGTTTTAGATTGGCTTGTTTTAACTTGTGTTCTTTTTACTATGTATCTGCTGACAATGTCTATATCTACATGATCTATGACAATAAAATATATTATTATTATATTATTATTATTATTTTTGTACTGATGTGATGCCAACATTCAAAATCTGATAAATGGGCGACCAATTTTCTCTGGTTCCATTTCCAAAATTTTATCATTTGCATCTAAACATATTGATCTGTAAGATAATGCCCAAAACATTAATTTTCCTTTCCATAGTAGAATGACTTCGTCCTATCTTTTTGGAAACTCTTGGTATTACTAAGATTGTTATAGCTTCTATAGTGAAGTAATCTGCTCTAGGCATTGCTTTTTGAAATACTGATTTGTTTTCACCTGGACTATATTACATCAATCAATAGATTAAATTTGGGTCTAGAAATCATAAGAATTTATTACGACTTGAAATTAAAAGATTTAGAAACGCACCTCGTATAAAGACAAACATTTAGCTATAAATGCATTTCTATGGTTTGACAAATTTCAATCTAACAAAGAAAACCTGTCCCGTTTAGAAGAAGCGGATTTTATAATTTAATATTATATCACTATTCATTGAGAAATGTACCATAGGCGTTTTATAAATTGGTTTCTAAATGCGGGCATAAATCAAAGTGTCCCACGGTCAGGTTACGCTTCGCAGTTTCAACCTTAAATATCCGCGTAAAATTCAACTTAGCAGGCGGTCTCTGTCTCGCTTGTTTATTCTACAGTAGTGCTAATTGCTACGTAAACGTTTGGTAGATTATTTTCTTGAAATATGTATCAATTAGCCTTACAAATAATAGTAACGTAATAACGTCAGAATTAATTTGTTACACCTACGCATTTTATGTTAGAATAATTAAGGAAATCAGAGAAAATTTAATTAGAACGCGAATTCAAACACGTGTCCTTTTTTTTTTAAAAAAATCTGTGCACTCCCTCGAAACAAGTTGAGGCGACCCATATGCTCGTATTAATGAGAACAAACTGCTTTTCATTCCGTTTTATATTAAAATTTTTATATTCCAACTGAAAATGGGAAACAAAAACAAAACAACAGGAACAACAACAAAAAAATAATAAAAAAAAAGTAAAACAAACAGGGCGTTTTGCAACTGATTTATTAAATTTTTATGTAAAACGGGAACGAAATTAATGTTAGTAATTTTTTCCGGGACGTTTTTGTTTTTCTTTTTGGGGGGGTGGGGGAGGGGAGGGGACGCGGAACGAAGTGGGGAGAGGTTGTTTCCTCGCGCCTACTAGAATGCAAACCCAAGCAATGCAAACAATAAACGCGAGAGCGCACACAAGCGCGAACCAACAACGAAATAAAACATAGTTGAAATTTGAATATAATTGAAAAATTGCATTGTGTGCTGTTCGCTCACGCAACCCACCATCAACAACAAAGAGAGGAACGGAGAGGGAAGTAGCGAGGGTACTATACTATACTTTAGTTCGGGGTTCGTCTTTCGTAATTTGCATACAAATTGCCTTGTAGAATCCCTATTATCCCGCCTCTAAATGAAACGTAAAATTACTTAGAATTTATTAAGTACGGAATTGTATCAGGGGTTGGAAAATGAACGAGTGTATACATTGTAGATGTGAGAATCGTTCGTACTAGGATAGGAATGGGTCGAATACAATATTGCGAATTCTATTGAAAATCTGTGATAATCCATTCGCATATGTCGCTGTGATAATGGTGGTTTTATGCTAATTGTAATCTTAAAGCAAGCTATCGCAATCGAAGACTCTATAATGGGAATCTTTTTACAAATTGCTTCGAATTAGAATTGTAGTAACGTTAATAAAACTCGCAAAATTTGAAATTGTATTAATAATTCAACCAGATTGAAGTTGATTGATTTGTTTGCTTCTTCGATGCAGCTTTTAATCCATGCAAAATATTTATGAGTGTTGTCCAAACAAATCTAAACATCTTTGCGATACTTGAAAAGAGAAGATCAAGATTACAATAATCCGCCACTAACAAACAGCTGCCTAAACTCCAATTTTTTTGGGGATGTATAATGGTGCTTCTACAAAAAACTACGGATTCTTTGCGCTCTACATGTCCATCATTTATAATAAAATGATCAATAATAAATCAAGGACAAAATTCCTATCGTTTTGGTCCGTCCACAGGAAGTCTTTCATGAGTGGCTTGCAAGCGAAAAGGATGTAAATGTAAATCATGCTTGAGGATACGTCTGCAAGTGCCATAAGGAAGATCTAATTCTTGATTTTCTTCATTCCTGTTTTCCTGAATAATTTTTTAAATAATTTCTACCACAGACATCATTGAAATACTAGCAATTTTAAGACTCGTTTTTAGAAGTGGTTATTTAGAAATCATTGCAGACTTTTCAGGTATGCATGTGGCTTAACATTGATATCATTTTCTCGTGCCATGTCAAAATTTGAATGTTTTGTTTTGGGTTGCAAACCATTCGTTCACCTCTATCATCAGTATCTCATCCTCCCCAAAATGATCCAGACGAAGATATTCGTTTAGTTTGGGGAACACCTGTAAGTCATTATAGGTAGACCAAATCTGGAAAATTTCGAAGCCTGCTTTATGAATTGCTGTCATTGAAACACAGCTCCTGTGGGTAGGAGTGTTATCCCGATGAAACAGCACAACACCTCTGAGTTTTTCCCTCTCCTTTTTACAGAATTTTGAAACTAAACCAGCATAATAATGCCCGGTTATAGTCACGTAGCCACCGTTTTTCCAAACGTCGGCAAAACTACCATTGCAGCTCGTGCAATGTAGATCATTTGTGTAAAACTGTTTAAATTGTTACAATATTACCTAATATTCTTATGATTCTTTTCTGCATGAGTCATTCACTTCAATGTGACCCTCAGTAATGTTGGAATTTTCTTCAGGTAAAGACGGCATCGTAGGTTAGGTTAGGTTAAGAGTGCGGTGGCATGCGGGCCTGTTTCACCGCGACCTTTACAGGTCTATTGTGATCCCCTTTACCTTAGAGAACGCTCTCTAGTTTCGCCTTCTTAACCAGACTTATCATTTTTGAGAGCGGCTCTTTTGTGTAGCCGTTGGCTGTGGGGTTCTCTACCCCCATTGCTAGAAACCTTGTCCTCGCTAGGCCGTCACAGTGGCACAAAACATGAACTGGTGTTTCTTCTTCCTCTTGACAGAATCTGCAGAGAGCATTTTCTGCCAGGCCTATGTTAAACATATGCCTATTCAGTCTGCAGTGACCGGTCATCAGACGGCATCGTAAGAAACAGAAAATGTTGAAGGTATAAAATGAGGGGGAGGCAAACAAAGACCAAAGTGTCGTTAGACACTTGGATAACACAAGGCTATCCTTGATCTTTTACTGCGGCAACGTTCAATAAAACAACCTTTTAGGGCCATTGTTAGTCTAAAAACTTCACCATTTCTATGAAAAGAAAATTAGATATGGTCACGTGGTAAAAATCGGTTGCCCAAAACTTTTGAGGGGGTGGTAATCCTCTGCATTTTTGATTCAGGATCATAATGGTGAACGCAGATTTCATCGAAAGCAACGAATCCTGCTAGGAAGTGTTCAGAGTCTCCCCTGAAGATGGCCAAATTCGGCATTTTCAATGCCGTCATCGTTTCAAGACCTCATTCATTGTATAAAATGGTTTCTACACTATTTATTGAAAACCCACAAGTCTGAGTCAATTACGCTTGACCGTATTGACTGAATCCTGTTTTCGTTTACCATCTATTTTTGGAATAAGTTTAGTTTGAAGCATGAATACAAACATAGAATCTTCTTTTCTCTTATGTGATCGATCCACTTCCTCGTAGGCCTTCCTTTTCGATTCTTTATTGGGGATAGAATAGAACTACCAAATTCATAATTACAGCTTTACTAAGTTCAGAATTATCAGAAGCTCAGTGTGACTAACTGAAAATTTGTTTTGCCATATTATCTGCATGAATGGCTGACAATAAGTCTAAGTAGTGGTTGGTAGAACTGCAATTTGTTTAGTGGCAAATGAATATCTCGTTTCACAGAATAATTGGGCACAATATTAGACTAGCTGGTGCATCGTTTTTATCTGTGAATGACGTCGATTAAATCAAGTACTGTTGTGACTGTTGTTAAGCGCACATGCAAACCAGGTGTGTGTAGAAAAGAGTCTACCTATAGGGACTTTCCACAAAATATGAATTGACACAAATAAACCGCTCAACTCGACCTTGTATTAAAAAGGGAAGAAAAAAACAAATTATTAATAATATTACCATATAATTAAATCAACTTTTATTGAATATTATACAATCATTCCATATTTCTGCATTGAAATGATACATCGAAAAACAATCGGAACGAAATTCAAGGCTAATGACGAAAAATTTATAATTGGCAATTAACCAAACATTAATTGCGACATTAATTGAGAGAGATGCCTGCTATCTAATTAAATTTTACTCAATACTCTACCGGCTACGTTCGCAACAGAAATACTAAGTTGGCACACGAAATAATTACAGTCCCCTTTTCGTCACAAAATAATTAATACCTATTGTGCATAAGTAAAATAAATAATAAATTATAAGAAGTTATAATTGGATATATTACATAATGTAATATTAAGTATAAACACCCTGTATAATATATATTTACGATTTCGAAACTAGCTTGACGTAGGATCTAATAACTCCCCATATTGCAGACATTTCATTACAAGTTGCAGAACGAGCGACGGTCGTGAAAATTACCACACAACTTAATTGGTAAAGTAAATCACTTCTAGATCCCCCTCGTATAATTTTATGAAGCAATAATTTAGTACCCCGTAAAGTTGTAAATTATGTTTGCATTTCATTTGTGTACGCCGAGTGTAGACGCACACACACAATTCGCACTAACCTGAAAACTAGACTTTGATATCGGTCGTTAGACCGATCTTACTTAGATTTATATGCATACACCGATATCGAAAACTATTTAACACGGCAGCTTAACTAGTCTGTATACGTTGTCATTAGAGATTATAGCTTTATATTAACGAGATGTTTCTAGGTTACAAGTTTATATATAACATATACATTACAGGTATCTATGTATGTATATATAACATTTTCAACGAAACTTATTTAGGTATAGTAGCTCACTCACTACATGAATACGGGGTGTGGCGGGGTGAGAGGTTCCCTAATGAAACCCGAACGTGGCGAAATGTAGATTCCGTGTTTCGGCAGTGCTACCATCCATCATCCGCGGCCGGTGAGACGCGCGACTGGAGCGTCAGAATTCGCTAATATGCGGCTATTAGCTGTCGTAATATCAGCAGAACTTTGTGCGATGTATATTCGACTTCCTGCATGCGAAGTTAATTGAGTAATCTTATATATAAGTTTTGATTTATACGGTGGGAGGAGGGGAGGCGATAATAATGATGATTTAGATTTAGAGTGTGGTGTTAATTCAGGTAAGTTTCAAGTTAATTTTCGCTTTAATTGTTACTGTTCCGGAAACAGTGAAATTCAATCGAATTAACAAAATAAATTAAATAAAAGAAAAACTTACACAGACTTATTAAGTTTTTTTTTGTCGCCAACCCCATCCGTGATCACGCTGTATATATTAATATTTTGTACGGAATATTGGCTACTCAGTCTTACAGGTCAAGCTTTGTTATCCTTAAACACTCCCCAATCCAGTAATTCCAGCTTCTGATATTTATTGAACAATTTGTCGATTCTAGCTCTCATATCGCACACTGATGAGGAAAAAAAAGTCCGAAACAAGTGCCTGTGTATCAGAATTAAACTTAAATCTAGTTAACCGTGCAAAACAAATTGTTTTTTATTAAATAGTGCATTATTTTATCTGTCAATTGCAGTTTAGTTAGGGCAATTCGGTTGAGTAATGTCCATAGAATAAGCTTCTCTTATTGAAAAAATGGAATTATCACGAGATAATGATTTAATATGATTTCAAGAAAAGCTTGAGCACGTGTGAGTGTGGGAGAAGTTTCAAATCGGCATTCGATCTCCGAGGGTGGAAAAGATTGTACTCATCGCTCTGAGTGTTGTACCGAAGAGATTTCGGTCATATCTTGCTTACTAGCCGAGATATTTCAAAAAAAAAAAAAAATAAATCTAGCCGGGCATTTGTCGAATTTTCGATCTCCGAGGGGTGGAAAAGATTGTACTCATCGTCCTGAGTGTTGTACCGAAGATATTTCGGTCCTATCTCTCTTAGTAGCCGAGATATTAAAAAAAAAAAACTAAAAAAATCTAGCCGGGCATTTGTCAAATTTTAGATCTCCGAGGGGTGGAAAAGATTGTACTCATCGCCCTGAGTGTTGTACCGAAGATATTTCGGTCCTATCTCTCTTAGTAGCCGAGATATTTCAAAAAAACGAAAAAAATCTAGCCGGGCATTTGTCGAATTTTCGATCTCCGAAGGGTGGAAAAGATTGTACTCATCGCCCTGAGTGTTGTACCGAAGATATTTCGGTCCTATCTCTCTTAGTAGCCGAGATATTTCAAAAAAAACGAAAAAATCTAGCCGGGCATTTGTCAAATTTTAGATCTCCGAGGGGTGGAAAAGATTGTACTCATCGCCCTGAGTGTTGGGCAAGTTGGTTCATCTTGTTAACCTAAACGAGAGGACAAACTCTCAGGAAGGCACATTAACTCGTTTGAGCGCTGTGACCGTTACATTTTCATAAATTTTTCTGGACATTATTTTCATCATATAAATGTTACCTAGCTCAATAACAGTTTGATGGATCCGCTTCCTCCTCGGCAAGTAGGTTCACCTTGTTAATCTAAACGAGAGGCCAAACGCCCAGCAGGACACATTAGCGCCTTATAGGGCTAAATTTTCATCGATATTTTCTCGAGAACCGTTTGATGAATCTGCTTCGCTCTGGGCAAGTTGGTTCTTGTTAATCTAAAGGAGATGGCAAACTCCCAGCAAGGCACATTGACGCCTTTGATTTCGGTCTAAACTCGCTTAATGGCCGAGATGTTAAAAAAAACCGAAAGATTTCTAGCCGGGCATTTGTCGAATTTTCAATCTCCGAGGGGTGGAAAAGATTGTACTCATCGCCCTGAGTGTTGTACCGAAGAGATTTCGGTCCTATTTCTCTTAGTAGCCGAGATATTTCAAAAAAACGTAATGTAAAACAGTTCTTTAGAATAAGGGAGTTTTTACCATGTAAAGGAAGGTATCATATTTTGTAATGATAATGCCAGGTATGAATGCGATGATAGAAAATTTTGTACACAAATTTTGCTAATAATAATAACTTCAACATTAAATATATTAGTCCTCATTCGCCGAAATATTAGTTGGTATTGCTAAAAATATAATAAAAAAGGCAAAATCCATTGAAGAAATTTACATTTACTCTAACATTCCTACCACCAGTTGTAGATTAAAACCAAGATTAGTTTATGTGGCAGCATTCAATAAACTTAGGGAGTTCGAATAGCAAACCGAAAACAATTATAATAAAACAACACAATCTCGCAATTCTTGTCTAACAGAAGAGAATGTAGTTGTTCAACACCCTACTCGAAAGACTTGGGAGAGAGCTAAGGTGATAGAAATTGGAGGACATCCGAGGTCTTATCGAGTATTGACGGAAAATCAAAGAAAGAAATAGATTTAAGGACGTTGTTGATTAGGAGAATGTTCAACCGAAAAACAACTTAAATTTAAACTCAAAACTTGATGAAAATTTTCGGTTGTGAAAACTTAATCGGGGGAGATGTTTAGTATAGTAACTTTTAGTTGATAACGTTGGCACCCATGCAAAAGCATCACAGTATCACTGTAAATGGTAATTACTGATTCAATAGTAGCTGGTTCGACTATCTAAGGTGTGAAGGAAAAAAATAGCGACATCACGTGAAATATAAATGTAATCTTAATCGTAGCAATTACACTTTCAAATGATGTAATAACGAGATCATTTCCTTAATAGCCTATCGAAAATATTACTCAAACTCGAACTACAAAAATACTTCTTTCACGTATACATACATACTTAGATATTAACAAATTACGAGCTGTTAATAGCTGTAATAAAAGTAAGGAAATGTCATTCACCATTCTCGGAAGTAGTTCACTGCTCCTGAATATATTCTACACATTTTCCTTCTTTTTTTATTTCTTTCTTTCGGAATAGTATAGATTTTGCAACACTATTCGAATGGAACGTTCTAGTTTTAAATAACTAACGATGCGAAAATGCGTAAGAAATAAGAATTTTATATATTTTATACATTCTCTTTAAACTTCTTTGTAGTACTTATACATATAATATTATCATTTATTTTATTTCGATTAAATCTTTCGGGTGAAATATATATTAAAAAAAAAACGCAGGTATATAACACATACATTCTATGATTGTTAAAAATCTTGCCGCAAGTAACTTAGAGCGTAGGGTAATGTACTGTGTAAAAGTGAAAGTTTAAAACAATATCTCGAAAGAACTCGAAAGAAACAAATAATAATTGACTGTCAATGTCACCACAAACCATGTATTATGCATGTCGTATAAATCTATAATAAACAGATACAATTTAATTATTAAACAAGACCTTTTTCTAATTTCATACGCTATGACATATACGGCTAGAACAAATAGAATAATTCATGTCGTACCGAATTGAATTTTTTTTTTAATCGATGTAGATTAACTTGATTCCCTGTTAACTTGCTTAAAACATATTCGATGTCAAATTTGTTTAGGACACGCTGTTATTATCGCTATTACATACATACAATAAAGTTCATTACTTCACCTTGTGGTTGTCGTTTCTCCAGCTGGCCATTACAAGACTGACACTCCTTTAACAAGAAGTATTCTTATTGTTTGTCGTGATTTCTTTATGGGTTATTTCCTTGTAATACCTAAACAATATTTCCTGTCTAACCTTGTTAAATTGATTTTGCTTACTCATACTAATTGATCCTATTAAGTTTTATTTTTTTTCTAATATTTATATATAATGCATAAAATAATCACTTTAAGGAGGATTAAAATTTATTGATTGATTTACTGATTGAAAAAAAAAGGAAAATGGTAAAAAACGAAGCCCGACATTCCGATTCTAATGGATATAATTATGATATTATTTGCTTTATTTAAGTGATTATGCAACGCTAATACAACAACCAAAAAAAAAAACTGTTACTAAACTTATGATTTCCGCCTGGATAGATAGAGTTTATGCGCGGATAAAATCTGTTATGTATAATTGTTCTAATCTGATTTCTGCGTTGTAGATCTTGACCTTGTTCTTTGTCGAATAATTATTGTTATTAAATCAAATAAAAACGAATTACGATTGTGTTGGATAGACTGACATTGATGAATGAGCGATTTATAATTAGAGATGGAAATATCTTTAGATGTTTAGGTCCTAATCTGAGATATATTTCGGGAATGAATTACAAATAAAATTATTCCAGGACACAATTCATTATGTATACATACATGCATAGCTTCAAGTGCATGCTTAGTTATAATTTGATCCAGTGGTATAAGGATAATTCCGAGAGGGTGGTGAACCCAGATGAAAATCCGCACTAACGATTCTTGCTAAGAAATGTTCAGGATCTTGCTCAATGTTGGCGAAATTCGTCTCTGAAGTGATGGATAGATAGATAGACAGATAGATAGATAGTTTATTTGTCCGTTAAATACACATTTATGGACCCGTCAAAGGTATTAGTACAGATGTATCTAATAGTAGTACATACAGAAATACAACAAAACAAAATACATAATAGGGAAGCAAAGAGAGGAGATTTAAAACACATTAGAGTTTGCAAGCTGACGATTTCCAATGCCTGATTTCAGTGTAAAAATCATTTATATTATAGAGGCACATGTTTATTAATATTGTTTTAATAGATTTTTTAAACTTCAACATCGGCAGAGCAACCAGGTCCCGAGACAGAGCATCAAAGAAGTCGATTCCCATAGATCGTGATCTATTTATTCGGTGGCGTTCTGGTACGATATTATTTTTTGTTCTAGTGTCGTGATTGTGCACGTCCCGGTGGCAGGGCATCTCGCCAACACGGTTCTTTATATACAACAAATTGTCATAAACGACGGTTGAAAACAATGACATTATGCCCAACCAGCGAAAAATTGGCACACAGTGCTCGTCAAAGCTTACAGCTACAATACTACGTACAGCTACTTTCTGTATGCGAAAAACTCTCTGTAACTGGGTAAAAGAGGCATTCCCCCACGCTAGTATTCTATAACTAAGTACGGAGTGAAATAATCCGAAATATGCTCTAAGGGCCGCGTCCTCATTAATCAATGCCGCTGTTCTCTTAATAGCAAACACTGCGCTATTAAGCCTACCGCAGAGATCTTCAACTTGGGGAATCCACGAGAGATGGGCATCGAAATAGATTCCCAAGAATTTTACTCTGCTACACTCCGTATCACTTTTAAGTGAAAATATGCATTCCTCGGTCTTTGCTTTATTCATATATAAATCGCAAGAGTTAAACCAGATTTCTGCATGACAGACAACCCGGTTAATTATATTTTTATTCGTGGACTTACCATCGTGCGATTGAAATGTAAAATTTGTATCATCAGCATACATGGTTGTGCACAGAGACTTGCTGAAAGTATTCATATGGCACGGCAGATCATTTACGTATATTATAAACAAAAATGGCCCCAAAATAGAGCCTTGCGGGACTCCACGTTTTGTTTGAAGTGGTGTACTCTTTACGTGATTTAGGTGCACAATCTGCGTTCTGTCTGAGAGATATGAACGCACAAGTTTGTTGGTGATTCCCCTGAACCCATAGAGTTGTAGCTTTTCCAACAGAATCTCGTGGTTAACACAATCGAAAGCCTTGGAGAGATCTGTAAATACACCCACACAAGACTCTCTATTTTCAAAAGCCTCCTGAATGGAATCTATTAACGTCATAATTGCGTCAGAAGTTTTTTTACCACGCCTAAATCCAAACTGACTATTACCGAGGATATTGTGTTTCTCAACATAATCTGTAAACTGTTTTCAAATTACATATTCTATAATTTTGGAAATACTTGGCAATATATGAATTTGACGGTAATTTTCTGGCAAGGCTGGTTGTCCAGATTTCTAGATAGGTATAACTTTAGCTAATTTAAACACATTGGGGAAACAACCGTTCTTGAAGCAAGCGTTAATAATCTCAACTAGTGGCTCAACAATACCGGATGCACAATTTTTAATAAGATTTGTAGAAATTTCGTAGATATCTAAGGTTTCCTTATTTTTTAGATTTTTTATGCAACAACGTACATCCGATTCCGTGATTGGTCTAAGAAACATTGACTACCTCGTCCGCGTGATAATATATGTATATTATTTTCACTACACATAATGCAACCATTTTTTAAAACGGTTTCCACGGCTTACCTATTAAAAAGCCACATGCCCAAACTATGAATCCCACAGTGATTCATCTTGTGGTCTTCCAAAACCATGTCATGGGATGACCAGACTGATCGCTCTATTCAGATCAAATTGTCCATTTCGAAAATTTGAGTAAGACTTTGTAACAATCGGCTCTCTAACTTAATAACACAGTTAACACATACCAACTAAAATTCATGTGACTTATAGCAATTAATTGACAATTAAGTGACGACTATGAAAGTCAACACGTCAATACCATCAATAACGGGTCGATGGCCGCAGTGGTTAGGCGGCTGACTATTGTTGTGAGAGGACGATAGGTGCCGGGGTTCAATTCTCTGGAGGGACGGTGACATTTTTTCAGAGAGTTTAATCCCAGATCGACTTGCCATTCGCTGTTGGGAGCAAAGTGATTAACGGCGCGGCATCATAAAAGGCGATATGATGCTGTCACAAAGCCATTTAAACACAACTTACACACACTAAACTACACCGCAAGAGTTGCAGTGATAGCCAGACAAGTAATACAGCTTACGGAGTCACTGCAACTAAGCACCCACCACACATTAAAAAAAATTAGGGACAATAATAATATTTGAACTGCCCTCGTACGTACGCTGAAAGTTTGAAATTTTTGCAATGATCTGTACTCTAATAGATGTTTCTAATAGAAATTTCTAGTAGGTGTTTTTGATGAATGACCCTGTATAAAAAAGATTTTATCCTGACTGACACGTCGACGTCCACCTCAAACTATTAAAGTTAGAAATTTGAAAAATCCAGACGATGTTGATTTCATACTGTAGGCTTCATTTAAGTAGCGATTTTTTGAAATTCCACCCCTAAGGGGTGGTAAAGGAAATATATGAAAATAACTTTCAGGAAAATTCAGTCCTAACAGTAACAAAAATCCTGATTTTCTTAGAAACATTCTGTTTACAGACGAAGCCAGTTTTACTCCTGACGGAGTTTTCAATTTTCACAATATGCACGAATGGTCAGATGAAAATCCGCACACAATTCATGTTAGAAATCATCAATTTGGATTTTCGATAAATGTTTGGGTAGGCATGGTGGGTGATTGTTTAATTGGACCATTTCGTTTGCCGAATCGGTTGAATGATCAATCCTACCTAATTTTTTTACGTGACAATTTGAACGAGCTACTAGAAGATGTGTCATTAGATGTTATTATGAACATGTATTTTATGCGTGATGGAGCTCCAGCCCACTTTTCGAAAACAGATGGATTGGTCGGGGAGGACCTGTCGCATGGTCACCAAGATCTCCTGATCTAACACCTTTAGATTTTTTTTGTTTGGGGGTGCTTAAAAGCTCTTGTTTACGCCACTGAAGTGAACACAGAAGATGAACTTTGCCAGCAAACTGTAAACGCCTGCCAACAACTAAAGACTCTAGGTGTTTACCATCAAGTGCGTGAGTCTCTTCGACGACGGCTGCAACTTTGTTTACAAGAGCAAGGACGACAGTTTGAACAATTGTTGTTTGTTATATTAATTGTTATATTTTAATAGGAAAGCTCGATCTAAGTTGTTTATTGTAATTTAAGTAATACAGCTTACGGAGTCACTGCAACTAAGCACCCACCACACATTAAAAAAAATAAAAATTATTAAAGAACTACGGTCGAAAATTAAATACTTGATTACTTATACTATTCTAAAGAAAGCACACTAGAACTATAGCAACATTGCATTTACCTCATACTGTATTCACATAGCGATACAGTTTCAATACCTCTTCACTTGATAGGAAATGCCATTGCGTTTCTCTTGTGTTATGATTGGTAGGACTATGTTGAATGCAAATAGAATATGAAGTGCACTATTGTTCTGTAGTTCTGTTAGCGTTATTTCGATAGTTACTTGTCTGACTCTCTCTTTCACAATGATTGTGTTGTGCCGTTTCCGCGGAAACACATTTGTAAGCAACAAGAGAATCCTATAAATTTGAAGCATCTAAGCCAATTCCGCTGATATCCGATTGCTTGCTGTACCTGAATTGTATATATTTTATTACGTTATGATCACTGATCTAGAAGGTATTCTCATCTAGATATTGTAAGTTTAATAATTATTAAAGTTACAGTTAATGCGTAAGGTCATGGACGACTCGATATTGGGGCGCTGTCGTTTTAATTTATTTAAAAACAACAACAGTCAGTTTAAGTTGTGTATAGTGGCTGGTTTTTTATCTCCTTCGTGACACCGCAAAACATGACACGCACACACATAAAACGGTTTTTTTTTTCGGACCTTAATTGATTTTATCACTACTGGAATAAATGCCTTAGGTGTGACTGACACGCATTATTCATGACTTGGTTTATTATTATTATGGCTATATAACAATAAACAATACTTTTCTTCGATCGATATGCGATTACCGCGCTTTCTAGGTTACGTTTTGAAATGTTTAGATTTTTAATTATAATTTTTTTGTTCATATTTGCATACGCTGATTGGAAACTGTCAACTTTACACTTGATAGTTTAATTAGGAAATAAAGCAGTTTTAATTACTTCTAATTACTTATACTGATATATCCTACAAAAAAAAAGCAAAAAACAAGCGGGGGATAATGGAACATGATTCGGAAAATGGAAAAGAGATAAAGATACCATTTAACAAAACACATAGAAGAAGATAAAATGATTGGGGAAAACGTTTGTTTGGGATTTACATCACGTATCCAATCTAAATAATTGGACACGCTCCTCTGATAGATTAGACTTCTACCGTATATAGCCGTGGAATAAAGATAATCGAAGAAATTAAGTTCGAACTACCCTTGCATCAGCTCCGATTCTGTTCTAGGATTTAGGTCAAAGGGTATTTTGTATTTTATCGTTATCGAAAATGCCGTTTTTATCAGATAGATTCAGATGGAAATCTTGGAGATACATTTTAAGATGCATGTTACAGTTTGATACTTGATTAACGATTTGTTTGTTACACGTTGGGTTTTACTTTTATTTTAGATACACAATAAACTCTTCAATCAAATGACATCATGAATCTGACATTTTAAAAATTTTACAAAAAGTCAACCATTTACAACTGCTTTCTTATTAGGTTTAACTCTACTACCTAATCTAGGCTTTCGAACTCCTACAGCTTTCCTTCTACTTTAAACCGTTCTTTCCTTTCTTTTTCCTTCTTCCTCTTCTTTTCCTTTCTCTCTTGTTCGAATCTTATTTGTTCCAATCTGGCTTTCTCCGCTTCTTTGTTTCGGAGTATTCTTTTTTCCTCTTCCTTTTTCAAACGTTCCTCCTCCTCCTTTAATTTTTTCAATGCTTCTTGCATCGTAGCAATAGTTTTCTTATTGGGACCTCTCTTAGCATACTTTCCTTTTCACCTTCATAGTCATCGCCTTTCTTATCCATGTCTTTCATCATCTTTCTTCTTCCTATTCTTCTTACCCTTTTTTACACCGGTTTGTTTTTTAGCCTTGTTAGCTTTTTAAAATTTATTTTCACATCTATTCTGCTTGCTTGTTAGATTGTACGATTTGTACGATCCAGTACTTTGTCTTTTGTAAAAATTATTTCTCATTTCAGTTATTGCATCCACAGATATTAGGTTTTTACTAAGTTCCGGTACATAAATAACATTTTTAAGAATGCATTCACTCCCCTCAATTGTTCCAATACCTACGCCTTTCAGATCTTCACCATTTTTCGCAACAGATATGTTTTAATGACATGAATGTTTCCATTCAGTTTGACATATGTGACGATGCCCCAGAATTAACTACAAAACTTTCAATTTCTTTTAAACTAGTTTCCTCCTTTTCGACAAAAAACGCATTTCTATTCTTATTACTTTGCCCTTCTAGTTTTGTTCTCCTAAAAAAGCAGTTTCTTCAGCATGATTATTTCTCCTGCATATATTACATTGAAAACACATTCATTTAGTTTTATTATCCTTGTTAGGACAACTAATACACAATATACTCTTCAATGAACTAATATTTTATTGACTAAAATAAACGTCTAACAAAATATTTTCTTTTCTGACACACTACTTTAATTGTTTTTTTAATATCTACCTACCTTCTTAAATAATTATAATTGTCATTATTCTCTCTGTGGATTCTTTATCACTGAATTAAGTTTCATAAAAGAGTAGAAATTTGCGTTGGTCATTTCATGAACTCTAAAATTTTTTGAAGAACTGCCAAGATAGTTGGCGCGAATTTCTTCAATTTCTGTGCAGTTGGATATCAGGTGTTCCGGACTTTCATCTTCCGCCCCGCAGAACCTGCAGTCGCTATTCTGTTTCAGACCTATTCTCTTCATGTGCTCCCCGAGGTGACAATGCCCTGTAAGGAAACCTGTGAGAATGCGTAATCTGTTCCTGTTTAGTTCTAGCATGGTTTTTGCTCTCTGCTTGTTGAAATTTCCAAGGAATACCTTGGAATGTCTCAGACCAGGAAGATTGTGTTCCCTGTCTTTAAGTTCTTTCTTATAGGTGCTCATCCCTATTCCACAGAATGGTTCCGGTCCCACAAACGATGTTGTGGCGGCCTCCTTTGCTAATAGATTAGCTTTCTCATTGCCACTGATTCCAGTGTGTCCTGGTACCCAGCACAAGGCAACTTTGTTTTCTTTGCCCAGGTTGTTTAGTTTATCCCGGCATTCCCAAACTAACTTGGAGCTGATGGTGTTAGAACTCAGAGCCAATAAGGCTGCCTGACTGTCGGAGAAGATTGCAATATTCTCCTTCCGATAGTTCCTGTCAAGATTCACCTGAGCACATCTTCCAATCGCATTAATCTCTGCCTGGAAGACACTGGGGTATATTCCCATCGGCTCTGAGTATTTGGTTCCTGGCCCGAATACCCCTACACCTGTTCCTTTTTCAGTTTTGGACCCATCCGTGTACCATTTGATGGGGTTTGCTTTTAGAGAGTAGGTGGAGGATTCTACTTCCCACTCTCTCTTGTTG
Organism: Holotrichia oblita; assembly: GCA_023690525.1. NCBI lineage: Eukaryota > Metazoa > Arthropoda > Insecta > Coleoptera > Scarabaeidae > Holotrichia > Holotrichia oblita. The sequence continues at coordinate 7,851,081 of CM043018.1, forward strand.
CTCAACTTCGTTGAAAAGTTCTTTTCGAAGCTGTATTTCCTAACCATTTCGTCGCTTGGCAGATCCGAAAGTGGGGAGAGTCCCGCCATGGATGACAAAGCTCCTTGGCATAAAGTCTCGCCCCCTCCCGTCCGTGCCCTGGCTAGTTGGTACACTGCCGCACGGGCCACTCCCTCCACTACTAGATGTAGAGGTGTGAGGTCTAGAATGACCTCTAGGACAGCGGTTGGGCAGGTTCCCATTGCTCCGGTAATGCATACACATGCTAACCTTTGCAGCTTGCCAAGGATATTCTTGGTTGTGACGTGTGTGACCTTTTGGAACCAGGTTATTGCCCCGTATGTTACCATAGGTCTTACTATACTAGTATACAGCCATCGCAGTATATTTGGGTTACAACCCCACGTTTTGCCTGCTAAATTCCGGCATATCATTAAAGCTCTTGTTGCTTTATTCACAGTCAGTTCGATATGCTTGTTCCACAGAAGTTTTTTGTCCAGGGTTATTCCTAGATATTTGACTTCTGTTTTGCATTCGATTACTGCTGTATCTAGACGTATATCTTTCATTTTCGGTAGTTTCCTCCTCCTAGTGAAAGGTACGATTGTGGTTTTTGCTGAGTTAATGCTCAGCCCCACTGATCGACACCATTCGCTTGTAATTCTAAGGCTTGTTTGTAGCAGGTCACAAAGAATTCCCTCAAATTTGCCTTTTGATATTATAACAATGTCATCGGCATATCCTATGCAGTGTACGCCGAACGCAGTCAACCTGTTAAGCAGCTCATCCGCCACCAGGCTCCACATCAAAGGCGAGCACACGCCGCCTTGAGGTGTTCCACGGGTAGTTCTGATCTTCGTAGTGTATTGACCTACCGTTGTCTCAGCTGTCCTTGTGGAGAGCACCTCACTTATCCATTTTGTCTTTACTAAGAACATGAACAATTTGCAAATGTTTTTATTCTTGTTTTGGCCTCCACATGAATCACTATACGCGATTATCGTTGTTATGTTTGGAGGCCACGCCTTGATATATTGTACTAAACACGACCCAATCTCCTGCGAGCCTCTAGAAGACACGGTTTCGTCCCAAGTAAACATATCAGCTGCCCCAGATATTAAATTATGGACACCAAAATTATAGGTCCACAGTTGTCTTAGGTAAAATACCTTTGATGTGGTAAGTAACGGCGTTGGTAAGGTTTGCTGTAAATTAAAACATATTACTGCTGTATCGTTTGCCGATTTGTGAGTTTCAATGTGTTTTTTTTTTGCACTGCACTGCCTTTTCAGCTTTCCTTTGATGTAACTCTAGTTTGGCTTTAATGGAATGCAGGATCTCTGCATTTTGTGAATGTTAAATTAAAAATCCTAGCACACACTGTCATTCTGCTTTTATAGTGCTTTTATATCTTTTTTGCAGAAACCATTGTAAAGTTTTAGTTTAGTATGTTATAATACTGGTCCAAAGATGACACTACTAACCTCAAAATGGACTTGTACCCTTTTTCTACTAACAGAAGGTTTAACCTTACATATATGCATTTAAATCAAAATGAAAAAGAAACTCACTTATATCCTTTTCGCACCAAACTCTTCAATTAATTATCGCATTGTTGTAATATTTCTGAAATGTCAATATCAAATTTTTTTTAAATAAAACTCAACACCGAAAATTTATCGAAACGTCGACATAATACCAACTGCGAAACTAGACTCACAGTCATCAAATCGCTTTGTAAGAATTTGTTTTCATTTATCTCAATTCCGATTCTGGATCCGGATTAAACGAATCACGAATTACGTTTTACTCCCTGTAAGCTTGAGATCGTCGACGATGAACGTCGTGTACCGTTTAATTCGAATTATCGAAATGTAAATTGTCGTTGAACTAATTACACTTATGTACAGAGCGATATTAGAGTGAAAAGTGGCAATTAGCTAATCCTACTGACTGCGCCACGAACTATTTTACTTTTAAATTAAATGAATTTATTAATTTCGTTTTAGTAACGATCTATCTTGTTTGTTTTGCATTTTGCATTTTCCACAGAAAAAAAATATATATACAACCTTCCGCTTCGCTTGTTTACTTCTTATTTTTATAAAACTCCATCTCCTACATAACATACATATATCGACTTGAGAATATTGCCCCGGAATAAATATTTATGTAGATGCGTATTATGTATACACATAAAATCTTGACATCATAAATTTACGAAGTAGATTGGAAAACTGTCGTGTGACAGAGACATATAGTGCACGTATTTGTAACAAGATTTATTATTATAAAGTGGCCAATATTGATGCGGAATAAATATGTATACTGTACACATATTTGTACAGTACATCGTATTTCATTGGAAATTGCATTCTGTTCGGATGTTGCCATCCTCGATAATTTCAAAATAAATAAACTCCGCCTGACATCAATCACTTTAAACTGGATATTTATTCAATTTTCTCCTTTAACATAAACATATTTAAAACAAGTGAAAGTCGATTTGTTAATTGGAAAAAATCCATCTACATCTAATAAATTCTCAAGGGAGTGTCTGCAGTACAATACACGAATTGAAAAGGCATTTTCCAAGGTTACCTCACACGAGTAACAACAACAACAACAAAACATTTATATTTCATTTATTTACGACAGAAACAACTTCTTTCATTACTCAATTCCCCCGCAATTCCGACACAACTCTCTAGAAATAATTCGAAAATCTCAAAATTAAATATTAACTTAAAAGTTCACGGATTTGAAACCGTTACTTGAACCCCGAAAACTTTTAAAATTTATTAGAATCGTACGGCAAGTTATGGCGACCTGAGCGAGTGGTCGCCATAACTTGTCGACCGGCAACTGTTGAGAATGACCCCCAAGCATCATAACAAAAAGCTGTGGATTCGTAGTTTGGTCCGTTTTCCCATTACTACCGGCTAACGGCGATTTATGCTTTACAATCGACACAACGTGATGTAAAGAATGCAAGTCAGGCGATCCCGTGCACGTGAGAAATTCTAGAGTGTGAGAGGGAGTGCCGCTTTTAAACGGCCGTGCTGTCCTCTCTTACCGTGTCCGAGTACTAATACTTCGTTTATGTTATTGAATAAAGCATTTGATTATATTTATTTAAAACATTTTACAACAATTAAATTATAATCTGTTAGATGACACAGAATAAAAAAACACCGATCAAGCAATGGAAACGGACCTCGTGGTTTCGACCTTTCCGGTCTCGTCAGCTGACAGTTGTAAAAATTTGACTTTCGAAAAACATTATTGTTCCACAATGTTCCTAAATTAATACCGAAATCATAAGTGTGGTGGATCTTTATGCCACAGATATTGATCCCTTTTCTACCCTTTTCTTTATCTTATTTCTATTTCTTCTGCCAGTTTTCTCTCATTTTTTTGTACCGTTTCCGGTTTATTGTCTCACCTTTTTTATCATATTTTTTTCTGCATTTCCAATCTTTTTCCTACAATTAATATACCATAACTTCTTTCTGTAATCCCTTTTCCGTCTTTTTACCGTCCCTTTTCCTATATTTTTTCAATCTTTTGTAAATTCTTCTTCTGTCAATTTCTGCCGTTTTCTATATTTCACCTAGTTTTTCGAATTTTTCTACAATTACTTTGGATTAATTTTGAGTAAATAGAAAATAGAAAAGTGATGACACTAGATATCATTTTCTTGCTTTTTTTTGTCCTCTTCTTCTTTTTTTGTCTAGTCCCTTCCCCTCGCCCTTTTCTATCTCTTGTCTGATATTTTTTTCTCTCTTATTTCTGACATTTCTGTTTCTTTCCCTTCTATTTTTTTGCAAACTTCTGCTCCAATTCTATCCTTTTCTTACCCTTTTTCCTCCTGTTTTCTGTTTTATTTCTCTTTTTCTCTGCCAGGTTTCTGCCTTTGTTTTTTACAATTTTCTTGTCGGTGCCTTTTTTGGTATTTTTTGTGTCCCTCTCCTATGTTTTTGAGCTTTTTCCTTTCTTGTTTCTAACATGTACTGTTTCTTTCTGTTCTTTTTTTATTACAAACTTTTGCCCCAGTTCTGTGTCTTTTCTGCCATTTTTCCTCTCTTATTTCTATCTTTCATATTTTCTGTCTGTTCTCACCCTAATCAACGTGTGCTTTTTTGCATCCTTACTCTATCTTCTTATCCCCTTTTCTGTCTTTCCGCTTTTTCTTTCTAGATATTCTTGTTTCAGTTCTTTTTGCCGTCTTTTTTCCATGTGTTTTCCTATATTTTTCCGTCTTTTTCAAAAACTTGATCTTGTCTTTGTTGTTGTATCCATTTCTGTATTTTCACTGTCATTTTCTATGTCCTTTTTTCTATCCCTTTTTCATATTTTTCTATCTGTTTTCTCCCTAGCCAACTCGTGCTGTTTTCCATCCTTCTTTCTATCATTTTTGTACTTTTTCTTTCCGTTTCTGTCCTTTTTATCCTTTTCTATCATTTTCTCTCATTTTTTTTTTCCTTTTATACCATTATGTCATTTTTTGTGTCTTTTTCTAGTTCTTTCTCGATGTCCTTTTTCTGTCTTGGTCTGCCGTTTACTGTCCCTTTTCTGTGTTTCGTCTATTTCGTTTTGTCCTTCTTTTTTCTTTTCCTACCATTTTCTATCGTTAAGACTTTTTTCTGCCCTTTTACGTGTTTTTTTCTGCCACTTCTGTGCTTTATTCGTCCTTCGCCGTCCTTTCCAGTCTTTTTTGTCACCCTTTCGGTCTCGTTTCTCAGTCGCTTTTCTATCTCTTTTTCTGTACTTGGCTAGGTCTTATTTTTATCTTTCTTTTTTTTTCTACCATTTTTGGTAGCTTGCCTGCCCTTTTCTGCATTTTTTTTTCTAGAATTTTCTGTCTGTCCTTTTCTACTTTTTTGGATATTTTTTCTGCCACTTCAATTAATTTGTGTTAATTTTGAAGCCTTTTTTGTCATATTTTATCTTTTTTCCGTTCTTCTTCAGTACTTTTCTGTCCTATTTCTATCTCTGTCTGCTTTTTTACCTTTTTTTTTGGTTTTATTTCCATCTTTTTTCTGCCCTTATTTTTTTCTTGTCCTTTCTCAGCTCCTCTTCTTTCTTTCCGTCCTTTTTTCTACAATTAATAGTCACAAGTTATTTTTGCAGTCCCTGGTTCTGCTTTTTTTCGGTCTCTTTTTCTTATATTTCTTTGTCTTTTTCTCATTCTTTTGTCCCTTTCTGTATTTTTTCCGCAATTTTTAATATATTTTCGTTTTCTTTCCATTTTTTCTGCAATTAATTTGGATTAATTTTCAATAAATAGAAATCTGATAACACAAGATGTCCTTTTTCTGATCATTTTTGGTCTTTCTCTATATTTTTTTCCATTCGTCTTCGGTTTTTTTTCTGTCCTTTTTTTCATTTTTTTCCGTTCATATCCTGTCTTTTCTATGACCTTTTTGATCTCATGTTTCGTTCTGTCTCTTTTCTGCCCGTTTCCTTCCTTTTTTCCGTCAGTTTTTACTCTTTTCTGTATTTTTTTTCCTTGAATTTTCTGTATTATGTCTGCCCTTTTCTATTTTTTATCACTGTCTTGCCACCCTTCATTCTACAGATCTGTTTTCAATCCTTTTTCCATCTTATCTCCGTCTCTTATTACATCATTTTCGTATCTTTCAATCTCTTCTTTGTCCTTTTCCGTATTATTTTTACAATTTTCTCTATTTCATCTTCCTTTCATTTTCTTTCCAATTTTTCTACAATTGATATACATATTTTGATGTATTTTTTGTGCTTCTTTTCCATGTTTTTCCAGCGGGCTCTCCCTAGTCTAATCATGCTTTTTTTTCCATCCTTATTCTATCCTTTTGCCATTCTTTCGTGTAAATTTTCCCTGTTTCTGTTTTTTTTTTTTTCTTTTTTCTGTCCTATTCTACCATTTTGACTTTTTCTGTCCATTTAATGTCTCCTTTTTATAGCTAACTCTCACTTCAACAGTTGATTAAAGTGTAAAATAACAAATTTTGCAAATTCTATTGAACAACCTTGATTATCAAAATAAATAAGCACCAGAAGATGTTGAAACTTTCAGAAAAATAAAGTAGATGGAGGTTGTTTGTAAATAATCATTAACTCTTAGAGCTATTAGAGAGTACTAGTACTAGAGATATTCCTAAAGTAACTTCAGCTATTATTCCCTCCACAATTTACATTCCTACAAGGCAGTGTACAGGGCTAGGAACCCACTGTAGTCCAATTCCCGTGTAATAAGGGTTGAACCATTAGCGTCTCTAATTTCAAACCCGTGTGACGTTATTATTACAAGTTGACTGTCTTAATTGCAGTTGGCCTGCTACACTCTAACGTGAAGGGTTGAACGTGTATGATGTTCTCACGCTGATACCAGATTTAATTTAAGCAGGGAAAATATATAATTTTAATTAAAATTAAGTATATAACCGGGAGGAGAGTAAACCGGAAACGGAACTACCATGACTATACGGAACGCTAGTACTGGAAACGTAACGTTATTATGCCGGAATAAAAGTGATACAGGATATTCGTTTTTAACATTGAAGTGTGTGTTTGTTTCAGTTTCGCATCCTAACCGTCGTATAGGTCGGGGGCGCAAAAGGACGTTGCCGGTTTAATTGCGGAAAAACCACAATTTTCACATTTCACAATTAATTTAGAATTAATTACGGTTGCGCGATTCGCTTTGTTATCTCTCCGCTTTTTTGAACGTTCCGAGCGTGGCGTAAGCTCTCCCGAACGTTTCCTTTATGTTTTCGGCTGCAGAACCGGTGCCGTTTGTGTCGAAAGTAGGAAACGAGATCTGCTGCGGGTTTATTAACGTTTACGCTAGAGAAGTAGCTTTCTAAATGGACGCTAATTAATGATCCTAACAGAAATAATTGCTTTATTACGCAGTTTACGAAACGGCACAGAATTGAATAATAAGGAATGAGATTTGTTGAGCGTTTACTATTCGATAATACAGGGTAGTACCATATCCAATTGAAAAATCCATTCGCTTTGTAAAAGTAAACCTACCTTAAAAAGGAACAAACTTTTTGGGTTAATTTGGAGTAAACAAAAGTTAAGAAAAAAATTACAAGTTCTTGTCTTCTGTCTTTTCTCTGCCCTTTTCTAGCTCTTTTCTATTTTTCTTCCTTCGTCCTTTATTGAAAAATCGGCAAAAAAGATTAGTTCTGTCTCCTTTCTGTTCTTTATTCACCTCTTATTTCCATCTTTTTTTACCAATTTTCTATCTTGTCTGTACTTACTATTTTTGATTTTTTGGCCTTTTCTGTTATTGTTGCCCTTTCCCTTATTTTTTTCTGGAAGTTGTTATGTTTTGTCTTACTCTGTCCTTTTTCTGTTCTTCTTTAATCGCTTTTTTATCTATCGTTTTCCATTTCCTTTTTTCTTCTTCTTGTGTGCCTTTTTGCCCTTTTATAGTTTTTTTTTCATCTTGCTTCTGCCTCTTTCCCATCTTTTCTCTATCCAAATCCTGTCTTTTCTTTGATCTTTTTGCTCTTTTGTTTCTCACATTTTCTGTCCTTTTTTTGCTAACTTCTGAATCAGTTCTGCTTCCTTTCTGTCCTTTTTCCTCCTTTTTCTGCCTTATTTTTATCGTTTTCTCCCACTTTTCTATCTTGTTACTACAATTTTTGGCCTTTTACCTGCCCTTTTCTGTCATTTCTGCCCTTTCCTCTATTGTTTTGTCCATCGTTTTCTATTTCTTTTCTTTGTTCTTCTTCGATACTTTTTCTATCTCTTGTCTGCCCTTTTGCCCTTTTTTTTTCAATTTTTGTTCTTCCCATTTTTATCTTTTCTCGATCCATATTCTGCTTTTTCTCTGCTCTTTTCTGTCTCTTTTCTATCTGCCTTCTTTCCTTAGATTAATTCCGTCTCCTCTCTGTTTTTTATTCATCCCTTATTTCCTTATCTTTTTCTACCAATTTTCTATCTTGTCTGTACCATTTTTGATTTTTTGGCCTCTTCTGTCATTGTTGCCCTTTCCTTTATTTTTTTTCTGGAAGTTTTTATGTTTTGTCTGTCCATTTTTGTCTTACTCTGTCTTTTTTCTGTTGAACCGTTTTTCTATCTGTCTTGCTTCTGACATTTTCTATTTACTTCTGTCCTTTTTTGCCCACTTCTGCTCCAGTTTTGTCTTTTTGTGACCTTTTCCCTCTAATTATCTGCTTTTTTCTGCCATTTTTGTTCTTGTTGTTTTTACCTGTCCTTTTCTGTCATTTTTGCCCTTTCCACCATTTTTTTGTTCATCGTTTTCTATTTCTTTTTTTTTTTCTTCGATGTTTTTCCTATTGTTTGTCTGCTCTTTTGCCTTTTTTTGTTTGTTTTCATCTTTTTCTTCCTCTTTCCTATTTTTTCTCTATTCGTATCCTGTCTTTTCTTTGACCTTTTTGCTCTCTTGTTTCTGACATTTTCTGTCCTCTTTGTGCTCACTTCTGGATCAGTTCTGCCTTTTTCCTCCCTTTTTCTGTATTAATTCCATCCTTTTCGACCATTTTGCTAACTGTTTTCTACAATATTTGGTCTTTTGCCTGCCCTTTTCCGTCATTTTTGCCGTTTCTTGTATTTTTTTCCGTAAATTTTTCTGTTTTGTCTGTTCTTTTCTATTGTTTGACGTATTCTTTCTGCTACTTTATATCTTTTCCACATTTTTTCTATCCCCTTTTCTGTCTTTCCGGTTTTTTTCTTGAAATTCTTGTTTTCCAAGCCTTGTTCTTGTTCTTGTTGTTGTATCCTTATCTGTATTTTCTCTGTCATTTTCTATGTCTTTTTTTCTACCTCTTTTTCATATTTTTCTCTCCCCTTTTCCTGTCTAGGTTCTGTCCCCTTTCTGTGTTTCGTCTATCACCTTTTGCCCTTCTTTTTCAATTATCCACCATATTCTATTATCTCGTATTTTTTCTGTGTTTTTTTCTACAATTTCTGTACTTTATTGATCCTTTTCTATCCTTTTTCTGTTAGTTTTCTGCCATTCAGTCGTTTTGACACCCTTTCGGTTTCGTTTCTCTCCTCTTTCAGTTTTTCTCTCTCCTTTCTGTCTTTTTGCAGTCGCTTTTCTCTCTTTCTTTCCACTCTTTTTTCATTTTTCTACAATTAATATCTTGATTAAATCCTCTTTCCCGTTTGTTCTGTTTCCTTTTCAAATTTGTCCACACTGTGTTAGACCAGCTGTTTTTTTTACCATCCTTATTCTTCTCTATCATTTTTGTGGCCGTTTGTATCTTTCCTGCCGTTTTTTTGTCATTTCCTGTCATTTTCTATTATTTTGTCTTTTCTTTTGTAGTTTACACTTCTTTATCTATTTTTTTCCTGTCCTTTTCTCTCCTTTTTGGTACACTCAAAGAAGAAAACAATGGGACAGTTTTCTATCCCCGCTCAATCTTTTTTCTGTAGTTTAATGTTCTTTTTCTTATGTTTTTCTGGCTTTCTTATATCTTTTTCTCCTCTTTTCTATCCCCAGTATGTTTGTTGTTTGTCCTATCTTTTTTTCCGGCTTTTTGTCTACTTTCCTTCCGTCCTTTGTTTTATAATTAATATTATATTCCCGTCCTTTTTTTCGTCTTATCCCTTCTTTTTTCCATTTCTTTAGTCTATTCTGTTTTTCTTCTTTTCTCGGTCTATGTTTATATTAAATCTAAGACATTTTATTCTATGCCAAAAAATTACCTACAATAAAGAAACGCAAGTGATGTAATCGCCACAAATCAAGCACCCGTCGACTGACAATTACCTGTCATTGGAGTATATAATTTACGCCAAATACACCCAACGACATTTAATCGATTTAATGAGACGCATAAATTGATATTTAAAAACCGACTCGCACATTAAAAGGGAACACAATGGAGATGAATTATTCAATAATTAAAATATTCAGGATGTTATGATCGGTGACAATCAAAAGTAGCAAACAAACAGTAAAACTTATTGTCGCGTCGAAGGTGATGCTAGCTGTATATGGAGGCAACAACGGATCACAGAGACACAGATGACAAAAAAAAATGAACTAAACTAAAATAAACCAGCGTATGATCGTTATTGAAGTCATTGCAGGGTACGATACACCTGCAAACGACAATCAATCGTGAAGGTTGCGATTAGTGTCTTTCGAATTAATCGTCGTTGCGACTTTGAGCGTTTACTTCTCGCCTTATTCATGTCCTAGACCACGCAGATTCCGTTGGGAATTTTATTAAATTGCGGTGATAGTACGAGCTAGTAATTTTTTTTTTAAATCCCAGCGATGTAAATCGTTTCATTGTGTACCGAACCCATGCGACCTCCATTCAATGAAAATTATCTACGCTTACGTGTATGGTGGTATCAAATTGTAATTGTTTTTTAAATGCTTTTTTTTTTTAAATTGTTAAGGGGTATTGCCGTTAGGAATCCCATTAGTTATAATTCTTTAATTATATGTTTGTTGGACGTTGTACATATTTAGCAATGACATGATGAAATTATTACTATTGAGAAGTGAAGATATGTTCTCGGCGCAATCTACACGCTTTCTTGAAATGATTGCATGTGTCAATAACATTTGCATATTATGGAATGATTTAGTTAAATGGCTGGTGCTAGGTTTAAAATTTCTAAATATCTTAGATAGCAACTTTGGTGATGTCTAAATGTGTTTTCATCCCCCAACAGCCAAAGATAACTTAAAGAAATACCGATCTTCTAGGGCACTACCAGTAACGCTAGTTGGTCGCTCTTACCACCATGACTATCCCCTGTTTAGCAATTATTAAATTGTGTTTGGGAATTTGTATTCTATTCAACTTTTTCTTTTCTGCCATTTTTCTGTTTTTTCTGTATTTGTCTGCCATCTTCTATCTCTGTTCGGTCTCTTTTCTGTCCTCTTCCTCTGGTTTCTGTTTCTGTATTTTAGTGCTTGTCCTTTTCTTTCATTTTTCTGTCTCTTTCCGAAATTTTTCCCACATTTTTTTCGCCTGCCCATTCATTTTTCCATTCTTATTCTTCTTTGTGCCCTTTTGCATCTTTTATGTCTTGCATCTTCACCTTCGCTTCGAACAGCATTGCTTTATGCTCCAGAAGAAACTATCTTCTGCATGCTTTTAATCATTTAAAAGTCTTGTGAGGTTATATATTCATACTCACAGTTTTTATAATGCTGACAAATACTTGGCTCGGAGGATTTCGTAACTGGTTTATAAATTTTAATATTCCCTAATCTAATTGATACGTTCTATAAAAGTGGAGGAAGTAATAGACATTTTGGGGTAGGTTCCTTAGTAAACGAGGAGGTTGAAAGATTGGTGGTAGACTATAAACCAATATCGGACAGGATATGCTATTTTTACGACTGTGTGGGAAATATAGGAAAATAAGCATTGTTAATGGGCATGCACCAACAGAGAAGAAAGATTTGGAGACAAAAAACGAATTTTACGAGAAGTTAAATGAAATAATGGATAATATCCCAAGACACGATATAAAAATGATAATAGGTGATTTCAATGCGAAAATAGGAAAAGAGGAAATTTACAGACATATTACAGGAGGTAAGAGTTTACACCAAGAAAGTAACAAGAATGGAAGAATCTTGATCAGTAGGTATGGGGGCACCTACTTTCGCTGGCACCTACTTTCGGGGTACTTTCGCTAGGTGGCGGTGACCTATTCCAAAGCTCTCTTCCTCCCCTCCCTCCTCTACTCCTTAAATGCGGCGCGGAGTTTGAAATACAGGCACAACCAAAAGGACGTTAATTTCGAGTCACGTGGGGTAATACACCCCTGCCTCACCCCGCACTAGTAATTTCAAATTCTTCCCACACCGTGCCTGTATTTCAAACTCCGCGTCGCATTTAAGGAGTAGAGGAGGGAGGGGGAGAGAGAGAGCTTTGGGATAGATCACCGCCACCTAGCGAAAGTAGGAGTGGTGGGGGTGCCCAAGGTGCCTCCATACCTAATCTTGATCGAATTTGCGGCAGAAATGCAAATAAAAATAATGAGTAACCAAAAATCAAATCGACCACTTATTGATACAGAAGAAACATGCTAGAACAATTGAAGATTGTAGAAGTTACACAGAAAATGCCAATACAAAGGAAAATCAAGAAGGTTAGACGGAGATATGACGTAGTAACGTTAGTAGAGGAGGAAACAGTAAAAAAGGTTAAGAAGGAAATGCAAATCCAACTAGGAGGAAGCCTCGCAAACTAGACAAACAGTAGATGAAGAATGGGAGAGAATTCAAACGACTATGATAAAAGTAGCAGAACAGTGCTTTGGAGAAAACGAACAGCAGAGAAAAGGGAACGTGGTTTGACGTAGACTGCAAGCAAGCCTTAATGGAAAGAAACAAAACAAAAAATTGAATTAGATAGAAATAGGACACAAGAAAACATACAAATTAATTATGAAAAAAGGAAGCTAGCTAAAAGGATTTGCAGAAATAAAAAGAGACGACAATTAGAAAGTCAATTAGAGCTAATAGGCGAAACCTACAAAAGGAAAGAAATTCAAAACTTTTACCCAGAGTCCAAGAAAGTAAGACAGACTAATAAACAAAGAACAACGTATTGCAGAGACGAAGATGGACTTCTTTTGAGGGAGACGAAACAAAAATTATCTAGAGGGAGAACTGTTAACGCAGAAATTAGTAGACGAACCAAGAATATCTGATCAGGAAGAAGTTGCAGAACCCACAAAGGAAGAAATAAACACAATAATAAAAGAACTAAAAATAATAAAATAGTGTCCCAGCAGAACTTATAAAGCAGGGAGGAGCCAAACTGGATGAAAAAGTCCATAATTTCATAAGGAGAGGAGGATCCCTAAAAAAGGAAATATAACTCTATGTGAAAACCATAGAAGGATAGCCTTGTTAGATGTGGTGTACAAGATATTAGCGATACTAAAGATTAAGGAAATATGAAGATAATACAGCACAACAGTTATGAGCAAAATCTAAGTCCACACATGCTATTCATAGACTTTAAGCAAGCATATGACTCAATCTCCAGAAAGTGTTTGATCGAGGCTCTCGGAATTCTGGGAATTCCAAATAAGTTGGTAAAATTGGTAGGAATGACTCTGAATCAAACAAAAAGCAAACTCTTAATAGAAGGAAGTCCCTCGACGCAATTTGCAGTGCAAATTTATTTAACCTGGTTCTTGTCCTAATCATGAGAAGAAGCAAGATACAAAGAGCGAGTTTGATTTACCACTATAGGGAACAATGCATTGCGTACGCCGACGACATAGTATTGATGACAAGATCCAAGAATGAACTACAAAAGGTTTTCCAAATGTGGATGGAAAAAGCAGATTTATACGGACTGCGAATAAATGAGACAAAACCCAAGTATTTGGAAATGAGAAGGAGTAACAGCCAGGAAGACGTGGAGATACATCAACGAATATTAAAAGATAATAGAGCAGTGGAGTCATTATCAAGGATGCTAAAAGCAAGAAATGTATCCAGGGTAGCCAAGATACCCATTTATACGACCTGTGGTTTTGTACGCATGTGAAATGTGGACGAAAATAAATTGGAAATTTATTCGAAAATTCCTTAGAAAGATATTTGGAGGTGTAAGGGATCGGCATGGACTGTGGAGAAGGCGTAGGGGAACGGGGTTTGTAATTGTTCTAAAACTGCATAATACCTTTATTTGAACATATTTTAACCAGTAATTAGTAAAATAAAAGGTATTTTTAGAGAATCAAATGACTGATAAAAAGTTTTCCTTGGGTTGATATTTTAGCACTTTGAAAAAGTGGCGGGTAATACGGGCCATACCAAATGTGGGTATAAAAATTTAAAAAAATGAATTGTTGTTGTTTATAAGCAGAAAATGTTGTTTATTAATCAAAAATACAATTTTTTATTTATTTATTTTGCAGTGGTCACAGTAGTAGTAAAGTGTGTCTGCAATCCCTGCCCTGTTCATGTGCCCAGCCCTCGTGAAAACATTCACCACAAACAAGGCAATCGGTCTTATCTTCATTTGAAAAGTCCGTTGTTGTTGCATCTTGCTTGGATGTCCCTGAGTCAAATTCGTAAAATCAGCAGATTTATGGATTTTCTGACTTTGTTTTTTGAACTCCCTTGTCTACACTATATCTGAACATCGATCAAATTTTATGTTTCTTCTCGTTTTCTTAGCAGCTTCTCTTGCGACTTCCAAATTTTTATTCTCTATCAACATATCTTTGTGTGGCGTTGAAGTCAATACTTCACTTTTTTCTGCTTCCAAAGGAGAAATTTCCTGTAAAACACTTGCAAAGGTAGGTTGTTTGACTCTCCTAGGAAAATTTAGCCCTCCTACATCATTAAGCAGAGGCGCCTCTTCAATAGGCTCTTCAATTGCTGCTTGCTCTTCGTTTGCTGGAGGTTGAGAGGTTTTTGTAGCAGAAACGGCAGCAACTTCGGCAGTTATAGTTGGTTCATTTTCTACGTTGCTTAAAGCACTTGCCATAAAGTCTATGTCCGTGAAAATATCAGGGTTAAATGGATGAATGCCCGTGCAACTGAAACCACTTGCTGCAATATCTAGTCTACACACTTTGGTGTAAGCGTCCTTCACTAGCTTCGCGATGTCGTAATCATTGATTCGAGCACCAGGATTTGCCCTCATCCACAAACTGCAAGCATGATTGTATTGTGTTTTGAACGGTTTCATGAAAGACCTATCAAGAGGCTGCAATTTGTGGGTAGTGTGGGGTGGGGAACTCAACATTTGAACGTGGTGTTCTCTAGCGTACAAGATGACGTCAAGTTCCTTGTGTGTTCCATGTCGATCAAGGAGCAGCAATACTGGATCCTCTTCTGTAGGTTTCGTGAAGGCCACAAAGTGCTGCAACCACTTTAAGAATGCCACGGTGGTCATCCACCCGTTGGTTGTTGGAAACGCAATACTCTCCGCCGGAACACCGATCATCAGACGAGCATTCATTCTTTTTCGAACAGTGGAGGAATAAACTGTCCAGTTGCGCTCATACAGAACATAAGCGTGACATTGCGACCTCGCTCTCCTGACGTCATTTTCCCTACCTGCCGTTTCCCTTTAATGGTAATTACCTTGTAATTTTCATGCACACAAGAAACTCCTGTTTCATAGGCGTTGAACAGAGTGCTTGTTATTCAAAGAGTTTAGATGTTTAAAAAACGATCAACTTGAGATTTATTAAACCCGACACATCGCATCAAGCTGGTTGACTGTGGTTTTCTATAAGCCAAATCCGGATGTCTCTTCATAAAACTTGCATAGAAATCTTTACCAGCCATTTCCTTTGCTCTATTAAATCTATGTGGCAGTTTAAGAGAATCTGCCACAGCATATGCCAACTTTAAAAACTCTGTTTTAGCTAGTGGCATTAACCTTGAGTTTAATTCCCGCACGTGCGCTACAAGCATTTCCTCATAATGTGCTGTAAACGTTGGTTTAAAAGACCCCATCTGAGGTTTCATTTCTGTCTGCCGGACCCCTACAACTGATTTTATCCTTCTTTGAAGGGTCGTTCGTGGCACATTAAAATGCTTAGCGGCGGCTCTTTCAGTCATTTTGTTGTCCAAAACACTTAAAACAGCCTCTTTCATGTTTATATGTGACCACTCCCCACGACCTTCACCCTCTGGATTCTTCTTGAACTTTGGCGTTTCCTAAGAGTAAAAAAACATGATTCACTTACAATGGCCCATACCACCCGATTATGGTTTGGCCCATACTACCCGATTGACCTTTATCAATCAAACATGGCGTCAACAGAAATTAGCTTGAGTTAGCGACATTTCGTCATCACAGTGCATAAAGCATTATATTACCTAGGATTTAATACTAGTATGATAATTTTACAGGATTCCTTTAGTAGAAAAGACAGACTCTGAAAGTTACGCGAGACAGCAGCTTCACTACTCAAAAATTCGAAATATTTATCACAGCCATACCTGGACACCTACGATCACCAACTTCTAATACACGACTGAGCGATGTGTGGCTTCTACTACAGGCACTGTATGCCTCTTCTAACTAGCGGCGTTCCCCTACAAATACGGAAGTAAAGGGTGGTAATAGGGTGGTAGAAAGGGTCGTACATGAGGGAGTAGGAGGTAAGAAGAGAAGAGGACGCCCGAAGGAGTGCCAACAAGTGAAAGAATATATAGAAAAAATTGGAATCAGTGATTGGAGGGATAGAGCAAAGGAACGGAGGAAGTGGAGGGAAGTGGTGAAGAAGGTCATTCTTGAACGTTTTCTGCGTGTAGTGGTTTAAAATAAAGAACCGATATGTTAGCTGCTTGATTGTACCAAAGCAGTCTCTAAAATAGCTTTTCTCCTTAACATAAGCATTATGCATTATCTAAAACTCTAAAACGGTGGGTGCATCAGCTTCGTTTGGCGCGTTCAACCTCCGAAAACAGATGCGATCATTTCGTAGAAAATCTGGCGTAAACATTTCACAAAAGATAAGCAATTTCGCGGAGAGCATCGAGGAAATGTGTAGTTCGCGTTTTCCCATCGTGAAACTTCCAAAACATAAAAATACCGAATTTACATCGGAAAGTAGTGAATTCGCGCTTTACACAAACTTTATGCAGACGTGTTGTGCTGTCACTCGGATGCTACCCTATATACATACATATATGTATATACATGAAATAAGATAAGTGAAGGCGACATATTCTCCTAGAAATTTACGAGCGCCGTTTGCCTCAAAGAAATAATAAATTTTAACCAAAGATAGAGCACGTCTTCCCCGGAGCAATTTCTACAAACACTATTTGATAGGTACATGCATGCATACACTAAAGGGATGTGCAACTTTCTATTCTATAGTTTGCTGATGTTAGATATGCATATATCGATCATCATCGAGACCAACGACTTAAAAAATATATACCTATACAGAGCGAAAGAGGACAAGCTTGTTTAAAATGTTTCTCTTTGTTTATATAAGCAGTTTGTTTTCGAAAAATTTTACCGAGTGAAAACGACGTCGGGCTGCCGACTAAATAGGGTTCATTCACTTCCTTCATTCTGCGTCGGAGTTTTATTATTTTCTACAACGGAGAGAAAATACGGTACGTTTTATAACCCTCGTAGCACAATGGCTACATTCTCGACCTTTTATAAATTTCGCGCCGAAGCACGCGCAATAACCGTTTTATTTTTACGATTCCCAAATAAATTTTTAAAATTAATTTTTTTATAGAAACACTAAGATGGCAAGATGAAGAAACTCACAGAAAGAGAGAGGGAGAGAGACAATTTAAAAGGGAAAAAAAGGAAATTGGTGTACATGTAAATTGACACCAGTGTTGTAGTCATTATTATTAAAGTTTTGATCAAAGACGTTTCATTAAAAAATTTAACCGCAAAACTTGTTACCACATCACACATTAAATTTTCTTTGGTATTACCAGCATTTTTGTACACGTTTACTAGAAGACTAGAAGAAGAAACAGAAACGGATTCAAGGAGGAGAAGGGGTGAGAGGTCTTTTCATTAGCACTACATGATGCCTCATTTTTTTTGAAGATGACCCGAGTCCTAAAGCTCAACAACAAAGCCAACAGAATTGTTCTAATTCCCAGTTATCTCAAGAAAGCTCGAAATAAGACACAACTGCATACGATTCAATCTTGCACAACTGTCAACTAATCGACGTCTTTCCAGCCTATGTTTTTCTAACTAACTAAAGGAAAGTCTTGCTTCGAAATTAAAACTTGTTTTTTCTCACTTAAGATTTTAGAACCGTTCTATTGTATGGTAAATAAACAACGTCTAAAAATAAAATATACATATATGATACATGAAAATGTTCAGAAAAACATTCAAAATAGTATTTCCTTTTAATTGCAGCAATTTTTTCTTGTGCGTGATCCAGTATGCCAAGAACTTACCAGAAGAAAACAATTAGACAATCATAGAGCCAGGAAAACATGGAAAGGGCTGTAGAAGAAGTGTTGTCAGGTAGGATGGGGTACTTGAAAGCCGCAAAAAGCTTCACTGTTCCACAGAGTACCTTTTAGAAGATAGGGTAAAAAAGGCTAGAGCAAATCAGCTGACTTCTAAGCTAGCGGCTAGTAAAGGTGGTTTAGGGCCGTGCACTACTGTATTTTCTGAACAACAAGAAAAAGAATTAGTACATCATATATTGCTGTTAGAGGGTAGGTTTTTTTTGGTTTAAATTTGAAAGATGTCAGAAGATTATTAGCATATGATCTTGCAACCAAAAATAAAATGAAGCCGCTTCTTAAGCTCTCTAAATCCTCCTTTCCGGGGTGGATCGGTCCTCATTCTGTATCTTCATATCCTCTGACTTATTTCTTTCCACACTCCCCTATCCTTGGTCTTTTCCTGCCAGTTGTTCACGCCTGCTCTTCTTAAATCTTCTACTACCTCATCCCACCATTTGGATCTTGGTCCGCCCCTTCTCCCCTTTCCACTAGGTCTCCAAACTGGTTATATAGCTTTTTAAAAAGACAAGAGCTATGGGTGTCAACAAACAGGCTCTTGAAAAAATTTTTGATTTGTTAGAAAGCCAAACAGGAATTGATCCACTAAATATAAAGATTTTTCCTGATCACTTGCTTGCTCCTTCGATAACCACAGGTAGGCCTATTCCTCCGAACGCAACCACCGTTCCAGAAGAGAACCTGTTTCCGGAAGCAAGCTCTATTCGAGAAGAGAACTCAACCTTGTAGTGCAAGTCTCCAAGAGAATCTACCATTCTTGAATTTTTAACTTAAAGTCCAGGCATCTTTTACAAGCAAACAATACCGAATCGTTTCAAGACGAGCCCTGCTGTTCCAAAAGCCTGAAACCACAAGCTTTTACGCTGCTACGTCTTCAGCATTTGCTATATCACCTAAAGATATAATCCCTTCACCTCGAGGTGAAAGTAGGAAAACTAAAGTAAACCTATCATTTTATCAACCTCATCATATAAAACTGAATTAGTATATCAGTTAGAAGAAAAGTAAAAGGCATATGAAAAATGTGCTATCGAGGAGGAGAAAATTGATTTGTGATGACTCAAAGAAGAAGTCAAAACAAAAAGAGAAACCTATGAAGAACCAATGCAATTTTCTGATTGGCAAAAAGGGGAAGGGTGGATCCAATGTGGAAAATGTCTTGCTTGGGCCCATGATAGCTGCAGTGGAGCAGATGAAGAAGACTACTTTAGTTGTGAATTCTGTAAATAAAGTACATATTTTTAAATTGTCATATACGTAAAATAAAAGTTTTCACTAAAGCATGTTGTTTTTCTAATTTCCAATAAACTTAACATGACAATTTGACCTTTTTCTTGAAAAAAATAATTAATCAAGAAAGTAGTGAAATTATGATTTTTCCGGAATGATATACAGGGTTTGTCCGGAAAGTAATAGGACTGAAACGATTTTAAAAAAATTATTGAGCCAATCGTTACAATTCTTTAAAAACTTTCAAAATAGGCTCCTTCTGCGTCGATGCAGCGCTGCCAGCGCGATTTCGAAGCATTGAAGGCGTCACGGAAGGCATTCTCCGGAATAGCTTTAAGATCCGCGGTGCAAGCTACTTGGATCCCCTCTGTCATCTCAAAATGCTTGCCTTTCATCGGCCTTTTCAGGCGAGGAAACAAAAAGAAGTCCGGGGGGGCCACATCTGGGCTGTAGGGCGGCTGCGGAAGCGTTGCAATGCCGGGCTTTGTCAGGTAGCTGTTCACAAGAAAGGCGGTATGAGTCGGGGCGTTGTCGTGGTGCAACTTCCAGTCGGCTGCGATGTCTTGTCGGACCCGATTGACCCTTCGTTTGAGTCTCTTGAGCACTTCCACGTAAAACTTGGTGTTGACGGTTTGTCCAGGAACAAATTCATGGTGGACGATGCCTTTGATGTCAAAAAAGACAATGAGCATCGTTTTCACTTTGGATTTGCTCATTCTTCCCTTTTTTGGGCGAGAAGACGCCGGCGTGTGCCACTCGGAAGATTGCCTCTTTGTCTCGGGACCATACTCATAGATCCATGACTCGTCACCTGTGATTACGTTATTCAAAAATTGGGGGTCACTTTCACACATGTTCAAATTTTCTTGGCACACTTCCACTCGCCGCAATTTCTGGCCGTCAGTGAGCACTTTTGGGACCATCTTCGCGCACACCTTGCGCATGTTCAAATGCTCCGTCACAATGTCATGAACCACAGATTTTGATAAATTTAACATCTGGGCAATTAAACGAATACTTAGTCGACGGTCTGAGTTCAAAACATTGGGCACACGAGTCACATTGTCGGTGTTTGTCGAAGTCGAAGGTCTTCCAGCACGGTCTTCATCGGCGACCTCTTCCCGGCCCTCCGAAAAGGCCTTGTGCCACCGAAACACACCACTTCTTACTAAAACATCATCTGGGTAAGCCTGCTTGATCATATCAAACGTCTCTGTCGCAGATTTGCCGAATTTCACACAGAATTTAATCGCGTACCTCTGCTCTAACGAACGCTGCATTTTCGGCTTGCATCACTCACAGAAACACGTCGCGCGAAAAAGCCTGTCCTGACCTCGGAGACACCTGACCAGCCGCTCGTTCGTTAGCTAGGAACGCCCTCTACCGATTCCAGTCGGTGCGCGCACGCTCCGAAGTACAGTCGCGGCGGAATAAAATCAGTCCTATTACTTTCCGGACAAACCCTGTATTATACTCACAAGGAAACACAGGCAAGTGGGGGTGACCGATTTAAATGAAATTTGGTGGGTTTGTAGACTGATGCAGTGTAAGAACAACGATAACCTCCATAAATGCCAAATCGCCCATTTTCGGGGGGTGGGGCGCCCTAAAGCCAACGCTACCCTTCGCTATTTGCTTTAATATCTCCAAAACTATAAGACATATCAAAAAAAAATTAAGACAAATATACAACTGTTTTATGTCCAATCTCTAACGGTCTTTGATCAGTAAATTTTTAACATAAAAGTATTTGTTTGCTCTTCTTCTTTTTTCTATTGATTCAGAAACATCTTTGGCAATTTCTTCCTTTAAATTACTGTATACGGTGGGTATTCCTGTTCTTGTTCGACGACAAAAAATTCTTTGAACTGGACTAGAATCCATTTTCTTTGGAGTGTTTCACCAATGAAGTAAGGCATACCAAAAATCAGTATTGCTCTCCTGAGCTTTCTTGATCATTTTCTTTACTATTTTAACCCTTGCCTCCGCTTTACCATTACCTTGTTGGTGATGTGGTGAAGATTGGAAAGATTTCCATCTCTTTACTCACCATATGCTTCCAATACTTTTGGATGTTAAATCTTTCAAAAAGTTGACTTCAAAAACTGATCTACTGTTACCAAAATTGTCTGCTTTTTCCCTTTCATTTGAGCAATGCAGACATCTAATGAGACATATTCGAATGGATATATCGGTATTTTATGTGTTAGCATAGATAGCTTTCTCTGTGAGTCCGCAAATTTATTAAATTAAATTAAATACACCACAATTCTGAACACTCTCTTTTATTTGAGTACTCATTTCATCCTCCCTAAAATCGTAATAGGTCTTTTTTGTTACCCCGATATGGTATTTCTTTAATTGCTGTTACTTTAGATATATTTGGCTTTAATCCTTCATCTGTTAAATACTGCCCAAAAAATTGTACTTTTTTTTGCATAAAATCATTTTGCTCTTATTCAGTTTGCAATTATTTTTATTTCATATTCTCCAATACCATATATGAGAATATCATCTGCCATTGTTTCAACCCCCTTCAAATCATAAATAAGTTCATACATCTTTAACTGAAATAATTCTGGACTTTAGGAAAGTCCAAATTATAATTTAATCTACCGAACGGTGACCAGAATGTGGTAAGTTCACTACTGTCTTCTGTTACTTTCAATTGCCAGAACCCTTTTTTTTTAGTATCTAATACTAAAAACATTTTTGCTTTTCCCAGCTCTGGAAGTATCTCATCAATTGCAGTAAATTGGTAATGAGGTCGTTCAAAAACTGCCCTTTCTATCAATTATTAATATGTTACTCACCCAGTCTGTGTTCTCTTCTTGTTTAGCAATTATTCAAATTTTTCTTTAGCTTACTGGGCTTAGCTCTTAACGCTACTGGGATCCTTCTTGCTTGCCTTCAAGGAGAGTAACTCTTTAAATCCTTTCCAGAGGACTTAGCAGATTTTTTCTCTTCTGTACAGGCTCACGCTGAATTTGACGATTTCGATAACGACATCGAAGACCAGTTCAGTGGAGGGTGAACCTCTCCCTGGGACCTCTAAAGTTGAGATCAATCTCGAAAGCAGGAGAAGGCCCCAGGCTCAATGCTTTCACGAAATTTCCTATTATAAATTGCCTTGTGAGACTGATAATTTCCATCGTTCGTTTATAATACATACCGAAGATCTGGAAATATATTTTTTTCCGAAAGATCTCGAAAAAAACAAATGCATATTTTCACAGCATACTTTTTTAAGGCGATTAAACTAATCTCACAGCTTATCCTGTAGATATTACGTTTCTAGTTAGTACATACAGACTCAAATTAAATCTCAACCATTTCATTCTTATCTTTACGAACCAAATCCACACCTGAAATAAGCAAAATCTGCTACAACGCCGCCTGCTTCACTATAAAGATCCTATTCTCTATAAGTCTTACTAAGCATCCCAAGTTCTTAGATTGTCTCTCTATCATCTCTGCTTTGCGTTTCTTTCGTCGCAACCCTAACGACGTCGCTCCCTAGTCTACGTTAGCAGTATTAGCCAACATCCCGAAACGTCTTCGTTGCGGCGAAATTATATTATTTAGTGAACTTCTGCGAATCTAACCGTTCTCATTCACCAAGTTTAAATGAGACTTAAATTTATCACCCGGCTACGGAGGCGACAAAAGGATTATACACACCATATTTCTACTAGCTTCGAATCCTTACCTAACATCGCCACCACCATGCGGCACACCATACAGTAAACGTAGAGCGGCATCTCTCTATAATATATAAATATGTGCCTGCTCCTCTCGCAATTTGCAATTCTAATTTGTCGACGGCGGCGGCGGCGCTGCCGTCTCATTTCGCTATTCTCACAGCACGCATCTACGGCCTTATTCTTCTGGGTGCTTTTAAAACTCCTATCCCGTACGGACGCACGGTCGCTGATGGTTGGCAATATTTTTCATATCGCCATGATGACAATAATGATGATGATGCTTTCTCGCGCTGCGTTTCGACGCTGCAGGATCATCACCGGGAAATATTGTTGTACAAGGGTCGTACGATATAAAGACAAATTTGTCGTATGCAAACTCTATTAAATTAAACTACGAGAGATTTTGTTTCATCGCAACGACATCTGGTAGTATAATTTGTATAATGATATAACTAATATGATGATCTGACTGCTTCGATCTCTCTTAACGGAATTAAGCTGGTTGCAAACGAACACACATTAACCAAACTCTTTTTTTTTTCGTTTTGCAAACTGTATATTTTCCAACTTCTATGTATAGAAAGGCGTCTGGCGACTTTATAAAAAAATTGAGGGATGTTTTATGGTGCAAGTCATTAAAGAAATTTCTCCAACACATGCAAGACCAATAAAAAACTTCCAGCGTAGTAATTTTCCACGTTAGATTAAGCCTGCCGTTAATCCTATTCCGAGGCCAGAACATGGAATAATTATGTCTTCCGAGCTATAAAACTACCGTCAACAATAAATTACTACGACTACTTTGTTACCTCAAATCACCGTAATTATAATTGATATTCCTTCATGCTATTTTATTTATGATATGTACAGTTTGTTTTATTTATATTTTTTTAGAGCTATTATAAAGATAAATATAACGTACGCGTTGACAGTTTAATCACATCTAACTAGATTGTTTTTTTTTCTTTTCTAAAGCTCGAGTTTAAAATTTCTCCTAACGAAATCCTAACTTAAATTGCTTCATTAAAAGCCCCCTCCTCCCCTCCTTAAATTATAAGGACTGAATATACCATCAGATCCTTATTACTATGCAAAACAGTTTAATAAAAGAATTTTTAATTTAATTTTCCGCAAACGGTTCCCTCCGTTATAACAACAGATTCGTTTCGGGCTGAAGTAAGAAGCAACAAAAATATCAGGAACAACATGCAGTCGTTTCGTCGGAACATTATTGTTCGTTATAAAATTAATTCGAATTGGAAAATTAGAAATTATTAATTAATGCATGAAGGTGAGTTATTATGTATTTAAAAAAATAATAATTGTCTGAGTTATTATTAACTTTCTAAGCAATTACGTTAGAGGTATATATCCTAGTATTACTGTAGAAATTACTTATTTACTTTGCAATCGATAATTATTAACGTTCGAGACGGTTTAGTTACATGGAAAGTCTGATGTGGCGATCATTATTAATAATAGCTTCCTTCATATATATTTTAAATTTAATAAAAATAGATCAAGCACCTTCCGAATCTCATCAACACAACTACGAATATAAGATCTAATTTCGTCGTAATTCGTAATTCACCCTTAGTTGCGCTGATGAGAGCTATGAGATCGAAACCACCTGGTCCATTTCTAACGCTTGATCTATTTTCATTGTACTAATTTACAGGGTGACTTCCTACAATATAGAATGAGCACAAATTAAGGCTCTAATCGACTACCAACTGAAAATAATTGAGGAATACGAAACAAGACGAAATAGAAACGGAAAAATTACTGGTAAAAGACGAGTTCTAAATGAAGAAATTCGGAAGAAGGAAACAAGGTAGAAAATAAGGTAGAAAACATAATGGTGACGGAAAATTATAGAAAAAGGAGGAGAAAAGGACAAGAAATAATAGTAAAAGAAGGATAAACTACAGGAAAAATACAAAATAGAATGAAAACGAAGGAATGCGGAATAAGACTAAACAGAGACAGAAAAAATGTAGAAAAATGAAGGAAGATTGATAAAAAGATAAGAAACATAATGGCGGCACGAAATGAGATAAATAAATAATAGAAAAAGAAGAATAATCTACAGAAAAAATACAAAATAACAGAAAGAATTGAGGAATATGGAATAAGACGAAAGAAAGATGGAAAAAAGAGGTAATAGACGAAAAAATGACGGATAAAAGACGAAGAACAGGCTAAAGAATATGGAAGAAATACAGAAAAAAGAAAGAAGGTAGATAAAAGGCAAGAAATATAACAGCGATAAAAAGTGAAAAAAAAGACATAAAAATGACAGAAAACGAAGAAAAAAATAATAGAAAAAAGAGGCAAAAAGCTACAGAAAAAAAGACAAAATAAGAAAAAAAATTGGAAATACGGAATAAGACAAAACAAAGATGGAAAGAAGGTGTCCTAAATAGCCAAAACATACAGGGTGTGAAAAATAGTGCGATATTCTTCTATATCTCCATTATTGTGCAAAATACAGCATATAAAGTTGTTTAGTTTTAGTGTCCTTTGAAAATGGCAGAAAAAACAAGGTACATTAGTAAAGTAAAGGTCACATTAGTAAAAGTACGGTATGCCAAACAATTCAAAAGTTTGAAGTCTTTCGTCAGGTGAAGGATTTACCTAGAAGGGGACGTCCATTAACAGCAACAGATGAAGAAACTAGTTTGAATGTGTTACTTGCAATGGAAGAAAATTATCACGTGTCCACAACAGAATTAGGTCAAATTCATGAGATCTCTCAAAAATCTGCTCATAAGATTCTTAAATCAGCAAGAATGAAAGCCCCGTCCATGAGTTAACTGAGGATGATCCAGATCGTAGACTATATTTTTGCGAAACAATGACGGAATTGATTGAACAGCAGCCTAATGTTTTAGATCACATCATTTTTTCAGATGAGGTAACGTTTTGTCTAAACGGCACTGTGAACAGACATAGTTGTCGCTACTGATCAATTGAAAATCCGCATTGGATTGAAGAAGTCCATACACAGCGTCCTCAAAAGGTAAATGTCCGGGTCTTGTTGGAAACAACATCATAGGATCATTTTTTATAAGAGGAAATTTAATTGGCAACGTCTACTTAAATATATTGCGAAATGAGGTTGTTCCAGCACTTGCGACCCTCTTTCCAAATGCAAACATAGGTGATCACTTTAATGCACATTTTTGGTTTCAACAAGATGGAGCTCCCCCGCCATTTTGCCCATAATGTCCGTGATTATTTGAATGAAATTTTTCCGGAACGTTGGATCGGACGTAGAGGAGCAATCGAATGGCCAGCACGTTCGCCAGATCTCTCGCCATTAGATTTTTTCTTTTGGGGTCACTTGAAATGTCAAGTGTACAAAAATCGTCCCCATAATCTTGAACAATTGGAAGAGAGAATAGTTCAAGAAGCCAATCGCATCACTCCAGAACAAATACAAAATTCAATAAGAAATTTTACTGACCGTTTACATTTTTGTCAAATTGTAAATGGAGAGCATTTTGAACAATTATTGTAATCGCAACCTGAATAGACAGGTATCTTGATTTTTCTGTATTAGGACACTTTTTTAATTTTTTAACTGATTTCTTGTGAATAAAAATAAACATCTTAATACTTCCTGAACGTAGTTTTTTATTTTGCATTCAAAGGTGTTAAAAAAATCTGGGCGTTCGGTTTAAAAAAAAAAGTTGGACGTATTGCCGATTAAACCGGAAGTGAAAAAAATATAAACTGTATTGCATAAAATGCATTTATATTAACTATACCCCCCTCATATAAATTTCAGAAATCATAATTTTCAAATAACAAAGTTATTCGACCGTTCCGGGACTTTTTACTAACGCTGTATAGAGCATTAAAATCAGATAATAAATAAAGACTACAGCTTTTGGAAATTTTTGTGGAACACCCGGTACAGTGTTCTAGAAATGAGTGTCTTTTTGAAACAATTGAATTTTTTTTTCATTTTTTCAAATTGAAACACTATATGTTTATGGGTTAGTTGAAAGCAAAATTTAATTATCTATTAGTTTGAATAAAGCATGTGTAAAGTTAAAATTAATGATTTCAGAGATATTTCTTTTAAAGAACACGCCTACATAGCAACATATAGAAATGAGAAATAATTTGAAATAACCCATAAAAATATAGTGCTTCAATTTGAAAAAAAAAAGATTTTAGCATTTCAATTGTTTCAAAAAGACACTCATTTTTAGAACACTCTATATAATGTATTTAAGTCTACATCTGCTTATTGTCATCACAGGAGATGTTTCTAACGTTATGTTAAGTTTCATAATATTCCATTTTTGTGTTACCGAAATAATGGCATTTTTCTGAAGAGAGCAAAATGTCAAAATTTTCAAACAAATGTCAATATTTTGTAAACTAATGAAAATAATTAGATATGATCCTGTATAAAGTTGTCTTAAAATTCCTCAGAAAATTCAAAAATGTGATCAAATATAGGGTGTTCCATTTAAAAATGTAAAGATACTGATGGTTACGGGCTAATTAAACACCCATTAAACACAACTTTTGCATTTAAATATTTGCTGTATTTTGCATAAAAATGGAGATTTGGAAGAATATCACACTATTCTTACAACCTGTATATCATGACTGGAACTGCTTGAAAAGAAGGAACCCGAACTAGTGGCAGTTCCAATAATAGAACTAAATTACAAATCGGGACCGTATATTTCCTTTAAAAACTCATCTTTCCCAATAATAGTTCTCAATATAGTAGAATTGGAATAAAACATCAAAAGACGCCGTGCGACCATCTCGAATTTTATTCCTATCGAACTTGGAAAAAAAAAATAAAATAAAATAAAAAAGAAAAATATCAAAGTCGGATGCAGTGCATTTCGTTTACGATTCGACGAAAGGTTCAAAGAGACTCCACTACGACACAGACGTAACTAATGCGACTATGTCATCACTTCCGTATATATAGCGCCCCAGAAACGGATAGGTTTTTAGATTAGTCGCTGTTGCACATTCGCTACGGCATTATCCGCGTTAAGAATAAATTGAAATTTTTATGGAATCATTTCTCTTTGTTTAAATTGATCTCGAATGCACGCCGTCGAGAAAATAAAATATTGCCTTTTACGAATGCAATTCCGTATCGATTTTATTCACTGATTCGTTACCGTAATGTATCCTATTGTGGATAATGCTATAATGCCGTTAGCTGCTTATAAATCCGTGCAGTTTATGCATCTGTAACGTGACTATATATCATTGATGATATCACGAACGAGTACAAGGTAATTGACTCGAGAATCGCATGTTTTTCTTTTTATACAATCAATTCCAAGTTTATTTACACTTCAATATGAATAGCAAAGCTGATTATGATATAAAATTAAAGATTGTTAATACAGGAATGACAATTAAGTCTATAGTCTGACGGAGCCACATCTAGTAAGCATCATCATTCATCAATCAATTACTCCATGGCAATCCCAAAAAACTGAAGCAATAATTTTTGCAGCAGATTTTTGAAAACAAACTTCTTATGCCTTGCAGAACCAGAGTCCCTCCATTCCATCGATTGTTGCTTTGTTTCTAAGTCATAGAAATGTACCCAAGTTTCATCCATTGTAACAATACGGCTTAAGAAGTCTGCATCATTTTCAAACCGGGTACAAATCGAACGTGATGGTCAACATTTAGTTATTTGGGGATCCATTTTGCAGAAATTTTTTTCCAAATGTCCAAATCGAACTGCATCAACTACGGATAATCATCGATCATCTTCGATGGAACATTGATCCTTTTTGAAGTTTGTAATCCATCCCATACGAAGGATCCTTTAGTTACAGGTAATGATGGCTTGATACTTTAATTTTTCGATTTTGACAATTCAGATCGACATCCTCTTTTTTCAAATTTTATTGCACAGCTTTGGTTTGACTTTTTGACGTTAAATTTCACACTGACACACAGGACAAAGAATGAAATCTAAATAAAGAAAAATAAAATAAAACTGAAATAGAGGAGCAGTAAATAGGATTAAGAAAATGTAATAAAATCGTTCCTGATAAAAAGAAATTGTAACATTATTTTTATAAAAGAATTTCCGATGTTTCAGATAAAGAGGATGAATTTAATTGTCTTCAATTTACATTTCATATCAAACGATACAAACCAATTTTAACTGAAATGAATTTTTGTATGACATCAGTTCCGTGCAGTGGAATGAATGCATTTTGCATTTTGATCACATCACAACTGATAGGTGCATATGTAAATTGAGAAAAAGTACACTTATTCAACAAATGTTCTGACAGGCGAATTCCATAAATGCAAAGCACTAGTTCATATTGGCGAAATTATAAATACTGTAGCTCTGTCTTTTTTTTTGTTTGTTTAATTTTTGTTATTGTGGGGACAATATCACATGTTCAACTACACAGTTTGTTGCCTATTTTTAAACAAACTGATACATTTTTTTTTCTGACATATAGGGCAAAAAGAACCTTGCAAAAAGATATGACTCTTCTTGTCCGGTTCGTTTTGCCTTAACGAAAAATGATAATAATTTTTACACAGACAAGGCACAAAATTGGACAGAAGAAACTGATTTTGACATACCCAATTATACGAAAATATTTCAACTCTTTTATGGTGTTACCAAGCAAGATTTGTGCATATTGGTATTCCTGTTTTACAAAACAAACCAATCTCTTCCATAACCTTGAAAATGGGCAAGCAGGAAAACAGTGGTATGCTCAAACTTTATGAAAAGTCACCTTGAACTAAATGTGAAGAACCACAGCTTGCAAATATTGCTCGTATATGCGGATTTAGTAAGTCACAAGTTCACCTGGCTTTGATTGGACTGTTATTGTTGTTATTTTTGGTTTAACTTTGCCCAGTTTCAATTTCAGTTCCTTTACTTTGTCCTGTGCAGCTTGCAAGACTTAGTCTTTCAGCTGTTCTTTTATAAGGACTGCTGGTGAGTATTTTCGCTTTTTGTACTCCTGAACTAGTTTCGTCCTTTGATCTTCTAACTTTGGTTAGGCAAATAGCTAAAATCTTTTCAATGGAAATTTTCAAAGTTGACTCGGTCGACTTTAGAGAAGATCTGTCTGCTTCATCTTGACTTGGGATGTTTGGCCACAAAAATAACCCATAAAAATATAGTGTTTCAATTTGAAAAAAAAAAGATTTTAGCATTTCAATTGTTTCAAAAAACACTCATTTTTAGAACACTCTATATAACGTATTTAAGTAAAATTATTATCCATTTTTTCATTCTACATCTGCTTATTGTCATCACAGGAGATGTTTCAACTTTATGGCGTTATGTTAAGTTTGTGCATAATATTCCATTTTTGTGTTACCGAAATAATTCCATTTTTCTGAAGAGAGCAAAATGTCAAACTTTTCAAACAAATTTTCTTTCAATATTTTGTAAACTAATGAAAATAATTAGATATGATCCTGTATAAAGTTGTCTTAAATTCCTCAGAAAATTCAAAAATGTGATCATATATAGGGTTTCCATTGACAGTATTGTTATATTTTTGGTTTAACTTTGCCCAGCTTCAATTTCAGTTCTCATAGAAAATGTAAAGATACTGATGGTTACGGGCTAATTAAACACCCATTAAACCCATTAAACACAACTTTTGCATTTAAATAGTTTTCTCCTTTGATCTTCTAAAAATGGAGATTAGGAATATCAACTATTCTTACAATCTTTATCATGGAAATTTTCAAAGTTGCTTGAAAAGAAGGAACCCGACTAGTGGCAGTTCCAATAATAGAACTAAATTACAAATCGGGACCGTGTAAACATTATCCTTTAAAAACTCATCTTTCCCAATAATAGGTGTTTCTGTATTTGCATTTCTGGTGATCTATCTGTTATTTTCTCAATATAGTAGAATTTTGAATATCTAACATGCGCAAGTAGCCGTGCGACCATGTTCTAAAAATGAGTGTCGAATTTTAAAATCTTTTTTTTGACACTATATTTTTATGGGTTATTTCTTATCGAACTTGGGCAAAAAAAATAAAATTTAAAACGAAAAGAAAAAATATCAAAGTCGGACCAGCTGCAGTGCATTTCGTTTACATTCGACGAAAGGTCCAAAGGAGACTCCACTACGACACAGACGTAACTAATGCGACTATGTCATCACTTCCGTATATAGCGCCACGGATAAAATTATACGCAGCCATTTTTGAATATTGCCTGGTTGTTAATTAGTCGCTGTTGCACATTTTAAATGGCATTATCCGCGTTAAGAATAAATTGGAACGGTTTTATGGAATCATTTCTCTTTGTTTAAATTGATCTCGAATGCAACGTCCAAAGCTTCAAGGTTTTTGAAAAACGTTTAAGAAAATAAAATATTGCCTTTACGAATGCAATTAACGTGCCAATTTTATTCACTATTCGTTACCGAAATGTATCGATACTGTGGACCAATTTTAATTGGTCTGTCATCAATGCCGTTAGCTGCTTATAAATCCGTGCAGTTTATGCCATTCTTTCCATGTATTTTGTCTTATCCAATTTTTTTTCTTGTAGCATACGTGATTTATCTATCATTGATGATATCACCAATCTGTTTCTACAAGGAACTAATTTGGCATTTTGTTTTCATTCTTTTTCTTTTTTATACAATTTCGTGTCGCTTTTCTCCTCCTTTTTCATAATTTTGTAAGTTTATTTACACTTCAATATGAATAGCATTATATATTGCGATATAAAATTAAAGATTGTTAATACAGGAATGACAATTGGGTCTTTGTTAACGGAGCCACATCTAGTAAGCATCATCAAATTTCAAGTAATTTCTATAATACAGGAAATACACGAGCAATTTTTGGAGCAGATTTTTGAAAACACAACTTCTTATGCCTTAAGAACCAGAGTGCCTCCATTCCATCGATTGTTGCTTTGTTTCTAAGTCTGAAAAGCTAACGGATCTTATATTTATCTTTTATAGCTCATATAATCCGAAAAAAAAACAGTCAATGTACCCAAGTTTCATCCATTGTACCAATACGGCTTAAGAAGTCTGCATCATTTTCAAAGAGTACAAATCGAACGGATTTGTCAACATTTATTATTTGGGGATGAAACAAAATCTCCATTTTGCTAGAAATTTTTTCTTCTCCAAATCAACGTCAACTACATAAAACTGCATCAACCTTTTTGGGGGACGGACGGACAAATTTTGATTGCCCCAGCTTTACGGTTTGAGTATTTTAATAAGACCTTAAATTTCACACGGTTATTGACACACAAAATAAAGTACGAAATCTAAATAAAGAAAAAAATAAAATTGTCAAACTGAAATAGAGGAGCAGTAATCTATTAAGACTTTATGGTAATAATAACTGAAAATCGTTCCATGCCAACTATTCCGAAATGTAACAACCACCACATTTCGTGAGAAAAAGCTTTTCCGATGTTTCAGATAAAGAGGATGAATTTAATTGTCTTCAATTTACATTTCATATCAAACGATACAAACCAATGATGTTAACCAAGCATAGTCAAGATGTTGATTCAAATTTTGAAGGATTTGTAGACAGAAGGCATATTTAAAACCGTTCGGTAGATTAAATTATAAATTTTAACTGAAATGAATTTTTGTATGAAAGATATTCTTGTTTTAGTGGAATGAATGCATTTTGCATTTTGATCACATCACAACTGATAGTCATATGTAAATTGAGAAAAAGTACACTTATTGAATTTACTTTTGGATATCCTAAAAGTATACATATATGATAGGAATCCCCAGTTTTTGAAGACAATGTTCTGACAGGCGAATTCCATAAATGCAAAGCACTAGTTCATATTGGCGAAATTATAAATACTGTAGCTCTGTAATTCTTTTTTTTTGTTTGAGTTTAATTTTTGTTATTGTGAATTTGGACAATCGAAAACTTCCTGTTTCTACTTAGGGCGCCCCACCCCCCGAAGGCGATTGGGCGTATCCAAAACCAGTTTGTTGCCTATTTTTAAACAAACTGATACATTTTTACTGGCATATAGGGCAAAAAGAACCTTGCAAAAAGATATGGCTCTTCTCTTGTCCTGGGGTTCGTTTTGCCTTAATGAAAAAATGGATAATAATTTTACAACAAAGGCACTTTAAATTGGACAGAAGAAACTATGACCTTGACATACTCAATTATATGAAAATATTTCAACTCTTTTACCCTCCAAAATTGGATGCTCAAGAGACTGGCGTTACCAAGCAAGATTTGTGCATATTGGTATTCCTGTTTTACAAAAGCACCCAAACCAACCCTTCGCGCATAACCTTCAAAATGGGCAAGCACAAAAACCGTACAGCGAAGCTAAGATCCACAGCCTAAATTGTCAGTTTTAATCACAAAACTTTATGAAAAGTCACTCGAACTAAATGTGGAAGAACCACAGCTTGCAAATATTGCTCGTATATGCGGATTTAGTAAGTCACAAGTTCAGATTCTAGCAAACTTTCTGCTGAAAGATCATTGTTTGGTGATCCAGAAAAGTATCTTAAAAATTAAGCCTGTTATTCCAAAATAATCAATTCTAGAATTCCTGGCTTTGATTGGACTGTTAACTGTTGTTATTTTTGGTTTAACTCTTGCCCAGTTTCAATTTCAGTTCCTTTACAGAAAAAATTCTAGCAATACCCCGGAAAAGGAGGATTTATCCTGTGCAGCTTGCAAGTCAACAGACGTGGTGAGTATTTTCGCTTTTTGTATTAACTAGTTTTTCCTTTGGATTTTAACTTTGGATCGAGCAGTGCTGCCGTAGCATATGGCGTTAGGTTATTCGATAATGTCTACCCGTTGTTTATTTACCATTAGGAAAATAGCTAAAATCTTTTCAATGGAAATTTTCAAATTGACTCGGTCGACTTTAGAGAAGATCTGTCTGCTTCATCTTGACTTGGGATGTTTATTACAATATCCAAAGAACCATTAGGCTCATTAGGTGTTTCTGTACACCAATTTTCCTTTTTTCCCTTTTATTTGCATTTTGTGCAATTTGTGGAGGCTTTTGTACCATATCTACATGCGTAGTAGTCTTATCAGTGTTATCAGAAGGTAAATTGCTTTTTCATTTTCAGCAGGGCTAAAGTCAACATAACCTACACCAGAACTGTCAAATAGTGTTTGTAGAAATTTGGTTGGAAAAACGAAGCGATCCACCGGCCAAACCCACACGCTTTGAAACCATTCATTGCATTCTCGAAATTGTAGTTGCTTCATCCATATGCTTCTGCTACAATACCAGACACTTGATCCTTTATCCAAAGAACCATTAGGCTCATTAGGTGTTTCTGTATTTGCATTTTGTGCAATTTGTGGAGGCTTTTGTACCATATCTACATGCGTAGTAGTCTTATCAGTGTTGTCAGAAGTAAGGTTTTCAGCAGGGCAAAAGTCACATTCGTTAAAAACGAAGCGATCCACCGGCCAAATCCCACACGCTTTGAAACCATTCATTGCATTCTCGATGGTAGTTGCTTTCCATATGCTTCTGCTACAATACCAGACACTTGATATTGGATCACACACAGGCCACGGTTTATACGCAGCCATTTTTGAATAGCCTGGTTGTAAAATCCTTTAAATGGCTTTAAATGGCTCCGGTCCAAGGATTGGATACGGTGCGTTGTGTGTCCAGAGACTTGCAGTAATATTATTCCATGAGTTCTGGATAACTCCAAAGCTTCAAGGTTTTTTGAATGAATCGTGTGTACATCTAGAACTAATAAGACTTTTTTTTGGAGTTGGTTTAACTGTGCCAATATATGGTCATATAGCCAGTTTCAGAAACTGTAACGATACTGCGTACTGGAGCACCAATTTTAAGTTGGTCTGTCATCAACTTCCGTTTAAAAATAAGCATGAGCAGCACATAAGACCCAGATGCACTTGTGTAGCATACAATGGTGGTATTTATCTCTCTCTCACCACTTGACATAGCACCAATCTGTTTCTTACCTTTTCTTGCTAGAACTTTTTGGCATTTTGTTTGTACTGTGCTCACGCCGGATTCATCTACATTATATATTCCAGTATAATCAATTTTGTTTTCATTTCTTTGTTGAACCCTTTCACTCGTGACATTGATGTTAGCTTGGGGCTCCCTCAAGCTTAATTCAGGGTGACGAGCTTTAAAGGAATAAAACCATTTTTTTACCAGCCATCTGTGATTCTTGGTTAAAACTGTGTGGTATATCATTTTTTAGCAATCTGAAAAGCTAAGGATCTTACATCATTTATAGTAATCCGAAAAAAAAACAGCTTTCCAGTTTAAGAACATGAAGGAGCAACAGAATCCGAAAATTTACCTACAACCTCTACAAGTAGATCTTTTAAAAGAAAACGGGATTTGCAATCTAATACGCCTGTAGTGAATGAAGCTATAAATATTCTAAAATCAATTCAGGTCAAAAGACAAGAAAAAGATGTGTTCGGAGTATTTGGAGAGCAGATTGATCCCCTTATGCTCGATTTACGGTGCAGAGTATTATTAATAAGACCTTATTTGAGGCAAAAATTGGCAAATATGATCCTCCTGTTTTCCAAGCCCAGCATTGTCAACTATCTGCACCAATCTATAATTATCCGGAACCAAACTTCCATGCCAACTATTCCACATATGTACAACCACCACACAACTCCCCATCTTACTCAACAACAACATTTCCTACTACTCCTTCTGGAGGCCATTTGCTTTCAAATACGCTATCCAGAACTGATGTTAACCAAGACAGTCAAGATGTTGATTCAATTTTGAAGGATTTGTAGACAGAAGGCATATTTAAAACATATCTTTGTTAATAAATAAATTATGAAAGATATTCTTGTTTTTCTTACCTTAATATAATCTCGGAGAGAGTCTATCAACGCGTCACAAACCTCTGGTACAGTTCTTGAATTTACTTTCTTTGATATCCTAAAAGTATACATAAGGAAGTGATAGGAATCCCCCGTGACAAAGAAACGCAATGTTACTTCTAGACGTTCGCTAGCTCCTATAGCTTGTCTAATTTTTTTTCTTTTCTGATAATTCTAGGTCCTATCATATTGAGTAAATTTTCAAATTCTGAATTTGTCATTCGAAAAAACTTCCTGTTTCTACTTCGAAGGCTTGGGCGTATCCAAAACCTTCTTTTCAATTGAGTACGCTTTCTTGTACCAGAATCAATAACAGTAATTGCAGCAGCAGCTGCTAATAAAAGTTCATCTTCTTCGTCACTCATTTTCAGGCAAGTTCTGTGTATGGAGACGTCAACAATACTTTCAACAAAGACGGTCGACTTTACCAGTTCACATTGCCGATCGGCATAGTAGGGATGCACCTTGAGACAAGGGTGATACTGTACAAAACACGCATTCACCCAATCCCTCCAAAATTTGGACGAGTTCCTAAAGAAGCTCAACCGAACATTCTTCGAGAAAGCACTCAGGTAGAGCAACCCATCGCGCAAAAATCACTGAGGCTCGCCAAATACCGCACAGCGAAGCAGATCCGCCAGCCTATCTAGTTTTAATCAATTGCCAAATTAATGTCAAAAATTTGAAAGGTCTACAACGTTCACAAAAACTCCAAACAAACCACCATAAATCAAGCTATCTGACGAAATAAAAAATTGAAAGAGACGTCAGATCAGATATTTAGATTCTACAAACTTTCTGTTGAAAGATCAGGTGATCCAGAAAAAGTATCTTAAAAAAATTAAGCTCGTTATTCCAAAATAATCAATTCTAGAATTGCAGCATTACAATAACTGATACGGTCCAGGTACAGAAAAACTCTAGCAATACTGCAACCTAGCAACAACAGACGTACAATCCGTATTATTAATCTCTTTTTAATAGCGAGCAGTGCTGCCGTACATATGGCGTTAGGTTATTCGATAATGTCTACCCCGTTGATACAAGAAATTAATAACGTTTCGACTTTCTACATCCATTTCGACCATTAGCTATGTGCAAGCTGTCGCGAGCTCTTTATTACTAACGATGGAACGGGAACATGTAACCATCGGCTCTATAGCAAATACCTTTCTAATAATAGCGCAAGCCGTTAATACGATGGTATTTATATTTCTCGTCCATATCGCTAGGTATAATTGCTTTTTCATTTACTTTGACGGCTAATCTCAACATAACCTACAAATTTGTAACTGTCAAATTTGCTGGTTCCGTCTAATTTAGTCGAGAATCATTTTTTTTTAAACGAAGTTCGCATTTCATCCGAATTTACATTGAATTTTATACTGACGAAATTGTACCGCGGAAGTGTGTCATCCACCATCCTCACGCGATGATAGTAATGAGATAAATCCATTTAAATTAATGGATAACCTTTTTTAAGCGAGCTTTTCTCTTAATCAAAGGCGAACGCTGCCGCAGGGCCAGACGCCCGAAGGAAGAGGAGGAAAAAGAAGACATCGTCAAAAAAGGCCGAAAAAAAAAAGGAAGAAGGGTGGACGAGCGTGGGTGGGGATCTCATTATGATTCTTCGGTTCGGTTTATTCGGATTGAATGGAAATCTCAAGAATGATAAGTGCAAATTTTAATTGAATTTTACCGGGAAAGAAAGTTGGAGAAGGGAAAAAGCAAGCCTAGATAATAAAACCGGAAAATGTTGGATTGAAAGCGAATATATTCGATGGGAGAGTGAGTTATTGTGTCTATTGTTAAATTAGATTCAGGACTTTTAAAGTTGTAATATTGAAACATGAATGCTCACTAATACCTTTAACGCAATACCATCGCTAATACAACCTTCAACTTTACATGAAAAGTAGGCTAACGAAGGAAATATTAAAAGCAAACAACAGCAACAATACAATAAAAAAGAAAAATAGTTATCATTGTCATGTATTCATAGAATGTACACTGTCTCTGTATTGTGTTCAATTATGGCCTCGTCGTGCCATGTCACACCTAGCAGTAAATATCTAAAGCGCAATCGGCAGGTCCTTGAAAGCTACACAGAATCGTTATACCATCTTCATCTGACAATTGCAGACGTGCCCGTCTTAAAACACCGCGAAGCGTGCCAACGAGAACGAACGTCGTTTCCATGGTTTACAGACTGAATCCGCGCAACTGAAGACTTGCTATGGCCGTCGTGTTTGTTGTTGTTGTTGTAGGTAACATTCCAAATCGTCATTGAGAGTGCGGTTTCTTCATCGATCTCAAGCAGCTTGGATCGTGCAAGAATGTACTTTGTGATATTTACGCCGAACATGGACGATCGTGTTCTTCGTTCTGATGATATCTTCGTGGTAAATTATTCTAGATGATTATTTAAGCGTAACGATTCAAAATAACAAGGATGTTAAATTTGTAATGCTCAATCAATATTGTAATATTATTATTAATAATCAATATTATCTCCTATCAGGGGGATAGGGGAGTAAGAAAACATTTGCTACCTTAGTCTGTAGTAGAAGTTTTTTTTGGTATCTAAGTTCCTCGTACAACTCCTGAAGCTAAAATCAAAAAAAAAAAATAAAGAAAGGAGAGCTTAGCCGCAGCAAAGAGTCGTCGAAGAAAAGTTTAGGCCTCCACACACCAACATTATCTCCAGAACAAGGAAAAGAGCGCAGCATATTTTGTTTAGGAATGGCCAATTATTTGGCTTCACACTAAATGACTTGAGACCTTCGGCATTTGAATTGGCAGAGCGAAATCGCTTAGACCATCGATTCAATCAGATCAAGAAAGAAGCTGGTAAGTCTTGGTTATATACAGCGTTAGGGCATTAGGGTGATCACCTATATTTGCATTTGGAAAGAGGGCCGCAAGTGCTGGAAGAACCTCCTTTTGCGATAAATTTAAGTAGACGTTGCCAGTTAAATTTCCTCTTATAAAAAATGGTCCTATGATGTTGTTTCCAACAAGACCAGGCCAGACATTCACCCTTTGAGGACGCTGTGTATGGACTTCTTCAATCCAATGCGGATTTTCAATTGACCAGTAGCGACAATTATGTCTGTTCACAGTGCCGTTGAGACAAAACATCATCTGAAAAAATGATGTGATCTAGAACATTAGGCTGCTGCTCGATCAATTCCGTCATTGTTTCACAAAAATGTAGTCTACGATCTGGATCATCGTCAGTTAACTCATGAACGGGATACATTTTATAGGCTTTCATTCTTGCTGATTTAAGAATCTTATGAGCAGATTTTTGAGAGATCTCATGAATTTGACCTAATTCTATTGTGGACACGTGATGATTTTCTTCCACTGTAAGTAACACTAGTTTCTTCATCTGTTGCTGTTAATGGACGTCCCCTTCTAGGTAAATCCTTCACCTGACGAAAGACTTCAAACTTTTGAATTGTTCGGCATACCGTACTTTTACTAATGTGACGATCCGGATAAACAGTATTAAACAAAATACGAACCTCTTCAAAAGAACGTTGACGATCACCGTACCCACTCGCATCATTAATATCTCAATTCGTTCTGATTCAGTAAGTTTTACTGCCATTTTCAAATGTGTCAATGTCTAAAATAAGTAAATTTATAGCGATGCAAAAGTTAAAACGCTTTTAAAATTGTCAAATGTGACGGCAAAAAGAATGCAAACACTAAACAACAACTTTTTTCAAAGGTACCTTGTTTTTTCTGTATTAGGACACTTTTTTAATTGTTTAACTGTTTTCTTGTGAATAAAAATAAACATCTTAATACTTCCTGAACGTAGTTTTTTATTTTGCATTCAAAAGTGTTAAAAAAATCTGGCCGTTCCGTTTAAAAAAAAAAAGTTGGACGTATTGCCGATTAAACCGGAAGTGAAAAAAATAGAAACTGTATTGCATAAAATGCATTTATATTAACTATACCCCCATACCAAATTTCAGAAATCATAATTTTCAAATAACAAAGTTATTCGACCGTTCCGGGACTTTTTACTAACGCTGTAGTTTTCTAAATAGACATCCAAACATCAAGCTACGCCCTCCTAAACTTGCATCGCTTGCGAAAACCAGTTTTGTTAAAGCTGTTGTTCAGAAATATTTTAAACTGCTCTCTGATTTGCTGTACAAACAATAGATTCCTAAAGAAGTGATTCAAAAGTCTGGTCTTTACTGACCTTTACCTTACTGAAGATGCCCAAATTTTATGTATTTATTTATTTATTTATTGATTTAGTGTCCAACAGTAGCGCTGCGGCCAATATAATCTGGACAGTGCAGTGATTTGATATTTCATAACTTTTTCATGAAATTTGGTAAATCAGGCTTTGCTATAGTCTACGTTACTCTGGATATGCACTTAGGGCATGAGCCATCATGTAATGGTTACCTCAATAATCAATAGTCATTACCTTAAAAAGTGTTGTCTTTTAACTGAAATTAGTTTGGTTTTGACCAACTATATTATTGTTCTTAAATTGAATTGAAAATTTCTGATGTTTATTTTAGAAACGAAAAACATAAACAAATGATATAAAAAATTAATATTTTGTAGCAGCTCCATTTTTTTTTTGAATAACATTATTTAACCTTCTGGGTATTTATGCTACTAATTCTGCAGTATAATTTGGAGTTAATTCGATCCATGCTTCTTGAACTCTTTCCCATAACTCTTCTACATTTCGTGGGCGAAAATTAGTACCTCTATTAATTTTTTTTTACTGTCAAACCTCACATATTTTCAATGGGGTTCAAGTCCGGGCTACGTGAAGGTCAAGGTAGAGGTTGTATGTTCTGTTGCTGCATTCAGTTTGAGGCTGTATGAATGGGGTTATTATCTTGTTGATATATAAAATTATTTCAAGGAAAGACTGCATTTACTGAGGGCAGCATAATATTTTCCAATATTCTATTGGAATTAAGATTCCAATAGACTCGATTCCAACGACTCGACGTTTCGACCACCCCTCTCTCAATGACGTCACAACCCTCAGTTTCTTGGCCAAAGATAAATGTGGCATTTTTTCATTTTATTTTTCATTGTATAATTGACGTTTTTCATCAAGCAATATGATAGTATAGTTTTACAGGCGACTTTTTTTATGGAACAATTAAAATCCATTTGCAGTGGAAAAAACTGCTGCCCAGATAATATTGGCCGCAACCGTAGATGGATACCAATTACAGGACAAATTGAAAACACAATACAAATATAAAAAAATAAAATTGATCTTATTACTGTACACATCATCATACATAGGTGTTCCTAAATATCATGTACATAAGGAAGGGGGTAATTATTTGGTTTATTTTGTGCGTAAAATTTCATATAAAGATATGTAGGTCTGCAAACGCTTCGTTACCAATCTGCAGGGTGTTGAAATTTCAAGATTTTTTCACTTTTTACTATATAGCTCCTAGAGTTTTTGAGATATTTTACTCAAATTTGGAAGGTATTTGCTCAGAATATCTTTACATCATCAGCGAACATCAAAATTTGGCTGTTAATACAAACGGGCAAATCGTTAATAAAAAGCAAAAAATATAAGCGGTCCTAGGTTGGATCCTTGTGGGACACCAGAAGTAATTGCACGCGTGCTAGAAGAGAAACCGTTATAAAAGACAAAAAATTCGTATGATTCTAACAGATGTATCAGCAAATCGCTAAATCCGAATAAATGAAGTTTTGACAGTAGCATACCATGATCAATACGGTTAAAGGCCTTAACCATATCTGTATATATAACATCGACCTGACTCTGAATATCGAGAGCCTCAGATACATCCTAAGAAAAGTTACAGAGGTTGGTCACAATCGAACACAGATTCAAAACTTTGGCGACTTTAGATAGTATTGAAACAGGTCTGTAATTAGATATTTCATTTGGATCGGCTTTTTTTTAAAAAAGGGCATATTCGAGCAAATTTCCACCTTGATGGAAAGGTAGCTGTGCGTAGTATCAAGTTAAATACAAAAAGCAGTGGCTTAGACAGGACGAAACGACAATCTCTTAACGATTTTAGAGCCAAGCAGATATCATTCTCAGTAAAGGCTTATGATATTCACGGAAGGTGCATTCGCAAAATTGCAAGTATTCGTAAATTTTGCAAGAAAACTCTAACACCTGCCGTAAGATATTTAGTAAGAGAAACACATAAATCAAGACTCACCAGTTTAATGTCTGACAGATTCAGGTTGCTAACTGATGAAGTTCTGAAATTAAGTCAGAAAATTTATGCCGAAGACAGAATAGAATCAACTTAAAACTATTACTACTGATCTATTGTGCCTCTAAGAGCTACTATAAATTGCAATAACTGTGATTCTTATTTATGATGACTTTGCCGAGATAATTGGTTCAGGTTTCAATGATAGTGGTGCAGTTAGATGTCAGGTTCATCCTCCTCACTGCAGAACTTGCTACCGCTATTCTCATACTTCCGCCACTCATTCTCATTGCCGGTATGGCCATCTAGACGTTGCTTCCAGAACTAATGCTCAGAAATGGTAAAGAAGGATAGTTGTAATGGAGGAGGATAGCCAGTCTAGTCTGATTTTTCTTGTATATAATTTTTGTTTGTTTTTGGACATAGTTTACTTTAGTGTTGTACTATATAGAATATAGTTCAGTTTAGTATAGTATGGTGTTTACATACTGATATAAACTACGTGTGTTTATTAGTGTTGTATATATACAGAGTGAGCCAATAAGTTTGAGAACAAGTTGTAGAGTTTGACGTGTATAGAGAGGAAATCAGTACACTTCGCTACATTCCTTCAGATTCCCATCATTGTGTTCAACACAAAATGGCAAGCCTGAATTTTTTGGTCCACAGACTTCTTACTTTTCCCTTGAACAAGGCGAAGTATGAGAAAGAGCTTAAAATTATAAAAGATGCGGCCAAGTGTAATGGTTTCCACCCTCAGCATATCTATAAGTTAATCAGTTTAATTATAAGAAAACTGTGAAAGAATCTACGACTTTTCGAGAGGATGTTAAAGCTTCACCCGTTGTGACCCTCCCTTACGCTCCCTTTATCGCTAAAAGTTTGAGTAAAATCTTCAAAGAGCTAGATCTCAGAATAGTTTACAGTTCTGGGACTAGTTTACGAAGTCTCATCGGTAACCCTAAAGATAAAATTCAACCTCTAGAAAAGTCAGGTATTTACGAAATCAATTGTAAAGATTGTAATCCAAAATATATTGGGCAAACCAGGAGAGCAGTCTCAACTAGATTCAAAAAGCATATGGCTAATCTTAGATTTAATAGAATTGAGAAATCGAGCGTTGCCCAACACATTTTTGAAACAGATCACAACATCGATCATACGAATGTTAAATTAATTAGACAAATAAACAATTGTAAGTTTTTAAATGTTTTCGAAAGCAAAACTGTGACAACGGACCTATCCCGCATTCGTCATTGTTTTCGTTAATCGGAAATTAATGACGCGTATCAGATTGAGCGTGCATAACATTTAGGTTACCTGTATTTGTGGATTTTATTTTAATTTAGTTTTATTATCGCCTTGATAATGACAGCATTGCTGTTGAAACGCGTCGGTGCTTCAGTTAAAACTTGTTTGCTGTTTAGTGGGTTAAAGTGTTTACTGTTCTACTTCTGCACCAAAAATCTGTTCCGAAATACGTGAATAAAAGTATTTCTTGGACATTTTTTGTAATGTATTTTACATAAATTTGCATTTTAATGTGAAAATTTATAAGATGGTATGATTATTCTATTTCACACCTATATCCTTGTCATGTGTTCCTCAAGGAGACAATGCCTTCTAAGGATGCGTAGCCTGATTTCTACTTACTTCCAGCAAGGTTGCTGCTCTATGCTTGTTGCAGTTTCCAAGGAATATCTTGGAATGTCTCAAACCAAGGAGATTCTAAGCCCTCCCCCTCCTACCCCTCCCTATCTTTGAGCTCCTTTTTGTAGGTGCTCATCATCTATTTCAATGTCTTTGTTACAAAATTACCAAACCATAAGTACTGCCCCACTGATTGCCGATTAGTCGCATGTAGCTCTGCGACTATCGAGTTGTTAAAAATTCATAGTTTAAAAAATTATTTTGTTGCCAAAAAAAAATCTTGAAGATAGCGACGAGATCATATTAATGGATTTTGTCCAGAACTTCTCATTTGTCGTTCAAGATGCTGTTCAGTAATTCAATTGGTAGAATAATCAGACCACTTTACATAGGACTATTGTTTACTCCGTGGGGCTATGGAATTGAAACCAAATCCCATTAATTTTGATCATCACCATAATCTGTACCACAGCACCCTCGTAAAGCAATCGGTGTCCCCTACCCCCCTCAGAAATGTCCCCAAATAAATCATAATTTGTTCAAGAATTTCTTTCACAAATCTTAATACCACACCAACTTCAGTTACGTACATTCCTTTAGAACCCCGTTAGAATAACCTCCACTACATCGCTGTTTTATCTGAAATTTATGCAGAAAAGCGTAGGAGGGAGATGGAGAGAACCGGACCCTTAAAAC
Source organism: Holotrichia oblita (assembly GCA_023690525.1). NCBI lineage: Eukaryota > Metazoa > Arthropoda > Insecta > Coleoptera > Scarabaeidae > Holotrichia > Holotrichia oblita. The sequence continues at coordinate 7,895,414 of CM043018.1, forward strand.
GCTTGCTGGACGCCTCCCAATAAAACTAGAAACTTACCCCACCAAAAGCAAAAGTGACATAAATATCGTTTAATAGGATTCATAAAACGTCGGAACGCGTAACTTCGTTATCAATTTATGGCGGTACGCCGGGTGCTTAGACTGGTGGCTGTTCGAAAGGGGGGAATATAGGTGGAACGGGGGAGGGGAGGGACGATAAATAATTGCCGCGTTTACTCAACATCGCGCCAGCCAGCTACAGCTTCGGACCGGCTTCAACGTAATTTTGGCGTCGGTCGGTTGCAGGGAACCGGAAATTCTACTAATTGTTTTGATTCGAGTAATTTTCATTTCGAGGCTGCCCCTGGCTCACTGTTGTCGGTTGTTAGACCTCACACTCTACGACCATCTACTCCTCATTCCTATCCATTTACTTGCGTTTCACAGCGTCAGCTTTCTGAGAACGTGCCCGTATTTATGAAACGACGTGGTCCTTCGTTTTTCCTTTTTTTCTTGGCGATGGCTTCTTGTCTCGCGTGTTGGGTATAATTAGGTTTTTAATTGGGTAAACTAAATAAATTATTCCTATTCTTTTCATTGAACTACTATGTAGATATGCATGTCTTAGTACTGCTGTAAGAGCTGGTATTTACATTTTTTCGTTTCAAATTCAAGACTGAAAGCTCTGCTAATATTTCTCCTTTTTTCAGTCTTAATTATGTCGTTAATCAACGAAAAATTTTGTTTGTTTTGTGTGGGACGAAAACAACCAGAAACGAGGAAAAAAGAGGATGTTTAAAAATAAGATCCTTAAAAGAGATGTTTCAAAAAAAAAAGCAACATAAAAAAATTAAGTACTTCTTTCTCTGACTGTCGCTTATCCCTGCGTAATTAACATCTAATATAATTAATAGCCGGCATATTACAGAAGATAAAACTTACATAGACGGACAACGCAACGACGAGAGGACAATTTTCGCGAAAATTCCAAGAGGACCACTCACAACCTTCGCTGAATTACGACCTCATTTCTCTCCGGGCTTTCCTCCTTCAATTTTTTGTTCGGCGGCCGACGACGACGACGACGATGTAGCGTCTAGCACTCAATGTACCTAACATGAATAACAAAACATGTACAATTTTGTTACATTTTTTTTTTCCTTCTAGATGATGGGGTGAGGAAAGGGGAGTGAGAGAGAGAGGGGAGGGGGTTCGTCCTCGTGTCGTCGCTACTCTTTTAATTAAAACGGGAAATTACCCGCCATCCGATCCTTTTAAAGTTTAACGTCTCGCGATTTTAGTGTTCCGGAGCGCCTTTTTGTAACAGCGTAAGAGCAGGTATCCTATAAATATGGCTGATTGTTGGATGTAGCGTGTCGTTAACTTCTTTAATTATGACGCGCGGCGGGGATAGAGCGTTGATGTTTTATTAGAGTGTCGTCGTCGTAGAAGGTCGTGAAGACGGAGTTTTACGGGCGAGATCGACGTGCAATGATAAAACTGACTGGACTGAAGAAGAATAGTTCGAAGACCTTTTGAGATATTATATACAGTGTATCAATAAAGTAAGGAACACCCTAAATATCAGCTTTAAAACGTATCTCTAGCAAAAATGCTCAGACACTTGTTTCTTTTATTTTTGAAGGCGCATTTTCTTAGATTAAATTGAAATATACAGGGTTATCAAAAAAGAAGATATGACGTTATCATGTGTTTTTTGAAATGGAATACCCTGTATATTTTTAAGAAAATTAAAAGAGCTTCTCATGAAGATTTCAACGATATATGAGTTGTTGGGGATATCTTTAATATTTACTTGTAGAAATTGAAAAAACACTTTTGGTGGAACTACATGATAATTTTTGGTAATCTTTGAACGTTGTCATGGCAGAATTGTCAGTATGGAAGGTGACGTCTTATCTAATTAGACAGTGATTAACCACCGTTAGTTTATTTAGCCTTGCTTGTTTAATAATTGCCATTTCTTTTGATAAAAATGGGTCTAAGTGAGAGAGAACGGATTGAGATTCTTATGATGATTGGTTATGGTGACCGAAGAAGGAGTACAGTGGAAGTTTGCGAACTATTTAATGCAGCGCATCCTAATCGGCAACCAATATCTCGCTCAACTGTAAGTAAAATACTTCTAAAGTATGAGGAGTACGGAAATGTTAGGGATCTACCTAAAACTGGGCGACCAAAAGTGGATGATGAAACTGAAGTTAAATGTGCAAGATAATCCGAATTGTGCTACTCGTCAAGCAGCTTTAAACTTTAATTGCAGCCATGATACTGTTAGAAAAATTTGGCATAAGCAGAAATATCATCCTTATAAAATGCCTCTTGACCATGAATTGTCGGAAAATGATTTTGATCGCCGTTTGGAGTTTTCAGAAAACTTGCAAATACTTCGTGAACGTGATGAAATGTTTGCTAGAAACATTTAATTTTCAGATGAGGCAACTTTTTCTTTAAACCGAACAGTTAACCGACAAAATTGTAGATACTGGGCAGAACATAATCCTCACTGGATGCAAGAAGCTCGAAGTCAACACCCTCATATGGTGAATGTCTGGACTGGAATACTAAAAGTAGGATTTTAGGACCTTTCTTTTTTGATGGAAATTTAAATAAGGATATCTATTTAGATTTTTTACAGTTAGAGCTTTTTCCTGCGCTTGTGGAACTCTATCCTGATCCAAATACCCCTGACAGTCCTAGTAATGAAATCTGGTTCCAACAAGATGGGGCACCTCCTCATTATTCTCGACCTGTGCGTGACTACCTAAATTTGATTTTTAATAACCGATGGATTGGCAGACGTGGGGTTGTTGAGTGGCCAGCTCGCTACCCTGACTGCCACTGTACTCCTTCTTCGGTCACCATAAGCAATCATCATAAGAATCTCAATCCGTTCTCTCTCACTTAGACCCATTTTTATCAAAAGAAATGGCAATTATAAAACAAGCAAGGCCAAACAAACTAACGGTGGTTAGTCATTGTCTAATTAGATAAGACGTCACCTTCCATACTGACAATTCTGTCATGACAACGTTCAAAGATTAAAATTACCAAAAGTTATGTAGTTCCACCAAAAGTGTTTTCTCAATTTCTACAAGTAAATATTAAAGATATCCCCAATAACTCATATATCATTGAAATCTTCATGAGAAGCTCTTTTAATTTTCTTAGAAATATACAGGGTATTCCATTAAAAAAACACATGATAACGTCATACTTTCTTTTTTGATAACCCTGTATACTTCAGTTTAATCTAAGAAAATGCGCCTTCAAAAATAAAAAAATAAGTGTGCGAGCGTTTTTGCAAGAGATATGTTTTAAAGCTGATATTTAGGGTTTAGAACTGAAAAATAATGTTATTAGGAGAGACTGCTGTACCATGGAACACCCAGTATCATGTTTCTTTCATTTTGCCTACAAAGAGTGTTTTCTTTTTCTATTGGAAGGTATGTATTCCTATATACATTGTGGGTTATTAAGATGAAAAAAACTGGTACAAGGTGAATTTCATGTTATTTCGATTTTAATTTTTATATTTCAGAAAGATGAAGATAAAACGGCCGCAGCCCTGCACTGATTTCGGTCCTATCTCCCCTAATAACCGAAATATTTCAAAAAAACGAAAAAATCTAGCCGGGCATTTGTCGAATTTTCGATCTCCGACGGGTGGAAAAGATTGTACTCATCGCCATGAGTGTTGTACCGAAGAGATTTCGGTACTCTCTCACTTAGTAACCGAGATATTTCAAAAAAACGAAAGAATCTGGTCGGGCAGTTGTCGAATTTTCGATCTCCGAGGGGTGAAAAAGGTTGTACTCATCGCCCTGAATGTTGTACCGAAGAGATTTCGGTCCTATCTTGCTTAATAGCCGAGATTTTTCAAAAATACGAAAAAAATCTAGCCGGGCATTTGTCGAATTTTCGATCTCCGAGGGGTGGAAAAGATTGTACTCATCGCCCTGAGTGTTGTACCGAAGAGATTTCGGTACTCTCTCCCTTAATAACCGAGATATTTCAAAAAAACGAAAGAATCTGGCCGGGCAGTTGTCGAATTTTCGATCTCCGAGGGGTGAAAAAGATTGTACTCATCGCCCTGAATGTTGTACCGAAGAGATTTCGGTCCTATCTTGCTTAATAGCCGAGATATTAAAAAAAACAAAAGAATCTGGCCGGGCATTTGTTGAATTTTCGATCTCCGAGAGGTGGAAAAGATTGTAGTCATCGCCCTGAGTGTTGAAAAGGCTGCTACACGAGTACTGGCTGGTTCTTTGTCAATTAGACACGCCGACAGATCCTTTAATCTTTCCAAAAGTGTCTTGGTAAATGCGAAAAGGGCTAACCTATTATTCGACTTTAAAACTAGACTTGAGCACAAACAGATTTTCACAAAAGAGGAAGAGGATTCTCTGCTAAGCTCACAACTCTACAGTTGAGAAAATTAGCGTATCAATTTGCTGCAGCTAATAAGAAGAAAGTTCCCAATTGGGAAGGAAATGAAATCGCAACAAAGGTTTGGCTCCGAGACTTCCAAAACCGTCACCAATCTCTTGAGCTTAAGAAGACCTGAAGACACAAGTGTGGCTCATTTCACAGCATTTAATAGGCACACTATTAGAGAATTTTTTAATAATTATGAGAAGGTTCTGGAGAAGTTTAAATTTGTTTCTCATCAAATATGGAACACAGATAAAAGTGGATGCTCTACTGTGCATGTTCCACCCAAAGTTTTTGTCGAAAACGGAACAAAACAAGTTGGTAGTATGACTTTTTTCAAGGACCATAAGCTGAAAAATGCTTCTATAGGGTCTAAAGGAGTAGCAAACAGAAGTGGATCAGAGAGAGTGGACAATCACATTTCACGTGTCTCTATCGCAGTCATCCAGAAAGCAAAAGATAATGCTTTTAACCATTCCTCACCAGACCACCCATAAGCTACGACCTCTTGATAGAACAGTTTTCGGCCCTTTCAAAACATTCTATCATCAGGCAATGCAGGGAGTGGATGGGTTCGCCAGAAAATGCTAGGAAATGCATTTCACTGTATAATGTAGCAGATGTAGCTGAGAAAGCCTATGTCAAATCTTTTATTCCAGCTAACATTGTTAGTGGCTTCAGAGTTACAGGAATCGTACCAACTAATGCTGATATATTAAGGGATGATGAATTCCTCACAGCATATGTGACAGATCGCCTCAAAGAAAGTGAAGTGCAAGAAGTAGAAAAGGCTCCAATTGACACACCGACCTGCTCAGGAACCAATTTTCAAAGCCCTAGGCTAGAGAAGGACGAGGTGGCAGAAGAATAACAACAAGGATCTTGACAGATACTCCTGTTAAAAAAAACATAGAAGAAGAAAAGTTGGAGGGTGGTGGGAGAAAAAAGCAGCGACATCAAAACCGAAGAAACAGAAAGTTTTGCATAAAATTATGGAGGACTCATCAACTGAAAGTGATGAGGATGTTCAATTAGATGATGAATCAGTAGCACATCTAGAAGTCGGAGATGTTAATATGCAAAAGAGACTGGAGGATGAAAACACTGAGCCAGATTATCTGTTAAGTCAGTGCAGTGAAGGGAAAGGAAAGATGCTAAAGAACTTTGTCGTGTTGGTTAAAAGCATGGCAAGGAATTATAAAGAATACGAATGTATATTTTTAAAGAAAATGTCTAAAACAGACAATTTTGTTTTTGGCCTTGAGTCTGAGCGTTTTCAAATAGGTAATTGTAAAAGACGTAATATGCTGCATCAATCGGAGGAACTGCAAGGAGCAAAAATTTGCTAAGCTTCCTAATTGATTTTAATTGTTATAATATGGGGTAGGTTTACTTCTTAAGTTACACAGAAATAAACATCTCTAGGACGTCAGAATCTGCACTTACAATATGCATACAAAACACAAATTCTGATCAGATATTGATCGTTTATTGGAATATGCTTCAAAATTGGCTCAATTGGCAGAAAATCAGGACAAGTTTTGAAAATCCGATGAGGCTCATTTCTCTCTCCCTCTCTCTCTGATAAGGTAAATAAACAATATTATCGCTTATGTGGTCCTGACAATTCACGAATATTTCCTGTGAAACCTTTGCATGATTAGAAAGTGACTGTTTGATGTGGATGATCCAATCATCGGGCTATTTTTCTTCGTAAATAATGGTGAAACAAATTCAAAAGTCAGTGGAAAACACTATCGACTACTAGGATCATCGATTTTTTGATTCCGTTTATCAACGGACCACTACTGGTTCCGACAAGATGGCTCTACTGCATTCAATGCAATTCATTCCAAATAACGTTCCACCAGAAACGCTCGGGAAAATGATATCTTCGAACATGGACTGCATAAAATAGCAAAGTCCAAATAAAATATTGCCAGTGAAAAAAAATTATTTTGTTTGACTAAAAACAAATTACATAATGAAAATACTTCCGCAGGATATGGAAGCGGTATGATGTGATATGCCTGTTTACAAGTAAACAACATTAAATTCTGGATCGTCATAAAAAAGAATTAAAGCGCGATCTACTTAATTAAAATTCTGTGCATATTTACACAAAGCTTGATTAACTTTATGCCTTCTTCAAGTTAAACAATAATGAACATATACTTATTAAAATTAAATAATCGTTAAATTTAAAAATCCTCCTAACGTACGTCAGGCTTCCAAATTAAGTGAGGAATTTTATTCGTATGCCGAGCAATACTGTAGGTGTACTTGTAGGGTGTGTCAGGGAAATATGTTTAGTAATGGCGGACTCTGGTATTTTAAATGGAACACAATGGTCTATCACAAATACGCAGCTTTGGTATGGTGGACGAAAACGCATCAAAGAAACGCCATTCGGAAGCTGAGCAAGATGCAAAGACTTGCCTACTTAGGAATAACGGGAGCAATGTGGTCGACACCGACTGCAGCCATGGAGGCACTCTTGGACTTGCCACCGTTGCACTTGGTTATACAGGGTTGAGGTCATACAGACTGCAACACACGACTCCGAAAGGGGTCAAAACAAAATATATCTCGATAAACGAGCATGTTGGAAAGGGGGATTTGGAAATGCGGACCAACCACATCCTGGTAAAGCATAGGTATGGGAATCTCTTAATCCTGTATACCAGATAGACGGCAAAAGGCTACCAGGTAAGCATTTGGCTAAAGCGGTGACCAACAGACGAATTCACATCATATCTGATGACCAAGCTGTACTGAAGGCATTATTAAGACGGAGACTATCGTCCAGGCTGGTAACGGACTGCCTCGACGAATTGGTGGATCTTTCGAACCGGAACAAGGTCTACTTGACTTGAATACCGGGCCATCAAGGGATCGATGGCAACTCAAGGACTGACGAACTCTCAAAGAGAGGGTCAGAGATGAAAATGTACGGCCCAGAACTTTTCTTCAGGGTTACAAGGCAAACGTACTACGTGCTATGCGACTACGAGGCACTAGATCGTAGAAGGCAAAACCTATTTGGAAGGACGAAAGGAGACCCACAGACATACCTTACCCACTCGGTTAGGGACCTGTACAGATTAGTGGAGGGAACTACCGTGTTAGAGTGAGTGACTTGAATACACAGACAATAAGCCTGAAGGCTGTGGTGCTTTGCCGGTGACCATTGGTCGGACGAGTCTGGTTTTGGGAGGGGAAAAAAATTGTAGGGCAAGAAATTTGAATACATGACAGATCAGCTCACTCGCAACACTAGATGCGTCAACAAACATAATTATCATGTGCTCAAAATGCCTTAGCAATACCGATAATAATAATTTATAATTTTTGCATTTTGTGTTGACAATCAAAGCCTGTAAGCGGCTTATATACATATTTATATAGTGCAAGTAAACATCTCTACAATATTACCAAATATTTACTACAAAATGACTAATACAGAAATTGGAAATCTATATTTTAGGGGAACTGATGCCTTGCTTACGCATTCGTACACCGCAATTTTCAAATTAAACCGACTTCCTGAATGGGATTATTAATTCTATCTGCAATTCATATGTGGTGTACATTTATATATAATATGTGCATACATCAGATATAGCAAATATATGAAACGTCGAATTATTATTTGCTATTTTGTAGATATTAAATCATACGAAATGAGTATGTACGAGGTGTGGCAGAAAAATAATGAAACTAATTTTTTATTTATAAAAGTTTTAATTTTTTTCAAACATCAAAGTATGTAGATCCCTTGGGCAGCTACACACCGATGCAGACGTTGTTCCCACTGTTGATAGCAGCGTTGGAAGTCCTCAATCGGTATGGTCTTCAGTGTGTCCGTTTAACACTCTTTAGGATGTTGTCTAAAGTCCCGAAAAGAAGTCCTTTAAGGACATTTTTCAGTTTAGGAAAAAGTCACAGGAACTGACGTCAGGCAAATAGGGGAGATGGGGAACCACAGGAAAGCCTTTTGAGGTCAAAAATTCTGTTATGGTGAGGGCGTTATCATGATGGATCATCCATTTGTCCGCTATGTCTGGTCTCATGCGAATTACCTTTGTTCTGAGCCTTTCAAGGACGTCTTTATAAAAAAACTTGGTTGACAGTTTGTGCTGGAGGAACAAATTATTTGCTGAGGATTATCCTTTTGTCAAAAAAACAAATCAGCATTGATTTAACCTTCGATTTGCTCATTCGAGCTTTCTTTGGTCAATGAGAGTTTGCAGTGTGCCACTCTTGACTTTGCCTTTTGGTCTCAGGAACGTATTCAAAAATCGCACGACTAAAGAAATCTTGCTCATTGGCAAATCTCTCAAGAAGATCAAGGCACTTGTTTTTTCGAATGTACTTCTGTTCAATTGTGAGATTTTTCGGCAGAATTTTGGGACAGACTTTTCGCATATGCAAATGTTCAGTCAAAATTTGATGAACGGTAAATTTGTTAACACGTTCAATGTTTTCTCTGCCTTCCAAAAATGATTTGTACCAGCGAAAAAACTTGAGCTCGCGATAAAGAATGGTTCCCATAAGCATGTTTTAACTTTTCCAACGTCGCACTTACCGATTCTCCAAGCTTAACGCAAAATTTAATGGCACAACGTTGCTCCAAATTCCGCTGTTCCATTTTACGTTACTGACAACCAAACTGCCCCACCTCGTATTTTGTTTTGTTGAATGACAACTCCGTGTGCAGGGATCAACTATTTTATTTTCTCGAACATTTTCTGATATAAAAATTAATAATAGTTTCCCTTGTTTAAAATGACATTGGACAATTATTAGTTGAACATGTCAAAGCCCCTAAAAAGAAAAAACTAGGCTGAATTTGTTAAGGTAAAATAGCGCCACTAACTTGTTTTTCGACGTCATCAACGTTTACAAATTTTCAGCGCAGATGGGTGATCTTTTGGGGTGTAATATTTGCTTTATGATCTAGACAATTGTCTTGTAGAATTTTGACTTTAAGACGCTTTCTAGTCGGAATCATGACATGAACCATACCAATATGTTTTGTTGATAAAATTACCAGATTTGAGATAGTCAATATCCACGAACCTATCTTTATTCCAGAACAGAGTAGCCATGATCTTTTTGAATATCATTTTGGTACGATCCCCTTCTGGTGGTGGCCGACAGGGAAGCTACCATTCGAAAGCTGAATTTCGGGTCTGTAGTGGTTCGTAATAGACCCAAATCTCATCGATTGATTCAATAAATCATCTCATTCGTCTAAAATCGATTCAACTCAATTCTCCTTTTGCTCATTAAACAGCAACTTGGGCACTCACTTCACCAAGACCTTTCTGAACTGAAGACGCATTTTGATAATGTGTTGTAGGCATCATTTTAACTTGCCGCCAAGTTGAGCAGAAAGCAAAACCAATGATGTATTAAGATCTTTCACCAGACAGTCGGTGATGGCTTTTAATAATCTCGGATTAACCGGATTTGAAGCTCGTCCTTCCTTCGTCTAGGTTGCGGTTTCTGTGCCACCTTGTTTGAAATAACGAACTATAAATCAGCGTAAGCACCAATACCCAATTCGCTGCAAACAAACAAACTAGAGATATTGTAGCAGGTACTTCCCACACACAAACACAGCTTACAAGCATACAACCTCATCGTTCTTATACACCGCATAGATATTGAGGGGGAACGTTATGTGCGGTATTTTTTCCGTGGAACGGTTCCCGTTTTGCGGCAGAGCACTCCCTTTCAAACTTATCTATTGTACCGTCACGAAATATCTCTAATAAATGCGTATATAGAATGTAATTATCCTCATATATCACCTAGAGAATTTAATACTCCGGAGAGCAACGTTGCCTACCCACACCGCCTACGTTTTACGGAAGTAGATGGTTGAGGAGGGGGATTCATAAAACTGTCAGCGGCTCATTATATATCCGCCGTGGTTCTCCTGCGCCTTGGTGACATAATAAGTCAAAGTTTCCGGGCGTAGAACTCCGAACGTTGATTACACATCACGCTTCGACGGTAACTATATAAATTATAGAACCGTATAGTTCAAGATAAATTGTGAGTAGTGTTTCGGTAGCTGGCTACATGTTTAATATATGCACGTATACGAGGTATTATTGCTAAAATTAGTTCTTGTTAGGTAGATGATATCTTGGTAATCGGTGATTTTGGTTTGAGTATAGGATTAGAATAATCCCATTCTAATAGAACATCTCTCTTGTCAAGCCAATTTTGGGATTAAATTACAGACTAGTTGAACCCTTGTAACACTCTAAGATTTCTTAAAAATCAAACAGTTCTGGGATAATTTTAATAGATTTTGGAACACTTAAAGAGTTGTGAGATTATCACAAGAATTCCACGAACAAGACCAACTCAACAGGCGTTCCAAAGCGTCCTCAAGCTGATTTAGGAATCTATAAACATTGATAAGATCACCTGAAATGTGCCACAACCCCCTCAATGTTGACATCTTTAAACTAGCACCCATTAGTACTGAAATCAGCCAACCCTCAGCTCAACGTGTCTTTGTCAGAAGGTTTTTACCTCTAGCGTGGTTTTCACGTCCAGTTTCCATAATCTTATAGATAGTACTTCTTGCTCACTTTTTGCTCCTGAAGAAACAATTTACATTAGTGGTGAAATGTTGAGTGACTAGATTTTTTATTTTTTGTAGTGCCTAATAAACTGTAGGATTATAAAACACCAATAGGACCACCTCAGAAGTTCCAAAACCTCCTCAGCATTACTAAGACTAGCTCAACATTGCTAGAATCATTCTAAAAATTCCATGATCTCTTCAAGATTGACAACTTCACGTTAATACAAGCTCACCAGCATCCACTCAACATTACTAAGATCTAGCAAGGGCCATTCTCATGAGTTCCAGCTTTAACAAGACTTGTTCGGCTCTTATGACGCTGCTTTGACATTTCTAGAACTAGACTTTAATGATCTCTTCAAGATTGACAACCTCACGTTAATACAAGCTCACCAGCATCCACTCCACATTACTAAGATCTAGCAGGGGCCATTCTCATGAGTTCCAGCTTCAACAAGACTTGTTCGACTCTTATGACGCTGCTTTGACATTTCTAGAGCTAGACTTTAATGATCTCTTCAAGATTGACAACTTCACGTTAATACAAGCTCACCAGCATCCACTCCACATTACTAAGATCTAGCAGGGGCCATTCTCATGAGTTCCAGCTTTAACAAGACTTGTTCGACTCTTATGACGCTGCTTTGACATTTCTAGAGCTAGACTTTAATGATCTCTTCAAGATTGACAACTTCACGTTAATACAAGCTCACCAGCATCCACTCCACATTACTAAGATCTAGCAGGGGCCGTTCTCATAAGTTCCAGCTTTAACAAGACTTGATCGACTCTTATGACGTTGCTTTGACATTTCTAGAGCTAGACTTTAATGATCTCTTCAAGATTGACAACTTCACGTTAATACAAGCTCACCAGCATCCACTCCACATTACTAAGATCTAGCAGGGGCCATTCTCATGAGTTCCAGCTTTAACAAGACTTGTTCGACTCTTATGACGCTGCTTTGACATTTCTAGAGCTAGACTTTAATGATCTCTTCAAGATTGACAACTTCACGTTAATACAAGCTCACCAGCATCCACTCCACATTACTAAGATCTAGCAGGGGCCGTTCTCATAAGTTCCAGCTTTAACAAGACTTGATCGACTCTTATGACGTTGCTTTGACATTTCTAGAGCTAGACTTTAATGATCTCTTCAAGATTGACAACTTCACGTTAATACAAGCTCACCAGCATCCACTCCACATTACTAAGATCTAGCAGGGGCCATTCTCATGAGTTCCAGCTTTAACAAGACTTGTTCGACTCTTATGACGCTGCTTTGACATTTCTAGAACTAGACTTTAATGATCTCTTCAAGATTGACAACCTCACGTTAATATAAGCTCACCAGCATCCACTCAACATTAATAAGATCTAGCAAGGGCCATTCTCATGAGTTCCAGCTTTAACAAGACTTGTTCGCCCCATCCAGTATTTCAAAGTCGATTATACCTAAAGATCATATCAATAGTTCTTGGACTGGTTGTCAACTATACGTTAACACCCTATCAAAATGGTTAATTCCACAGCAGTTCCTGAAGAAGCAGAGTAGCTATAGGACCAACAGGATCATCTGACAAGTTTCAAAACATCCATCAGTGTTGAAATACAGTTTTAACAGCAGAATTTCGACTCCTATAGACATTTCTAGAACCAGTTCAACACTGCTAGGACCAATAAATTCAGAATCTCTTCAAGATTGACAACTTTCACTAGCACCAGGTCAACATTTCTAAAACTAAGTAGAGCTAGAGGACTTTAGGATTATACCAACAGTTCTTGGACTAATCGGCAACTGTACACTAGCACCCTATCGACATGACTAGTAATTCCTGAAGAACTGTATGATACAGCTTTAATTTTCCACAGCTAGCTCAACATTGCTACGATGACCTCAAGAATTTTAATAATCTCTTCAAGATTGACACTAACACTCGCCCAACATTTTTAGAACCACTAATACCTAAACAAGAATCGTATCAACAATTCTTGGACTTGTTGACAGCTTTACATTAGCAAATCAGTCAAGATTGCTAGGATTGGTAGTATCTAAAGAACTATAGGATCATAATAACAGTCCTAGGACCACTTTACCAACTCTTAAATTTCCCGAAAGCTTTAAATACAAAAATATCTCAATTATTCTTGTACCCCCTCAACAGTTTCAATATCAATTCAAGATTGTTAGAACCATTTCAAGTTCGACAGCATTTTTAGGACAAATCATACCTAAAAGGCTTTAGGGTTACATTAACAGTTTTGGGACCAGCTCAGTATTGCTAGGACTACCACAAGAGTTTAAATATAAATTTACCAGAACTATTTCGACACTATGTAGTTCTACCTCGGCATATTTAGGACCAGCTCAAGATTGCTAGGACCACCTCCAAGATTTCAACCATCCAGCTTTAAAAAATTGATATCAACTCTTCTAGTTTTCTTTTGTTTATGGTAGGCATAGCTTTGATTGTCAAGGCTACCGCTACAGCACATTTAAAAACCTCCCTTACCTCAATTCAACTTTTGAACGACCTAAACAATTCTATGAAGACTTTAAACTTTCCTGTGCAGTTCTAGGATTACTCTAAAAACTAAAAACCCTAGTGGGTTGAGGTTCATCAGCTTGTGGGCTACATAGATATAGTTTCAAAATAATGTTGGGGCTTCATAATATGATATTCATAAACTTTCGTACACCACTGTACCATTTCTAAACAAACCGGCATCGTCAGTGCCTACGTTTCGGTTTGATTTGTTCATTTCGTCCAAAGTGATGAATTGGGTACGTCCTCTTTTCGCGCGAACGTATTAATTGCCTTGCATTATCATCCGCGATCTACACCCGAGGGCTTTATTTCACGGACGCGTTGCTTTGCGTTAATGGAAATGATTAGGCCGCCATCTCGCGTCGGAATCGATACTTTCAGTTATTTGAACGAGAGAAGGGCTGCGTTAATTAATAACACCTGGGTAATAATGGGTGTGTGCGCTGTCCCCGCTAATAACCCCGGTATCCGGGTGTCTTCATTAAAGGTGTCTTTCTGGGTCAATTTTTTTGTCTCGTCTTTTAACATTGCCCTTAAAAATTCGGTCACTTTAGCACATGGCAATACAAAAACCGACGTTACTCCCCCTCCCCCTTAAGGGACCGAAATGAACTCAAATTCAGCTTCGTTGAAAAGCGCTCCAAGGCTAGAATCGACTGAGAGAGGCCTCCCAGTCATAATCGAAGAGATGAAGGTAGTAGTGGGTGTGGACGGGAGGATCCGCAGCCGCCGTTGCCCTGTATTGTCGGCGAGATGAAAGGGATTGGTGTGAGGAATGATGGGACTGGAGGTGCGAGACAGAGTTGATTATTTTTAGGTTTCCTTGTCGACGGTAAAAGAGATCGAGGAGCGTCTGGACGGAAACTGTTTCATAATGCTTCTCGCCACGGTTCACTTGTTGAATTGCCTTTGTTCCTCCTTCGCATCTTCGGTCGTCCTTGTTAAAGCAGCGGTAGGTGGAGGAAACATGGACATTGTTATCCCCGTCGGTCAAAGATGTTCGCTCATTAGGATTTAGTTCTTGTGTAGCTTAGTGCTCGTTCCACGAACTAACATAGATCTCCTTCCTTTTTCTTTGCCTTTTTTCATCCACGATGAAAGGAATACAGTTCCTTTTACCTAGATAAGGATTTTTAGAATAGAATTCCATGTAATTTCTTATGACTTGACAACACAAATTACTTTATGATTTCACCCATAACACTTGTGATGGCGCTGTTAACAATGTACCAATCAAAATCCGCATTGCATTACCATTTTCCAAGAACAAATTGAACAGGGGAAAATGGTAATAACAGCATTGGAGTTACCTAAAAGAGGAAGTATATAAAATCTAACCATTCTATGTATTTCCAACGTATTAGAAATTACGCAAATAGTACATAAACTCGTATATAAACGTTTTGGAGCCCTCCAGTTGGCAGTATTGTTAGTATTTCATTCCGATACGATTTTCGGTTAATTCGACTCATGTTTCACTGTCTTTAATGCGTGCGTTCGACCGATTTAACGCCAACGAGTGTATATAGTATTAAGGGGAACGTTAGAAAGAAGAGAACGGATAATACGATGCCGGAGATATAATTAAACCGCAATTTATTTATGCGACTAATAAAATAATTCAGTTCGTTCTGCACGTTGTAAATTCCAGTTTAAATTGTCTGATCTGGAAACCGCCGCTGTAATATTATGTATTTATTGTATTACTGCATTGTTGTATAAAGTATAAAATTTATCTTTAGAGGATTTAATGACCCGTTACCCATATACCGTTAATTTATTATTATTACGTAATAAAATATTTATAATATACGAGGGCGAATTTAATACTTCGAAATTCACTCGTTTTCGCGTTATTTTTAAGGTGGGACAAAAATGTCCCAGCACTAAAATCATTGAAATCACCATAATTATAATGTGACAAGATAAAATTACGCATATCCCATGTTTTTAGGTATGGGACAATTTTGTCCCACCCTCAAAAATAGCACTATCAAAACGGGACATTAATATACTTGATGATAAAACTCTCATAAGCACGATTCGCGCAATATACAGTATCGTATATCACTATAAAAGATGGGACAAAATTGTCTCCCACGAGAAAGCGTTTAAAACCCAATATTGCGTCTTAGTATTTTTAGATACGAAACAAGAATCAATTGGGTTGCTTTGCTGACGGGATAATGTTTATATCCCGCTTTCAAACTGTTAAAATTAATAGATTGCAAGGGGATTGAATTGGGAGGTGAGATTAAAATGTCCCGGCATTAGAAAAACATTGTAAATGAATTATGCCATATTGTAATAAAATCTTCTGAATATGATATTTATAAGTATGGGACACAAAATATCTGATTCAGTTGAAACATTAATGTCCCAGCTTTTAAAGGAAGGTTACTAAAAGATGGGACAGAATTAACTCAAGGCCAAGATTGTCAGATCAATTCTCATTAATTTTCAGCCACCTTTCAGAACGGCATATTATTATCCCGCTTTCAAAATGTTGACATTAGTAGATTACGAGGTGAATTGGATGGTGGGACGAAAATGTCACGGCATTAAAACGCGTTAAAAACCCAATATTATACCATATTATGCTAAAATAGTTCAAATATGATGGTTTTAAGTGTGGGACAAATTTTTCCCAGATGAGGAAATATCGGATTCGGATAAAACATGAATCTCCCAGTTTCAAAATCATTAAAAACAAAAAAAATGTAATTGCTTAAGACAAAATTACGTAAATACAATATTTTAAGATTAGTAGAAAGTGGGACAAAATTTAATTTTAATTCTTGACAACCTTCTATGGTACTACATTAATATCCCACCTTCAAAATGTTAAAATTAATTGCTTACAAGGTGAATTGGAGGGTGGGACAAAAATGTCTCGGCATTAAAACACCTTAAAAAACCAATATTATGTCATATTAGGATAAAATTGTTCAAATATGATGTTTTTAAGTGTGGGAGAAATTTGTCCCAGATGAGGAACTATACGATTCGGCCGATCTCCCAGTTTCAAAACCGTTAAAAACCAAAAAATTGCAATTTCTTAAGACAAAACTACGTAAATATAATATTTTGAGGTTGATAGAAGGTGGGACAAAATTGAATTTTAATTTTTGATCACCTTCTATGGCACGACATTAATATCCCACCTTCAAAATGTTAAAATTAATCGATTACAAAGTGAATTGGAGGGTGGGACAAAAATGTCCCCGTATTAAAACACGTTAAAAAGTCAATATTATATCATATTAAAATAAAATTGCTCAAATATGATGTTTTTAAGTGTGGGACAAATTTGTCCCAGGTGTAAAAATAGCTGATTTATATGAAATACTAGATGTTTCGATTTTAGAATTGCCATCTATTGCAGGACGAACATATTCCGGTTTTCAAGTGTGAGACATTTTTTTCATTAAAACGCCATCTAGATATTACCACATTATTACAAATTAGACGATACAAAAAGTTAAAGCTTAGGCGCAGGAAATTATAAACTGCAATCCGCTTAATTCCATCTTCGTCTTTAATACTGTTAAATGCATTAAATTCACGTGCCCGTTATCGGAGGGCCAGAATTCGCATTAACGACCTCTCGAGAATATTGGTTCTGATGTTTAATCTAAATTTGATTCCTTTTGCGCGTAAAATTTCCAGTGGCGCGCGCGCGCGGGGGAACGCCTGACGTTGATTGATACAATCCGGAGATTAAGGGTTTATGAACTTTAAATAACAATGGACAAAAATTCTATAAACCTAACGTAAAAGGAAACAGGCATCATCAGTCGCAGTAGCGTAAACGAGGAAACCGTTTTTCGTTTACGCGAGATCCATCTTCCTAACTTTTCGAGATGAATGAAATTAAAATTTTCGACTGCGTAATGAAAAACCGTACCTCTGGAGGCCACCGATGATAGAGTTTAAATGATTCTTATCTAGAATTGTTGCCGTTGGTACTTTTAAAGTGATATAATACCGGAAACAATTTTGTCATTTCCAATAACCGAGTCGGTAATTGTTAGTTGGTGTTGTGTATTTAGGAAGAAACGAAAAGTTGGCGTGACAATTTTAATAATTGCTATCAATTATTGTTCTACAAGAGAATAATGATACCGCATTTAAAGTTGTAATATGAACGAGTGTTAAAAACGTTTTCTTATTACGGTGAATAACAGTTTATTGACATGAAAGTTCCTGAAATCGATACAAGAAGTGTCTACTTATTGTTGGTCAACATACACTGGAGATCATAAGTATTTGTTGCCAATAATGCTAAGAATGGCAAGATAATCACACAATTGACACCATTCCAGAATATAATGATTTCTCTCTCTTGGTTTCGTTGTAGTCCTCATTAAGTTCAAGGTCAGATTTGGTTCTGCGATTCCTCCCACCTCAGCAATGAAACGTTTTCTAGCTCAAATTTTTGTTCTTTGTTCATAAACCAGTTTAACTTCAACAAAATGTCCAATATTTGGTGATCCTTCTTCGATTACAACCTCATCTATGTAGATAGGAGTCTAAATCCTGAATTATAGAACTGTTAACAAATGTCCTCTTCTGGGTTTTACTGCCTTGAAGATGAGTAACTACGAGGTGTTCCTCCACCAAATTTGATTGGCTCTTCTTGTTAAGAAAAATTTCTGAAGACTTCTTTTTCGCCAATGCTGCTCATCAATTCCATCCGAGGGAACATTTTAAGGAATTCTGATCAAGCATTCTTTTTAATACCTGCTGCTTTGTCTAGTTCAATTGGTCAATACTTTTTCTTAGAAAGGCCCTCTTAGAGAGGAAAAGGTCATATTGAGGCTGTTGAAAGAAATTCCTGAAGACTTCTTCTTCGCTAATGCTGCTCATCAGTTCCATCCGAGGGAGAATTTTGAAAAATTCTGATCAAGCATTCTTCTTAAGACCTACTACTTTGTTTAGTTCAATTGCTCAATGCTCTTTCTTAGAAGATGCCTTCTTAGAGAGAAAAGGCCACGTTGAGGCTACTGAAAGAAATTTCTGAAGACTTCTTCTCAAGTGTCCACGAGTTCAAATCGTGATAGAAGTTGAAAAATTTTAATCAGTCTTTTTAAAACTAGCTGCTTATCAACACTGATCTAAACACTTCTAGATTCTAGATCAGAGAAAATAATATTATTGTAGTTCAATTCCTCAATGACTTTCTCCCTAAAAGACAAAGAAATTAGTCCCTTTTTAGCATGAGCCCTTTATTGTTCTGCTTCCAGGCATTCAAAAACCTCTATCCATTTCTCTTTCAATGATCTGGAAAGGACCACGTCTGAGGGGGTGGTTAAGATGGGTACTATTTGGTGGCAGCAATGCGAACCTAATATCGTTCTTCTTACATGACCAAAATTAATTCCAATTAGCGTCTTCTTCTGGAAATGTTTTTAAATATTCAAATATCATTTCATCATAATAAAAAGCTGAGGGGGCGAAGCTCCTTTGTTGCCAAGTTTCGGGAAAATACTTAAATGTGAGGCACACCATCAGAGGCAGTGATACTCCACTTCCAGATGATCATCTTGATCCACGAACTTCATTTGGAGCAACATCTTTTAAGGCTGTTGGCAGGTCATTGAAATCCTCACACAATCTAAGGATGCTCTTAGCTCTTAGAGTTAGGTTTTTATATCTAGAAAAATATCATTTAAGCTAATCTACTCTTGGAAGATTGAAGATCTTGAAGTGGGGCCTCTTGTCCAAAAGTGCTTTGACCTGTTATGTTAGATCAACCCCTGTAAATGAGAAATCCCATTCACTCACCATTACAATACTATCTCTAAGGACTTCTTCTTCTTTTCATGTACACATACGGGTATCGGAAAGTCCATTTCCGATATCCAACAAGGCACTGTTTGCTGGTTGTCAAAGCTGACAGAGCAACACACAAAGTTACAAATTGATTTTGTTGATCCAAACAAATCCACATCTGGCATACCTCTAAGCAATACGATTGATAGATCCTATAGTGCAATAGCAATTGTTTTCAATCATTTGTCATTCCTTTGATAGTTGTTAAACTACGAAAACAGTTATTTTTGTCAAGATTTTAAGAAGAATAACCACCATCGGGACATTTCTGACAACTGGTCGAAAACTGTCAAATTATTGTAAAACCTTAGAATTTGCAAATCTAAGAATTGGAAATCTGTCAACTAGAGCTATCAAAATACATCTGACAGGTACAAAATTATAAAATTAATGAATTTTAACACTATTTTGAATTAACATGAGAGCTGTCAAATCGTGGCAGGAGTTATTTTTGACAGTTATAATTACCTGTAACTAGGAACCATTTATTTAATTATTATTTTGGCAGATATAATAGTCTACAGTTTATAAAAATAATACGTTTTTTTTAATTAAAAAAAGAACAAATTCTGATACCTGTCAAATGATAAAATACAGTCGTGTTTTTTTTTCATAATTTTAACACTTACAAGGGTGATAGATTTTTTTTTATAAAAGCTGTGATGCTACAAACTCTGTTAGAGTATTTCTGACAGCTGTCAAATTATAGAAACAGTTTTTTTACAGTTTTAATAGGTGTATCTGTCAAAATATTTCGGATAATTGGAACATTGTAAATTTAGAATTTTCGTTTTCAGTTTTGATAATTGCAGTTATCAAAATTTCTAACAATTGACAGTTGTCAGAAATATTCTGGAGAATTCCATCCACGTGAACCAACAATATATGTACAATTATCTATGGAACATCTTCAGAAAAATTTTGTCCCAACCTAATTAAATAGTTTAAACCGATATTTATGACCAAGATCACATATTAATAAGCATATATAATCACTTAGAAAATTGAAACGCACTTTTTCCTCATATTCAGTATGAAATCGTATGTGTCACCGCGTTAAAGCGGAGAAATCGATTACAACCTTTCCATTTTAATAATTATTATTGCGGTGAAAAAACAAACAGCAAGCACTAAAATACATGAAACATATTAGATTGAAATATTCAATTGAAGGCCAAAGTCAATAGCAATATATCTAATTTGTTTTTTATTCATTTATTTTATTTATTTCATTTATTATATAGACTAAATGCTGTTGAATAAGTTGAAACCTTTGTATCGTTCATTTACAACGTGTTTATACCTCATTGTTACTTCGCTCCAAGATAAACTCGAGCAAACATATTAATTATATACGTCGTACTTGTAAAATTAACTCTCAAATATATATACAAAGGGTAGCAATTTCGTAAATAAAATATAATTAATTCCACGCTCCAGTGAACGACAAAGATATTTTTCTGCGAACGCAAAATAGGAAGGAGAAAAAAAAAGATGTTGCAGTAACTCTTCACAATAGAGCTTCGACTGAATTGCGAGTCTGAGGATGCTTTGAAGAATGTAGTGAATTTTCTAATTTAATAAATGTTATGTCTCGTTAATTTCACTGGCTCGTTAGGTAATAATAAACTCTGGGCAGGTTTACTCGTTATTACTGTAAACGGCAGATATCATCTCAGATGAGACTTTGCTTTAAAAAAAAATGCTCGAATTCATATTCTGTTAACGATGTAGCTTAATTTTAGCCCTTTTCTTCGTTTTATGTTCATGCTTCAATTGAATTTTTTTAATAAAACATTGCAAACTCAACCACTCCTGTACTGAAGACAATTCCGAAAGCAGCCATGGATCAATGGAGTTTTATTTACTACAACAACAGAGATTCAAATATGGACCCCTGAGGCACTCCATATAAATGTAATTTTATCCAGTCTTGTGACACTCTTCGAATTCCCATTCGCTCAATGTTGGCCAACAATATATCGTAATGAATCCTGTCAAAAACCTTGGACGGATGCATAAAGATACAAGCCATCATCTCCTCTTCATTCAGTCCACATGCAAATCTTCCTTTCATATGACCATAATGCATTACGTTTTCTTTTCTTTCATCAACTTCAATAATCTGTTACCATTTTGGCCGTTAAATCCACGCTGTAGTCTGCAAATTTCATGCAGTACCATCTGTATCAGTGTTAAGAACTCACTTTTCTTTTACTGGGCCATTTCTCCACTTTGTGACCACCACAAGCAAAATTTGGGATATTGGACTAACTAATCAATCATGGGAAAGAGGAGTTCAAATATGATGTTCGGTACGACACTAGAAAAGTATTTTCAGAAACAGAATAGCTCTATTTGTTCAACAAAGTAGCTCAGATGAACTATGGATTGACAAAGAAAGGAGTTAGGAGGCAATGGCAAATAATAAGAATCGACCTGTCAAGTGGGATGAAAAAAAAAACAGCTGGAGAAGAATGGTTGCGACTATTTATGACAAGGCATACTGCGAAGTTAACCACTGGAAAGCCAGAAAGACACGTTTGTCACGAGCAACTGCTTTCAATCATACCAATGTTGAAACATTCTTCAAAAATCTCGAAGATGCACAGTTCAGATTAGGATCTTTTCCTTCTCATCACATCTGGAATCAATACGAAACCAGGCTAACAACAGTACAGAATCCCCACAAAATTGTTGCTCGTCACATTGTTTACTTGCGTAAATGCCATCGATAACCACATCCCTCCATTGTTAGTGTTTCCGAGAGTAAGCTTCAAGGAGTACATGCTTTATGGTGCACCCCCTGGAGCAATTGGCGGGGCGAATCTCTTAGGATGGTCTAACGAATTATTATGAACCATTATTACCATGAAACACATTTATCTCTGCAAGTTATTGAAAAAGCATTAGCCGCAGGTGTACGCCCCGTACATCCCATAGCCACAGCGGGGCAAAACTTTCAGCATTTATAATATTGCAGAAAATAGTTGGCCAAATTTACCTTAAAGCATTTGGTACCAGTAATATTTTAAGTGGTTTTACTAAAACTGGAATTTATTCATTTAGCAGACAAGTATTTTCAGAGCAGGACTTTCTTGGAGCTTACAGTACAAGTTTAAATCTAGCTGTTATCCAATCTCCAACGCCACCTACTACGCCTATTACGACTAATGCTCATCGAAGCGAAGATGAGCCGTTTACTTCAGCTGCAACGCTTAATCAGAATGAAAATAGATCTAATAATCTTAGATCTCCTGAAGAAGTTCAACCATACCCGAAGGCAGCACCTAGGAAAACCAACAGAGGAGGTAGAAAACCTGGAAGAAGCAAGAAAAGTCTAAGAAAAGACAAGGCTTGCCACAATCAAAGACTACTAAGCCACCTGGAAGTAAAAGTAAATCTCAAGATAAAGCTAGGAAAAGTTTAGTTTTTGAAGGTGACTCAGAAAATGACGATCAAATTAATAGACCTTGATGACTTTTTTGCATCAATTAACGCTGAATTAGCCGATGCTCAGGAAGAGCTTGAATTTGAAAGATCCAGTTTCAATAATGGCGATTACATTCTTGTCAAGTTTGAGAAGAAACGAGGACCAACTGAGCACTATGTTGGGAAAATTATTTCTATAGCACAAATTATGACAAGAACAACTTAATATTTCTATCGAAAAGCTCATCGAGTCAACATGCTTTCTATATAGCCGATGGCATTTGAACAAAATGAGTGTACCCCTCTCCCCCTCGTTCCCTTCCCACCCCCCACCAACACGTCTGTACTGGCCTTAGCAGAAAAATGTTGACATAATAATTTAATATTCATCAGCAAGCTTTCAGGGAGCCAATGAACTATGCTTTCAAATGCAGCTTAAAGAATTACTTTTTCTTCTTCTTCTCGAAGTTCTTAAACCTTCTCAGTTGTCGGACTGGGTTTCTTGTCTAACTCTTTCTTCTGGACAGATTTCTTCCAGTGTCATTCCTTTTTCCATCTTCAGTTCTCCAATTTGATCAATCCGTTTTCTTTTTTGATCTTCTATTTCGTTTTGCATTTGTGTTTCTTGCTTCCATTATCTTTTTAGCCTTCATTCTAATTCTATTCCGTTTTGCTTCAGTTTCATCCGCTATTCTTCTAGTAATATTTCTGCATACATGCATACCTCAATTCCTCGCAAACATTTCGATCATTACTGTCGAAAACCGTGGCTTGTAGACGATTAAGGGATTCATTAGTCAACCGGCAACCTTGCACGAAACGTATTACAACTCCCTCCCCCAACAACCTCATTCCCGCTTCAAACCGTCTTTCTACATTTTCACCCCAGAAAATTATTGCCATTTTATGGCTGGCAAAGTTTCCTTTTTCCTCCTGAACCGCTCTCTCGCCCATTCCACCAAGAGCGCCATCTCTTACCAGTCCTCCTAACATACAAACTATACTATAGCATCCTTAGGTGGCTATGTCGATGTCGTCATTCGGCTCCTTTCAATTGTTATTGCGTAAAAATAAATGTGTTTTCGGGCGAGAAAAGGGGGAACATTTTCGTTCCGCCAGGCACAGGAGTTTTTACGATGGCTGGATAGGAGAGTTCGGGCGAGGGAAACTCTTCTCTCCCTTTTTCGTTTTTTTTTGTTTCACCCGGCCATCTTCCGGTTGAAACCTCTACGTAATAGGGAGAGAGGCCTGCTATAACGATCTTGAATTGTTGAGCTCGTAACTTCTTCGCGGAATTTCGATGGAGTCGTTTTATTTTTATTTTTTTCTATGTGTGTGTGTGTTAGGGAATGAGAATTTTGTTCTGTTTTCGGATAATGGATTTAGAAGATTAAAAATGTAATAATAAAAACTGTTTTGTTTTACCATAAAATATTTTCCCTTCCGACATTCTTTTTTAATATCATACACACCTCCCATTATTATAATACTACGCTGTCTGAATTCGAATAGTCGCAATTTGCAATATTCTTCGCGATATTACAATATCTTTCAACGCAGATCTGCAATTGCTCAAAGTAAACGAGATGGAGGTTCATGGTTTCTCGACGGTAAATTAACACATAAAGTTTGCCGTTATAGATCGAAATCCGGCGATAACGTTGTCGAAAGCGTCTTGATAATACGTGCTCGATTCCTTCGTGATGTAAGCAAAGTGTTATTATCCTCTTCGCTAATAATATTTACCATCTCTAGCGGTGGTATCATCGTATTGTCGGGTATGTCATTTAGATGGAATTGCTTACTAGAATATAGTTCTGCAATATGTTATTAGGTGTTTCGCAAGGATAATACAGACGTCTTTATGCACGATGATGTGGTTATTAGAAGTGATGCAATTCGGATTAGAAGAGAATAAAGAAGTAATTTTTACTGTACGTAAGTTCAAAGTTGATAGTAATATAGACAAGAACGAATTCTTTGAATATTTTAGTAATATTATTACTACAGAAATTCTATTGTAAGATTAGATGTGCAATAAAATATGTGAATATTTTATTGCACATTGTCATATTGTGTGTGTGTTGAAATTGACAGCTGTCAGAAAGGGGGAGGATTAGGATTCTTAAAATTGTAATTGTGATTTTTACAACCTTACAACTGTTATAACAGTAAAGGATAAGTGCCTTTATAGTTTGAAACCGTCTAGAAAATGTCGGTTTTTGACAGCTGTCACAAATTTTTTAATGCTGTAGTGGAATTTACAATTTTACAAGTGCCAGAAGTGACTTATCAGAAATATTTTCACATACAGACTTTTTAAAATTGTAAAAATATTGTGTCTATAATCTGACAGCTGTCAGAAATACTTTAACGGAGCTTATAGCATCACAGCTTGTACGAGCTATCAGAATTTCCTTTTTTTTTCTCGAAATAGTAATAAAATAAATGCTTTCTAATTTCAGCTAATTATAACTGTCAAAAATAACTGCCGTCACAATTTGACAGCTGTCATGTTATTCAAAGTGGTGAAAATTGCCTAATTTTATAATTTTTTAGCTGTCAGATACCTACATTTTAAAAGCTCAACCTGCCAGATTTGAAAATAAAACATATTGTTGTCATATTTTGACAGCTTTCAGAAAATGAACGTCAGTGTATTTTTTGTTGTTTACGACATTCAAGCTCAAGGAAATAAGGGATCTTGTAATTTTAGATTTCTAGATATCGTGGTTTATTATAATTAAACTTGTGATTATCAGAAACATTTTGACAGATACACTTTTTAAAACTGTAAAGAAATTGTTTCGATAATTTGACAGCTGTCAGAAATACTTTAATAGTATCTTAACCCGCAAAAAAAAAAGCAGGAAACAACAGGGCTTGTAGCAACACAGTTTTCACACAAAAAAAAACTATAACGCCTGTAAGTGTTGAAATTATGAAAAAAAACTACTGCAGTTATAATTTGACAGCTGTCAGGATTTGCTTAAAATTGTAATTGTGATTGTACAGTTCGACAGCTGTTAGAACTATTGTAATTTCTACGCCCTCCGAAACAATAAACAGTAAGTGCTTTTGTAGTTTGAAAGGGTCTAGAAAATGCTCGTTTTTGACAGCTGTCACAAATTCGATAACTACAATGATCAAAACTGAAACGAAAATTCTAAATTTACAATCATCAAAAATATTTTGTCAGATACACTTTTAAAAACTGTAAAAAAAGTTGTTTCGATAATTTGACAGCTGTCAGAAATACATTAATATTATCTTAATCCGCAAAAAAAGCAGGAAACAATAGGACTTGTAGTATCACAGCTTCCATAAAAAAAAAAAAGACTATAACTCCTGCAAGTGTTGAAATTATGAAAAAAAAACGACGACTGTATTTATAATTTGACAGCTGTCAGGATTTACTTAAAATTGTAATTGTGATTGTACAGCTCGACAGCCGTTAGAACTATTGTAACTTCTTCGGCCTCCGAAACAATAAACAGTAAGTTCTTTTATAGTTTAAAAGCGTCTAGAAAATGCCCGTTTTTGACAGCTGTCACAAATTCTTTAATGATGTAGTGGATTTTACAATTTTACAGGTGCCAGAAATGATTCGATAACTGCAATGATCAAAACTGAAAACGAAAATTCTAAATTTACAATATTCCAATTATCAGAAATATTTTGACAGATACACCTTTTAAAACTGTAAAAAAATTGTTTTAACAATTTGACACAGCTGTTAGAAATACTTTAACAGAGTCTATAGCATCACAGCTTTCATAAAAAAAATCCATAACGCTTGCATGTGTTGAAATTGTGAAAAAGAAGAACACTACTGTATTTGTAATTTGACAGCTACCAGAATTTGTTTTTTTTTTCGTAGACTATTACACTCGTCGAAATAGTAATCAAATAAATGGTTTCTAATTTCAAGTAATCATAACTATCAAAAATATCTGCTCACTGTCACTGTTTGACAGCTGTCATGTTATTTAAAATAGTGTAAAAATTTATTAATTTTATAATTTTCTACCTGTCAGATGTACTATTTCGAAAGCTCCAATTGGCAGATTTGCATAAATAGATAGGTTTTAAAATTTCGTTTTTGCCTGAAATAAAGTCGCAGACTGTTGTAGTAATTTGACAGCTTTCAAAAAATAAACGTCAGTATGTCACCTGTCAAATATGCTTTAAGCGGGGTTTGAAATTGTTGTCAGAAATATTTCGACGGTTAAACCAACAAAATCAATTTTTAACTGTGTAGTTGTTCTATTAGCTTTGACAACCTCCACACAGCTGTCAGAAATACTTTAATATTATCTTAACCCGCAAAAAGAAGGAGGAAACAACAGGGCTTGTACAATCACAAAGCTTTCACCAAAAAAAGGAGAGCAACAACGCCTGCACTATCAGGATTTGCTTAAAATTGTAATCGTGATTGTTCAGCTCGACAGCCGTTAGAACTATTTTAACTTCTTCGCCCTCCGTATCAAGTTCAAGAGCGTCTAGATTTGACAGCTGTCATGTTATTCAAAATGGTGAAAATTGCCTCATTTCATAATTTTTTAGTTGTCAGATATGTTTTGAAAGCTCCGTCTGCCAGATTTTAAAAGAAAAAACAACTATTGTCATATTTTGACAGCTTTCAGAAGACAAACGTCAATAAGTAAAGAATCTTATAATTTTAGGTTTCTAGATATCGTGATTGCACGTATCTTTTTTCAAGGTATTGTTTTGCTTGTCCCACATATTATTATTAACAGAAAAGAGGTTTTATTCTTCTTTTTAGAGTAGCAAACATTATTATTGCAGGTATAATTAGAAAGGTAGATCCAAGAATGTATTTAACACCTTTCCTGAAGGATTACCGAAGTCGTACTTAAAATTCTTCTAAAACAAACATTAATCTTACACGAGCAACTGTTTGAGTTCCAAAAGCAAAACTTACAAGACAAGACGTCGTTACGAATATCTATCAGTACATATCCACGTATTTTACTAGAGTTAACCGGCATAAGTAAACATTTTACTTGCAAACTATCGCTTCTATGTAGTTCAAGTTTCATAACTGTGCCGAGATTCATTTGTCTTACGACTAAATGAAATTGACAGTACCACCACTTCGGGAACGCCGAGAATTCCAAACTTATTGTTAGTTCTGTCGTAAATGTCGTTAATCATCTAACACTGGATTTTATTGAAAATAAAAAAGGGAAACCATATTTACTTAATTCCATCTTAAGTTCGGTTAAATTAAGAGGGAGATCCTTAAAATTGCTCCTTCAGGTTCTCATAAAATTTAATAAAACCGCTTCCCCTCACCATCTTTTGTACCTCTAGCGTTTTATACTAAATTGCCAAAGCAATTTCATTTTAATTAATCTTTCTAGTTTTACTTATCGAGATTGAATAGGTTCGTAAGATTACCTCCCGTTGCCATTATTTATCCGTTATTGCTAGCCAACAATGTGCGCGAGGAAGATAGATATACGCTTTAAAGGAGGAATAGACTCTAATAGCAAGTCGACGAAAAGGATATCGGGTTAATGGTGGGTCCTTTCATTAACCTCGCAGTAAATTTAAACGATGCAAATATATTTAATTGTATAATTTGTAACGTCTAAGAACTAATGGACACTATTAAGTAAAATATTATAAACGAACTTCCATCTTTGTCGTTCCATTCCGGGTTATTTCGCTCGTTGGTTATTTTTTTGTTTCGGGTTAGGGGACTCGTAAATAGTACCAGCATCAGCAGTCCCAGCCGCGACAAGCAAACAAGAGCACTATTGCCGCCACCGTCTACCACAGCTAATGCGTTTAATCTCCGCAAAACAGCTCAAATAAGTAATTGCTCGGCCAAGCAAGGAGAGTATTTGATTATTTACTGTCATTTAGAGTGCAAATTGAATTTTATTGTAAAGAGAACGAAGTAAATGGGGTTACTCTTTCTCTCGTTTTTTTTTTCGTTCTTGTATGTTTTCTGTGGCCTTTTTTTTTGGTTGGTATCTCTGCCTAGCAATAAGCACACATAATTTGTTTCATTTTTTTATTTCAATTTCTTTTTGTCATTGTATAGATTGTTCCATCAACAATAGGAACAGTTCCAATACGAACGCGCTTTTTGGCTTTCTGCAGCCATTAATTAATCCAAACGAGATATAAATTAGATTGAGATTGACCTCTTGAGACTCTCATAGACGTCAACCTCTCTAATCGATTAATAGACCCTCACGAGGGTATGTGGCGTCGGCGGAACTATGCCATTAGAGCACCCACCCGGAGAGAATCCGAGTGTCAATCAAAGAGAGAGAATCTGACGAATACAAGAGGTGTAGAGGTACAACTCGTACTAAAGTATACCTCGTTGCATCGAAGCAAAATTTGAGTTTGAACTAGCGTGTTCATATCAGGTAGATCCTATTGTTAAATTGGAGAAAAAAAAACTAGTAGAATCTATCGATTTGTCTGGAGAACTATGTTATTGAAAATGAACTTCATTGCAATAATGCTAAAATCGAGAGATTCTACTATTACATCTAAGAAAATAATTTAAAATTAGAATACATTTGCATAGATGCGTCAAATTTGTCGCAATCGAATTTTTGTAGAGATCCCTACCGAAGCATCACGAAGGGTATGTTACGTTAAACAAACGGAACTATCCCGGACAAATAGAGCACCCATATCTGGTCCGGAGAGAATCCGATAGTAGATCAAAAACGATTAATACCAAAAGAATCCAAACCACCTCTATGTGGATTATAGCAAACATACCATTCCGACCAGTAGTCAACACGATAAAATCTTCCATAGCAAACCATCTACAGTAAGACAGAATCTCTTTAAGAGCTTGAACCAACATTCAACGCAATAGATCCTTCTATTAGGAACCGACCTACCAAACCATCAACAATAAGAAGTTCTAATATGAACGCTTTGTTTGACATTGTAAGCCATTAATTAATCCAAACGATTAAATTAGATTGATACTGTTCCTTTTGAGACTCTCACGGACGTCAAACCTCTCTAATCGGTTGATAGACCCTCACGAGGGTATGTGGTGTCAGCGGAACTATGCCATTAGAGCACCCACCCGACAGAATCCGAGTGTCAACACAAAAAGAGAAATCTGACGAACGCAAGAGCTGTGAGGGACAACTCGGATGCTGGTACAATTTGCATCAAAGCAAAATTTGACCTCGAACTAGCGTTCATATTAGGTAGTTCCTACTGTTACACCAAGCCATCATCTCCAGTAATAATGCGATCCGAGAATTTACCACCTTCTTCCTTATATCGACCGAGAAAGGACAACACAACCTATCTTTCGATAACTTCCTAACCTACCAAACCATCAACAATACGACGAAGATCTTCTTGAGTAGCTTAACACATATTTCAGAGACGTGGACCAACCAACGAATTCCCAACCTTCAATAGGAACCGACCTACCAAACCTTCAACAATAAGACAAAGATCCCCTAAGTAGCTTAACACTTATCTCAAGACGTGGACCAACATCCAACGCAATGTCCCAACCTTCAATAGGAACCCATCAACAATAAGACAAAGATCCCCTTAAGTAGCTTAACACTTATCTCAAGACGTGGACCAACATCCAACGCAATGTCCCAACCTTCAATAGGAACCGACCTACCAAACCTTCAACAATAAGACAAAGATCTCCTTAAGTAGCTTAACACTTATATCAAGACGTGGACCAACATTCAATGTTTTGGAACCGACCTTCAACAATAGGAACAGCCAGCCATTAATTAATCCAAACGAGATATAAATTAGATTGAGATTGACCTTTTGAGACTCTCACGGACGTCAAACCTCTCTAATCGGTCGATAGACCCTCACAAGGGTATGTGGCGTCAGCGGAACTATGCCATTAGAGCACCCACCCGGACAGAATCCGAGTGTCAACACAAAAAGAGAGAATCTGACGAACGCAAGAGCTGTAGAGGGACAACTCGCACTAAGGTACACCTCGTTGCATCAAAGCAAAATTTGACCTCGAACTAGCGTTCATATTAGGTAGTTCCTACTGTTACACCACAGCCATCATCTCCAGTAATAATGCGATCCGAGAATTTACCACCTTCTTCCTTATATCGACCGAGAAAGGACAACACAACCTATCTTTCGATAACTTCCTAACCTACCAAACCATCAACAATACGACGAAGATCTTCTTGAGTAGCTTAACACATATTTCAAGACGTGGACCAACATCCAACGCAATGTCCCAACCTTCAATAGGAACCGACCTACCAAACCTTCAACAATAAGACAAAGATCCCCTTAAGTAGCTTAACACTTATCTCAAGACGTGGACCAACATCCAACGCAATGTCCCAACCTTCAATAGGAACCGACCTACCAAACCTTCAACAATAAGACAAAGATCCCCTTAAGTAGCTTAACACTTATCTCAAGACGTGGACCAACATCCAACGCAATGTCCCAACCTTCAATAGGAACCGACCTACCAAACCTTCAACAATAAGACAAAGATCTCCTTAAGTAGCTTAACACTTATATCAAGACGTGGACCAACATTCAATGCAATACCCAAACCTTCTATAGGAACCGACCTACCAAACCATCAACAATAGGAACAGCCTGCAGCCATTAATTAATCCAAACGAGATATAAATTAGATTGAGATTGACCTCTTGAGACTCTCACGGACGTCAAACCTCTCTAATCGGTTGATAGACCCTCACAAGGGTATGTGGCGCCAGCGGAACTATGCCATTAGAGCACCCACCCGGACAGAATCCGAGTGTCAACACAAAAAGAGAGAATCTGACGAACGCAAGAGCTGTAGAGGTACAACTCGCACTAAGGTACACCTCGTTACATCAAAGCAAAATTTGACCTCGAACTAGCGTTCATATTAGGTAGTTCCTACTGTTACACCCCAGCCATCATCTCCAGTAATAATGCGATTCGAAAATTTACCACCTTCTTCCTTATATCTACCGAGAAAAGACAACACAACCCAAACGACAAGAATTCAATAACACAACCGTCTCTATCGATGTTATCTCTTCCGTCGTCGACGGTCAACTGATGATGACTATTCAACGTCATGCGCGACCTTAGGTCGTTAAAATGTCATTATAATGTTATTGTGACGTCAATATGACGTCAACCGGAAGTTAATATAAAAGTCAATAAATCTTTATTATTATTTCCTAATTATGTTATTTTTATAATCTATTGGGTAAATAAAAGTAAATATAAAGAATAAATAATGTTCTATTCTATAGAAAGAGAGGGATATACAGGGTGTTTCAATAGTGCGGTGTCGGTCGGTATCTCGATACCTGTTGAAGGTATAAACTTTTAAAGTGAAAGCGCTTTTATTCTTAAAGGGGGCGTTAGCTTAAAAATACTTTCGTTTATACAGGGTGTTCCGTTTGTAGAGCCTTTAAAATGAAATCATAAAAATGTGAAAGCTCAAAACTTGTGTGTAAAACTTGCGAAACATCTACAATAAGAATTAAAAAAGAAAGGGCAAGCAAACATATGTGGAATAAAAAAAAATTAAACGACAACATGAGTTTGTTGTACTTTATACAGGTGGATTTTGAAAACGAAAAAAAGTGTTTCCGAAACGTTGTTAATCATCGAAGATAAAACCTAGAAAATGAGTCGTTTCATTCAATGTTTATTATTAAAACCGTATTCTTAAAAAAAAAAATAAAGAACCTACATTTCAAGGATACTAATCTATCCCTTTCGATCTCTTCGCCTTACACAACCGGCTTTATTAACGAACACCACAATAGCATACTAATGGTTGCGTAGATTATCTCGTCTATTATGCACGATGTATTATTGACAAAATATCGCAAGCTAATATCTGCGAATGTATCTGCAGTTCAATCAAATGTTATCACCTCATACCTGCGTGTTTATGAATATAATTACACACAGCAACATGCCTCACATAATAATGTCCTAATTATATCATATCTAGATTGCTACGCGTGGGATCGCATTCCCTCTATTTAGTTATAATAACCTACTATCCTATCGGTAAAAGGATCGGATTTGAAGGATAAACCGCAGAACTTATAAATCGCTCTATCATTATCCTAAAGATGATCACTCTTATTAATGGCGCCCAACCTGATTTTTACCTAGTTTCCTAGTAAATAACACAAATTGGATGGTCGTATTCATCGTTTCGAGCTTAAATATAAAGGATTAAAAAATATATAAAGATGGAAAAAGCGCTGGTCCATTGAATTTATTCAAGAAGCGCACGCGAGATCGTTAAATCAGGATTTTAATGATATCCGACGCAGAAATACACCGACGTTGTTTCGCACCAAATACAAAGCCGGAGGATTCACCGTTTCCACACACATACATACGAATACGATCCCGGTAGTAAAGCGCAGTAAATAAGAGAGACCGAATATCATAAATTACAGTAATTGTTTGCGGAGTAAAGAAAGCGGGCTCGAATTAAACCGTTGAAAAGCCGCTACGGCGCCGCCGGTGGGAAAGAAGAATCGAGTGAGCGGCACATGATGTGGATAGTACAAGGAAAAATAAAACCGGTGGAGATGTTTTTGAAACACTCCACGCTAGCTGGAGCATATACCTAGGAGCGAGAAATATTTTATAAAGTTTACCTAGCACGTACACGTTAATGGTAACGTAAATGTTTTATGAGATTTTTTTTACACAGTTCAGTTGATATATTTTATTATTTAGAAGAGTTTCCTTGCGATGCTGAAGTAGTAAAAACGGGGGTAATTTATATTTAAGACGTCGCACGGCATTAAGGTTTCTCAAGTTTAATGTTTGATTGTGTGATTTCTTAATAAAACTCTTGAGAATATATATTAAGATGGACAATCAATTGTGTCTTAATAACACATAAAAAAGAAGATCAGGTTGCTGTGGATAGAGCTGCAGCAGCTTCAGATCAAAATTACCACAGCAATTCTGCAGCTCTTTCTGTGTATGGACAAAGAAAACACGCCAGTTTTTTTTCACCTTTAAAATAACTCTATTCCAGCAGGGATAGAATTATGTCTATAGTTGACACGATGCACAGTGGTTCAACTTCTTCATACAGAGTTAAAATTGCAGTAGTTTAATCTTGAATAATTGCTCTATTTGGTGATGTAAATAATATGCATGTTATTTATATGTTTTTCTATATTTGCTTCCAAAGTTAAGTAAAATTGAGACGTTTTTGTCTTGGCTTGAACACATGTTTTTTCCAATATATTTTCAATATTGGAAATCGTCCAATAGAACATCAAGTGTTTTTATGAAAAAAACACTTGATGTTCATACCACAAGAAGAAATTATTTTCCCTGAATCTGCTTACTGCGATCGACCACCAAAAAAACGGTATTTATTGTTGATATTCCTAAACCAGGATTTGGTACAACAAATGATGGCAACACAGCTAGACGCTAGCTTTACAACCCCTAAATTATCATCTGAAATAACTGGATCAATGAAGATTTAATTCATAAATTTGGAGTAATTTTAAAGACAATAAATAGTGGTCTTGACATTAATGACAGACGGATACACGAACCATTGCGATGGTTCGTGGATCCGTCCGGCAAACGAAAGAGTCGTTAGAGATTAAGTTGCCTGGGATCCTGAAGCATTTTGCCCTCCGGGGAAGCCCTTAATTAGGCTGGATATGTGTTTTTTCCATGGTCTATCTTTATCCTGATGAACTAGAAGTTGGTAAGTTTGAATTGGCTCATCTAGATTGATCTTCGTCGTCCATCACCGAAGCTCTCTTGATGGTAACCTTTGCTGAGTATTCCTTGCAAAGCTGTTGACGTGCTGTTTCAGTGAAGAAACTACTAAATCGTCTCTCAGGTGTCTCAGGATTTTGATCGTCAGCGATAGAGCGTTTTTAGCGCACAGTAGTGGATAGAAACAGCTCCTCGCTCCATTCCCAAATACATCACCGAAGACCTCCAAAGGAGCCTGAATTCAGTGATGGTAGATCGTGTCGAACTGAATTTGTTAGCGTCGTCGGGAAAAATCGTAAGAAATCGTAACTGGATAGTTTTCGAATGTACGTACAGCGGGGAGCAAAAAATTCGCAACAGTGGACAGTGGGATTATGTTTTATGTGAGGGCTCTTACCCATGGGGTGGGAAGTCTTATGGGACGAGCTGAAACACGATTCAAAGTTCAATGTCGTCCTGTTTAGATGGAGGTACTTACTCCCTAAATGCATATTATATTTATCCGCGTAGATGGCGTCATATTAGTATGATGAAACAGTATTTTGTTTTGTGGTGTAAAATTTGTGTTTTTATTATATTATTATAATATATATATATAAGAGAAACCATCAAATCAGAGACTGATGCAGCGCTGAATGCTCAGCTTTTATACTTACCATTCGGAGAAATACCTATTTCTTGAAAGAACATCGAAATTACTCTTTTCATATAGTATCTACACCAGGGCAAGAATCAGACAGCTTGTTACTTTCTTTGTGTTAACCATAGATGGCAGCAGTTATTTGATGCCGTCAATGTAGAAAATGATAAAAAATCACAGAATGAACTAAGTTTAAATCATGTTGACACACGAACACTTTTTTAAATTTTCATAATTTTTTTATTATATCTTGTTCTAATAAAATCGTGAAATAAATAGCTCTTATCATGAGAGATCATGAGACTGGCAACAAAATCGTGTTTATTAATACAAGTATTATCTGGTGGAGGGCGCAAACTGTTCGTATAAAGCGGACAGCGACAGATTTTAATCGATTTATTTTCAGTCTCGGCTTGGAGCTCCAGGCCAAAATATCATCCAAGGGATGTACAGTAACAGCTTGGCAAATTCTGGGCATCTTACTTACTAATTTTTCCAGGTAATTAGGATCAATTTTGACTGTCGTGTTTTAGCTTTGTGTCTAGCTCCTCTCATAATAGCACAATAGGAGATAGATCAGGACTTTGAGAGGCCCAGATCATTGCAGTAATTTCTTTTTCTTCCAAAAAATTCTTCCACATCTTAGCTGTATGTTAACGGTTAACCGATAATGCAACTTCTAGATGGTAAAACATTCTTATGGATGTATTGTGGAAACAAAACAACCCCAAACCATCACATTCCGCAATTCCAAAAATTTGTTCCCAGACAGTATCCAAAGCCACGCAGTTAGACAGCAATCGCATCTTTGTGTTTAAAAGGCTAAATGACATAGAGTCCAGCCTTAGTCAAAACAGAAGCCCTCAGGAACCGCGAATTTTCTTCCTTAAAATGGTTTTCCACTCGTCTACTGTCCAGTTTGGGTGTTCTCTTTCCCATAACAGTATTTTTTGTCGGTGAACGCGTTTTAATAATGATGGCAGCTAATTTTCACAGTTGGTAAGAGAAATCCTTGTTTTTCATGGGACATTAAGACGCCTACTAGTATAAATCGATCTTGAAAAAGCGGTTGTTGCCCACTTCGTTGCCAAAATACAGAGAAACGTCCTTCGGTGAAATTCCCATTCTGTCAGTAGTAGCTCGTTCTGAATATCCCTCCCCTTATTACAGAACCTTGTTGGCATCACCGCCCAAGCTAAACCGCTGAGGATAGGTGTCACCTTGGTAGCGATTTTTCGAAATTCTTCTCCTAAGGGAGTGAAACCGGATGAAACCGATTGAAAAGGACGGAGGAAAATTGTGAATCAGATTAGGAGATAGAGTCGTCTCCTGTTTTTCTAATACCAATGTTTGGTTTGCTCTAGTTCATAAAATAGGACAGCAGCTATTGCTGAAGAGTTAAAAAAAACTCCTTGCACAATCAAAAAAACCTCAAATAATATAAAATTCTAAACAAAATTATGTGACCATTGAATAATCTAGTTACCCGTGCAAAACAAATGGTTGTTTATTAAGTAGTGACTATGTTTTGGGATTATCTATAGGTGTTATCCTCATCGACTATCTGCAGAAGGGAAGGACGATCACTACAGCGATTTATTGACCCGATTCGATGCAGTATTGAAGGAGAAACGGCCTCATTTGCAGAGGGAAAAAAAATCTTTTCTACGAAATGTCCAAATTGAATGAGTTGTCCTACGAATTAATCTCTCATCCTCCATATTCACCGGACCTAAGCCCCAGCGATTTTTTGCTATTCCCAAACCTGACAAAATCGCTGCCAAAGATTTGCCTCAAATGAGGAGGCCATCGCAGCTACAGATGATGCTCGAAACATCCTACTTTTTCAGAAACATTGCGTTCGAAACAATGTCTTTAGAATACACGAATTGCAAGTCTAATAGACTTTTTTATCTGGCCCATTTTAGAGGCATACTCAAGGAGATATTATTATGTGAAAATATTATAAATTGATGAACTTAAGAGGTTGTACACCTGATGTATAATATCAAAAGAATTGCCAAAGCATGAATTGAATTTACAACCGAAACGCAAAAAATTAAAGCTATAATCCAATTATTTCCAACTGATTCACGTTTTATCGATCTACAAGTGGAAACATACCAGAAGAAATAAAAGATTAGAACTTCAAGGTCATAATTTATATCAATAACATGATAAAATAAAATTAACTATTGTGTAGGTGTTTCTTAATTTCACATTGTTATATCGACTTATATAAATAACCACCTAGTCGAAGCTGTTACCAGTTCTATATTTTAAAATCTGCGATTTTCAATATGAAACTAACTTTCTGGTTCTTGTGTGTTATGTTGCTGTTATTACAAGGTCAGTGTAACCAATTTGGTTTAGGCTAAATTCACGTTTAATAACAATATTATTCGCACCACATCACCATGAAGTAAAATCTTAAAAATTGTATTACAGGATTTGTTCAATCCAGTCCTGACGATGACGGTCCGAGGACGGTGCGTAAGCCTCCCTCCACCCCTGGTGTCGCTAATCGCTAATCGAAAAATTTTTCTTCATCAATTTGATGTTACAATGCTACAATTATGAAATAAAATGAAAGGATTAAATAGAATAACCAGTAAAGTTTTTTGCCTTCTTTTCTATTATATTTTCCACGATTCTAAAGTCGGCAGCTGTTACTTCAATGTATAAAAAAGCTTGTCTTGTTAACTTCTTGTATGGAGTTCTTCGCTGGATCTCTTACAAGCAAAGGCACCCAACTGTCCCAACTGTAATATGTTGTCTCGTTGATGCAATTGAATTGCAAATGATGATAAAGCAATTGTATCTGATAACTGACGAACAAATTGCTTCCAGAAGCGGAAACCATAAACATCCAAAGGTTGTATAAAACCAGTGGCACCTTTGGGGATTGTTTTTACTGTAACTGGCCGAGCAAGTGGCACAGCATCTTCAATATCTTCGGGACTTTGGCCTGACCATGAGTCCATTAGTAGAACGGTCTTCTGGCCGACATGGGGAGCATATAATTTACTAGTCCACTCTAATACTAACTGTTTTGTAAGCTTTCCCGATTTTGTGGCCACAATGTACACATTTGGTGGACGGAATATTGTTTGTTGCACTTTTGGCCCCAAACTGCCACTTCCCTCTTTCAAACACACTAACAGTGGAGACAGCAACTTTCCTGCTGCAGATATTGTCGGTTGAATGGTATAGCTGTGTGTCGTCGCAGAAATTGATTGAACTACAGCTTCCACCTTCTTGGACCCACGCTCAATTAGTGTTCGACCACTATGCATTTCCAAATTAAATCCGCTTTGGTCAGTATTGTAAATATTTTCTAATCCATATTCACGTATTAAACTGTGTATACTTCTGACGAATAAAGTTGCTTCTGCGGCAATATTTACGGCATTAGTCACTTGGGTCCTTGTTCGGAATTTCGTAATTTTGCGTGAAACTATATTGTGGGTTTGTTTGAATTTTTGTATCCACCAATGCGATGCCTGAAAATTTGGAACGTTCAACTCTTCTTGAGCCTGTCTCTTGTGCCCATCTCCTTATATCCGAGTCATGGACAATCATTTGAGAGTCTACAGCACTTTGGAGCTGGTTTCACGTCTGTTTCCGCCGCTGGACACGTCTTAGCTGCCGAAGTGAAGTAACCTTATAAAATCTATGTTGGACATTTTTTAGAGAAAGTCGTCCTTTTCTGCCACTTTTCCAATATTCAACAGCATTTTGTTTGTACTGGAGGTCTATATCAGCAGGTTCCTGCACTATTTCATCGCTAGACATCTCTTCTTCGATATCATAATTTACTCTGTCGTCTTCCTCAATATCCACTAGCTGTGGCCCAGGAAAGTCAGATTGTGAATCGAAAGCCAGGGTGCTTGTTTGTTCAGTGTCATAAGCGGGATCGCTACAGCCACTGATAATGATGTCGAACACTGTTTGTGCGAGTGCCTCTTCAGCACCATTCTGCGGAGATGCAGGTGTACCATGGTATTGCTTATTTATCAAACTTGTTAACATTTAGAACATTTAGAAAAAATTCCAAAAACAGGTAACTTTTATTTTTTCATGTAGTTTAAAGATAAAAATAGAAAAGATCAATTCATAATATACAGGAGCAGGGGCGAGAAAAAATTGTATTTTTTTGACCCCCCAACGACTCCATCGGTACGCCACTGTTCTATTTTCTACCTAAAATGTAGAGCCCGCAGCAAGGAACGATCTAGTCTTTACCACATCTCGATATCTCTTCTCGTTTCTGAAATATTTAAAAAAATGTGTTTTTGAGAGCAACTTTGAGCCCCCGTTACACCCCCTAAAACCAAAAACGGGGCCCTAAAAAAAAACACGTGTCAA
Organism: Holotrichia oblita; assembly: GCA_023690525.1. Lineage (NCBI taxonomy): Eukaryota > Metazoa > Arthropoda > Insecta > Coleoptera > Scarabaeidae > Holotrichia > Holotrichia oblita. The sequence continues at coordinate 7,935,041 of CM043018.1, forward strand.
ATATTTTTCGATGTTCTACATTTCTGCCAAATTTTATCAAAATCGGCGAGGGACAGTTGGGTGCCTTTGCTTGTTAATCGAGAAGTAGAACAATTCAACCCACAAAACACCAAAAAATTTTTTAATAAAAACCGACGACGTTTCGACAGCGAAGCTATCATTATCAAGGCGATAATACTTAGAAGTGTTTAGTGTTCTACTTCTGCACCAAGAGATTCAGTGAAGAACTTAACCATATCATTAGTCAAAATAAAAATAAAAGAATAGGTTCTAAATATATCCCTCTGCAGCATCCATTTCAACTGACAAAAATAGGAATTTGAACAGTTGCACTGTATTCTTGTCTAGCTTCCAGGTTGGCCATGAGCAAGCTGTATGGTGAACAATCAAAAGATGGAAACAAGATAAAACAATAGTAGAAGGATTAATTCCACCAAACAATTATCACAAACTTATTCTGAACAAAACAACAAGACATGAAAGGAGTGAAAGTTTACAATTTGAGCGTTCCATAGAAATTATGAGGAAACCTTGATAATTATCACAACTTTACAATTAGAATAAATAAAATCGTTCACAATGTCGTACAGAACAAAGGACATACATAATATTACGCAGACATAAGTATCTCATTTATCGTCGTGCCTTCGAATATTATTCTAGGTATATAATAGTAGAAATAGCGGTGCAATTAGATCATTAAGAAACGTGTAATGTGTATCGCGATTCAACGAAGGAATAGTAAATAGCCCGGCATTCATCACACACAGTCTAAACCCAACCTAATAGGACTCGATCGGCTGGCTGAAATATGAGGTTTATGCAGTAATGTAATTTGTTCTAGATCGACGGTGTCTAAGCTAATTTGAAACAAGATTAATACGTTTCTGCCTCTAGGATGTAAACTTGCCGATATAAATGTGTTTGTGCACCTATCCCGTTATCTGTCGTTGTATTAGTATTATACATTAGCTCGCAATTATTATCATTAAGTAAACGTATTCAATTTGTTCTATGATTGATGACTGTTCGAGGTGATAATGATCTCGTACGCGATAAGCGACTTAATTTCGTGTTTGTTTCGGTAATGGTGCGTTCTAGAAACGACGAAGAAGTGTTTAATGAAACAAGGTTTTCTGTAATTTTTTCGAATTAAATTAAATTTAAAAAATGATCTTGAAATGTAAGTTTCTTGTCGTCTGATCATGCCTGTCAAATTCTTTATAATAATTTCATTAGAAACAGTGATAAATTACAACATACTTCAAAAAAAAAAAATACAACAAATAGCTTCAAGTTTGGCGGGCTCTGATGATTAGGGGACAACACAAGAACGATGCCGAAACAATATCTTGACTGTCTGACTATTGAAAAAATCATTTTAAACGCGACAGACTTTAGTGACGATTCGTGGGAAGACGAATTGCTGTGCAAACGAAGAACTAAACGATATGATTTAATCATTGACACCTCAAAGACGGAGAACAAGCGTGAACAAGATATCTCTTTCAGCAAGTGGGGAGAAAGTGGGACTACTTTTCTGGAATGGTTTCACCGTTTTGCCATTCACTTTCTACAAAAATATCAGAGCACTAAATGCTCACTGAGAAGAGGACTTACTTAATAGGACATTACTCTAGAAGTTGTTGAGGAGTGTTGTCAATCTTCCACATCCCAGAAAAATATGGTTAATGTCCCCCTCAGTTTGACAGGTATCACAGCTAGCAGCGAGTCCCTAACTCCAACTCTCTCCTGAAGAGATGAGTCTCAGCACTACAATGACAATCTATACACAATGTACCGACCCAACCAAGATCGCCATTCTTGAAAAAGTTCCTTCTTAAAAACTGCCATAGTTCACTTTTACTAAGGACACATCGGTGTTCCTACCACAGAAGGAGTTCTTAGAGAAAAAATGTGCTCAGATTTTTTAAAACCTATTTATGTAGACCTAAACACACTAAAAAAAGATAAAGAAGTCGCATTTTCCGAGAAAGAGCTAGAGACTAGTAGCTGATGATCACCTAGAGGGCGTTAAAGACGAACGAAAACGTCAAATGCAATGTAGGACAACTTTGAAAAGACATTTTGAAGAAAGGAGTTTGCCAATCAATTGTTTTGTAAACGGTTTAACATATCTAAAGATGGTGTCCGACAAATAATTAATACATTTTTAGAATTTAACACCTTGGGTGATCTGTCAAGACAAGAACGGAAAAAAAGGCTGTATAGAGCCGAACTATAGAACGTCAAGAAAACGAACAACATGCAGACGCACAAGGAGCAAAAAATTCCGAAAAGAACTGTTACACAATAATTAGAAAAGGCGAAATCTGTGGATGATGAAACGCATGTCAAAAAAGACTTCAGTTCCTCAAAATGCTGGGACTTGAATTCTACACAATGGAAGTTGGAAAAGAAAGTTTTGAATTGGGAGATTAGTATGGGAAGCAATCTGTTTGTATGGCTTAAAAAATTCGAATTTTTTTACAACCGGTAGAACCAAGCATGCAGAGTAATTATTTTGGCCTGATTTGGCATCAGCTCACTATACTGACAAAACTTGTTCAATTTGTTTAAACAACAGCACATCGATTTTGCAGCAAAAAGCATCAATCCGCCGAATTGTCCGGAGCGTTAGCCTATTGAAAGATATTGGATAAACATCAAGAGGAACTTGCACAAGAAGGATGCAGTTGCCAAAGACATGAATGATTTCCAAAAAATTTTGAAGCTGTTTGAACTGTTCAAAAAATTTCACGATATTTGATTGAAGGTTTTCAGCAGCACATTTGTGCTCTTTAATTAGTCTACAAACCCAAAATTCAAATGGAGAAACATTGACCCTTTGTGGACAACTTTGGCCCACATACTGGTAAAATATTGGTTCTAAAATAGTTACCGCCAAAATAAACATAATGTTATCAATGAGTTTCCGGCCAATAGATGGCAAAAGATGTGCAGTTTAGTGTTTGTTTGCACGTGGAAACTTTTATTGGAATTTGAAAGTTAGAAAGGCTTAGGAGCGTGGTAAGTATTTTTATTATATATTATATTATTGTTTAAGATTTTTTAAACGTTATTTACTGTTGGTTTTTTTGTGTGATGAATAATTATTGTTTCAAGGAAACTTTGGCCTAAAACAAGGGCCAAAGTTACCTCGATCAATTTTTGGAACTAGGTGGATACCTATGGTGAAAAGTTGAAGATAATTTGCATACTTTTCCTTTGTTCCAGTATTCGGACAATGCCTCGCAATCCACAAAAACGCTTCGGACCAAGAAAAACAAAGCCCACAATCTAATCTCTGGATTTCGTAAGTCTAGATGCAGATGCACACATGGTAGGTATGGCATTTTTAGAGCAGGTTGATGCCAAACGTGTGGAATATCCTTGGAATTCACAAACCTAAACAAAGAAGCTTTTCAAGCTCTTCTGATAACACGTCTGATTCAGTTCAGTTAGAATCGGATGAATAGAGCGAAACATTTTCTGACCTTGAGGAAGTGGACCAACCTACTGCCCAAAATTTCCATCTAGAATCAAAGGTAAATCCTAAGGATATGAAAATTGGTGACTTAGTGTTATTGCTATTTAATGGCATCAAATATCCTGGAAAAATTATTAGTATATTTCTGAAGAAGGACCGACAGTGAATTGTATGAAAAAGGAAAACAAATTTTGGAGATGGCCAGAGAAGAAAGATGCAATTCTTTACGACGTTTTATTTATTCCCTACATAACTCAGTGTTTCGTGCAAATAATTCTTGATTAATAGTTTTTAGTTGAACATTGACCAAAGCTTTAAAACACATACAGGGTGAGGCATTAGTGCGTCAAAGCTTAATATATCCATTAATATTAAAGATATCACAAAACATTATATAGAAAAATTATAGCCAGTCTTAAGCTACATATTTTAAAATTATTTTAGTATATACAGAGTGTTTCATATTGCCAGGGCGAACCAAACATACATTTTCTTAAATAGAACACACTATATATTATTTCAAATTTAGATTAAGCATATCTTCCTCATTCCTTCAAGATAGGGTTTCATTGAATTATACCGAGTATTTCAAAAGTTATGGTCCATTTTGTCAGAAAATCATAGCGTGTTCATCGTCCTGTGTATTCCGCACGAAACAACTTGAAATAAATTCTTTTCAGATTGGAATAACTTTTTTAGAGTGTTACACTTTTATAGCAAAGTCATATTTTGCCAATATTGCGAAAACTGTGTACAGAGCGGTTCAAAACACAAACGCATTATTTTCTCATTTTATTTAAATGGAACACCCTGTATTTTATATAGATAGATATTTAATATTTTCTTAATGAAAGGTGAGCTTTTTCAAAAATAATTGCAAGATGTCAAATTAGCCATGAAGAAATGACAGTGAAAAGCCATAGACAGCCAGCAGACGCACAAAATGGGGAGCTTAAAGAACAAGAATGTAGAAGAAGAACTTTTAAAGGTAGTACAAAGTTTATATGAACATACAATTAACCAAATAAGAACAAGAAATAAAACCTCAAAAACTTTTAGAAACAATGAAGGAGTGAGACAGGGGGGAGTACTGAGCCCATTGCTGTTTATAAGTGTGATGGATGAAGTCATAAAAGCCAGTTAGACAAAGGCAAGAAAGTATATTGCAGGGTTCAGAAATATGCAAGCATGTAGTGCTTATAGCAGAAACAGAGAAAGACTTAGAGAAGAACATAACAATCTGGATAGAAGAATTAAGAGCATACAATCTAAGAATCAACACTGGGAAAACTAAAGTGATGGCAGTAACAAATAATACAGCGAACATTAACATTAATATTGAAGGATATAGAATCGAAGAAGTAGACGTTCTTAAGTATCTAGAGGTAAACTTAAATAGCAAAGAAACCCAGGAAGATGAGATAAGCGCCAGAATAAACTCGGCAACCAGATTGTAAAAATATGTTACCCACAATTCCCCTTCACAACATCAATCCAATAACCTCGCATTTTAACGAGAATTTACTTCAAAGTTCAACCTCCTTTTTTCCTTCAACATCGACAATTCGTAATTTGACCGACTCCGACTCCTCTTACGCGCACGAAAAATGATCACGAACTAATTAGGAACATTATTACCTATTAATACTGGCGGACAGACATCCTAGATAACGTATAGTCGACATTTTTCATTTTAACGATTACCTGATGCAAATACCGGGCGCAATTCAGAAGCTACCCAAACGTGTCGGTCCTCGACTATCGCCGTTATTCGTAATAAATGCACGAGCATAAACTTGTCACGTTCTATTAGTCGTCGAGTAGAACGAATGGCGTTACGCGAATACACAAAGGATTAAAGTAATGAACCGAATAAACCCGGGGACCTGGTGTATGATTGCACGCTCGTATACAATTATTGCGCTGCCGGCAGGATCTTCTATGCATGTTTAATCGATCCGAAGTTGGTATTTCTGTCAGAACTATCAAAATCTATACGTTTAATAATATCACGATGTTTTCTATTAATTTATAGGAAGTGCGTCGCTTAATTAACTAAGTAATTAATATATTGAAAGCTTGAGGGACCCTTGGCGTTCCTCTTTAACACCTGTTTATTATTCAACGTTTCCATCAAGCGGTAATAATGAATGGTGTTCTGTAAAGCGTTATCGGGACTTCCCCATCTATTTTAGTCCTTTAAATACACTCTCTCATACACACACACACACACTAACATACCGGTATACCTTTCGGAACAGAAGCAGATGGTTCCCTCGTATACACCTTTCGCATCATCGTCAACTGTTGCTACTTCCCTGTCATCTTAGATTAATTAAATAATTAATTCGCGTTTCTGCGATGCAGAGAGAAGCGCGACTTAAATAGACGTAGAACGTATCTTAATGAAATGTCTCGAGTTAATTCTGTTAAGGAGGGATGGTTGGACAAACTCCACGCGAAACCGATAAGATTCTTATTTCATATGGAACGACTTGTACGAATTCAGTTGCCTGATTTATCTTAGTTTAGCCTCGTGTGAATAACGTGATGAAAGTATGCTCAATAAGATATAACCACAAAAAAAGTGAATTTGAAACAAATGGATGTGAAAATATAAACTTGAAAAAGCGAACTTAAAAAAAGGCTTAAGTTGAAGTAAAAGCAGTAAACTTTAAAAGTTTGGACTCACAAATATAGACTGCAAAAATTAACTCAAAGAAAGTGTGCTCGAAAAAACTAGAATTGAGAAGAAAATCCTAAAAAAAGTAGTAGCAATTGTGGGCTCACAAAAGTAGACACGTAAATGTGACTCAAAAATAATCAACTTTAATAAAAGTAACCTACAGAATGTGACCTCAAACAACTAGTCTTCAAGAATAAGCTCGAAAAAGAGGATTTGAAAGGAATTCACTCAAAAAGAAAGTAGACAAAAGAGTGCACTCAAAGAAATAGATTTAAAAATCTGAAGACAGTAAATAATGATCTTTAAAATAGGGAACTCGAAACTAGGTACTGAAAAAGTTTGCCTCAAAATAGTGAATTCACAAAAGTAGACTCCAAAGAGTGAACTCAAGAAAGGAGCCGTCAAAAATGAACTAAGGAGGGGGATTCCGAGGAAGTGGACTCGAAATGTGCATCTAAAAAAGAGAGCACAAAAAAGTTGAGTCAAATATACTGAACTCCAATAAAAATGCACCCGGAAAGTGGACTTGAAAAATGAAATCGAAAGAAGAACTTGAAAAAGTAGACTCGAGAAAAACTACAGAAAAAAATGGAGCTAAAGCAATGAACTTTGAACGGATTTAGACTCACAAAAAAGAACCCGAAAAAAGAAAATGGACACGAACGAAACTAAAAAGTAGACACCAGAAAGTTGTCTCAAAGAAAATGAACTTAAATAAAAGTACAGCTAGAAAGAGAACTCAAAAAATGAAATTTCAAAATTCAAACATTTGTTGGCAAAAAAATAAACGCCAAGAAGTAGACTTAAAAAATTGAAGACCTAGGTAATGGTCTCCAAAACAGTGAACTCGAACAAAGTCGTCAATAGGTACCTACCGCAGAAATTGGCTGCAAAATTGCGAAAGAAAAATTTGTTAGCTCCAGACAATTGACTCAAAAGAACAGACTTCAAGAAAGAGAATTCGAATAAAAGCTGCCTCAAAAAGTGCTTCTAAAAAGTGAACTCAAACAAGTAGATTTGAACAAAAAAATGAACCTCAAAAATATCGATTTGAAAGAAATGGGCTCAAAAAAATATGCTCCAAAATGTAGACTCGATGAAGAATGAATTCAAAAACTTGTAGCCATAAAAATGAACTCAAAAAAGACGCCTCAAAAAGAAGGAATTCCAATAAAAGTAGCCACAAAAATGCACCACGAGAATAGACTCAAACAAGTGGACTTAAAAAATGAATTCCAACTAAAAGACTTGACAAAATAGACTCACAAAAACGTGACCTTGAAACAAGTAAACTCGAAGAAAAGGACAGAATAAAAATGGCGTTAGAGCATTGAATATGGACAAATATTTTCGGAAAAAGTAGATTAGAAAAATGGTATTGGAGAGGGTGGCCACAAAAAATTGAAAACACACGAAAATGGTCTAATAAACTCAAACAAGTGGACCTGAAATATTGAATCGAACAAAATGACAAGCAATGTCCTTTAATCTACAAAAATAGGCTTCAAAAAGTAGGCTCAAGAAACAAAATTGTGGAATAGAAAATGGACCTGAAACAAATGGATACTAAAAAGTGAATTCGAAAAAACATTATGGACGCAAAAAAAAATAATTTGACTCGACGAAATATTGATTCAAAGGAATTGGACTTTAAGAAAAATGACCTCAAATGTGCATCTAGATTGAATTTAAACAATTAACCTTAAAAAATGGACTGAAAAAGTGGATTAGGAAAAAAGTCATTTGTCATTTTTGGACAAAAGTAATTCAATGAAGTAAATTTGGAAAAATTAAACACGAAAACAATAGTGAAACAAAAATAATCTCTCGGGAAAGGATTCTGAAAAAAAATGATATCAGAAGTGTCCCAATCTCTTAAATAAAAGTGGTCTTAAAAAGTGAATACTCAAACAAAAGTACCATTGAACAACTTTGGAAGCTAAAGAGGAAACTTTGGACTAAATGAAGTAGACCCAAAAAACAAACAAAAGGAGACTCCAAACGGTAGATCAATGAAGTCGTCTCAAAGGAAGTTGATTGAAACGTAGAGGGCCTCAATGTATGCACCCAGAAAGTGAACTCAAACAAGTCGATGTGAAAAATGTCTACTCGAAAAAGGTGGAAAAGGATGGCCTCGAAACAACTGAACTTGTAGATTTATAAACTATCAACAATAGACTCCAAATATGATTCGACTCAAAAGCAGTTGCCTCGAGAGTGATGACTGAAAATCGTAGAATTGGACTTGAACATTTTTGGTCACAAAAAAGTGGAATTAAAGTGGCTAATTTGGTTCCACTTTTTTGAGGCCAACGATGTTCAAGTTCAATTTCAATTTTAATTCAGAGTTCAATTTTTCCCATATCCATTCCTTTGTGAGCCCACAAATTTTTGTGGACTCAAAAATGGACTCAAACGAACTCAAATTCAAAACGATGGATATAAAAAACATGAATTCAAACACATGGATTCAGAAATTGACTCTAATCTCTGGTTTATTATTATTAGATAGCCAGACGTGTTAACCAATTTAAAACGAAAAACAAAAAAAATATACTTACAATTAAAAAACAAACTCAACATTGACACGAACTTGCAACACCATTCAAGGCCAATGGCATAAACATAACGAACTCGTACGCTTTTATTTTTCAAAAAAAAATACCCCCAAGAGGGCAAAGTTTTAATGGACGCAAGGACAGGCACGAATGGCAAAAATAAGATAACATGATTTTCCTTTTTTTTCACATCGTTCCTTTGATACATGCGTTGTACGTATGTATATATCCTTTTAAAATTCAGCCGTTTTAATTTTTCGCTTTTCATGTTTACATTAATAATTTATACGGCTTTTAGATAACGCCTCGCGCACTTTGATCATTTTTCCACTCTTTATCTCTATCTTTCTCTTGCCCTTTGTTCATTTTTAATTACCGCTGATTTTACTGCGAAAAAAAAATATATACGCACACCCTTTGTTATTCAAATATTTACTCTACAGGTACATAGATGCAAAGGTAAAGGAAAAATCAAAGATAGTGTTGTATATCAGATATAACATTTTTAAAATTCCCGCTTTTAATTTGGCGGGAAATTTAAATTTAATATTTTGTTTATATTATTATATATATAATCATAGTAGTAATTGTTATAATAAATAAATACTTAATATAAGACTATAATACAATTTAAATTAGATTCTATATTAATTACCAATCAAAATCAATTTTAAACAACCTAAGATCACAAATAACAGCAGCGATATCTGAAGAGATGTAGCTCCGTTACAAGGCCGGGCACCAGCGACTGATTCGCATAGACAAACTTCAATATCATGTGCATCCACTCTCTGTTTAAAACAACCACTCGTTTCGTATCCTCTATCAGCTGTGTAAGCTTGCGTGCACATGTATGTTGCGTTTTGTACTATAAATTATAACAGGATCAACAAGATTAAGGAGTAAATATAAAAATAAGATATACCTACTTTCGTTATTGAAGGAATAAGTGAATTTGGCGCAAACCTGACTCCTGGTTCGTCTACATGTGACTTGATCTCGGTAATTTTCATATAAATAATCAAGATCTGGAGGAGTACCATCATCTAGAATGAAAACAAAAACGGGTGAATTATGATTATAATGATTAGAGTAGACTAGCAATCGTAAAAATCTAAATTTTCCTTTTTTTTAACTGCAGCTCTCTATATTACCGACTATTTGACGCTTTCAACCGCAAATTCTGATCGATTTGGCGTCATATTTATGCTTATGTTTATCAGTAGGAAAGATCGTGTGGTAAATGAATAGACCTATATATTATCTCAAAAAGAAAGAGACAAATTTCTGAACAGACCCTCAAGCCAAATTACAATTAAATTAATTAACTCAAAATAAATAGCTGTATAATGTAATAATGTCAAAATTGATGATTGACAATAGATAGCTAAAATGGAATGTTTTGTAATGTAATGTTGCCCTGCTTTCAGCCAATAGGATATAACTGTCATGTGAGTCTGTTCAGAATTTTGTCTCAGTTTGTAAAAACGAGGTGGTAAGCAAGGATGACAAACAAGGAGATTACTTGCAAGTTTGGGAATTTGTTGACAGACTGGACATCATCTGAAGAGTTTCAGGAAAAGAATTTTGTGAAGGGATTGTTTAATAAAAATATACAGTTTTAAAATGGAGGATGTTATAAATACTCCAAGATTTCTCTTAAAGTAGATGGAGAATGTAAGCCTATTGTTCATAAAACATAAGACCTATCCCTTTTGCTTTTAAGGAATGAATGTACAAGGAATTAGATCGTCTAGAATATGAAGGTGTCATTAGGAAAGGTAGGACTACAGAATGGTGACACTACGAAATTGTATTTCACAGACTGTATATTACAGATTTCTGTCGAGATTATGATCCTTCTTCACATTTCTCTATATGTACCATAAAAAAAGATCAATACAACATTTGAAACAACGCCATTGATAAGCCTAGTCTGCAAACTTACCATGAAAAATCACAGAAAAACGGAAGAAAAGACGACGATGGGAATGAAGGAAGAAGATACTAACCATGACAGGAAAGAAGCCAACAACGGATTTCGATCAATATCTCTTGATCTACAAACTATTTAATCTATAAATTGAATGTCTTCAACTTTAATGTACAATCTTTGAAGCTTCTGCTTCAGATATATATTGTTATATTATCTGGAATGACACCAATGGTACAGTCTAACTATGTAAGTCAACAACACCAACAGTAGAGCCTCGTTCTGGTATTCCCCTAATCATACTTGACATTTGTCAAACAGATCTGTCACACATTTCTGTCAGATCTGCCAAAATTGCGTGCTTAAGCATCAGTCTGGTCTTATTCTTGAGTTGCATGTCTTCAAGTTGTTTCTTTTAAATAACACCAGTAAAAGAAACTTCTATCGAGAACAAATCTGGAAAATGAGGTGGCCAAAAATGAGGATAAAAATCAAATCTAACGATCGGGAAATTGCTGCTATAAATGATTTTGTAGGATTAACGTATTGTAGGCAGGACAACTGTCTTATTGAAAATATCCATCGATAAAAAAGAGCCTCACAACATAGTTGTTTAGTAAACTTGTCCAAATATGTTTATTTTGTCTGGCCCAGTCATCGAGTTGTGGCCTTTTACTTTCGAATTTTTGCTCAAATTTGTGCCTTTGTTCTGTTTTACTGCACTTTTTTTTTTAATAAATCGTGGTATTACTCCCCTGTGACAATAGATCCTACAGATGAGGATTTCGAAGATTTTTTAAGTTTAAAAACTCGAAGAAGTCGAAAATCAAACAGATTTAAAGATTCAAAGATTGAGATAATGAAAGAAAGTACATCAACAATACATTTAAACAATTCCTTCCGGATAATAGATTTAAGAATGTTTAAATAGATCAATAAATTGTAGAAAAAGAAACTAGAGCAATGCTACTAGATTCTGGACTTGAAAAACAGCGATTTGACCAAGCCAGAAATGGAAAATCAAAAACAGCATCGTGACGATGTTGTAATCAAGTGTTTCGAGGTTCTGCTTCGATTCATAACCGTGGATGAAACATGGACCCATCACTTCACACCTGAGATCAAGGTATACAGTCAAAACGATGGACTGAAAGGGGAGAATCGGATCCATAGAGGGCAAAGACAGTTCATTGATTATCTTCAGAAAGGAAAAACAATCACCACCGAGTATTATTGCTTTCTCACGCACCCTTTTCGCCAGATTTAGCCTCCTCGAAATATATTCCAAACTTGAAAAAATAGCTCGCTGGTAAAAGATTTGCCAACAATTAAGAGGTGAAATCTGCGGTTGATGGCTTTTTTGAGGACCTCGACGATTCTGACTATAAACAGGTTATCGAAGCCATTGTACATTGCTGAGAAAAGTGTATCGAGCTAAAAAGCGATTATGTAGAAAACGAAGGAGAAGCAGATATTGTTTTTAAAACGATATCAATACAATAGAGTCAGCAGTTGATAAAAAAGTGAGATAAGTGAATTACACAGCTAATTAAATCAAATAAATAATTCGTATTGTGAAAACAATTTATCACACACACTCCAATATTAATACTTATAAGAAGATATCAACGGAAGTTGATAAGCCACTTAGATATATGATAATCAAATAATCGTAACATAATCTGCAGTCAAAAAAAATGCATTTCTAATAACAACTTCCACATTTCACGTAGAAAACTATCCTCCCCGAAAATAAAGGTCGAACAGTTTCAGAAAGATCGTGAGGTAACTTCTGTTTTCCAACCGTCGAGAAAATGCAAAGGAAAAATGAAGTCACGTACCACCTTTATGTATTTTTTTTATTAAAGGATCATGTTCAAAAAATCCATACACGTATTATTTGCTTTCAATTTCCCGGAAATAACAAGTACGTGAAGTAAATGTGCACCATTACTAAATACATATATATATATAGAAGCGGAAGATATTAGACGATAGAGATAGGCACAAATGAGGCATACGATCTCTACGTGTGCTTTTATTATTACGTTGTTTCTGTTTCCCCTTTCTTACATTTATGTATATAATATTTTTTCCTTACATGTCATTACAAACGGCGTCCTGCAAGGGACTCCAACCGCTCTTATATCATCCAAATATTCCGAACAAGTCGTGTTAAGTAAAGTGGAAGTGTTATCGTATTCCGGTCCCAACCACGTGAATCGGTAACAGTACGAAGTGGAAGAATTCGTTTGTGCCGAGACATATTGCACTAAAAAAAATTCGTTTCCGATTTTATTGTAAAAATTAATAATATTAACTTACGCAAGAAGATGCACCCGAAACACACCACGCTCACAAATACCTGCCTGGATTTCATCCTATTTGCACAACAAATTATTGTAAATTATCGCAAAGAGTGTTTGAAATTAGAAAGAATGAGGCAACGATAAGATAAACTTAACAATAATACATTACTTTTAGATACTAGATTACCTTTCTTATAAACGATTAATCTTATCAAACGTGATAATATCCTTAATTAATTTAAATTTTTCCGGGCAAACATTTTTATTAATATCAATAGCGACATCTATATGGCAATAGCGTAAGCTTGAATCGAAGTGTGATCCACAATTTCCCTATAATAGATTCCTAACTTTATAGAATATCAATTTAAATAAGAAAGATTACCATCTTATTATTTAGAATTAATCTTGTCAATTGTAATATTATCGTTTATTATTAATTTTAATTTTTTTAACGTCAAAATCTTGATTAACATCAATCGCGACATCTACATTATAATAGCGTAAGCTTAAATGTCAGAAACAGATTCCTAACTTCCTAAACTGTCAATTTAATTCCATTTTCTACATAACCTGACGTGGACATTCTATCTAATTAGAAAACGTCTACAAAACTAATATTATTTACATATTTCTGAATTAAAATTCGAAAATGCATTCGATTCTGCAAAGGGGCAACGCAATTTTAGCTTACACGTTAAGCGTACTCGCCTGTTTAACGTTCGTATGTTTCGCTTCGACTGTATTGTTGAATTATCGTACACATGCTGATTTAAACACCGTTAAAGTCGTAGTGTATGTATAAACATCATTTATCTATAAATAGATAATATTTTAATCAATCTTAATTTATATTCTAGTAAAAATGTACCAGATTATAGTGCATCGAGGGAGAAAAATGACTTGGGTTTCTTAACGTTCGATTTACACACAGACCTTTAGCATTTATTTAATTGGAATGTTAAACAGCTGTTTCTATATCTCACTGCTGAATATGAAACACCGAACAATAAGTTAAATCAGGTAAGTTTCTTTTTATTAATGAAACCGTATGTTTATCATCAAATTATTTTGTTTCCGATTTAGGTCGTTTTATGGGATAAAATCATCTTACGAGGTGAAAACGCTGTGTTAGACTTCAAAAATATGAACACGAAATATTATTTCTGGGACGATGGAAATGGTTTGAAGTAAGTTTATTCCGATACATTCGTTAACATTTTAATAACATATTTTTTCCGTTTCAGAGGTAATAACAACATCACCTTAACGTTATCGTGGAACATCATCCCAAACGCAGGCCTCCTGCCGAACATATTTGCTCACGGTAGTCACTCGTTTCAATTTCCAGTAGATTACACGACTTCCAGGATGTAGATACTTACGTTACTCTTTCCAATTTTTCTATTTGAATTTCGTGTTATTTTCTATCTTTAATTTAAAATAAAACAAATACAGATTTACGTATTTTAATAAATATATATTTTTTTTTACTTTAAATTTACTTTATTCTTCGTGAATGTACAATCTTTAAAAGTTAACATGTAATTGACGACTGATTATACAAAAATGAGCGCAATTAACTAATTAATTCGAACAGATTAAAATCGTGCACAATCAAAATAAATTAGTATACATGGTAGTACAAAAAAAATCTAAATCAGGCACAGCATTAATATACAGGGTGAGGTTAAATTAAATCATGTACTACATTGATCGGTTTGTACAATTTTATCTTCGGTAATTGGTGATATAATCGGTTTACCATACGAACCAAATTTATACGATATTTCTAACATTTCTCTTAACCCCTGAAACAAAACATAACCTCAATTTTGTATTGGCAATTTAATATTGACAGCTGTCAAAAATGACAGGTAACCTCAATTTAAGACTGATAGCTGTCAACCTTAATTTAATATTGAGAGTTGGCAAAAATGACTAACCTTATTTTCCGCTTTTAATCTTGATAGTACCTCCTCATCTTTATGAGATTTATCGTCGTCTATGTTCGCAGCAGTATCCATCACTGCTGCCATCTCCTGTATTTTCTCCGCCTGTTCCGTTATCACTTTTTTATATCGTTCGTCTTGAAACGCTGAGAAATTAATACGAGATTTATAAATTTGTTGACTAGTATGTTGCCTATATTTCGACATAATATGTTCTAAAGCGGTCTGGTGTTCCTCTAACGCTGCTCGTAATTCCCTATTCTCCTGTTGTATCTCCCGTAAATGTCTATTTTCTTTCTGTATATTGGCTATTAGTTGCGAGTGCGGTTTCTGGTGTGCTACTTCGTTTAATTGTTCAACCTCTTCCTGGTACTATAAATAGTCTGGATTCAGTAATAAAATTAAATACAGAAGAGAGACAACGATTACCTGTTTCATGGCATCGATCTTCTTATTAATTGCGTGCGTTTCGTTAAGGAGTACATCTGCTACACTATCACGTTCCTTCAAACGACCGGCTAAACGTTTTGCATCGGTAATTATCTGTTGAATTGTGATAGACATGTTTATTAGAATAACTGTACACTTTCTATTGTAACCATGTGTGTGTTTCCTGCGCTGGGGGGTTGAGATTCACCTCTGATTTATCGGTAACATTAAGGATAATATCGTTGATAATGACGATTTAGTTAATTAATATTGATTGCTTATTTTAAAACATTTGACACTTTAACATTTAACGGGAGCCCATAACAATTAACTCAGCTGTTGACATTTCTAAACATACAGATGTGAAATTAGTCGTGGAATGGTGTGTATTAGGGAATTTGTGATTAATATCATTGCATTATAATAGTTATTATTATAGATATAATAATAAAAATAATTTTAACAAAATTTAATTCTAGAGTATTTTAATACAAACTTTAAATAAATTTGGAATGAGATAAAAATATAAAACTTGAGTTAATATAGTTTGTATATTTAGCGATAGATGTCAGATGGTGATAAAACCTGTAATGTAATTTTATATAATTTAATGAATTTTTAATTAGTATTTCTATTAAATTGTAACGAAATCGTTTGAAGTACTATTAATTTTAACATAAACATATGCATTAAATTGTCATTATAAATTTTTGAAGTGCTAATATAACTTGGCGCAGTGAAATAAAGATAGCGCCACATACCTGCTTTTGAAGTTTCAAACTTAAAATAAATAATAAATTAACAAATTAATCGATAAATAATACTATTTTAAATACTATTAATCGATAAAATACAATTATATCTTTCTAAATTCATGTGATATTTGCGATTGTTAAAATAAAGTTGGTAATAATGAAAACGGAATAATAAATAAAGGAATTTCTTACATAATAATGATATCGTATTGTTATTCTAAAGATTTTATAAACGAAGAACACTTTACATAAACTCAGTCATACAAAGATTCTTCGTTAAATGTTGACACAATCGATTGAGACTTGTTGAGGTCTCAAAAATCATATTTACGTAATGTTTTTCTTTCACCAATTAGGTATGGAAAGCATATTTAATAAAGACGATAAACGACAGCTCGAGGATAAACTTATTTATTAAATATGTATAAGAAACAAGTAGAAATAAAACATTTTAATACCTCGATTTTCATTGAAGATTAAACCGAGCAAAATTTGTGAAAAAAAAAACGAATTAATAAAAAATGCATGTTTTATGTTTACGAAAGCTAGTATAGGTTAAAATTAGATCCAACGCAGATATGAGTCGCTATTAAGCGACAAGTTATGTTTTCTCGTGCATTCGATAACGCACACGAAATCTATGTTTCATTAAAACAATAATTATTTCAACACGGTGACATATACAGGGAAAAACCAATTTCTCTCGCTACGAATTGACGTCAAGTTTGGCCAATTTTAAAACCTAAATATAAAGAAAAAAAACTAGATCTGCAACAAGATATCGATTAATAAAAAGCAACCCTAAGTAAGATAATTTAACAAAAATATATCTACTATGTAAGTACACATAGCTCTGAACGTCATTAATAAAATACTGTGTACACATTAAATTGATGCGGTGTTTTATTACGTTCTATTACCGGACGTTTTAACGCTAAAACACTGAATATAATGACACACGCAAGCGCTCACCCTTGAAACGCTTTTCGCCTCCTCATAACAATATATCTTTCCATATCTACTAACACAAAAGTTCTGAGTCCAGTGTTATTTCGATAACGGTAAAGATACATCAATTTATAAAAAAGAAAGGGAAGGTTAGACATACGTAAAGGGGAGAAATGTAGTCGTACTAAAGATCGGGTTCTTCTCGAGAACAATAATATGGGTTTAGTTGATTTAGTTCTATTAGGTTTGTGTGCTAATTTGACTTGTCCCGGTGATAAAATTCGAGGTAAGTTTTTGCGTTAATTTCAAACTTGATTGATTCGTCATAATAATGACATTGACAGCTGTCAAATTTTGTTGCGAGTTTGTTCTAAATTGTTCCTGACTTGTGCAAAATTAATATTTAAAACTTTAAATGGAATTTTGTCAACTTCGTCAACCAAACGGAATTTTGGACGTTTTTAAAATTATTCCAGTTATTATTATTATTTTTATTTCGTATATTTTGCAAAACAATTGAAATATACGAAAGTTTAGAGAGGGTGATAAGGTTTTTCGATTTTTTGAGAGAAAATAACATGAAATTGTGTGCCCTCGCCTCTCCCCATCCTTTTTTTTTGTAAGAGAATTTTTGAATTCTTTTTCAGAGAACTATAGATTTGCTCTATATCCTACCAAAGTTTAATCTTTTTTTACTGCATTCATAGAAGCAGACAGAGAGGGGAAATAAGAACTTTCTAGTTTTTCGAAAAGGTATGAAATTTCTTCTGTATTATTCCAAAGTTATTATTTTATTTCGTATATTTACCGAATTAAACTTGAGAGAACAAAAAACAAATTTTGCTGCCTCTCCACTTCTCCCGTTTTATGAAAATTTTTCTATTTTGGAAGTTATTCTATACCGCTTTAGATTGTTGTTTTGAAACTGGATTCAACTTTTTATTTCGTATATTTCGTGAAATAATTTGGGGAAAAAAATGTTGTTAGTCCACCCCCTCAACTCTGTTCTCTTTATTTCATATATTTTTCTAAATAATTGAAAAAAGGGAGAATTTGCAGCCCCAACTGTCCCCTGTGTGTCGAAAATAAAACGAAACAGTTCTTAGTCCTCCGTTTCCCATCCTACTTTTTTTTGTGAAAATCGAAGTTATTGAGAATTGTTTCATGATTGTTTCCAATTGTTTTAAAAGTTTGCTGCTGCTCCCCCTCTCACCCCGTCTTGCTTTACTCCCCTTTTTAGATCTTAAACTTTTGACAGTTGTTCTTCCATATTTTTCTATATTGTTCCAAAATTTTGCGAAATCATTTGACAGAGGAATCGGAAAGTTGCTGCCTCCACTAACTCCATTTTTTTAAATTGAACTTTTGAAGATTCAGCTATATTATTCTATATTCTTCCAAAGCTGTAATGGGAGCTTTCACTTATCCGTATATTTCGCGAATTATTGAAACAAAAAGCATGACATTTTGCTAACCATCCTCCTCGTTTCTTTAGAAGATAGATTGTCTAAAACTTGTCCATATTCTTCAAACTGTAGCATTGTCTCAGCTTTTGGCTTCGTATATTTCGTGAAATAATTGGAAAATAATGAGAATTGATCGTCCCCAGTCAGCGGCGGATCCAGAAAAACATTTCATTAAACATTAACATTATTTTTCTGTTAGAGATAGTATGTTTTATCTAGTATACAGTCGGGTCGTTTGGGGAGGGGAGAGGGCACGTGCCCCCGTCCCCCTCCTTTGATCCGCCACTGTCCCCAGTCCCCCCCGTTTTTTTACTTGAAATTTTGACAGTTGTTCTTCTATAGAATTCCATTAGAGTCCCATGGCTTTAGTTTCAGCTTTCATTTCGTATATTTCGCAAAATAATTGAAAAAAAAACGCAATATTTTATTGTACAGCCCTCCCTTCTTCCCCTCCACCCTCTTTTGTCATTTAGAAATTAAACTTTTGAGAGCCGCCTGGTAGTGTTATATATTAGAACAAAACTTTAACTTTTTGTTTCGTAAATTTCAGGAAATTATTAAATAAAAAAATACAAATTCTGCTAGTCTACTCCCCCACCACCTTTCTTCCTTCTTTTTGAAAATCAAATAAGAGAGAGAGAGAGAGTTGTCAAAAGTTTTACCATATTGAAAGAATTGAGAAAAATAAATTTTTCCAATTAATTCATGAATTAACGATAGAACTTTTAAAATTTCCAAAAAAAAAAAGGGAGGAACCTTGTCGCTATTATCGCCGACATTAAAAGGTGATGATTATACACCCACCTGTAATAAAAATGCTTTTAAGGTTTGTAGGATCAGTGTCAATAAATGACTAATAGAAATAATCCCCCCTTTCTACGGTGATAAATTCGTTTTTCCTTTTTTTCTTTATCGTGAAGGTTAATGACGAGTTTATCAAGGTTACTTGAAAATTACATTTTCAGATACCGCCGCAATTCAAGAGGAAATCATACGAAACCAAGCTAGATTATTAAGAAATTACACCTTGAAAATAGCCACAGTCCACGTATGTTTAAATCTATTCTTTTTTCGAAAGAATTCAACCCAAACAGTTTTATTTAAATTTCCATTTAGAATCCACCTTTAAGCAGTATAACGGAAGTTGATGGGATATTACAATTTGGCGGGATAGCTTACGATGTTATTGAAATTTTAAGGAAGAAATTCAATTTCGAATACGAAATTGTTAAACCTCCTGAAGATAGCCTGAACGTTGAAGATAATGGTATCGTCGGAATGTTATCTAGAAACGTAAGTTTTGTTTTCTTTTTATTATTATTTCACTCGTTAGCGTCACGTAACAACAGGGGAAACCTCTATAAGGGTTGTTAGGGATGAATACACGAGTCCGACGCTAACACAAAATGATGGATAACATTACCGAGGGCGTCATTATCAATCATTTATAATTTATTTCAGCTAACACTGTATACATCATTACGATGTCTATATTTTTAAATTATATAGGAGAAACGTGGAGACCGATTATTTTAGAATACAGCGATGAAAATTGCTTTTTTTTGTTTCTTTTGTCTATAGAAAGCCAATAATAATGTTTGTATTATATTGTGTATGTATAGACTAGTTTTATCCACGCCACCTACTAACATGAAGACCCAAAGAATGGAGAAATGTTGAATAAATAATTTTTTAGGAGGTGGATGTAGCAGCTGCTTTCCTGCCAGCGTTTCCTTACATATCGAACCATCTTCATTTCTCTATTAGTTTATCGAAAGCTGAATGGGTAGTGTTGATGAAGAGACCGCCAGTTTCGGCTACTGGATCCGGACTTTTAGCACCGTTCACGTTTCAAGTGTGGTTGTTAATTCTGGTATCGTTATTCGCCGTTGGACCAATAATCTATTTGTTGATACTTTTGCAAACGCGTTTATGTAGAACCGATGATAATCCTGTTTATCCTTTACCGTCGTGTGTTTGGTTCGTTTATGGTGCTTTATTGAAGCAGGGCAGTACTTTATCGCCTCGAACAGGTAAAACTACGAAAACGTCAAAATAAGAAAGAATAAAAATTAAACGTCAAAATGACAGGATAATTTTTTTGACACCAAATTTATCCCCTTTCTTATTTTAAATGATTTAATAAATTGAAAGATGTCTCATTTACAATTTCAATTTATCCTGTATATAACGTGATGTTTTAAAGATTCTTCTAGGATATTATTCGCGACATGGTGGATCTTCATCACAATACTAACGGCATTCTACACGGCGAATTTGACAGCTTTCTTGACACTTTCGAAATTCACCCTTCCAATCAACACGATTTCAGACATAGGAGCCAAAAAAAGCACATGGGTGTCCCAAAAAGGAAACGCGATCGAAGCAGCTTTAGACAATGTATTATAAAATCCGCAATGTTATTTTGTTTTAGCGACAAATGAAATTTATCCTTTCAGGATGTTAATTTTAAAACGAGCTTGCAAGGATCCCACAGCGAATTTCTCGAAGAAGACGGGACAAGCATTTTGGAAAATTGGGTTAGGAGACGTGATTACATGTATATTGGGGAGAGACCGATCGTCGATCATCTAATGTATCGCGATTACCTGAGTAAGGTCGATCCAAATATCGCCGAATCTGATAGATGTACATTCGTCGTCACCACATGGACTGTTACGGAAAATTTGAGGGCTTTTGCGTATTCACCAAATTTCCCTTTCATTGATTTATTCAATAATATGTAAGATAACTCGTTTGAGTATCGAAATTAAATCGTTTTAAAAATTATTTTATTTTAGATTGATGCATCTCGTCGAATCTGGAATTGTGATGTATTCACTCCGCGAAGGACTCCCAGACACGCAAATATGCCCGTTGGATTTAGGCAGCAAAGAACGACAGTTACAAAACACCGATTTAATAATGACGTATTACATCGTAGTAGGCGGTTTTATAGTATCCACGATAGCTTTCCTAATCGAATTGTTATGCACTAAATGCAACGGAAAAATTAAATCTAACAAACAATCCCGTGCGGATACCTTATTCACGGTGGCGGAGAAAAAGGGTAGGATGGATGAAAATCGTTTGTTTCCACCACCGCCACCTTATCACGCTTTATTCAAACCACCTTTCCCGCATTCCGAGAACGCTACGACCAAAAACGTGAATGGAAGAGATTATTGGGTCATCAAATCTGTTGATGGAAATACCCGACTTATCCCGATACGAGCACCCTCAGCCTTCTTGTTTCAATACGATAATTAGATGAGATCTGAAGGGGATTTGTTGTATTATCAAAGTTTTATTTGTAGTTGCATGTTTTTAAATAAAGTTTAGTTTGGTGTTTCGCGCATTTATTACCGAATTTATGATAAAATTAAACTATAAAACCTGCAATGTTACTTTATTACATTATATTTCTTCCTTTTTATACTCTATAAATGTCAAAAATATCGTAAACGTCAAATATGTCGGAAATGTCAACAGTGTCAGAATTGTCGAAAATAACCGATCTGTCAAAGTGTTACCAACGTATTTGCTGGGCATCGCTCAATTTCAGATTAAATCTAATAATTTGCGATAAATACAATTGATATTGGGTTGTTCAGCGAAGCGTTAAATCATCGTTCAAAGATTGCGCAGCGCTACAATCTAACTGTCATCATGACGCTTTTATTAAAGCGCTGTAGCGGCAATTTTGTTCCTTGAACGCACCTATTGGTAAAAATATAAATTTCGACCAATCATATCGCACTGCTGTGTAGCAGCTGCCAGCTGGTTGGTTTCCGCTGATTGTAGTCAATGTTAGAAAAGTCAATATTGTCAGAAATAGCAAAAAATGTCAAAATTGATAGAAATGTCGAAAATATTGGGAAAATCGGAAATGATGTGGAAATGTCATACATGTAAAAGATAGCAAAAAATGTCAAAATTGTTAGAGAATTATGAAAATATCGGAAAATGTCAAAATTGTCAGAAATGTCTGACATGTTAAAAGTAGCAGAACTGTCATCAAGATTGTCGAATTTTGGAAAATGTCTAAAAATTATGAAAATGTTCGAAATGTCAAAATTGATGGAAACGTCAAAAATATGGTTAAATTTGCGAAAATTTGTTAAGGCTAGTTTATAGCTCTCCGTTCTTACGTTTGCGTTCATACGTATAACGGATAAAAATCTCCTATAGCGGTTCATAGCTTGCGTCTCTACGTATGTTCACATACCAATTTTCAAGAGTAATCTCACAACGGATGAACAGAAGCGGACAAAGTTGAACTTCAACCAACTTCATCCGTCAGCGGGTAGACTGTGAAGCTGTGGTGAAGCGCATGCAAATAACGTGCAGCGATTGATCAACGTATCAACGCAAACGTACGAACGGAGAGCTATGAACTAGCCTTTTTGGCGTATGGAATTTGTGCGTAAAAATTCATTAATTAACGAACAATCACATTGTGAATATAAATAGTAATAATAATAAATAATATAAAATGATCTTCAATAGCATTTTAAACACTAATTTATAAACACATCTGTATGTAAACTGAAATGTAGGTGGCGCCATCTGTTTTCTAAAGGTTATATTACATACGACATTATACAGAAATTTATTGTTATTTATTATTAATTTTAGATATAATTTTTTAAAATAATACATAGTTTTTTTTAAAGGCGATGATATCTTCGATTAGATTTATTTTAATTTTTATTAATGTAAGTGTAAGATAAATATTCAATACATAAATCGTTACCAACTATATTCAGCCGATTTAATTAATAAAATTAATTTGCAATTAAATTACACGTTAAATTATAGTTTATAACTCAAAAATTGCATTAGTTTATCATAAAATAAACAGGTATTAGATAATTTGCACTTATTTTGACAGGTTAAGATTATTTGAAATTTGTGCGAATATTAACGAAAATCCCTAAAAATAATAAACAAGATTTAATTTAGAATACTATTTATATCAGTTTGAAATCAAAATTTTCCGATTTTTCTCGCTATTCAAACGACTTTTTTTTAATTGAAAATTTAATAGGAACGATCGTAATTAAATTTTGGCGGTATTTGGAAACTGTTTTTCGACGATACCGATTGGTTAATGCATTTTTGCCAGTAGAGGCGCAATGTGCACCCAGTATGTTTGTAAACTGGGTTTTTCTATAATTTTACGAAAATATCAAATATCCAGGTAAAAATTTACACAGAAATTGAAAAGGAGAAAGATCACACGAACATTTACGCCAAATCCGAGGATATTTTACAAATGTGATCCGTTCGTTTTGTTATTATTTGTTGTGTGTGACAAACAGGGGTTAGGATTCACCCTTACGCTTATGGACATCTGTAAGATTGCGAATATGTTTATGATACGCAAGTGTGAAGCATGTTGTTAAAAAATCGTCAGGGAATTAGCGTCGTGAGTATTCATATCCTTCCAGTTTATTTAATGACCTACAAAAACATCCTCGCGTAAAGGGATGATAATTTTACTGAACGTCAAATTTGCCTAATCCACTTGTCAGAGTTGCGGAATCGTGGGATTTTTTGAATTCGAATCGTGCAATTTTTTTTCCTCGTCTCCCCTTGATCGTTAATGTTATTCCTTGTATTTATTTTTTAGCATTTCGTATTAAACCATCATTTTAGTAATGTTTACGAAGCGATTTGTGGTTAGCTGAATGCTGATACAAAGATACGATAACGATGCAAAGCCTGGAGGCGGCATGTGAGGAAGGTGAAGTAAGTTCAGTTACGTGTTGCCAATGTAATCAAAAAAGTACCTCTACGAACTCAAGATCAAATATGGTGTGTACACATTCGGTAAGTGCTTTAAATCGTTATAAAATTGATAATTCGTACGTAGCATAATTGTGTTTTTGTTTTTTTTTTTGTATCGTTACCTCTACAGAGAGCTTTTAAGAAAGCGAAAACTGGACGAACATCCTTACCCTCCTTGCAGCCTAACCAGGACAATGTGCCAACCGATATACAAATTCCGAAACCTCCATTTTGCATATATACCAAATTAAAAGAATTATATTTGGAAGAATGTATACAGAATCCTAACATACAATCCACAGTAAGTGCCGTACATTTTTCGATTTTTAATTTTTAATAATTTTATTTCGATTTTGAAAATCAATCTATCGATAAGAGTGAAGTTAGTAATACGATTAGATCTGTCAATTTTGACAGTTCAATTTCAACACGAACGCCATCTATAAGATCTCGCAATTTTTTCCAATTTTCTAATCGATTCTTACGCCGATCTTATTTCTGTGTGTATAGGGTTTAAAAACGAACTCTCACTTATTAGAAAAACTGGTAGCACAAGAAAGACTGAACACGCTTATTCTAAACCTATATCCTGGGAACAAGGGTTACTCGCTATCATTTCCTACTGCTCCCAATAGCGACCTGTGCACGGACGACACTGCCGACATGATTGAAACTAAACAGTGGCCTTACGAGGAGGAGAAGCTGCTCAGGTACATCGACAACGAGGAACTGCCGGCGTTCTTCGTCGACGTCCTCGAGCCGCAGTACAGCTTCCTCTTCTACAGTGGATGCATTGTCGCCGAGGTACGCGACTACCGGCAAGCATATCCACATTTCAAATGTGATATCCACCATGTTTTACTTAAACCTACGATGCAGGTGAGTGATTTTTGTCAAAATTTTTGTTATAAAAAGTGATGGAACCAAAACTGAACCTTGCGGAATCCCTATATTATATTTTTATTGAAAATATTTTAGGTTTTGTCTCTTGGCTGCTATAGATGTGTAGTTCCTGTTATAGTCTTACTTACTTTCAGTTACTTCATACTCTCCACAGTTTTCTGGACACATCAGGTCCAAAGCTCAGCCTTCTATCCATCCACACCCCACAGTTTGAGGGTGTTGGACCTAATATAGACCCCTGTGGGACACTGCCCATAATGGCGATAATTCTCCTCCGATTATTATGAATAGTCATGCGTATTGCCTTTTAGCCAGTCCTCTGGCTAGCTCTTCTTTTAACCCTTTCAGTAGCAGTTTCTGAGCAGTATCAGCCTTGCATCCTTCCATATCTTTTTGAAAGCTAGGCTATTTTTCCTGGGAAACTGGAAAATTCCCCGACAAAAAAATTCCCCGACAATAACAAATTTCTCTTCCCACTTTATCTCGATTTAGTACGAGCAGCATTACACTGGCGTGTTGAGAATTTATTTTTTGTTTTTTCTATAATAGAAGTTTTTTGTTTCCTTTTTTGTTTTTTATATAATCGTAATAATAACAACAATAATCGAAATGGGTTTTCTCTTATGTACAAGGGCTACTACTTGGTTTTCATAACTAACATAGTTAAAGTTGTTATCCTGTACGTATTTCTGTAATTTATCAACACTTCTATCTTTATTCGAGCAATAATCAGTCATAATCAATCATAATCATTCGCTGATTGACCTGACATTGACCACCGATAGGTGGCAGCGAGATAGCACGATGTCAATGACCGATAGCGGTTAAGATCAGATTCGTGACGTGGCAACCACGCGTGCTTGTTGATGAGGATGTAAGTCTACATGATACGATTTAATAGACGATGAAAGAACAATAACAGCGACTTTGTTACGGTATAATAGGGACTGGAGGGGCAATTTATGAGTCCCCATTATTTTAAAACGATAACATTCATATACAGGGTGTGGTATCTTTTTTAATTTTTCTCCCCTCCCTCCTCCCCCTCCCAAAGAATAACGAACCATCATTGCTCGATTATACTGGGTGTTTAGAAATCGAAATGGAAGTTGCACACTTTGAAATGGCTAAAACTCTTTTATTTTAAACGGGACAGTCTGTGTGTGTTTATACCAACTATATTGCTTTCGATTAGAAAGATGGGGCCGCAAAATAAGAAATATTTTCAAGATGGCGGCACTTCCGAAAGTATTGAAAATTGACATTGACAACGTTTGGTGTCATTACCATGGCACGCTATTATAAGAAAACGTCATCTCTATCAGAAACCATAATAACTCGAAAGCTAATACTATTAAAACACAATTAAATTTTGGACACCCTGTATACAATGCACTAATTCTAACAACTGTAGCAGAAACGTCACGATCTCTTCTATTCATAAACCCAACTTTAGAAGTTTTACCCAAAAAAAAATTGCGACGGTATAAAATCCAGCGGCACTTCCGGTATTTCCGGAACCACCGCCATCTTGAAAATAATTTTATTGAATCGATTTAGTTACCTGATATGTATATGCAACTTTGCAGAGATTTATTATCATTAGGAGGCCCGATTTTTCTAATTGCCAGTCTCAATTAATCACCCTGTATATACAGGGTGGTTGGTTTTTCATTGTCCAGCCTATATCAGCTTTATTATCAGAACTACAAGAAAAATTTAAAGGAAAATGTTTTTTATCTCGAGATGGTCTATTATATTGCATCATTAGTAATCTTTCATAGCTTACTGATTTTTTGCAATGATAATCAACTGTAGGTATATTTTCTGTGAAAATGAATCCCCACTAAATTCTGTTTATCATGATACGTCACAAGTTGTCATTTGTTTACGGAAATGAAATAATCAGTAAAAGTATGGAAATCTAAATATTTTTTTTAATTTACCTGTCCAAATGATGTTATTTAAACGGGTCGATGGCCGCAGTGGTTAGGCGGCTGACTATCGTTGTGAGAGGACGATAGGTGCCGGGGTTCAATTCAAGACCATTTCGAGATAAGAAATATTTTCCTCTAACATTTTTTTTTGTATTTTTGATAATAAAGCTGATATGAGCTGCACAATGAAAAACCAACCAGCCTATATATAAGTACCATGTAGAAGTCGGGATTTTTTTCGATAATATAATAATATAGAGGGTGTCCCTATAGTATAAACAAAACTGGTCATCCTGTATAAACAAAATCACTGCATAGCCAACATTGATTGTATAATAGCTTCAATCTTGATTTTTATTTTTATTATTCTTATTACAGAGTATTTTAGCCGATATAAATATAATGATGGACGAGAAAGTAGATTGGGGTAGCGATGAAAAGCAACAATTAGAAAGTCAAATAATACTCGCCAACAATCCTAGACTGTACCTAGAACCGAATAACGCGATCAGCAACGACGCCAGCCGAATCAATCACAACAGACAACTCCTAAACACCCACAGATTGCGGAGGACGGCGCGGAAATATTCGCAGGTCTCGGTGAACAGGAAACGGAAACTGGACCAATTCACCCATAGACCCGGTCTAGAGCTATACGATTACGTTACGAAATTACGCAGCCGGCCTAGCAGATCTAGCGGTCTATCTATGGGAATGATGGGACCGAAAATCGCTAAGAAGGCGTGCGACGATATCAAACCGATACCGGTACCGTCGCTCGACCCGCCACCTATCGCCCCGCCGACGCAAGGCGTCAGCATCAACGAATTTAAAGCTTATCAACGTCCGAGGAGACTAGCGATTGTTTACCGCAATTGATAGAGGAGTACGTGTTAGAAACTGATATAAAAGATATATCTAAGGAGAAGGGAAGCCTAGGGTTTATCATATCAAGTTGTCGATATTACAGCGGCCGTCTAATTCGGAATATTTAGGGGAATTGTATCTTGATCGGGACCACAAGAAGAACGAGAGGAACGGCGTCGCTTGCAGGTTCTCGTTAGGTTCTAGAGCGCACGCTAACCGTTACATACAACAGTTTACTGAGATATTTACGGAAGGTGGTAGGAAATCTGTTCGGATTAATTACGGGGCTGGATTGAAGGATCGGGTAGCACAAGTACACGCGGCGCAGGTAATGATGTTTTTAAATTTAATAAATTTTTTTGATTTATTTCGTTTCGCAGATGCAATCGCAAGCACAAGTGGCGCAGGTGAATTTGGCGCATCAGCATTTGACGCAGCTCAGTCAAAATTTGCAGAATCAATCGTGCGTCACTCCGTTGGTGAATGGTACCGTTGGCTCAGGGATAGCGTTGGTTCAACAGAATCAAGCTTTGCAAAATACTTCTACCGTCCCTATTTTGGTAATGTAGTAGTGGAATGGTTTTTGTTTTATTTAAATAATGTCTTGTTAACACAAAAAAAAACATTGTTATACAGTAGAATCTCGTTTTAACGTACTATCGAACGCGTTAATTTTATTAATCAATCAACGCATGGGAAATAATCGATTCGGACCACCTTGACTAATTCATTTGCTAGGATAGTATTGGTTTAAAAAATTTGTTATTTCGTTAACATGACGAGTTGGTGCTCCATCTTGCTGAAATCGCTTAATTTTTGCGAGAGAAGCTGTTTATTACTCTCCGAGCTATGTCGGGTGTAATTGCTTCGACTTCTTGACTTATCATTGACTTGAAATAGCCCCACGAAAAAAAAAAACTACATGGCGTCAAGTCTGGCGAACGTAGTGGCAACTCAATATCACCATTACAAAGGAATGACATGTCCAGGAAACATTTTCCTCGTCAATGCCAGGGATTGACGTGCTATGTGGATTGTCGCTATCGACTGCACAGTTTTTTCTGTCGCACCCTGTATAGGTGAATGTCTGAATTGTTTGTAACGCTTCATAATTGCTGTGTTATTTACATCTATACTAAAATCTGTATTTACCTTAGATGGAGTTCTATCGAAACAATTTTTTTTCTAAATTTAAATAGAAGAAATTCAAGTCAACCTACGAAGCCAACTCGCCCAGAATCAAATTAGCGTTAGACTCTAAATCCGCTGGTTCTTTTGCAGAAATTAAATATGAAATATTGTCCACATACGAGGTGCGACAGAAAAGTAATGAGACTGTCTTTTTATTTACCAAATTGTTAAGTTTTTTCAAACAACAATGTTATCTCCTTCAAAGTACATTAGACGCTTGATTTGCTTTCTATGTTGCGATGCAGCAATTTCCCTCAGCTCCTTTAATGATTGAATGTGGTTACATTCAACTCCACTTTCTTCTGCCCATTGAATTGAGATGTTCAAAGCATTTATTGCACTGTCTAGGGTAACCGTCTTTTTCGAGTTTTCTTCAGTTTCCTCAGTTAGATTTTCATTTTCATCTTCATTAGTACCTTCCACTTGTGTATCCACTTCATTCCAATTAATTGAAAGTTATGATATTCACGAATTACATAATAACATGTTTAACATATCATGTGATTCAGTTATTGCTCTTGCTTGGCTTTCTCTCCATTTTCGCAGTAATTCGTAGCAGTGGCAAATCATCCTCTTCGTCTTGATCACTGAAATCTAAAAGTTTGTTCCAACATTTGGCAATTATTACAGGATCTAATCGGTTCCATGCAGACATCAAATTAGTAACCGCATCTTTTAGTGTGAGATCCTTTATTGCTCCTATATCAGAACCATTTCCAATAATGTTTCGAAGAAGGCTACTTCTGTAGTATAATTTGATGAGTCTGATCACGTTCTGATCCATTGGTTGGATAAGGGGCTGTTAAATTTGGTACATTGTTATGATTTGCCCATCTTCGCTCTGCAATTCCTCCTTTGGGGGATGCGACGGAGTATTATCCAAGAGAAGTAATGCTTACTTAATAATAAATTAAGTTTACATGCAAAACTTACCTGAGGAATAAAAGAATGATGGAACCAAGTCTTAAAAATTACCTCTGTCATCCAAGTCGATTTAGAATTGTTGGATTTCTGGCTTTGCCAATTACTAAAGGTTTGACTTTATGATTTCCACTAGCATTAGTACAAGCCAGAAATGTTAATAGCTGCTTTTCTAGTTTCTTGCCAGGAGCTGTCTTTTCTTGGAATGAAACAAATGGCTTCTCTGGTAGAAGTTTCCAGTACAATGCTGTTTCATCAACGGCTCTACTAGTTTTGGTTGGAATGAAAGATTCTCTCCCGCAATTTTTAAATATCGAATTCCAAACCATTTCTTAAAGCGTTGTAGCCAGCCATCGCTGGCACTAAACTCTTCATTTATATCATCATTGATTTCAAAATGTAACGCTTTCGCCTTTTCCTTGCTTCCTTTCCTTTCCTGCTCTATGGCTGCTTGTAGTTCTTCCAAGTTGTGAAGTCGATTTTCATGAATTTTATTTTTTAAGTGCCCAAATAAATAAAAATCTAAGGAGACTAGGTCAGGTGATCGCGATGGTCAACGATCTCTACTAATAAAAGTCTGTCACCAAAATATTCTTCGAGATATCTCAATGTCTCGTGAGCGACATGAGGTAGTGCTCCATCTTGTTGAAAATAGCCCCGCTCTAATTCATCATCGTGGCTTCCAAGATTTGAGTGCAATTATGCGGCGTCTTGATATTGCTACGCAGACTCCAATTTTTTGTGGATGTAAAGGAGTTTCAACAAAACTATGAAGGTTTTCTGTAGCGCATGTCCTGTAATTTTGGCTGTTAATATAACCGGATAAATGAAACCAAGTCTCATCTGACATAAACGTCAGATCGAAAATATCATCATTAAGATTTTCATTCAATCATTGACAATATTGAATTCTACGTGGAATATCAATAGGCAATAATTGTTGTGTTACGGTTACTCTATATGGGTGCATGTGTAGATTTTTCACCAATGCTTTTCTTGCGGTAGTGAATAATAAGGCTAAAATTATAAAAATGAAAAAATACTAGATCTTAGAAGTAGAAAATGCATCTTACCATCAACAAAAATGTCTCTTCTGTTAAAACTGTTGGTCGTTCAGTAGATTTTCCCTTACAAATGCAGTGTTTGCCTTCGAATCGTTCAGTAATTCGAAATGACGTCCTTTGAGGACATTTTTCAGTTTAGGAAAAAGTCAGTGGGACTGAGGTAGGGTAAATAGGGGGTCTGGGGAGCCACAGGAATGTCTTTTCAAGACGAAAATTGCTAGTGACGTAGACAAGGCAGTTGCATTTTGAGTACGTTTCTAACGCTGTATTGCTTGTCCGATTTGCAACTATTGATGTAATTTTGCGTGTAAATGTATTCAATAGGTTTGTTACAGCACTATCTTGCCGTTTATAATATTGTACAGGATTTTACATTTTAATGCCATACATCAAAGATGCTTATCTATTCCACTGCAGATCCATCTAGTCTTATCAAGAGTGAAAAATTACATTTCTTGATGAGATAGGCTTATCTATTATTACCTAAGATTAACATTTTAGTTGTGCATTATCAGCTTCGCCTAAATTCTGTTACAAGTCGTTTATATCGACTCAGGACTCTAAACCGTACTCTGTGATGCACCTAAGTTTACCAGATCTTGGTAATAATACACGTTTACGATCGTTTAAATATGAAGAAAGGCCCTGGATATTTTCGTATTGGTAGAATAACTGGTTAAGTATGGTAAGAAGTTGTTTTTTTTTTAATTTTCATCTAATAGTACGTTTAAACGGGGTTCAACTGTATTTATAGTTAATCTTATTTTAATACGTCCGCGGTGTTTTGCAGCAAACGCAATTGCAAAGCGGCAGTTCGCATAAAACGGCCGCACAGACCAATCAAGAGTTGGAAATCAATGCACTAGCGACACGTTTGATGAATTCGGCGCAGCAATTCCAAGCTGCAGGTAAGATTTTTCTTCAAATCCATTAAAAACGTATAATAATTTTTTTGATCCCCCAGCTAACGCGAAACAACAACAGCAAAAACTATCATCATCGAACAGCAACGCCGCAATCATCAATTTACTAAACAGTTCACCGGCGAGTAACATGAATAGTGACGCGAGTGCCGCTGTCGTGAACGCAATAAACAACACCACACTGTTACCGCAACAAGTGCAGACGATCAATCAGAAACTCCTCGGTCGTAAGATCACCCTCTCGAACGTTCCGAACGCGCGCGTCCTCAACCACAGCAACCTGATAGCCGTCAACAATAATCGAATCAATCTATCGGATCTGAGTACGCACGCTAGCCAATCGCAGCAACCGCAAACAATCACCTTAACATCGGTGAATAGCGGTAATTTCATCCACGGTAATTACACGACGATCAAACAGCCGGTACTGAATCAGAGGGTGTTGAGCGCTAGTTCCAGCGATAGCAGTAAATCGGCGCTGTCCGCGTTGTTAGTTGGTACCCCTGCGGCGGATAGACCCGATATCGTCGGTCCGAACACGAACTCTTTGCTGTTAGAGAAGTTAGCTAGTGCGTCGGGACAGAGTCCGAATCCCGCGCAAAGTCCGACGCATTTCATACAGAGTCCGAAACAGACTCAGGCGGCGCAATATACGGTACAATCGCCGAAGAACAATCAGGTTATGTCGCCGTTATCGAGTCCGCCGCCGCAGAATAGTAATACAATCAACGTGCAAAGTTTGAATTTCACCCCAATACAGAACCTGACGGGTTTGCAGAACGTGCAGGTGCAATTGCCCGGTTTCTCGCAGCCTATCTCGTTATCGTTGAATGTATCGTCTACGGGTGCTATACAGGGACATCCTACCGGTTTGATAGTATCTTTACCGGTGACGTCGGCGACCGCTACTTGCACTACCGTGACGCAACAGACTAGTAGTCCTACCGTCACGGCGGGGAATAGTATCGGTAGTATTGGTACGCCGACTGTAGTGCTCACCAATGCGGGGAATAGTAATTTAGGTAAGTTCGATTAGGTTTTTATTTAATTTTAACAAACTTGCTCGGATACTCTATCATAATTGACAACATCATAAATACATTATACATAATAAGAGTTTCTCTTGAAATAGCTCATCTAGTATCGTCTGGGGTGAAAAACTTAAGCCAGCAGAATTTGCGTGCGGCGACACCTACCGGCGTGACGCTATCGCAGGGTGGCCAACCATTCCAGCTCGTCACACAACTGCAACGGCCGCGTATCCAGCAACAGACCGGCGTACAACAGAATCTGACGGCGCGAGGCATACAAAGAACACCTATAACAATTCAAATGACGGCCGCGGCCAACTCAAGTCAGTTCACTGATCTGCAATTAAATTTTGATAGAAAATGATCGTTATAGTTGTTAAATTTAAAAGTAATTATCAATTATTTCACAATACTCTTTTTCGTTTTCCAGGAAAACTATTTTTTTATTTATTATTATTATTATTATTAAAAATTAATATTAAAAAAAAAATTTGAAAGTCATGCATGCTCCGATTTAATTTATTATTCAATTCGATTCGAAATTCATTTTTTATCTGTGATGATCGATCGTAATCTCGTTACTATCATGATTGTTATTGTCGTCAGATGCTGGCCAAGTGACAGTATCGGAAAGTAGTACTTCCATTAACCAGCTCTTACTGCAGAAGCAAGCTCACCATCAACCGGTACAATATCAGCAAGTGTGCTTCAACGCTCAGCAGGCCAAGAACGTCTCACCGAATCTACCTACGTCGAAACCGAACAGAAGACGATCAAATATCTCCGAGCAACAATAGTCACCTTTGTTATGTTTATTATCTTGATTTTTTTTCGATTTTTTTGTTATAATTATTTGTTCTTTTGTTTCGTATTAAAATATTTTGTATTTTATAAATTATTCTCTGACGATTCATTATAGAATCCTAGTCTACTTATTCAACTATGTATTTTTTTTGTTGTTGTTTATACAGGGTGCTCGCGTATAACTCCAAATGTCAAAGTTAAAGGTAAGTTTATTTCAAAACAACAATTAACGATTAAATGTCAAAGCTGTCAATATTTGACATTTAAACTTTAAACTCGTTGGTAATTGATCGTTTAATTCCAGATATCTTTCTACTTGTTGGTCAAATAACACAAGAATTAATTAAAAATCATTTTATTTTTAAATAAATTGATTCTTAATTCATCCCTGTTTAGGTGTGAGGAATTTTAACTGAACGAGGTTGGTTGCATCAAAATCCCTGCCTTATATCTGATCATTATGCTTAATTATTTGACAGCAAGATGTTAGATTTCATTTGTTTACTATTTGTTCTACCAACCTCCTACGTTTAATATTGCTCACACAGTATATCATACCCTTCAGTAGTGTAGATTTAAACGTCAAACCTATCAGTATTTGACATTTGAACCGCAAATTTTATTCTTATTTGACATTTAAACGTAAAACCTATCGTTATTTAACATGCAGAAGTCGGCCATCCCTCTAATGCACATTTAAACATCAAAGCCGTCATTATTTAACATACAAAAGTCGACCCATCTCCCTATTTGACATTCAAACGTCAAACCTGTCGGTATTCGAGTTTTAAACGTCAAATCTGTCAGTATTTGACGTTTAAAACTATAAGCATTTGACGTTTAAACGCCAAACCTGACTGTATTTGATCATTTGAACGCTATAACTGGCAGTATTTGACATTTAAACGTCAAACATCGAGTCTGTCGGTGTTTGATGTTCAATAACCACACCTGGCAGTATCTAACGTTTAAAACTGTTAAAATTTGACGTTTTAACGCCAAACCTATTGATATTTGATTATTTTAACGCTGTAACTGTCAGGATTCAACCCTTATAAACGTCGTTGTCTGCCAGAATTTGATAATTTAATGGCCATTCATAAGAGTATTTGACATTTAAACGCCAAATTTGTTTGTATTCGGTATTTAAACGTCAAATTTTACGTTTAAAATTATCAGCGTTTGACGTTTAAACGTCAAACCTCTCTGTATTTGATGATTTGAACGCTATAATTGCCAGTATTTGACATTTAAACGGCAAATCTGTCAGGATTTTTAACTCTTAAACGTGGAGTCTGATAGAATTTCATCATTTAAGAGCTAAATTTGTTCGTATCTTGTATTTAAACACTAAACCTATCAGAATTTAACATTTAATCGTAAAATCTGTCAATATTTGGTGTTTAAACGTCAAATCTGACATTTGAATATCACGCCTGTCAATGATTGACGTTTCAAACTTAAGCTTCTATCGGTAAAGTTTTCCAATCTTGCTGTTTCTACATTTAAACGATTTTTAATTTGATCCTCTAGATGGGAGATCAACATTTGAAGTTTTACGCGGGAAATCCTGTATACATAATGCATATACAGGTATGGAAAATTAGAATTCCGCTGTCAAACTTTTAACGTGATTTTTTTTTCCATACCTGTATATCAAATATAATAATAAGAAAAAATGAAACAAACTGCCTCTGTAGAGTTGTGTATTTAAATGTACGATACAGTGTTGCAAGATGGAGGTGAACTGTATTTATTTTACAACACTGTAAAAAAAAATTTTTTGTTTTGAGATTCTGATCTCATCTGCGAGTTGTCGTTACACATATTTAAACAATAAAAATGATCATCATTTAATTATAAGTTTATGATAAATACGATGCTTTCGGCTAATATCTCTTTTTTTTTTCTACGCAAGGTCTAATTTAATTTTTTTTTTTTTTTTTTCACATAGTAGGTATACTGTAATATTATTATATATTAAAGAAGTACAAAGGTCTCAGACTATTACTACCTAATAATTGATACTATTATATTATATTCTTGTTGCAATATACAATGATATATGAAGTAATCAACGTTTTAATATGGGGAAAGATAGAGAGGGAAATGTGTAAAATGACAATGAAGCAGTATATAATATATAAACACATATAAATAATTAATGTATTATATATTTCAGTTTAAAACGTGATTTAAATAAATACATTATATTTTGTTCGTAATAAATGTAGAGAACTTATAGTGATAATTTATTTATTAAGGAGTTTTTTTATTATTGTAAATTACGCGGATTAAAAAAAAACAAATTAAAA
Organism: Holotrichia oblita; assembly: GCA_023690525.1. Classification (NCBI taxonomy): domain Eukaryota; kingdom Metazoa; phylum Arthropoda; class Insecta; order Coleoptera; family Scarabaeidae; genus Holotrichia; species Holotrichia oblita. The sequence continues at coordinate 7,971,316 of CM043018.1, forward strand.
AAATCTGCTTATAAAATCTGTTTCTTGTTTTCTAATATACATACTGAGCTTTCGAAATAAATAAATGAATGGAGTCCTAATTAATGTCAGTAAATCAGGCTTATTTATTTATGTTGTAAAATTAATGTTTTTGCGAAACGGATTTTGTAAACACTCGAATATATAATAAGAAAATAAAATTAAATAAAAAAATTATTGTATATATTATATATTTTAATATAGTTTATTTATATTAGTTTTTAAGTGAACTTACTATATTTTTATAATGAATCACGTTGGTAATTTTTAGTAATTTTTTTGGTCGTTTTTAAATAAATACAAAAAAAAAATACTTAATTTTTCAAATATAAATGTCGTTTATATTTGTAAAATAACCGATTAGTTATTGCGTTAAATTTTGGCGTTGAAAATTATCTGCGACACCAGGCGTGAAAGCCCGCAAATAACCGCCAACATCAAAATTTAATTTTTTTAAAATAACTCACGACACTTTTACAATTATATCAATCAATAAAATTAATAACTTCTTCATTTTACAGTAAATACAATTAGTCAGATTTGCCAAATATTTTTTTTAACTTGTACATTTTTTTAAATATGGATATCAATAAATTAAAAAAAAATAAAACTCCTAAGAATACGATTGTAATACCTACAAAATAAATAAAATAAAAAAATCGAGAAGTGTACAGTATTTAAAAATGCGTCTTTTGTTTTATTAAAAAAAATTATTTTAACTTCGTTCATATTATTTTTCCTTTTTTATATATATAGATATATTATCATTATTTTCGAGCAAAAAAACATGAAAAAACGAAGAAAACTACGTGTAAATTATTATACATACTTATACATATTATATAAATAAAAATATACATAAGAGATGGAAGAAAAAATCCTGTACAATACATGTAAAAAAAATGTTAGTGTTCTACAATAGTATTTTAAATTTTGTATATTACAAAAGTGGTGCATTGTAGTATTTTGTAATATTATTACAAAACAAAAAAAAAGTTAATATGTTCAAGCATTTAAATGTACATAGATATATATATTTCATTCTGTTTGGCAATACTACTCATGTATACTCGTTAATAAAAAAAAGTGATATGGCATTTTTTTTGATTTTTTATTTTGATCAATTTCGACGTTTAAATAACCTCAAATTTTAGCAGCTGACGTATTTAATTTTGACGTTGGCATCTAATTATTGACGTTTAAGATTATTTAATCAAACAAAACATTTTATTTACAAAATTTTATTATTTATTATATAGAAGATTCAATCTTCATCGTTAAAAATGTGATATGGCATTTTGATTTTTTTATTTTGAACAATTTTGACGTTTAAATAACCTCAAATTTTGACAAGTGACGTTTAAAAATAACCTTAAATTCTGACATTGACGTTTAAGATTATTGAATCAAACAAAACATTTTATTTATAAAATTTTATTGTTAAACACGTAAATGTATATAAAAAGAAATTCAATCTTCATCGTTAGACTCCTGTACAGCATTATTAACTAATTTTGACACTAAACTCCCTCGTTTGATACTTTTCGCTATACACGTTAATAAATCCTCTTCAGTGACAGTCGAACCACCTGGTTTTAATACAGAACAGAGTTCGCTATCTTTAACAACAATCGTAATAATACCCGAACACAAACTTTCCTCTTCGTGTGTTGGATCTGTTATAATATCGGAACTGAAAAATTTCCAAAATTAAATTTACAATTTAAAAAAATTATAGATACGTACTCATCGAAAATTGCAAACGTTGTCGAAACTGGAACGTTATACACTTTTAACGGTTTCATTTCTTGCACGTTAACGATTTGATTATCAATTGCAGGATCGTATTGTACACTCGGTAATTTAACGGTATGCAACGCTGTGGTTAACGCAACTAAACACGTATCTATAATCGATCCATCGTAATCAATACACACCATATCCGCATACAAACACCACGCTAACTTATCTTTTGCTATACACAGATCTTTCAAACTAACACATCCTGAGTTATCGATAATATCAGCGATCACTTTCGTAGTAACTTGTGCGTGATCACTCGGTGGTCCGGGTTTAAATTGCTGCGAACACAATGGAGGTAATTCGACATTAGGAATCACAAATCCTTGATCAGGACTTTCAGCTTTAGGCCTCGCAAGCTCCTAAAATAAATTTCTATTTAATCGTATCGAATTCAAAATTATACGAGACAACAATACAGCTTTAATCCCGCAGACTACGGTCGTTTTGCCAATTTTAGCGATAGCTGATCCATCCGATGTTGAAATTGAACCGGCATTGACAATGATAGGGCGAAACTTCGCAAGATCCCTACCATCCGGTCTTATACCGTGGGCCAAATAATCTCTATAGAATTTTAACGGATGTAGAGACCTGAAACGTGAAAAACCGGTTCGAATTATTGAGTATTGAATTATTTTTTGATAAACTACTTGTATTCTTTTGCCATAATTCTTTACTTGAATTTTGAGCATAATTTTGACATAACCTAAAATTGTATTTGTGTTTATATGCATTCAGCCAAATTAGCGTAATTTTATATTTCAATAAAATTTCTATTTAAAATAGTTTTTATTTAAGTCCTTAATCCTATATATTATACGATTTAATTTATTTCTTATTTTGAAGCAAATTTAATCTAGAAAATATATGTAGGTATCTAAGATATATACATCGATCTTAGCTGAACGCACATCTACCGGAAAACAATTTCTTTAAATAAAAAAGGCAAACTTTAATATTATTGAGCAACATTTTAATAACAATAAATTGGCTGATATATTACACCTATTTACTCTTATAGAAATTATATTAATTATAAAGATCGTTAAGATGGAATATAAAACGGTTATTTTAGGATTGGATATGATTTATAGCTTTTAAATCGAATTTATTTATTTATTTAATGTATTTTGAATCGAATATAATATAAGTTTGCGATTTATCATCCTATTTCACCGTTTACACGGATAAATTCGTTATCAAATCGTTTGTCATGGTTCGCTTGCGACCTGTTAAAAACGACTTTTCAAACTTTAAATCGCTCAAATTTAATAAAATTTCGACGTTTAAATTGTAATAATCACAGTATATGTTATATTTGCTGTAACAAACTTGTTTCAGCTACAAATTTCTTCTTTATTAAAGGATAATTGTGTAAAATACAGGTTTTTCCAAAATTTTAAATATTTGCCATCAGCGCGGAATTATGGGTAATACATCCCACGTGACGGGGATGCCGCGAAATGATTGGCGGATTTCATGTTTAGTTGTTATTTATACGGTCCTTCTGCCAACGGTTACTCAGCTGTTCATTTTACACTGGCTGTTTTGCGGTTGTAGCTGTGTAGATGCCGAAGTTCGTTTCTATGTAAATCAAAAAGTTGAGTGACTTTTTACACGAAACCTCAACTTTTTTTACATTTAAATCGTTTCTATTTTACAAGGCCAGTGTAATCGAAAGCTTTAAACCGTCGGAAATCATGGCTTCGTTCGATATACACGAACAAGAGAACTTGGCTCCAGCAATGCGCCAAAAACAGCTTCACGTTTTACCTCATGGCCAGAAAAAAGATCCGTACTAGGCGCCATAGAGAATCAACCCGAACGTATATTGAAAGGGAAAACGGTGAGATATTGCGATTTCCCTCGTGATTCCGCCTTAATCGCCAAATTTTTTACAGCAGTTAGCCTTGGCTAATGGGGAAAATCGCGATGAGAATGTTTTCGCAAAAAAACCCCCGTCAAACCGACACCCGTGGTCCCAGTTGCCCAATTCGAAGCGTTTAAAGTTTACGAGGATACAGCTGAGGAGAGAATCGACCAAAAACTTCGAGAGATGCAGAGAAGACGGAAGGATAAAGATCCTTTCGCTAACATTTATAAAGGTGGTGAAGATCGTTTAATAACTAAGAAGGAAGCAAGTGAAATGATAGCGAAAGAAACACGTCAGGTGGTCCCTTCGAATCCACCGGAAATCGAAGCTGTATTCGGTTCCCGATGAGCATTGAAAAGATTAACGATGAAAACGATTCAAGAAATGCTATCGCTAAATCGAAAAGCTATAAAGATCTATTTTCGAGCTGGCCGATTATAGGAACGAGATCGTTTCATATTTACGCGAACATGAGGTAAGAATTCGAATCCTGTTTAAAATTAGTTGTAATTGAATTTTTCCGAATTTAGAAACAAAATCGTCCTAAACCTGGTTATATGAGGAAACAACCGGATATCACGCATAATATGCGATCGATACTTGTCGATTGGTTGGTCGAAGGTTGCAGAAGAATATAAATTACACACGGAAACTTTGTATTTAGCCGTGAATTGTATTGATCGCTTTTTGAGTTATATGTCGGTGGTTAGAGCGAAGCTGCAACTTGTTGGGACGGCTGCTATGTTTATCGCTGCGTAAGATTTTTAAAATTGTGATAATTTGGATTTAATTGTAATTTTATGCAGGAAATACGAAGAAATTAATCCACCTGGCGTTAGCGAATTTGTTTACATCACCGATGATACTTATAATAAGCGACAGGTTACACGGATGGAGATTTTAATTCTGCGGATTTTAGATTTCGATCTATCGGTTCCCACACCGTATACTTTTATAACAGCAATTTGTATTTGCAATAAGTTATCGGAGAAAGTTATGTTTTTAGCGATGGTAAGTTTATTTTTTTAAATTTTGGTTTGTTGGATTCTATTATTGTTGTCATGCTTGTTTTTTCCTTATGTCTTCCTCTATAGCTTCTCTCCACTTTTTTCCAGCTTGGGCTCTTCTCGTTTTCCCTTCAAGTTCCTTCCATACTATTGTTTTTACTAGTCTGTCGTCCTTCATTCTCTCCAGATATCCTCTCCATTGCTATTGTCTTGACTTCACCACATCGATTATTGGTTTATTAAACATTTCGTATACTTCTTTGGTTGTTGGGCTTTCCAATTCCAATTTCTGGGGCTTTTGCCTCCGTAGGTCTTAAGACTACTAGCACGTGTGTTACTTTTGATCATTTTTAGATCTATTTCAGCGACTTTGTTGCATTTGTCATTTATTAATGTTCCGAAGTCAAGCGACTTCCAGTCTGTTTTATTGACATCGACACTTTCTCTAGAAATCACTTTTTCAGACTGTTAGGGATCAATTTTAACATTCTTGATGTATACAGGGTCCTGCAGCTGAACTCCGGTCTTTGATTGTTCATTGGTTATTAAAATGAAACATTTCACTTAATACCTGGTGAAACTAGACATTAAGAAGTGTATCTGAAAATTATTTTTGACTATAGAGGGTGTTCCAAAAATCATGAGCATAATCACACGACGTTTTTTTAAATGTAGTGCCTTCCATTCATTTGCAGACAGCGATGCAAGCGATTGTTGTAGGACTGTCCTACTTTCCTTAATGACTAACTGGACTAATATTATTAAAAGCATTCATTATGCGATCTCTCATATCTTCTACAGTGGTAGGTTCCTCTCAATACACAAGTTCTTTTATGTGGCCCCACGAATAAAAATCCAGTTTGTTTAGGTCGAGAAACCTAAGTAGCCACTGCCTCGGTCCTCCTCTTCCGATCTTGCTGACAATAATACGGTTAATTGATTTTCCTCAGTTCTTGCAAGTTTTGTTTTTTTCTGTTCGACATGATGTAATCGACAAAATTAACCTTATTTGCTTGTTATGTGCACAAAAATTATCCATAATTAAGCTCTTCATACGTTTGTGTAAAAATACACAGGATGTTCTATTTAAAAAAACTCTAAAAAAGTTGCTCAAAGTTTCCAAAATTGGACAGTAAATTTTGAACACCCTATATACCACTGAAGGTCCAAATTTTGCCTAAAGCATCTTCTATTTGTTGATCAAAGAATCCCCAGTTATTTCATTTTAAACTTAACATTTGCGGCAGTACTGTTATTTTTAATGGTACACTACATAAATATAATTTTTTTAACAAAAATATTCATTACACTGAACATATGCACCAAAGGAAAAAAAAAACAAAATAGGTACGTATGGAAAATGGTCAGCCACTACTAAAAATGCAGGACTTTCCATTAAAAAAAAACTCACGTATTGTGCTCATGATTTTTGGAACACCCTGTATAGTTAAAAATAATTTTCAGGTGTACTTCTTAATGTCTAATTTCAGCATGTGCAAAATGAAACAATTCACTTTAATAGCCAATAAGCAATAAAAGACCGGAGTTCAGCTGCACGACCCTGTATATTTCCTTCTGTCTTATTTGCTCACTCTGTGTCGAGTTGTTACAACATCATAAAGTTATTCAAGATTTATTAAAGCTTCTTCCTCCTTATGCTGTGGCGATGTACAATGTGGGGACTTCAAAAATACAATAAAAAAATAGGTCATTCCGTTTGAAAAAATGAAGTTGATGGTCGTAACTTTTTTTGGGCCACCCTGTATATGTATATGGATTTACCATAAAAAAATAAGTATTCAAAAATAAAAATCGACCCGTCCAAGCATTTTTTCGCAAAAATTGTCACCTGATTTTTTATCGAATCGGATTTGGTGGGAGTTATTGATTGAGAGTGTCTGTATCCAAATCCAATAATCCAAAGGCGTCTGTAGAGTAATTCAATGTCATCTCTCGTTTCTTCTTCGCCCCGACTTCAGTGTAAACTCACGACTACACATTTTTCTATCCCGAATTGGTAGACATTTTAAGACTGACTAGTCATTCATGAGAAGCCGTTCCGAATGCTTTTTTATAATCAATCTATCGATATATTTCAGTATATAAGTGAATTATCGCTTTTGGAAGCCGAACCAACGTTAGGATTATTACCGTCGGCTATAGCTTGCGCCTCCCTCGCGATAGCCCAGCACAATTTAGACGACGAACCGTGGAATTCCAACTTGACGGAGAGTACCGGATACACGCTGAAGGAACTGGAGAAGACGATCGAGTTCTTGAATCTCCTATTTAAGAAAGCGCCCACGTTCGCGCAGCAGGCCATCCAGGAGAAATATAAATCGGGGAAGTACCTTCACGTCGCCACGTTAACGCCTAAAGACGATGAAATTAAATTCGAATGAGGGGGCAATAATCGTATTGCGCTATAGGAGATTAGTAACAATGACGACATATCACTAAGATGTTTGTTAGATATCTTGTAAGCGAGATTAGTGGCCATAATATGTCATTATTATTAATATTAGAAAACTAAAAAAAAAGTAAGTGCCATTTGTGTTGGCCATTTTATATTTATGATATACATTTTTATATTGTATTGTTTACTGAAACGCATGCCATGTTTTTGTTTTATTTTTTATACTCGAAATAATACATTTAAAAATAACATTCGATTAAAAAGTTTTTTCCTAAATTCCGATAGTACAAATTCAACGTAAGCCTCACCGTAAATATAAATATATTTTTTTTTAATTAAAATTTCTTGAAAAGATTGTAGTAGTTTACGAAGTAACAAAACGAAGAGGGTGAATTGAGGAATATAATTGAATTGACCGTTCCGTTCTAAAAAAAAAAGAAAAAAGGTAATCTATTGCAATGTATGTACAGTAATTTATTGTTAGTCTAAAATAGTTTAAGTATTTTTGTATTTTTATATATACATCTCGAAAAATAAATGCAATAAAATGTTTTTAAAATAAAAAAGAAAAAAATGTAGATTAGAAACCATTATTTTTTCTTGCATTTTGTAATTTTGGTTTTAATTTGCGCGGCTGTCGTTTTCGCAGCGATTAACTTTCGTTCCAGTGAATTTGATAATTATATAACTACGTGTTGTTGTCTCACACTTTTAGTTCAATGTGAATGCCATTTTAGTATTTTTAGTTTTTTTTTTTCCTCGAATCTTTTGTCTGTAAGTTATAATATGCAATAAACTTATTTTCCAAAGTTTTATATTATTTTATTCGTTAAAACTTTGGGGAAAACAAAAATAGCTTCGGTCACAACATAACCTTGAGGAATTCCCCCAAATATAAATGACTCTACCACAACCAGACAGATGGCACCCTTTGGAGATCAGAACTCTTCTCAGGGATAAGAGGAGATGGAGGAAGAAGGCTCAGAGGACTTTGGACCCACCGTATCCAGAAAACTGGATAGCAGGTCGCTCTGGATCAATATAACGGCGAGGAATGGTGGAAGAAGGTGTCTTCAGCATCGATGGAGGATGGTTCGGTTTGGGAGCTTGCAAAAGCTCTTAAGCGCAGCAAGTAAAAATCCAATGAGGTTGCACCACTTCATGACTCAAACGGCCTTGTATACGAGTCTTGGCAGACCATTTCCAGTCTTTGTTAAGATCTGCAAACCCGGAACCGCTCTCGATCTAGGTTATTTCATTTTGGCATGAAAGCATGCCACAATTGTGGCCATACCAAAAATGAACCAGAATTCCACTTTTCTGTGGAATCTCTCTCCTGTCTAAAATCGCCGAATCAATCATTCTCAACCGTCTCCAAGACAAGGTCTTCCTACATAAGATGCAGTATGAACAGTTCGGTTTTCGAGAGGGCCTGTTCGCGAAATTTCAGCTCCTCCATGTCGCGAAGGGAATCCACAATTTCTTTGAGTCCATGGGAGTGTGTTTCTTGATTTTCCATGCGCCTTTGACACCGTCTGGCATCGCAGACTTATTTACAAAACGGTGGTTGCGGTGTTAACACGAACTAAAACACTACTTCTAACGAGAAATCAATGGGGTAGATGGCATTGTAAGTCCTGTTATGTTCGTCTTGCATAAATTGTTGATGGAGAAGTGAAGGGGGAGAAGAAAGAGGTAAATCTGAATAAATCGGGTAAATCTAAAAATCTCAAACACCGCATTTGTTTGCATTTATAAGTTCTCGAAGCGAATTCTTACGATTCTTGCATTTTACTTATACTGCGAGTTCAAAAAGAACGTAACATGACACTTGTGCAACCCAATTTGCTATACGTATTTGTTGTGGTACCACTGCAGAGATGAACCCATGTTTAGTTTGTTTTTGTTTTATACTACAACTGTCACTGTTAATTCATGTCAAATTTATTTATCTTAGTTTGTATTTGTGTTAGTATTTCACTTCCATAGCATAACAAATCAGTTGTTTTAACAACTATTGTAAGTAATTTAATTGTATCAAAGGTAAATGTTGAAATTAATTAAAAAAAAAAGAATGGCAAGAAATGCATCTATAATATTTGTATTCTAATACATAGATATTTGAAAAAAACCCCATAAGTATTACAGGTTTCTATTCTATTCGTAAGTTCTTAGACTAATGAGTAGATGTCAGTCTCACTACATTAATTCTGCTAATTCGAAAAATATTTATAAACTAAAGTGCTCTGCTAAATAATACCTGTAAAATTGAGCAATTTTCGACTCAAATTTCAAATTTGAAAACTCTATCTAATTATTTTGACGTTTAACAAAATTTCGACTAAATCTACATATTGTAAACCAGTCTTTAGAGATGAATTTATAAACAGATCCGAAACCATTTTACAATGCAAAAATTAGTAAGACAGTTGTTTTTACCGCGTTTTACAATTTACTTGATGAGGTTTATGTTTTATGCAAATTAATAATTAGAAAGTATTAACAAGAATCTATATAAAAATGATATGATTTCAAATTACTAAATTAATTATGTTGTCAACTTTTTGTTTTCTTCTGTCGCCATCTATACGTACCACAAGTAATGTCTAGATTATATTTCGTATTTCTTTATTTTGAAAATTAGCTAAAGTATCGTTTATCTGAATTTATTAATCATCTTAATCGAACTCATTTATCTCAATTAAAAATAATAGAATAGGTGTTAATATTCATATTTACGTAATAATTTGCACGATAATCAAGCATGTGTAATACCTATAGAAAGACACGAAGATTACTGCCCTTCTTTTTTTAAATAAATTATCACATAAGATTTAGATTATATTACCCATTTAATTGTTTATATTAATTTAAATGCTTAATTTCATGGTAATTTATTATTGCCTAAGAATAAAATTGATATTCTCCCATATAAAATTGCGAGACATTCACGAGTTGATTGTGTGTCCTTTAAAATCAGTTGCACTTTTGAAACTCTCAAAATTTCGTAAAAGCTAAAAAGCTTCGAAAAAACTCGCACCGTGTAGAATAAACTTTCTCTTTCTTGCAATATTTTTACGTTTAGCTTTGGTGAAAAATACAACTCTTACGTCGACAAAAGGCTTGTTTGGGCTTGTTTTATACAGTTCTATCCGTATAGATTATTTATTTTTAATGAAAATCGTAAAGTTGAAGGTCTATACGGTTATAAAATGAGTGCGGAGAATTAATTTCCATTTTAAAATTTTAAATTAATCCCCGTTTTAAATCCAAGTTTCCACGATTGTTTTTTTTTGTAATTTTGTATACATATGTCACAATAAATTTGCGGCTTGAATTAATGAATAAACGTGAATTTTGTAAGCTTGTGTTTATTTTTACCGTGGAAAGAGTTGTGTTCCGAAAATTATCTATGAAAAAATGAGTTACACGTATGTGTTTATATACGAAATGGAAAGGTTATGTGTACCTTATCAGTAAACTTATTAGAACTGGCACTTTTACTAAACGACCACCACTCACATTAAAGAAAATGCACGAGTTACGACCACATTAAAGGATGAGAAGGAATATCAGAAGTTTATTGAAGACAGTCCTATTAGCGTTCCTCACTGTGATATGCACAGTAGTACTGTTTAGGTTGTTCAGAGGTGCAAAACAGATCGAATATGCTCAAAAACATAAAGATACCGTTATTTTTACACCGGTGAGTATTAATTTATAAATTAATTTAAATCTAATCTTGTAATGATTCTCCGAAAGGCCACTAACGAGAAGATCGACTGGCATAATTACGAATTAATCGAGAAGGATGTCGAACGGTCTGGTATCGGTGAGCAAGGCCAACCGGCACATTTAACAGCTAGTGATTCCGATAAGTACGATGATTTATATAAGGTGAATGGTTTTAACGCTAGTTAAGTGATAAAAAAATAGCATTAGATAGGGCTTTACCGGATATTAGAAATAAGGGGTGAGTATTAATTTGAATCCGATTAAAATAAAAATTACTTTACTTATATCCTAATTTTAGATGTAAGACTAAGAAATATTTAAAAAATTTGCCGACTGTGAGTGTTATCGTTCGTTTCGCAACGAACATTGGACGACTTTATTGAGGACTGCCCATAGTGTAGTGAACAGATCTCCGCCTCATTTATTGAAGGAAGTGATACTGGAATCGATGATTGTAGTACAAAAGAATTTAGTCGGAAGCCGTTAGACGATTACTTAGCTGCTAATCTTACTAAAGTACGGACTATACATTTGCCGGAACGTAGCGGTTTAATCAGGGCTCGTTTAGCTGGTGCACATATAGCGACGGGGGAGGTACTGATATTTTTAGATTCGCACACCGAAGCTAACGTTAACTGGCTGCCACCACTTCTAGGTGAGTTCGTTTATTCATACACCCTGCATTTTTTTTTTTTTTTTTTAATATTTATCAAAGATATGTAAATATTTTTCGAGAAATTTACTGGAAATATTTTTGTTCGTAATTCTCTTATATGGAATTGTTTTTAAGCGGAATAACTTGCATTGTTCCTTCTTATCAGTTTCTTTAAAATTTCCACAAGTATAGTTTCGCAATAATATTTATTTATGAATTTTCGCAATTGTTAAAACATAAATAAAATTAATTTATTGTATGAATAATACAAAGAAAGAAAGGGGGGCAAGAAAAACAAGAAATCGTGACAAAATTAGTTTATTTTGGATTAATTTTTAAACAAAGTTCGGATGTAATAAAATATATATTTCAGCGTTAAAAAAATGATTAATCAAGATAAAGATTAATAATATCTTTAGCATTTAATTCTAAATTGATAAAAAAAAATGTTATTAGGTCAGATAAGAATTTTTATCGGCGATGAAAATAATATTTGATCATGTGTAAAAATATATTTTAACCGACTAATATTACTCATAGGGAAATCACCTTTATTTAAAGTTCAATTTAAAGTTAATAGAGCTGAGTAATTTTTGGCTAAAAGTGAAAGTTACAATAACAAAAAAATTAATACCTACATAATGCAATTGATCGTTTTATAAGTAGTAAGTGTTAATAAAGTATGGAATGTATAGTTTTTTTTTTCTGAAACTGAATATACTGTCGTTCAAGTATATTTAAACGCTTTATTCATGTTCTTAGAAAATATTCAGATCAAATTTCTGACTTCTATTCCGGTTTTTACCACTTTCAGCCTATTTCGTTTTTCTTCCTTTTTGTCTTTTTTTGTCCAATCTTTTTTCTGCTTTATAATTTACAATCTGAGAAATAACTGGTCCTCTTAAATCCTTTTTTTGTTGTCATTTGTTTGTATTTCCTTCTTTTTTTTTTCCTCTATACCTTTCTTTGTTTCTGTCTTTTCTGTTTTTTTCAATGTTTGTGATCCTTTTGTTGCCATTTTTCTGCTGTTCTTTGTCTGTCTTTTCCTAGACTTTTTATTTCTTTCTCTATATCTTTCTCTTTTTTTCCGTTTTTCCTCATTTTTTTTCTGCTTTTTTTATCCTTGTCTTCCGTTCTTTGTTTTTTATTCCTTTTAATACTTTTCCTTTTTTCTTTTTTTTTGTTTTTTTCTGTATTTTTAAACCTTTTTTCTATCGTTTCGCTTGTTTTTCAATCTTTTTCCTCCTTTTTCTCCCATTTTCTGCCGTTTTTTCTGTTCGTTTGTTTGTCTGTCTTTTTTCCCATTTTTTTATTGCCCCTTTGTCTGTATTTTTCCACCTTTTTTATTGCCCTTTCCTGTGTTTTTTCAATTCTTCTGTTCTTTTTCGCACGTTTTCTGTCTTTTTATTTTTTTTCTGTCGATCTTCGCTCTCTTTTCTCTGCCTTTTTCCTCTTTTTTTTCGATCCTTTGTTCTTCATCTGTTCCAGTCTTTTTTTTCTGTACTTTTTTGTCCTGTCTGCCGTCCTTTGCCTGTCTTTTTCCTCTCCTTTTTTACCCTTTCCCTATATTTTTCTCATTCTGTTTTCACCTATTTTTACTGTATTTTTAAACCTTTTTTGCTGTCTTTCTCTGCTGTTCTTTGTCTGTCTTTTTCCTAGCCTTTTATTTCCTTTTCTCTATATCTTTCTCTTCCTTTCCGTTTTTTTTTCTACATTTTTCTTTTTCGACCCATTTTCTGACTTTTTCTGTCTGCTTTCTGTCTTTTCTGCTATCCCTTGCCTTTTTCCTGTTCAACTTTATTGCACTTTATCAGTCTATTTTTCTGCCTTTTCTGTCTTTTTTCTATTTTTTTTTGTCTCTTTTTTTTTACTTTTTTGTCATTGTCTGTTTTTTCTATTCCTTTTCGATCTTTTTCTGTACTTTCCTTTTTCATTTTCGACATCTTTTTATCTTTTCTGGCACTTTTCAACATTTTGCTTTCTACCTCTGATGTTTTCTTGATTTCCTTGTCTGCCTTTTTCTTGTGCTTTTATTGCTCTTGCTTTCTGTCCTTTTTGTGTGTTTTTCATTCATTTTTCTTGACCTTTTTTCGCCCTTTATCGGTCTGTTTTCTTCTTTTTTTAATGTCTTTTCTGTCCTTTCTTTGTCTTTACTAGGCCTTTTTCTATCCATTTTCTGTTTTCTGGATTTTTTGTTGTCTTTTTGTCCTGTTCCTTTATTGCTCTTTTCTGTATCTTTTTTGGCCATTCCTGTAGTTTTCTATATCTTTTCTGTCATTTCTTTTTCTCTGTTCTGTATCTTTTCTGTCCTTTTTTGTCTCTGTTCTGTATCTTTTCTGTCCTTTCTTTTTCTCTGTTCTATATCTTTTCTGTCCTTTTTTGTCTCTGTTCTGTATCTTTTCTACCGTTTCACTTTCTTTTTTTGCCCATTTCTACCTCTTCCTGTCTTCTTCTGCGCTTTTTTTAATTTTTTTTGATGCTTTTCAATTCTTTTCTTGTTGCCGTTTCTTTAACTATTCTTTTCTTGCCATTTCATCTATTATTTTCTATGTTTTTCTGAGTTTCTATCCTTTTTCAGCTTTTCGTTGCCCCTTCCTATATTTTTTGTTCTTTTTACTGCCTTTTTCCATCTTTTTTCTGCAAATTTCTAGCTTCTTTCTGTCGTTTTTGTATCTTTTCCTTATGTTCTATTTTTCTGAACTTTTTCCCTTAATTCTGTCTCTTCTTTGCCGCTCCTCTACTTTTTCCTGCGCCTCTTTGCTCGCTTTTTGTTCTGCTTTTATTTTCAATTTTTTCTGTAATTTCTGCCCTTCTCTATTTTGCCTTTTATTTTCAGTTTTTGCCATTTTCTATATTTTTCTGCCATTATCGATCTTGTCTCTATAACTTTCTGTATTGTTTTTGTCATTTTTTATCTTTTTGCCCCCATTTTGTCTCCGTTTTGCGCTTTTGCTACGTTGTTTCATTTTTTTTACATCTTTTGATCTTTTTCATTTCAGTTCTGGCTTTTTCTCTCTTTTTTTTTGTGTTTTATCGGATATTTTCTGTCTTTTTCATGTTTTTGTTCTGTCAAACACTAGAAATTTTGGTCGTTAAGTGCTAATATTCATACCTACTATTAAAACAAATCTTCAATGTAATACAGATTAAAGTCATTGTTTAAAAACAAACGTTTCTTATATTTCTGATGCATCCTTTGTTAGGCACCCTATTTATACTTTTTATTCAGCTATGCATTCTTCTTTATACAATTTACAAAACATTTGACATATTGACTTACCAACACATAAAACTTTGTGCTATACAATGTATAAATTAACGTAATAGTATACTAGATCCGCATCACTGCGATTCTGTTATGCATTGTATTTAAATAACAGCACATTATGTAACACTAATGACCTTTTTTATATACATAGTAAATCTTCCTTATTATGCGAAGCGTAACAATAATATTGTAATTCATACAATGAAGCGATTTGCATAATACTCAAGGATTTTCTCTTTTCTTTTTGTATCATCTAAATACCGTATAAACGAAGAATGCGTCCTTCAAGGACGTCCGATACTATAATAGAAGAATTCACACTAATTCTAGTACCCCATTTCAGAACCGATTGCTCAAAATTACAAGACTTGCGTATGTCCTTTCATCGACGTCATACAATACGAAACGTTCGAATATCGCGCTCAAGATGAAGGCGCAAGAGGTGCCTTCGATTGGGAACTGTTCTATAAGAGATTACCGCTGTTGCCTGAAGATTTGAAACATCCAACGGAGCCCTTTAAGTGAGATCATTTTCCAAAAACATTTTTTCGATTTTTTAAAATGATAATTGCGATTTTAGGAGTCCGGTTATGGCTGGAGGTCTCTTCGCTATCAGTCAAAAATTCTTCTGGGAATTAGGAGGATACGACGAGGGCTTAGACATCTGGGGCGGCGAGCAATACGAATTGAGCTTTAAGATTTGGATGTGCGGCGGGCAAATGTACGACGCCCCTTGTTCGCGAGTCGGACATATTTATCGGAAATTTGCGCCGTTTCCAAACCCCGGAAAAGGGGATTTTGTTGGAAGGGTAAGTGTGGTTCTTCTGGGTAATGTTTTGGGCCCTTTAAATTTATTTATTTGTATTATAAAATAGAATTATAAAAGAGTCGCTGAGGTGTGGATGGATGAATACGCTGAATTCATATATAAAAGGAGGCCGAAATATCGCAGTATCGATCCTGGTGATTTATCGATCGGTTTGGGTATCCGCGAACGATTGAAATGTAAATCTTTCAAGTGGTTCATGGAGACGATAGCTTTCGATCTGCCGTTGAAATATCCGCCGATAGAACCGGATGATTTCGCTTACGGGGAGGTTAGTCTTGATGACAACAATTTGGTTTAAAATTAAAATTAATTGTTTGAATATATTTTTTTTAGATTAGAAATTTGGCAGCTCCTGAATTCTGTGTCGATACTGAATTTAAGGAAAGGGATCAGGAGTTCGGTTTGCAAGAATGCATTAAGGATAATAAAAAGAAAGGCGAGCAAAACTTCACTTTAACTTGGCACAAAGATATTAGACCGCACGGGAGGGGGATGTTGGGATGTCTCCGATTACAGGGATAAAGGGAAAGTCGTTTTATATCCTTGTCACGGAGGGAAAGGGAATCAATATTGGAAGTATGATATGGTAAGCGATTCTAATTTAATTTAAACTTGATGAAATCATAACATTATTGTTTATTTAAAAAATAAAGGACAAACAGTGGCTGATTCAAGGCGGGAACGCCCGGTGTTTAGATTGCGATCCGGGACAGAAGAAAATCTACGTTACGAAGTGTGATACGGATTCTAAAACGCAGAGATGGCGCTTCGAACACGTCGATATGAAGTTGCTAGCGAACTGGGAGAATATCGGACCATCGTGAGGGATATTTTTGTTCGGAGAATGCGCAATTTGTACTTATTTATCACATTTTTTTTTATACGCACATTCTACATACATGTTGTACAATTTTTACTATTCTAATTTTAAGATGGTAGTCTAAACTGAAAGTAACTAAATTTAGTTACTTTTTTTATAGTAGTACCACCTTAAAATACCCCGCGAAATTGAAGAATTATTAAGTGGGTTCTTATTATTATATTAGTTGGTAAATCAAAAAAAAAAGGAAAAGGAAATCATTCCCCAGATATATATCGTCACTGTGATAATAGCATTCTTTTTTATATATATTGTACGAAATAATAATGATGATACGTTCAGTAGAGTGAGTGAGGAAATTTAAAATAATAATACGTACACCATTTTATCATTGTAAATTATGAAATACATCTAAATGAATGATTAAAGTAAATACATCTGTTCTTTTGTTTTATTTTTATTTTTTTTTAGCCTAGCATACCGAGAAAGTGCCGAAACGTAAGTTAAGAACAGTATAGGTCCTAAAATCGAGCCTTGCGGAAGGCCTCTGTTCATATCGCTTATGTTTAACCTCTTTCTTGCCTGTTTCTGTCCCTGTTCTGTCTCTTTTCTTCCATTTTCCATCTCCGTTTTGTCTCTTTTCTGTCATTTTTTTGCTCTCTTCCTCTATTTTCTGCCTTCGATCCTTTTTCTGCAATTTTCTATGCTTTTTTACTCTTTCTGTCCTAGTTTCGCTTCTTTTCTGTCCTTTTTGTATCTTTTTTTTCTCTATCTTGCCTTTTTCTGGTCCTGTTTTGTCCTTTTCTATCTCCATTTTGTCTCTTCTGTCATTTTGTTGGTGTTTTCAATTTTTTTGGCCTTTTTTTGCTCTCTTGCTATCTTCGATTTTTTTCTGCGATTTTCTATCCTTTTTTATTCTTTCTGTTCCATTTTCCATTCCGTTTTGTTGTCATTTTTTTGCTCTCCTTTTTGCCTTCGATCCTTTTTCTGCAATTCTTCCTCCACTCCTTCTGTCCTAGTTTCGCTTCTTTTCTGTCCTTTTTGTATCTTTTTTTCTCTTCTTGCCTTTTTCTGATCCTGTTTTGTCCTTTTTCTATCTCCATTTTGTCTCTTCTGGTTAGTGTTTTCAATTTTTTGTTGCTCTCTTGATTTTTTTTTTCTGATTTTCATTTTTTTATTCTTTCTGTCCTAGTTTCGTTTCTTTTCCGTTTTTTGCTCCCTCCACCGCATTTTTTTGTTCCTTTTTGTCTCCTTTCTTCCTTTTCTATCTCCATTTTCTTCCTTTTTGTTGCTGATTTTAATTTTTTGCTACAATTTTCTATCCTTTTCCTTTTTTCTACCCTCTTTCTGTTCTAGTTTCGCTTCTTTGCTGTCCTTTTTGTATCTTTTCTCTCTCTCTATTTTGCCTTCCTTCTGTCCCTGTTTTGTCTATTTTTTCCTTTTTCTATCGCCATTTTGTCCCTTTTCTGTCTGTTTTGTTGCCGCTTTTAATTTTTGTGACCTTTTTTTGCTCTCTTCCTCTATTTTCTTCTTTCGATCGTTTTTTGCAATTTTCTATCCGTTTTTACTCTTTCTGTCCAGGTTTCGCTTCTTCATTCTGTTCTTTTTGTATCTTTTTTCCCCTCTATTTTGCCTTTTCCCATCTCTGTTTTGTCTCTTTTCTTCCGTTTTATATCTCCATTTTGTCTCTTTTCTGTCATTTTTGTTGTTTTTAATTTTTTTATCCGTTTTTTTGCTCCTATATTTTCTTCCGGCGGTCCTTTTTTTGCAGTTTTCTATCCTTTTTTATCCTTTCTGTCCTAGTTTCGCTTCTTTTCTGGCATTTTCTATTTTCCTCTGTCTTTCTGTCTTTTTTTTGTCTTATCTTACCGTTTTCAGTCTATTTTTTTGTATTTTTGCTACTGTCTATTGTGTTCGACACTTCAACGCCCCACACTCCATTCAATTCAGATGCAACTTGCGTCATCAGCATACTAATTAAGAAAGTGCCGAAACAAGATGAAACAAGGCCGTTGACGTAATATAAAAACAGCATAGGTCCTGAAATGGAACTTTGAGGAACGCCGTTGATTTCTAACTATTTCTTATCCCTTTTTACCCCTTTTCTATATTTCTTGTCCTTTTTTCCCCTAGCTTCTGTCTTTGGTTCCATCTTTTTCGATCTGTCTTCCGTCTGCCCATTTCTGTCTCTTTTATGCCTTTTTTGTTTGAAAAGTACGGCAACTTTTTAAATTGAGTCTGTAATATGAAGAATTTTGCGGTCTACTTTCGCAAAAACAAGTACATACAAGTATTCTTAAAGATGTAGTTTTGAAGTTAATTGAGGGATTAAGTTTCATCCGGCTAAAATACCATATTTTATGTCTACAAGGTTTAGCATCTGCTGTATTTGCTGATATAATGTAAAAAAGTAGTGAGTAATATTCTCCTAACATTATTCAGCGCTTGTAGCTTGTGATAAACGCTATTTATAATCAAAAATATATTTAAAAAATGGTACAGAGTGAACAAAGTCAAGTGAAGGGTGAATCATCTAAAATTTTCAGTTGGGAACACTGAGTAATTGGCAGCAATCATAGCGCGAACTAACTTGCATATAAATTGTTTTGACAGATTCTATAAACGTTATGTATACTACGTCAACAATCTACAAAATGACGGCAAACGAACAACCAAATGACAGAAAGCACATATTTGTTCAGTGTAGCCAACTGTAAAATCTAAAAATCAAGCGAACCAGGGATTTTTATGCTACCACTACACTTCACTTGAGATTGCTTGCATTGTACATAGAGTTGATTATTTGTATATACTTCAACAGAAAGTACTTATTTTACTGAGTTCGTAATGATTGCTCATTCTCTTACGAGTTCAGCTTAAAGTACCTAAAAAACGATCTAAAAAGTGCTATTTTTAGGTTATGTACAAGAAGTGTTTTGACAGTTCTCTGAAAATTTTAAGTTGGTAGTTTGAGATTATACCGGTACTGCATTCAGTATCATAAATATAAAGCGGCAATTTTAAAATGATGTTCTTATTACAAAAAGGAATAAAATGAAATTTTCTTTCATCATTTTTTGCAGGGATATATGCAGCTGATAGCTTCGCTTATATACTTAACTTTTAACATAGTAACGTGTTAATATTATTACAATAAAATAAATTTGATTATTTGGCGTTAATCTACTCTGTAAATTGTGTCCTTGTCCACCGTATTCACGGTTTATATTTTAGCAAATAATGTATAGAATGTTCTGGATAATATTATAATAAAGCTCTTAATAAAAAAAGTACTTATAATAAAAAAATGCACTTTTAATTTGTGATAAATTATAAGATAAAAACAAGGTTATTATTCAGACTTAACATATTTTTTTATTGTATAAAATCTAAATTTAAAAACAACATAATCACTACAGTTCACGTAATAAATATTTATTCCACTAAAATTTTTTAAAAAATTGCGGTCGATAACCCTCACTCCGCCTAGAGGGCGTGTTAGTCGCATTGTTAGGTAATGCATATAAAAACTTCACTTATTTGGATGATATGTTATTCTATTTAAAATCAACGCGAGTGTCAGTGTTTCGATTTAAACAATACTTCCATATCATTAACAAAACATCCGCCTTACAACCTAATATTTCGGTGAGTCGTAATTTTACGAATTCAGTACCAAAAATGGACGAATTAAGCTTGTCATTAATGTCACGACAATTGGCGCCACCTTTGAAAACCGGTCGCTACAAAGGGCAAGCCGGTAGGATAGGAATTTTCGGTGGATCTCTAGAATATACAGGAGCTCCCTATTTTTCTGCTATAACGGCTTTGAAAGTGGGCGCCGATTTAGTTCACGTGTTTTGTTGTAAAGATGCCGCCACGGTGATTAAATCGTACAGCCCGGAATTAATCGTTCACCCATTATTGGACGTCGAAGATGCTGTTAATAAAATCGAACCGTGGTTGGATAGGTTGCACTTATTAATTATAGGACCAGGATTGGGTAGGGAACCGTCGATTTTTCAAGTGATAGAAGGAATTATCGAGGTCGGAAAAAGGAAACAGAAACCTTTCGTTATCGACGCTGATGGACTGTTTTTAATATCGGAGAAACCGAGTATCCTGAACGATTTCCCGTCACCGGGCGTTATAATCACGCCGAACGTCATGGAATTCAACAGGATATTCGGATTTGAATCGAAGCCGAGCATAGAAGATCCGAACGTGAAAAATAGATTCGATTGTTGGGGGAATTTCGTTACGGTTTTACGTAAGGGCGGCGAAGATACCATTATGGATTACGCCAAACAGATATCGTTATCTCTGGGCGGTTCCGGGAGAAGATGCGGAGGTCAAGGTGATATACTTTCAGGTGCCTTAGGAATTTTCTACGCGTGGGCTTTACTACACAAATTGGATGTGTGCGTTCCTCACGATGATAGGGCTATGATAGCGTGTTACGCAGCTTGCAAACTGACCAGGGAATGTAATACCATAGCGTTTAAAAATTGGGTAGAAGTATGGTCGCTAGTGATATGATCCAGGAGATTCACGGCGTTTTCGAGCAGTACTTCGAGGTTAAATGATTGACGGTGTTCTCGGTGAAAGCACGATAATTAAAAATGCAATCGGTTTATATATTTATCTACTCTACTACAGGAAACACTGAAATATTTTATATAAACAAATATGTTTTGTAATACAGCTGATGTTTTGATCACAATCACATAATGTTTTAAAGCATTTAGTTTGTTTTTCTGTTTTTTTTGCATTTAGTTGCTGCAATAATGGTTTTCGTACCGATTTATTTTTATTTACTTGAACAAATGTGTTTTAAAATGAATTTATATTGTATAAAAAGAGGTGTAATACTCAATACTGTATAAATAAATTTTATGAAATTGTGTAGTTTTCGTCTTTTATTCGAATATATTACAGTTGGAAGCAAAAAGAACTATTATAGAACAGTTTTCTGTCATAGCTTTAAAGTTATCTGTTAACTGTCAAAATTGACAGCTTTACAATTGATTCCCAATAGGTTACAGGAAACTTTAAATAAATACGGCAATATTATCATAAATTGTTCATATTTTATATAAAAATGACATTTTTGTACTCTCCTATCAAAACCTGTCATTTCACGATTCGATTTGCGTGCGTAAAAGGTCACTTTAAACACGAGTGCGTAAAAGTAAAGTTGGTACTTCCTGGAACTTGATTAATTTAGTGACATTTTAAAATCATAAATCCCTAACCTTAATAATATGGTCATAAACGATAACGTACAAAAAATATTGTACAAACTTCGTGCGTGAAACATTTCGCGAATTCGTGTCCATAAAGCGCTCGCCTCCGGCTCGCGCTTTAAACTGGTCACTCATTCGCGAAATATGATTTCACGCACTTGCTTCGTAAATAACTATTCTAAATAATGTTGGATATTAACAATATGTCAGGTACGTTAATGATTTTAGAAAATGGTTGCATCCAGCAGAAGCCAACCGTTGAGAGCGGTTACATAGCACTCTACATTGATATCCATTCATTTTAAGAAAACAGTAGTTAGCGCTGCGATCGGCGACCGTATCACACCGAAAAATTTTTGTGTTTGTAAAATCAATCATATTAACCACATACCTATAACAAACATTTTGTGTCATCTTAATTGCAAATATAAATTGTAAGCCATTGGCTTTTGTCAACTACTAATACGTTTTCCCTTGAGGATTTTTTTGATGAACCACCAGGAATGTTAACATTTCGACCAACTACCTCGTCGTTACTCATGCTTGTATCAAACCTGAAACGCCTGAACTATGAATCTCATATAATTAACATTGAAAAATAGCATTAGTAAAACATTACCTGAACTTATTTAAAATAACCGATGATTTAGCTGTAATAACAACTGTTTTTAGTCAAATTTGTATATAACACAACAAAATACAAAGAGAAACTATCAATGAAAATACCAAGCAATACACAATACTAAACAATAAAACAGTGATTTTTTCATTTTCTCCAACTTAAATTCGATATAAAGGTAGGATTTTTATTGTGGTGTAAACGTGGCTGGGCTATCAGCCAATCAGAATCCAAGAAATTATTGCCTATCTTACCTAACACTGTTTTCTTAACGTGAATGTAGCCAATGCTACATAGAGAACTCTCAATCGTTATCTGAGAGCTGAAGTTATCTTTTGCTCTTATCGATGAACATTTTAAAGAAATTTGATTAATAAAATGTTCTTGCCGAGGCTCTATTTAGTGCATCTTGTGTTACTAATTCAACAGAAAACAGACTGTCAACAAGTGTGACATGCCACAAGCGCTACGTTCACCGGGTTAATTCCGCTTTGATAGCTGAACAGATTTCATATAACGATTTTGACACATCTATAATGACATTTACGTCAAATTGACGCGTTGGTTGTACTGATGCATAAAGGGATCAGCCGTGGCCGCAGTTGTTGATATTGAGGTTACAGAGGTGTGTGTGTGTTACAGTCTGTGTTGTATTTATTGAAACGTTTTCATTTAATATTGAAAGTAGTAATAGTGGATCTGTTCGGATTCGTTAAGTGAATATGAAGTGTGCTTGTGTTCCATCAGTATCTGATGGATCTAATCATTTGATGCTGCAAAGGTGTTGGGAATCGTCTCCAGTTGGTGATATTGATGACCATGCTCAGTTAAGAAGGTAAGTGTTACATACAGGATTATAATTGCTTGTATATAATTAACAGCAACATAGCCTCACAATATGAAAATAATAATGTTAGATTGAGAATATAAATAATACACAAATAAATAATTCTACGTGGAATTTACTAAAATAATTCAGTGGCTTTTACCTCGACTGTAGTATAGTTTACGAGAATTCAATAAAATGCATTTTTAGTATGTCAACTGTCATACAAATTAGTGAAATTAGATTGGCAATAGTATATTGTGTCGCAAGAGTAGAAAATATGCTTCAACATCTCGAAGCGAGGACTGCTAAAAACTGTGACTTGGTTTTTTGCAACGTTTTTCATCTACCATTAATATTTTCAAACTTCGAGTTGAATACAGACTGAGCCAATAAGATTGAGGACAAGTTGAATTTCCCACTTTTTATTTGTTGTCGTAGGTTGGTCACAATGACTGTAAAACATTCGAACACGTATATCATAGTTCGCTCGTATTTGGAGGTGTTTGGCATTGTTATAAATAATTTTGTTCTATCCATTTTTCCTTCAGTTTCTTCTGCGTTGTGTCGAAAGAAAAGTACTTAATAATGAAAAATTAAACATTGGAGGTTATGTGAGTCACCCAGATGCAAAAGTGTGTACCTTATATGACTCATGACAACTCATTCTGAGATAATTGCGAAAAACTGTTTGCTGTTGAACCATCTGGTGTTCTGTCGTGATTATTTTACTGAAGATAGTATTGGACTCCCATAACAAATCGGTCCAATATCCTTCATCATATCATTCAGATTTACGAAAATATTGTAATGAGAAAAAATCATATACCTACACATTTTTGCAGTCGACGTAATATATTTGGGTGCTTTTTGCCACAAAACCATTAATATATTCATGTAGTTTAATTAAATTTTTAATGTTAGTACAAAAATAAACAAGAAATACTGATAGAAATGCAACAAATTTATGATAATAGCATTAAATTCTCATGTCAAGTTATGATCGGACTCCTCTTCAGTTTCTGAACCATGTTGATCAATAATCTTATAGAACTCCAATTGAGGATCTTGTCTCCAATCATATCCATAGTGCTTCTTCAACAAAGAATGTATGCTCGTATGCTTGATTTGTCTTCTTTGAGCCTGTTTTCAATATTCAACCGTTTTGCCTGAAATTGTTCAAATTTCTTATTTATTTTTTTCTCAGAATGCCTTGGCTTACACACAGATCGGACCGATAATGTACCTCACCTCTTACTTTAATAGAAGATTGAGCTTTTGAGAAAATGAATCTTTTCGATGGATTAAATTTGAAGTGCCATTGTCTAGGAACTTTGGTAAACTTCTTAGTTTCTGCTTTCCAATCGAATATTCCTCAAACTTATTGGGTCACTCTGTAGATGTTTAATTTAAAATTTAAAGTCAACAATTATGTGAAGTATCAAAAATATGCAAACATGGCGGCCGACTAGCTTCCGCATTCTAGTGAGAAACGTCAAAACCGAGAAATGTCAAGTTTGGCGTTAGGTGGTCTTAGGTTTGCAAATAGATATTTTCTCCAGATATTTAGAGATTTTTCGCTTTTCTAACTGACATTTGGGTCATATTTACATTGTGGCGTTTGATTGGCAATGATTTGCTCTGAGAAATTTGAAATGCAAGTAATTACATTTCTTATACATCCTATAAATAATTTGACGTTTCTCGATAGACTACCGGAAGTTAGTCGACCGCCATTTTTGTATGCTGTGACACTCGACATAATTGTCGAGCTTTAATCTTTAATTACAAGAATTAAAAAGCCAGAATAAACATTTAGTAAATTAAAAAGGTGTTTTATACTCAAACAAAACAAAAACATCGGTGTCCTAAGACTTCATTACATTAAAAGAAAACAACGGGACGCATGCCGCTTAAAATGACAACGCTTATTTACTTTGAATTTATCAGAATCGAATTATGATGTCGGCTGAACGCTAATTTTACATTAACATGTTTTTAATAGTGAAGCGAGAAGCTTTCCCGTGGGTCCCTTTTTGAACATCTAAAAAAAAATAAACCTCCATTTTCGAGTGCATATCCCCGGGCGTGTTTTATCGCTTACACAATTCGCGTGCACAATAAAAATATCATTAAGCTCCTCCGCAAATCGCCAGTTCCGTTGGAAGTTTTGGGGCTGTAATGTGTTTAGTACCGCTGTTATTGTCGCCGGTAAAAACGAATTAACGATTCCAGAATCTGAACGACCTTTTTTCTCCTCTAAGGAAACGTTGTATTAATTTTTTTCTTCTACTTCTTTTATTGTTATAGATATATTAAACAAAAAATTAATTTCACTTATTACACTCACTCTAGATGCATGAACATACCTTTTTAATCTAGCTTAACACACTGTCTGTGTTAAGAGAGAAGCGGAAACTTAAACCATAAACTTAAATAATGTCGCCGCTAAGTTTAACGTAAAACAATCTTCTCTCAGCTCCCGTTACGGTGTGCGAGAACGTGAAAGGAACTATAAACCTACAATGCACACATTCATACATCCATACGTATATACGATATAACAGTCGCCGGAGTTTGCCTTCCTCAGTAAATAACAGTAAAGAAATTAAAGCGACATGACGGAGCTATACACAAACGTCGACGCTGTAGTACCACCACGCCAGGCACTGGGAAAACTCAAATTAAAAACACCGAACTTGTCCCGAACAATACGTCATCCAATTTTACCTCGGCGTGCGGAGGAGGCTGCTGTTATACGCGTTTATGCCGTCGAGGCGCACAGCGCTTGAAATTAAAACATTTTTCCTCTCGTTTCTCCTATGCCCCGTGTCCCATCCGCTATGGCGGCGGTTCCTGTTTTATGTGGCTGGCACGAAACTCGTCCAACATTAATTATGAGAGTTTGGTGTAAGGGGGTGAATGAACAACAATCTTCAACGCGCTAGAAATAAATAAAAAAGAGCCAAGGAGGAAAGGAGAACAAATCTGACAAGCTTAAAAATAGGTTCATCATTGTTATTGCTTTCGCTTCGTTCTCGGTTTACGTCTCCCGTATTAAATGTAGTTTTTTCCCTCTTGTTGAATTGAAATTGTTTTAACGAAACATATCGTGTGTCTTGATAAACTAAGAAAGATTATTACAATCATCTCTAAACTTATGTCGCCCCTTATATCGGTTGTCTTTTATATCGGCCGCCCCTTATATCGGCCGCCCTTTATATCGGTCGCCTCTGCGTTGCTATGACCTTGTATTAAAGGAAATTGTACACGTTATCTAATCTAAACTATACAATAGATGTCAAGGAGTCTACGATCCGAACTGCCTGCTTCCTTCTTACAGTGAAGCATGGAAGGAGCTTCGTTATGATTTGAGCGGCTATATCATGGTATTCAGCAGGTTCCATCATTTATATCATTGGTCGGAATACTGCGAATTAATATCTCGACATTCCTGCCAGCCTCTGCTCAGCCTAAAATGTTCAGTCTTAGTTTGAAGAGCATCAGGATATCATCAAGCATCTTCCATTGATGGCACAATCGCTTGACCGTAAAACAATTGAACCACCACATTATATGGGGAGTTTTAGAGCAGCGATTGAGAAGCAGATTTTTAGCGTCAACATCATTGATACGCAATTTTATTGGGGGATGGTTTGTTACAAGAATGGGACAACCTTCCACTGAAAACTATTTAGGAACTCCACACCAATCTATTCCGCGAAGAATTAGCGCTGTTCTGCAAGCAAATTATTTTTACTATTTTTAATACTTAGATCGTGCCTTAATAAGTTTTGACGTAGGATTGCATTCTCTAAGGGAAACAATTTAGAGAGATTATTTGCATTTGCAGTTTTGGATAACTTCCTAAAGAAAATCTTATCATCACATCATCAGCAATTCCTACAATGCACTGTGGTGCCACCTGGTGCTATATTTTGTTCTTCGAAGTGAATAGTTTTGTGTGATAGGTACCATTAGTGCTTATAAGCTTATATTTGGACAATATTTTTGCAAAATTGGACGTCATCAAATAAATACAGTGTGACTATACGGATATTATTCTACAGGGTAACATAGCCTCAAATATTAAGTGACAGTTCGTATATTTATTCATTACCATACAGATAATCTCCAAAAATGTCGTCTAAACGACGATTGAGATATGAGGAGATGGTGCACTTGGCCGAGCATCTATCGGACTGGACCTGAGTCTTGGCCTGCGAGTGACAACAACAAATCCAGGATATTGAACTAGTTGTGTAAACTGAATAAGTCGAGGGAAATGTACCTGCTGAAGAAGTACCTGCTAAACCCCAGCCTGACCCATGCACCTCACGTTCAGCTGCAATGCGCAAAAAAGACGTAACGAGTTCATGACGCAAAATGAACTAACTCCCAAAGAAAAGATTGGTGGGTGGAAAGGGGTCCAATTTCTAACTCCGAACATCAAGTCGTTTGAGAAAATAGTTAAAGATGTAGTTGAGCTAATACTTTACTAACTGTTTGAAGAAATGGTTGAGTTCACAAATTTGTATGACATATAGAGCATCAATCCATCTTGGCATCCATTTGCTGCCCATTTCTTATTTTATTACCTTTTTTTTAGAACCTTTTAGTCAACTGACGACATGTCCCAACTCCTGAACGGGGGTTGGTAACTCTTCATAAATGCAAATAAATCACACTTTCTAGTACTACAGTTTCAGACTTTTTCTCTGAACCAAAATAAATAGTGTCCGAAAGGGTTAATAGATTCGCGAAGTTGTCAAAAATCTACAAAAATGATTGACCATTTAATGACCACTCTTGACCATCAGTGATTTAAGTTGATCACCTTTTGCTCAGGCTACAGCCGCTATAGATATATTTAGGAGTTCCATGGTAAAAATGCCAGGAATTGAATACGATTTACTATCGTTTGACCATATTTGATCACCTTCTACATTTACTAAATTTCCAAACAAATAATGTTTTAATTTACAGGATAGGATTGACTATCGTTTGACCAGCAAATGATTTTTTTGTAAACTCAAAAACAATCACAAAAAATTACTGTTAAACTTGAAAGCGGTATGGTTGTTGTTTCATTTTTCTAAACCACAAAAAATTTGAAGATTGTCGTTTGATCACCGGTTAATTTCTATCCGATTTTGAAGTTACAGAGTTTTCAACGTTCATCGCACTACTTTTCACAAACTTCGAGAGGTGGTTCGACGCTGAAAATGGTACAATTTGTTGCCTCATCTCTTTAGGCCAGAGAAAATCATTGTTTGGCAAGTTGGGACAAAAATTAGTCAATGGGTAATCAGACGATGATTTTAATAATCGATCTCCGGTGAAATGATTTGTGGTTTCCTGAGATCGAGGACCTTTCCTGTCTTGTTCGATGCAACTCCAATTCGTAAAGTTGGTAAAAAAAATTCTTTCATTTTTGTGATTATCATTGAATCTTCACAAAATTATATTGGTGGTTAAACAATGTTAATCCTTCTAATAATTCAATCAAGAAATGGTTTTTCCGTAATTTTTTTGTCATCCCAAAAAATACATATTCTAAACACATGATAAAATTATCTAATTTAGTCTAATAGCCTATCTTTTATT
This sequence comes from Holotrichia oblita, assembly GCA_023690525.1. Classification (NCBI taxonomy): domain Eukaryota; kingdom Metazoa; phylum Arthropoda; class Insecta; order Coleoptera; family Scarabaeidae; genus Holotrichia; species Holotrichia oblita. The sequence continues at coordinate 8,000,038 of CM043018.1, forward strand.
GTGATTGCAATGGGAAATACCACAATTTAGGAAATGATATATCATATAAACAACGTTGTAATCAATATAAACACCTTTGCTTTGATAATAAATAACATTATATGTATGTATTTAATATAATAGAAGGATATTTGTTACCGCAATGTCCAGGTCGTACATCACATAGATAATGACGCGATAATGACATGTAGAATATCAAAAACGTTACCGCGAAAAAGCATGTATGATTTGGTACGAGCTAAATATAACCCATACACATATGTACGTGAATTCAGCCACATTGAACTCTTGTAATCAATACTGATGCCAAATTAACCGTAATTAACGGTGTATAAAGCTTTTAATATACAAAATACGATGTTTAAATTTGTTTGTGTACTGCCATTCAAATTAAATCAAATTTCTATTTGGAGAAAATGTATTGATGTGAATTGATGCAACGTACGGTTTTATTGCATTATATAATTAATTTTATTGTGTGTCTATATCTGCTCTTTATCATATTTAACTTGTCAACAATAGCAGAGCACATAGTATATTTTTGAAAAAGGCGTCTTTTACTAGTATAAGAAATTCTTAAAAAATGAAGCATGAAGTGAGAGTTAACGCCCTAGATAGATCTTTCCAATACAAAGGCACTACTAAACGCAAATTCATAGAGCGAGACGAGCGACACCCTACAATCACCCGCAATATAGCCGCAGAGCTATATTTTGGGACCTCTCTTACTCAAAGATTCTACCCTTGTGCCCGTAAATGCTCCCCAAGCTTTGAGCATCGAACTTCTGATATACGATATATGGGGTGATCAGTTTGCCCGTAACCATCAGTATCTTTATATTTTTAAATGGGTCACCCTATATACGAGGGAGCGTTTTTATATTCGCGGAATGGGGGATAAGGGGTGGAAATAAAAAAACCAAATTGTTTTTCTTTTTCAATATATTCACCTGCAAGACGGATACATTTTTCACATCTTTCAATTAATTTATTTATACCCTCATAAAAAAATGATTTCTCTTTATCTGCAAAATACGCCGAAACTGCCTCCTTGACTTCATCATCGGCAGTAAATGTTTTACCCCGCAGCTCTTTTTTCATTTTCGGAAACAGGTAATAATCACTCGGGGCCAGGTTTGAGCTGTAGGGTGGGTGATTTACAATTTCGTAGCCCACCTTATGCAGGGCAGCTAACGCAACGCGGCTCTTGTGGACGGGCGCGTTGTCGTGCAAAAGCAGCACACCTTTCGTCAATTTTCCCCGTCTTTTCTCTTTAATGGCTTCTTTTAGTCGCTCTAATATTGAAGCGTAATATTCTCCGGTTATAGAAACACCTTTATCTTTATAATCAATCAACAATATTCCTTTCGAGTCCCAAAATACCGTTGCCATGAGTTTCCCAGCTGATTGTGACACTTTAAATTTCTTGGGAAGTGCTGTGCCCTTTTTATGCCGCTGCATGGAGTCTTGTTTGGATTCAGGTTCATAATGATGAACCCAAGTTTCGTCTCCAGTAACAATTCGACTCAATACACCATCCTTGTCTTCATTACAGAGGTCCAAAAATGCACGCGAACACTCTGTCCGACTGCTTTTTGTTTTCAAGTTACAAGCCGTTTTTTATATTGTTCTTGTTTTTTACTTTACCTAGGCAAAACTTTCTGCCATTAATTTTGTTTACCGATGAAGCAGGTTTCAGTCGTGATGGCATTTTGAATATTCACAATATGCATTATTGGAGCGATGAAAACCCTCAACAGAACATAATACGGAAGCACCAGCATTGGTTTTCCTTTAATATGTGGGCAGGTATAATCGACAATTATCTAATAGGTCCATTTCGAATGCCTAGACGATTGACGGGCGAACTTTTTTGGAAAATGAACTGAATACTTTATTAGATGTTCCATTGAATATTATAAGAAGAATGTATGACGGAGCGCCAGCTCATTATTCTAGGAGAATAAGGGAATTTCTGCAACGAAAAGTTGGCGAGCTCGTAGTCCCGACCTTAATCTCCTCGATTTTTCATTTCGGGGATTTATGAAATGTGAAGTGTATTTCGCAGAAATAAATAGTGAAGATCAGTTATAGAACAGAATTGTGGAGTCTGATGATAGATTTCGTAATAGTACTAACATGTTTCAAAGTCGTTAACAGGAAGACTGGAAACGTGTATTCAGGAACAAGGTCACCAATTTGAACACCTTATGTAGAACTACTATGTATCTTTAATGTTGTTTTGTTTAATAAAAGCCTCTTAACTTCAACAGCTTCTAACTTGAAAACAGAAAGCAATCGGACATGTGTGTATAGGAACTTTTTTTGTTATTTCTTGGTGCTCTATCACATGTTGCTATGCATTGTAGTTTTTTCTATGTCACCCTGTATACATGCTTTATTCAAACTAATAGATAATTAAATTTTCCTTTCAACTTACTTAGCGAACTAGATTGTTATTTTAGATAAAGAGGACTACTATGATCGGGTTAATGACCTGTTGAGTAGTGATCCTTATAAGTCAATTTCAAAAAATCCTTTACCGAAAATGATTAGAGACGTCAACAATGTGTTTGAAGCTTGTAACAACCTTGTTACCGCCGATGTTAGACGTAAGCTACATGTTTCCAATCCTGTTATCCCTAAATTATATTGTTTACCTAAAATTCACAAACCTGGCAAGTCGGTAAGGCCAATTGTTTCGGCAATTGACGCACCGACTTATAAGGTTTCCAAATGGCTGACCAATGAATTTAGTAATTTGCCAATCCAGCAACCTAGTTTTGCAGTAGAAAATTCGTTAGAATTTATTAAAGAAATTCAAAATATTCAGTTGCTGGAGGGTGAAATATTGATTTCATTTGATGTTAGTTCTCTTTTTTCCTAGTGTACCGATTCCAGACACCTTGACATACCTCAAGGACTTGTTGCTTCAAAATAGTTTGAGTCAACATTGTATGAAACAGAACATTTTTAAATTCAATGGGAGTTTTTATGAACAGCTGAAAGGAACGGCAATGAGTCGCCCTTTTTGGCTAACCTTTTCATGAGCCGTTTTGAACAGGACTTAGAATCGGAGAGCGAATACTTTCCTAGGGTTTGGTTGAGGTATGTGGATGATATTTTCGCTATATTTGATACTAAAAAATGTAATATTGACGATTTTCTCAATACATTAAATAATCGGTTCGAAACCATAAAGTTCACTTGTGAAAGAGAAGAAAACGGTCAGCTACCCTTTCTAGATACTTTAGTAATTAGAAATAACAATAGATTAGAGTTTGACGTGTATAGAAAGGAAACCAGTACACTTCGCTACATTCCTTCAGATTCCCATCATTGTGTTCAACACAAAATGGCAAGCCTGAATTTTTTGGTCCATAGACTTCTCACTTTTCCCTTGAACAAGGCGAGGTATGAGAGAGAGCTTAAAATTATAAAAGATGCGGCCAAGTGTAATGGTTTCCAGCCTCAGCATATCTATAAGTTAATTAGGAAGTTTAATTATAAGAAAACTGTGAAAGAATCTACGACTTTTCGAGAGGATGTTAAAGCTTCACCCGTTGTGACCCTCCCTTACGTTCCCTTTATCACTAAAAGTTTGAGTAAAATCTTCAAAGAGCTAGATCTCAGAATAGTTTACAGTTCTGGGACTAGTTTACGAAGTCTCATCGGTAACCCTAAAGATAAAATACGACCTCTAGAAAAGTCAGGTATTTACGAAATCAATTGTAAAGATTGTAATCAAAAATATATCGGGCAAACCAGGAGAGCAGTCTCAACTAGATTCAAAGAGCATATGGCTAATCTTAGATTTAATAGAATTGAGAAATCGAGCGTTGCCCAGCACATTTTTGAAACAGATCACAACATCGTGGGTTAAAGTGTTTAGTGTTCTACTTCTGCACCAAGAGATCCAGTGAAAAACTTCAACTTACCTATAAAAGTATAGTGTTTCAATTTGAAAAAATGAAAATTTTCGCATTTTAATTGTTTCAAACAGACACCGATTTCTAGAACACTCTGTATAATTTATTTAAGTTTACATCTGTTTATTGTCATCATAGGAGATGCTTCTAACATTATGTTAAGTTTCATAATGTTACATAATTCCGTTACCGAAATAATGGAATTTTTCTGAATAGAGCAAAATGTCAAAATTTTCAAACAAATGTCAATATCTTGTAATCTAATGAAAATAATTGTATATGATCCTTTAAAAATGTGATCATATATAGGAAGTTCCGCTTAAAAATGTAAAGATACTGATGGTTACGGGCAAACTAAACACCCTGTATATCATAGAATAATTTTACGTTATAAATTTCGTAGAACTAAACAACTTTTTGTATTTAAATATTTGCTGTATTTTGCATAAAAATGGAGATATGGAAGAATAACGCACTATTGTTACACCCTGTATAATAGGACTTCAAACTAACAGTTCATCTACAATTAACTCGTTCACTCTTCAAGCATACATCAACAGGAATCACGACAAAATTTCGCAATATTGATGAGGGAGTTTCGTTAAAAAAAAAAAAAGCAAATCTACCGGTGATAGATTTTTATTAAGGCGCTAATCATTGGTCGAGTAAAATCTCCATTAACGACTTAATAATGAAGCGAAGTTTCGTACAAGAAAACGAGAAAGCGGAAGAAAAAGTTTAGGAGGGTTAGTAGCGTGCCGGTTTGACGTTAACGCTCTCTACTCGTCGGTCGGTGTGGTAGTACAGATTGTATCGGCCGTCGCTATAGCCCCCAGATACTGAATTAAAACATCTGGTTTACTCCGGTAATATCTGATTACGATAAATTAATTACACTTAGCCGTTAAACTAAGAGAGACAATTTCGTACGTTTATAAATTTATGGGCGCTTAAAACTAATAAATAAACACCTGTATATCACGTGAGATAAAAGAGGTATAACCATATATACATAAACGAGAGACATACTAGAGAATTGTGAGGAAGCAGCAGCTTTAAAAGCTGAGAGTGTAAACTACCCCAAGCACTATGTTTATGAAATTTAAACGTATAACTCTTGCGGCACCGAACAAAGGAGTTTTATGTCCCCGGATGGCTTTATACCGTGTTGGATTTTTGTTGTAACAACTCGCCCAGTTTGTAAGATTAATTTTAAAGTTTTAAACGGAGTAGTAGAACGGGGGAGGGACCCCCCGGCTCCTGTGCTACGGAGAATTTATGAAGTCTTCTCCTTATACGAACAGGAATAGCGCTAGAACGGTCGAGTTGTTTATTAATTTTTATGACGGGGATTATTGTAGAACAAACTTTTAATTACAATTAGTCAAACGCTTAGCGCTACAATTTTCGAATTTAATGGGATACAATAACGGTGTGGTTAAATAGAACTGTCGTCCATCTATTGCAAAACAGTATTGTATGAGCGCCATCTACGGTAAGAACTTTTAATTAAAATAAACTAAAACGTACTGCTTGTTAGTTGAGATATAAAATATAGGTTTACGATGGTGGTTGTTGGTGCAGCAGATTCAAATCTTGACAATACAATGTTTAGAGAAAGTGTTCTTATTGCCACTTCTTTTTTTGTTCTTTTTCATTAGTTCTAATCACTTTAGTTTCTAAGAAAGGTACACTCTCAATAGATTCAATCTCCATATACGAGGGAGCGTTTTTATATTCGCGGAATGGGGGATAAGGGGTGGAAATAAAAAACCAAATTATTTTTCTTTTTCAATATATTCACCTGCAAGACAGATACACTTTTCACATCTTTCAATTAAAAAATGATTTCTCTTTATCTGCAAAATACGCCGAAACTGCCTCCTTGACTTCATAATGGTAATAATCACTCGGAGCCAGGTCTGGGCTGTAGGGTGGGTGATTCACAATTTCGAAGCCCATCTTATGCAGGGCAGCTAACGCAACGCGGCTCTTGTGGACGGGCGCGTTGCCGTGCAAAAGCAGCACACCTTTCGTCAATTTTCCCCGTCTTTTCTCTTTAATGGCTTCTTTTAGTCGCTCTAATATTGAAGCGTAATATTCTCCGGTTATAGAAATACCTTTATCTTTATAATCAATCAACAATATTCCTTCCGAGTCCCAAAATACCGTTGCCATGAGTTTCCCAGCTGATTGTGACACTTTAAATTTCTTGGGAGGTGCTGTGCCCTTTTTATGCCACTGCATGGAGTCTTGTTTGGACTCAGATTCATAATGATGAACCCAAGTTTCGTCTCCAGTAACAATTCGACTCAATACACCATCCTTGTCTTCATTACAGAGGCCCAAAAATGCACGCGAACACTCTACGCGCTGTTGTTTTTGCGGCGGCGTGAGCATTCTCGGCACCCATCTTGCGCTGACCTTAGACATGTCGAGATGATCGTGTAGGATTTTAAAAATTGTTGTATCGAATACTCCAACCATTTCTGCGAGTTGTTTCTTCTTTAGTCGAGCATCTTCGAGTACAATTTTTTCAACTGTTTGGATAAGTGCTGGCGTGGTCACCTCAGTGCTCCTGCCCGGCCTCGGGTCGTCTTCAAGGGCGCATTGGGGGCGTGGCCTGTGCAGCGACTCATAATTAGTATAAATACGAAGTTTCATTGTTATTAGACAGTTAGTCTTTGAGCTATCGTCAACCAAGTAACATAATCAGGAGTGAAAAGTGAAATAGTTCCTTACCAGGCAAGGAAAATCAGTCGCGACCATTATGAATGAGATGTCATTGGTTTATGGCGACTCTTGTCCAGGAAAAACCATGGTGTACAAGTGGCATAGTGTATTTAAACAAGGAAGGGAATCCCTTGAAGACGACCCGAGGCCGGGCAGGAGCATTGAGGTGACCACTCCAGCACTTATCCAAAAAGTTGAAAAAATTGTACTCGAAGATGCTCAACTAAAGAAGAAACAACTCGCAGAAATGGTTGGAGTATCCGATACAAGAATTTTTAAAATCCTACATGATCATCTCGGCATGTCTAAGGTCAGCGCAAGATGGGTGCCGAGAATGCTCACGGGGCCGCAAAAACAACAGCACGTAGAGTGTTCGCGTGCATTTTTGGACCTCTGTAATGAAGACAAGGATGGTGTATTGAGTCGAATTGTTACTGGAGACGAAACTTGGGTTCATCATTATGAACCTGAGTCCAAACAAGACTCCATGCAGTGGCATAAAAAGGGCACAGCACCTCCCAAGAAATTTAAAGTGTCCCAATCAGCTGGGAAACTCATGGCAACGGTATTTTGGGACTCGGAAGGAATATTGTTGTTTGATTATAAAGATAAAGGTGTTTCTATAACCGGAGAATATTACGCTTCAATATTAGAGCGACTAAAAGAAGCCATTAAAGAGAAAAGACGGGGAAAATTGACGAAAGGTGTGTTGCTTTTGCACGACAACGCGCCCGTCCACAAGAGCCACGTTGCGTTAGCTGCCCTGCATAAGGTGGGCTACGAAATTGTAAATCACCCACCCTACAGCCCAAACCTGGCCCCGAGTGATTATTACCTGTTTCCGAAAATGAAAAAAAGAGCTGCGGGTAAAACATTTACTGCCGATGATGAAGTCAAGGAGGCAGTTTCGGCGTATTTTGCAGATAAAGAGAAATCATTTTTTAATGAGGGTATAAATAAATTAATTGAAAGATGTGAAAAATGTATCCGTCTTGCAGGTGAATATATTGAAAAAGAAAAAATAATTTGGTTTTTTTATTTCCACCCCTTATCCCCCATTCCGCGAATATAAAAACGCTCCTCGTATATAGGGTGTTTTATAATATACGCGCAGGACTTCAGGATGTGATACCTTGTCCAAAACTTTGAAAAAAGTTTCTATCAACTTACCCTCTAAAATGGACCATTTTCGAGATGGAAATATCTCCGGAACCGTTTATCGTAAAGAAAACAGCTTTTGTAACCATTTTCTACTTATAATAAGCTAAGTGCCAGAAATGTTTTTTAAGTCATAATTGGTGACGATTTTGAAGGGGTAGTGGTTGTTTTTCTCCCCAACTTCTACGCCACTGGAAAAAGTACGGTTTTGACACGCCCATTTGAACCGCCGATATTTTCTACACAAAAAAGGTACTGTTAGTTATGATCTCTAAAGTTGATCGTTTTCGAGAAAAATCAACTTTTATGTTGAAAAACGTGGTAAATTTTTTGAAATAAAAGTTAACATAAAATTTTTCTCGAAAACGGTCAACTTTAGAGCTCATGACCAACAGTACCTTTTTTGTGTAGAAAACATTGACGGTTTAAATGGGCGTCTCAAAACCGTACTTTTTCCAGTGGCGTAGAAGTTGGGGAGGAAAACAACCAGTACCCCTTCAAAATCTTCACCAATTATGGCTATGAAAATGGTTACAAAAGCTGTTTTCTTTACGATAAACCGTTCCGAAAATATTTCCAAAAAACGAATTTTTTTTAATTAAATTTCAACACCGTGTATCTCGAAAATGGTGCATTTTAGAAGGTAAGTTGATAGAAACTTTCTTTCAAATTTTTGGACAAGCTATCACATCCTGAAGTCCTGCGCATATATTATGAAATACCCTGTATAAGTCAGGGTGGTTTTTGATAAACTTTTTAGTTTCTATATAAATATGTACAACTAAAAGGAGATGAATTGCTGTGATAATGTGAATTGGTAACAAAATTTGTGACATAACAATGTTTTTAATGTTCGAAGGTACCTCTTCTATAATATTTTATACTTCTCCTAACAAGTTACTAAGACTGACATTTTTGCTATTAGGTGCAATGCTAAATTTAGGTCCTCAATATTGGACAAATTTTTAAACCATTTTGAAGTGCGGTCGAAAATTAAATACTTTTAAATATTCTGAGATACCCAGGACATTCTGCTTGTGAGTTCATTTCCAGAGGTGAAACCATCAATGGGGAATGATACTATGAAACATCGACAAAACTTCGGCGCACAATTCAAAACAAGACGTGGAGGATTCAGCTAAGTGTTGCTTCATGACAACGCATCTCCCTATTCTGCAGGTTTCACTCAAAACATCAAACAATTCGGTTGGGAATTTGAAACGTGATTTTGGGGTGAAGCCGTTTTAGTTCGTTCAGCTAGGTTGCACCCAGGCAAAGAAGTCCGAAACGTGATCAAGAGTTAATTGATTTACTCCGGGATGATCTAAACCAGGGATCTCCAAACTTTGAAGCCTTAGGGCCATAATGATTTTCTCAGTATGTTCCTAGGGGTAAAACAGTTTTAATTTTTCTGCCAAGTAAATGCAACCGAGTAACTGAGCAAGTAAATAAAACCGAGCAGTTATCATTTTGTGTATTCTTCTTCAACTTATCACAGCAATAGTAACAACAATAAGATATTAGCTGTCGCGGGCAAGATTGATGACACTAGTCTTAAGCTGTCGCGGGCCGGATTTATGGCACTGGTGGGGCGAATTTGGCCCCCACACAGCGGGACCAAATCTCAAAAAGCTGGCCAAAATTCGAGAACGTTTTAAATTTGACTGAAAGTCAGTATTCGGGGGGTTTTCGAGGTCGCTGATTGCGAATCTGGAGTCAAAATTTGAAATAAAAACAAAATGGCGGATTTGACATAAATTCTGCGTGGTAGCATTACAAACTTTACCATCAATCATGGTGAAAGCAAGTCGAAAAAAAACTCTTATTTCTTTACCAGTTATGATTTTTTCAAAAGAAGCAAGATTGTTCTCTTTATGTTTAATTTTATTCCATTTCCTCACGAGTGGCTTCGGGACTCTCGTGAAAAAATTGGATCCTTATTGGTCTACAAAAACGAGGAGGAATTTTTCCATACAACAAATTTAGCGTTTGTTTCTTGATTGTCTGATACAAGCTGCAGTGGAACTACGTACTCTGGCCAGAAGTGCCATCGCAGATCCACTTACAAATTATTTAAATTTGATAACATTCATTTGCAATTCATTGACTGAAATATCTGACTTAGGCGGATAACATTCGAGCTTGGCTTGATACGCCAATTTATACGGTGGAAATAAATTAGAGCTGTTCTCTTTGCTCCTATTACGAAGGCCCTGATATTGTGATTTCGATAAGTTTAGTTCCACTATGAGCGACAGAGCAGCATCGGCAGATAAAGTCGTTTCTCGAATCGTTTCTATGGATTCCTTGTACTTCTTAGCTATGGATGGGCTCCCCAATCCCACATCACGGACAATTTTCGCAGCATCTGATTTCACGGATGATCGAAGGCTCATTTGAGTCGCATACGTCAATTTTTCTATACTATTTTTTGCGTCCTCCTCCGTTTTGTCCGGTCACTAGACTCTGCAAATTCTGAAGAAGGCCGACCCACGTTATGGGATTTTTTGGAGATTGTTTAGTTTCTTTGGGGGGGGGGGAGGGGAGGCACATTGAAGCCTGGAATTCGACCTTCGGACCCTTACCCAACCTAACCCACGATTAGAAATTACCGGAACTTTCGACTTTTGGCAAGCTTTTCGGGGTTTGGCCCCACTGTCCCCCGGGCCGTAGTTTGCAGACCCCGGATCTAGACGATCGAGTCCAACAGCGGGGTAGTTAGCAAGGAGGTGGACTGAGGTTTCCTCCGCACTCCCACAATTTCTACACATCCCATGCGATGCATGTGCTTATTCAATGCACAGTGACCCGGTTAATATCTCCATGAGTAACCTCAGTCTGTCGCTGCTTATCTTCTCTCATGTGGGCCAGATCTGACAAAAGCTAGTTCTAGATTTATGAATGGTCGTTTGGGTGTCACTTCTGATTCCAGACTGATCTAGACCTTACGGTTTAGAATGCTCCGAAACAGCCTGGCTGTCGGATACAATTTCTATTGATCCGTTTAACTTTGGACCATCGTGTATTCTGACAAACAAGCCAACGTTTACGGTTTTGATATCATTTTATAACTTGCTTATAGAAGAGGTAAACAAATAATATTTTCCTGTGACTTCAGCAAAGCATTTGACTGTGTTCAACATGACATATTGATGAATAAGAGAAATGAAAAAATTCAAATCACGGCTTGTGCTTCACGGCATGCCACAAGGATCAGTTATGGGTCCGCTAATAATGGAGGGCTTATCTTCGTCTAACTCATGCAAACCCACATTTACATCCAGAAAAAAAAATCCACTTGTACGTTTGTCATCAATTCCGCGATGATAAACAACCACCGCTCAGCGTAGAAAGTACATTCTCCCTCACTAACTAAATTCGACTTCAGTTTAATTTCCAAACAAGTCATACTCTAATAGATCGTCGAGAGTTGTTTGTGTTTGTTTTAGTGTAAAACATTGCCTTCAGTAACGAAATTGAATTTGAACGAAATTAGTTCCCCGCGCGTGCGAAACACTCACACGTGCAAACATGAGGCAATTAAACGATTTGGAATGTAAGTAATGAAAACGGCGGTACAAAAGCGCGTACCTATATACGCTCATGCGTTGCCATAATAATGAATTCATTAAGAAAATAAACATGGAAAGTACACCGACCACACACCGTCGGAGAATTAATTATTCCAGCATAAACTAAATTAGGACCTTTAATACACGGCGGAGAAAATAAACAACGTTTTAGAGGAGTTTTAACTCATATTCGGCCTCCCTCCTCCGAAAAGAGCCCCGCTAAGTCTAATATCTATACAGCCATCGCCGTAAGTCTTAATCATCACCCATCAGGAACGATGAAAGTTGATGCAGGAGGAATATAGCGCCTAAGCGGTTGGTGGCAGGCAGCAAGCAGGTTTTAGTACCTAATTTCTATTCTGGAACGGTAATGGTGGATCTTATCGCGTTGTAGGAGATTCGCGGGCCCCGATAACCGTAAATTGCATTCTTCGGGCGACGTTCTTTCAATTTAAATAGCAGAAAAGTCGTCGCCACCATCCACTTTCCTCTCCTATTCTTCTTCTTTTTTTCTTCTTCTTTTTAAAACTCGAATCTCACCGACGATTTTTGAACGGGTTCGGGCTGTTCAACTCGATGATGTTTTATTTTTGCCCTTTTGAACACGTACTAAGTACCGGTAGATGTCGCCGCTACGATATTATCAACTGTCAAATTGATTTATGGCAACTATGTAGAAATTACGTTTAAAATTTCGTTTTATTTAGCGTAAAATTTCGCTGTTAAAGCGATAAAATAGAATTTACGTTTTAAACTAAAAAAAAAACAACCCCTTTCAAAACGAATTATTTCAGAATAATTAAATTAAATTGTGTTGTTTTTGAAACCCTTTTAACCCTTTGAGTCCCAAGCTATATTATTTTATAACTACAGCATTGAAAATAGTTTTTTCACCATAAAATAGACTCTAAATATACAGGAATGAAATTTTTTTTTAAATAGTAATTTTGGGGGGAAGAGGGTGTCATAGTTTTAAGTCCCGTTTGTACCTAAACTTTTAAAGATGACTTTTATTGCAATAACAGTACCGGGTGGCCAACTAAGAATGTCGCTTGGCTATATCTCAGGAACGGTTCACAGTACAGCTAAAGTGTAGCATGACCGCTAGAGGGCGTAACAGATCACAAACAATTTTAATTCTTATTTTACGCCAAATTTACCAACTTAAGGTCTATCATAAATACGAAAATCGGAATCTACAGAAAATTTTGCGTATTTTACATCGGACGACTTTTTTGTATTTTGTCAAATAAGGGAAGGGGTGGAGGGGAAATTTTGTATTGAAGGAACGCCTCTAACTCCGGTTCTCTTGAACCGAATTTCGCAAACTTAGTCTCGTTGGATACAGCATCGCTCCTCTAATCTAATGCTTACAAATTAGAACCAATCTAGTAAGTGACGTGCATGCTAGAGGGCGCTGTTTAATTTTTTTCGGGAATTTTGTTTTTTTCTCGAAAATATTAAATGGAAACATACATTTTTAACAACAAATTAAAAAAGTAGGCTAAATTACCAACAAATCAGCGAAAACCGGATATCGCTATCTTTTACCAATCCGAAGATACATATCTTCGGAGACGTGTGGATGGTAAAATTTTTTTCTATAAATTTTAATAATTCTGCTTCACGTGAACGGAATTAAGCAAATTTGGTCTTATTAGAAAGGATTTTCATTGGCCTCTGTTTGGCGATTCAAATTGTTCTCGATGAAACAAAGGTGACTCAATGAGTACCGCGATTTCCAAGCCTAACATCACATGGAACGCTATATTTCGTCTTCTTCATTGGTACTGGCATTGAAGCACTTGAAATGGAAGGTCTTTTCTTAGCACAAGATTTCGAAAACTTGTTTATAAGTCCCTGAGATACAGCCCGTCGAAAATCGAGTAAACTCATCTTTCCATTTTCATTCGGAGGAAAGAAGTTCAGGTGCAGATGCAAGAAATGTATTTTAGGACTCGCATATCACAGCCTAATGCATTACCTAACAATTTCCTCGTAATCTTCATATTTTTTATTTCCTGAGAAATTCTTTGTCACACTTTTAAATGCATCCTAAGTCCGTTCTAAATCGCTCAAGAGTACGTCAAAATTCTCGATCCTGTTGTAACATATTAATCTGGGCTCCTATAAAAATCCCTTCTTTAAGTTTTGCCTCAGATATATTAGAAAATTTTTGTTTAAGGTATCGAAATCCTGTTCCCTCTTTGTCTAATGCTTTGACGAAATTCTTCGTCAGACCTAATTTTGTGTGTAATGGTGGTAAAAGTATTTTATGAGGCTCCACCAACGAATTGTGGACTACGTTCTTTTCTCCAGGAGTATGTTGTATTCTAGTTGGCCATTGCTTAACAGTAAAGTGCAAATTTCTCCCTCGACTATCCATTCGCACAAGAAACAGCAATACTTTGTGAATCCAAGTTGTAGACCAAGTAGAATTGCAATTACTTTGAGATCACCACTGATGTACCAATTCATTTTATCAAGGACACCTGTCATATTATCATGTTTCCTTCATGTGCACGGCATGACTAACAGGAATAGAGGAGTAGATGGAAAAGGACAGCTTTCAAACTCAATTTAGAAGCATCTATATGAAGATGCAATTCTTCCGGTTGGTGTTTGCAACCTAATTCGCGCATTAAACCGTCAACATTTTTGCAAAATGAAAAACCTTCTTGAGCTAACAACTTCCATCCTTGCAGTCTTCATCCTAATATTTCTGCCTGAGTTTTTGATAAATTGAGATCTCGAACTAGGTCATTTAATTCCAATTGATTTATTAAATGAGGCGTGTCCTCTTGAGATGGCGAATATTCTTCATCTGTGTCCGACAACTTCTATCTCGGTTTCAACATGTTCTTGGTTCGAAACATCCATAGGACTTGGTACTGGCAAAGTTTCTGAATGAGGAACTGGACGAGTGGCAGAAAGTAAATTAGGATAGGTGATTTTATCCTTATTTTTACTGGAAAACCCGAAGGTCTTTGTACAGCAAAAGTAGCAACCTGTCGAATGATCCTTTTGTTCTCGCCAAATCATAGGCCTACCAAATGGCATCGCTATGCTCTTACCTTTAATCCAGCTCCTCAAAGTAACAGCACATTGTGCACAGACATTGTGAGGGGTCCACAACTTGTCTTGATTCGTAATTTTTAATTTAAAATAAAGGTTATACGATTTTTCTGTTAATATTTCGTCTATGCTGTTGGACGGTGAATTCTCCACAATATTTCTCAGAAACCTGACGTGATAGCCAATTTTTGAAAATATTTTCAGAATTACAATGAAAAAGTCTATAACGTACACATATCAGAGTGTAAGAAAAAAAACTCTGTTGATCAGTGTTATTTGCTACAAAATAATTAAGAATTTTCATAGGCGTTGTGCCCTCTTGTTTGTAGAAACTGGTTAGAAGTCAATGTCTTTATAAATTTCGCTCCTAATAGTTTTTGCCTTTTCCATTAAAATATCAAAATTTTCATCTGTTCTCTGAGTGGAAACAAATTGTACCAAATTTTGTCAAGCGTTAAGACACTCTTTTATTGTTGTAGACGTGTTCTGAATGAGTTTACTGACAACGTTTATCTTTTCCAAAAGACAATGCCATATTGTAAAGGAACAAACGAATTTAAAAGATTTAATTTTTGTAGCCAAAGAATCAGCTTCTTGTATTAGTATTCCTGGACTGATCTGTAGATAATTCCATTCTGTCGGTCTGATAGATTTTATTCTACTTTCCCAACGAGTCCCTGATACAGATTAAATATTAAGAGAACTGACATTTTAGTTTTGTATATTCCATTTATACAGAGACGAAGAAAAAAATATATACAGGGTCCGCCATCCGTCTGGGATTGTCATGTTACGGCTTTAATATTGCAAAATTCGAAAAGTTATGTAATGTAGGCGGTATCGGACTAGTAGGAGCACAAAATAAAATTATTGGTAATTATATAGGGTGTTCAGGAAAGGAGTGTGATGTTAAAGTTGAATTTTTTTAAATGGAACACCCGGTATATTATGTGATTTTTGAATTGCGCAATTAAAAATATTGGGATTTGATATGGGATTGTATTGACCTAAAGCTTACGGTTTGGGAGTTATGGACGCATCAACTGAAAAAAATGCTATTATCTAGCAGGATGTGGATTGGTTAGTATAGTGTTTAGAAATATCGTGCTTATCATGAAGTTTTCCACGTTAGTATACTTTTATTCTGTGCTATTAATTTTAAGTTTCATCGATCTGTTATACAGGGTGTTCACCATTCGCGAATACTATTTTTTTTTCAATTTTTTCGAATGGAACACCCTGTATATTATTACCAATTGTTAATAAGGGGACTTCTAGCTTTCATTTTATATTAAAGTTTTGAAATTTAACAGTTTTAATAACATTTTGTAGAAATTATTTTACATCTACTCGCACATTGATATTTCACTACGAAAATGAGCACAAAGTAGTATAAAAAATGGAAATTTACAACAAATGTTCAAAAACTCGGCCATCATTGGCTATGCTAATGTCAATATCCTAACATATTCCAAAATTTCAGGAGAAATATTTCTAAATGCTTGAGAAATTCTAATTTGCATATTTTCGGCTGTTGTTGGTGCTACTGAGTAAACCTGTTGTTTTATGTGTCCCCACAGAAAAAAAGTCTACCGGAGTTAGATCAGGAGACCTAGCAGGATAGGACCTCCTCGCCTTATCCATCTTTCAGGAAGACACTCTTGCAAATAATTCCTGAGTGCTTGATGATAATGTGCTGGGGCACCGTCCTACTGTAGGTACATATCTTGCCTAGTTGCTAAATCAGCATCGTCTAAAAGCAGCGGAAGTTCATTTAATAATAAATAATAAAAGTATACTAACGTGGAAAACTTCATGATAAGCACGATATTTCTAACATTATACTAACAAACCCACACCCTGCTAGATTATAGCATTTTTTCCAATTGATGCGTCCATAACTCCCAAACCGTAAGCTTTAGGTCAATACAATCCCATATGAAGTCCCAATATTTTTAATTACGCAATTCAAAAATCACATAATACACCGGGTGTTCCATAAAAAAAATACAACTTTGACATCACACTCCTTTCCTAAACACCCTCTATAATTACCAATAAGTTTATTTTGAGCTCCTACTAGTCCGATACCACCTACATTACATAACTTTTCGAATTTTGCAATATTAAAGCCGTAATATGACAATCCCAGACGGATGGCGGACCCTGTATACCTATACTAAAGAATGTTAAACCTTCATTGACTCATTTTACAGCATCGTTTACTACTAAATTTAAAGTATGTATGAGTAGCACAAGGAACGAAGGTAGCTCTAGGATTAACGGCAATAAGACGGTTGTGTATCTCAGCATTCTCATATTGAGCAATCAAGGAATCTTACAATAAAAGTTAACTGCTCCGTATGACTTCGATCAGGAGTACTATCCATATGAGGCATGTGTGTTTTTAGTTCAAGAGATTTTTTTTACATTTGTTAAGTGTTCTCTCATTAACGGATTAAAGATTGTCTCGCCAACTGCTGATTATTCTATTTTGTATTCCTTTTTTTCCTTATGTTCTATTGTTAATTAACAGTTGTCCTGAAGATGTTCGCATTCCCGAACGAAAATTCGACATATTCAATAAAGAACTTCATCAATAACTGGGCCTTTTCATCTTGCCTAAGATTATTTGGAGTATCAAGTGTTATTACTATTTTAGTTACTATCCGTTATTATCTTCCAATAATTAATTAAACATGTGGTTTTGGTGATACCGACGTTTTATCTGTGTAATTTTTTTTTTTTTTTTTTTTAATGTGTGGTGGGTGCTTAGTTGCAGTGACTCCGTAAGCTGTATTACTTGTCTGGCTATCACTGCAACTCTTGCGGTGTAGTTTAGTGTGTGTAAGTTGTGTTTAAATGGCTTTGTGACAGCATCATATCGCCTTTTATGATGCCGCGCTGTTAATCACTTTGCTCCCAACAGCGAATGGCAAGTCGATCCGGGATTAAACTCTCTGAAAAAATGTCACCGTCCCTCCAGAGAATTGAACCCCGGCACCTATCGTCCTCTCACAACAATAGTCAGCCGCCTAACCACTGCGGCCATCGACCCGTCAATAAGAATGGTATTGATGTTTTATAAAAGTCAACTCAAGAAACGTATAGGATATAAATATAGAAAGAAATATTCAAGCATAAAGGGATACACAATTCCTCTGTTAACGGTATTTATTTTGTATTGATTCACAACTTGAGGAAATCGAGTTTATCCGCATGTCGTAGTAGAATTTTAACTTTGATCTGATTTCTCACATAGATGTCGCTACATTTGAAGACGTTACACAAACAAATCGTTCAGAAAAATGTATTTCCTTCTACAATAACATCTTATTTGCATATTTCTCATCCGAAGTTCTGCCGTTGAATATACGATTTTCCAGTACATGCATATATGTACAAATTTAACATCGCTTTATTCCTTCAAAACTCGAATCAATACCAATCACGACCAAGAACACAATACGTAACATAAGGGAGGGCAAGCCATGGGAAAAGCAGGACGAAAAGTAAAAAAAAAAAAAAAAAGTTCTTTTGCGGATTCCCCAAAAGCAGTTTCCATTTTTGCGACAGACTCGTTGAAGTGGCGATCTGATTAGGGTCCTTTGAGGAGTGTGCACACGCCTGTTTCGTGGAGATGTTGTGTGTGTGTGTCGCGTATCCCTATAGACTCACCCGCGTACCTCACTAAGCGGCTTTATTTTAGGAAAAAAAGAAAAAAACGTTGACTGGAAATATCTTAGGCGTCCATATTTTCGCTTTCATAAAGTGTGTTTATCTTCCGGAGGCCACTTCTTAAGCGGTAGCTTCGATGCGAGGATGAAATTTTTACGAAAATGACGTTATTGTTGGCAATAATGAATTGAATATTAAAACACAATGGACGATGTTTGCTTTTCGTGTCCTAATCTGATGATTCGACGCATTTTCTGTAGTACATTCTACTAACGCAATAAACAAATTAACTTTCCAATTAAGCGTAATGAAGTCGACACACCTATATCATTTAGAAAATTATAGTTTGTATCTCGGTTAATACATAACCGTATTAGACTTTTTAAGGTTTTTAATTTATAAAAAGGGAGATTATATGTATAATAGGAGTTTCAGGACTTTATGCAGGCGATTTTCAAGTACTGCAACGATTTTGAACGTGTTTCGGGCTGTTTCATCCTCATCAGTATATGATAGAGGAGTTTGATCTGATAAGCCGAAACAACCGAAATAAAAATCTTTCCAGCTGCAATCATGATTTAAACTTGCGATTCTTGGCTCGTTCATTTCTTATCGAGGCTGAGCTTAGAGGCTCCTGAGCCCCCTCGTCCTCTTTTTGAGATAGCTGGCAGTCTATTTTACTACAGGATCCAAAGATTTCTTAATTCTTTCTTCGATACAACCTAGAGACATTATGATGATTTAGAGAAGGTACCTTAAGATCGCGATGAAGATCAGGAAGCTCTGTTAACGTGTGTTCTTAGCGATGCAAGTAACACTACATCCGATGAAAATATCTTTTTTATTTCACTTGTTCCATTACAAATTGTCCATGTTAACAAAGAAACAAATAGGTACAGAAATAATTGTTTGGAAGAATCCCCGAACTGCTTCCACTAGATTTTGTCGCCCAATAAAAGTTTTATTGAAGTTACTAGAAAAGAAGTTGAGAACCATTTGAAATCATAATGTTCAGAAAAACTGTTACTGTTTTCAAGCTGGCATTGACTATGGTCGATGGTAAAGTTATTAATTCGATTACTGATACATCCTCTAGCATGCGCTGTTATCTTTGCAAATCTACTTCGAAGAAATTTAATGATATTGATGAGATGTTAAGAAACCAACAGATGAAAATAATGTGCAATTTGAATGATGGAATGCTGGTTGCATATTATATCTTACAAACTAACTATTAAAAAATGCCACAACAAAGAAAAAAGGACAACAAAGTTTTCGTGATCGATTAGGGCTTATTGTAGATCAACCCAAGCAAAACTATGGTAGTTCAACAGGTGTTGATAAAGAGATTATTGAACGATTTCATGTCATCCTACAAACTCTGCTTTGCAAAGAAACTGCACAAAATTCTGATTCATGGCCATCAAATCGTTAACTCCTTGATGCTTTCAATTGGCCTTGCAATAAGGATATTAAAAAATTCCGAGAAAATTTTTCAAGGAAATGCGACAGAGCCAAAAACATTGAAGACGTTTTTCGCAAGCTATTAATAACTTCGGATTCAGTTATCTCTAAATTACGAAAACTGATGCCTAAGAAAAAATTGCATTTATTGTCTCCTAGATCCACTCTATGTTGAAGAAGCCAATACACCCTTTGTATTATGCTGTGAAAACGTCGAAGACGACGAAGAGTCTAATTCAGATAGTGATTAAATAAAATTAAAAATTACTTTGGAATAAAATTTTGCATATCATCAAACATTTTTATTTAACTCCTCAGATCCAAATTTTCCGAAAAAATGAAAACCTGCGAATTTGATTCATTTCAACAAAGCTTTTTGAACCAGCATTTTGTTTTGTTTCAAAATTTACAAAAACCCCTATGTGCATAATTTCAAAGAAAAAGCTCGACGCCTTCATATTTTGGCCAGCTTTTTGGGGTTTTCGTCCACTGTGCGCCGCTATTACGCAAACCTGAACCAATTACCTCGTCAAAGACGAAGAAGGAAGCTCAGCGAACCTCAGCAGGTTATCGCTCATGCAAGGGAGGCACAATAGATCAATAGGTCCCAGTGAGATATCACCCTCAATTGAATCTAAATCTGAATCTATGATGGGTGGTGGTTTGAAGCTGTTGATTGAAACGCCACGGCGTTTTTCGGTGCAGATCCAGCTCGCGTTGTCGGCGATGATGGACGATTAATTCACTCTCTGAAGAGGTGCAAATCGCAATAGCATCCTCCAATATAGCCAGATTAACACCCGGCTCCTGAAAAAGATCGTGCGTAAATATAAGAAATAACGTTGGTGCGGGAAGAGAGTCCTGAGGAACGCCGGCAGAGATCGACTTCCACCAGGATAATGACAGCTCTTGACAAACCGTAAAGGTGTGATCCTCAAGATATGAAGAAGTGAGGTTGATTGTCTGGAGGATTAAAGTCTGGGCCTGGTTATTTTGGTGGTTCTTTAAGTCCTAAGATTAACGATATGGGACGAAAGCTTTATATTGACAGCTGTCATTTATTAACGCGAAATAGTAGTTCAGTTTCCACTAGGTAACTTCATTGTTGTTAAAGGGTTAAAGCTACGTTAACACAACATGCAATACAATAAATCTCAAATGACAGTGACAGCTTATTATGACAGTAGTTAGGAGGGGGGTGAAGCAATAATTTAAACCTGTTTAGAGTGAGCCAAATTCGATACTTTTAATAGGAAACTTATGTTTTTGAAAGAATCAGATTTAGACAAAAATTAAACCAATTAAACCAGCTCGATTTTAAAAAGATATCGATTGGTGTCATCCATATTTTTATATCTTCGATCCCTATCTTCGCTCGAGTTGGTGAACTCAGCTTAGATATGTAAAAGCTTTCTGCACAACTCAATGTTGTCCTCTATTTTTACAAACTTTGTTAGGTACTCTTTTATGATTGACGTTTAATGTGGACCCAGCTTCTTCACAACTTCTTAATCCATGATATAAATGCATTTCATATAGTGGAATATTGAAATACCACACACAACAAGTGACCCTGTATAAATAAATACAGGGTGCCTGAAAAACTCGTATTGAAAACGAAGTTCTAGCGTTCAATTATTGATTATTGTTTATTGCAACACGTCTCCCGATTACACGAAATTGCATTTAGCGTGGACTAAATATTAAACCACCTTTCCCTCCATTACAGGTACCTCTAATATTGGTATAAATGTTAAACGAGTTATCGAACTTACTGACACTTAGTTAATATTTCATTTGTAATCAAATATTCGCGTTTTTCGAATGCACTTTTCACTCGCGCTCCTCTATTGTTCGGCTTGTCTCCGGCCACTTGATTAAACTTTCATTATTCGCTGATATCGGCTTCATACATATCTCATTCATTGTTTCGAATATGAAACGAGGAAAAATTAATTCCTATTTCGTTTCATTAGGTTATCAAAGGAAATTTCCAACGGCGTAGCAGACGATACCACAACATCTATATAGTTCTCTTTTAATAAATTGATTAATCGAAGGGAATATTTCTCTTGTATGCTGTTGTTTTATACTATTTGGAAAGTAGGCCCCTTAAATATCCACTCGATTAATTCTTAAATTCGACCTCGGCGTTGTATGGAAGCATTAATATCGATATCGCTTGAAAAGAAAAGCCGGATAATGAATGGGGGAAAAGCGGTAGCGGTGTACAATGTACCCGCGCGCGATATTAGAGTCGGAGAGAACGAGAGTGGACGTGGAAAGTTATTTAAAAAGCTCTCCTCCACCCCCCTTGTGGGCGTTCGTGTTTGTTTACGGAGTGAATTTTGGCGTATTTGGGTTACCGACGTGTACACTAATTTGACCGGATGTATTTAGCGTATTTTTCGCATTGGGTGCTAATTAAGGATGGAAATTCCTATTGACTGCGCCACATTCTTGTAATATTCTTCGATAATTCCATCAAAATGTTTTGTATATTTAAGATTATACGCTTAACAATGTAAAGACTTGTTGTTTCTTGTTCTTTATCCAATTTTAATTCTTTATCCGTCATCGTGAATTTTCGCTGCGTATCGGCGGAAGCTCCTCTATCGTATGGTCGTGATATTAGCCATCATTCGTGTATCTCTATCGCGTGCGCGACTACCCCCTCGATCGTTTCGGCTTTTAGTCGAGGAACGCGCGCGTTACAAAAGACTCCTTCTACTCTCCACTTTGGACCTGGTTGGTGAGGTTTTTTTTTGTTTTTGAGTGATGATAAGGTGCGCCCTTGCAATTTCATACTCGGTAACGCACCCCTAAAGTTGTTTTTGTTTCCTTTCCGCGGTGACTTCTTTTGACGATTATCTACGCATAAAGAGTTTCCGCTGGTTTGTTTGTTTCTCATTCAGATCTAATAATAAGGAAATTACAAAGTTGGATGACAAGAAAGGGAGAGAAAAAAAATAACAAGCGTTGTTCACGAAATTTATTCCGTTCTCTTCTAATTCTTTCGTAGAATTAAATTTATTATAAAATAGAGTGTATAAATTATAATAAGAGTAACTTTTGTGTAGTTGTAACGGAGGTTAATGTTTAGAGATGTAAAATGGTGTGGATAGACGGGCTATAAACTTGATTTGTATTGAGCTCGGCGAAGTGGAAAAGCTTCCGGAAACTGTTCTTCCTCTGACAGGTTGGTAAACTTGTATATACATTCGATTCGTATTCAACTGTTGATACTCGTCTTAGTTTTCCGGTCGTTTTTGCTTTTCCTTTTGCAATTAGCGGTTCGCTGGTTCTGATCGATGTAAAACAAAAAAAAAAACTAGTAATTAGTTTTATTAGAACTACGTAGGTACTAAGTAACATAACCTCTATTTCTACATAGTTGCAATTATATTTATTGATTTATATTTTTATTTGATAGGTGTTATCTTGTTTCTTGACGTGTATAATTATGAATCACTTTTGGTTTTGATTACACTGCGTAAAATCAGCAATAATTAATTTGATTTTTTGCTCAATGCAGTCACAATATTTGAATTGAATATTTGAAAAACCAGTTTAACATTCTGACTCTGTATTAACGTGGAATCGGCCGCAACCACTTCCTGCTTTTCAAAAATTGTTTAAACGTTTTTTTTCTCTAAATTTTTATGATCAAAATTTTGACAAAATATTGTTGTTTGACCCAATGAGCAATAGCAACAGCGCCCTTTCGTGACAGAAGAGGGAAGATGCCCTATGTTGTCAAGCCTTACATAATCAGGAGCTTTTACTATATTTGCAGGGGGTTCCTCTTTGCATCTTCTACCACGTTTAGGGATGTTACCGAAATTAGGGCAGAGGCGACATCTGCCTTGAACTTTTGCAGCTTGTCAAACTTCTCTATTCCTAATTCTCCTAAATCTCTCCTATAGAGAAACCAAGCATTGACAATACTGATATCAATGAGTTGGGCAAATATTACAAGCTACCACCTCTTGGATCTTAGTGGAGTTTTATGAAGCGCTATCATCATATCTGCCAAGACCACCCCACCCATGTGGGTATTATATTGTTTGACAATTTAAGGACACTCGTCCCAGCGCACTTAGCTTCGGCCCATTTTACGACAGATATAGCTGCATAATTGTCAACTTTATATTTGAAAGATCCTCGTCCTTTTTGGAGTACGTTTTTGTCACTTTCCAGTCTGTTCTGCCGTATTGTTCCCAGACTTTTGATGTGGACATTTTTAGTGAGGTACTCGATTAGTTCTAAATACGTGAAGGAGTTGTCAAAATAAACAAAACTTTCTTGTGGAGATGTATAATAACTTTTCCGTCAAGCCCTAACTTTGACACAAAATCAATAAAAGTAATGTTGTCAAAAGTCGTTGATCCTGTGTATAACAAAAAATCATAAACGATTCCTGATACTCCATCTCGGACAAAAAGCTTAAAACCCCATTTTTTCGGTTTCTTAGGAAGATAAATTTCCTGCTTTTGTTTCTTTATATCCAATCATCTCTTCAAAAATTGGTGGAATTTTGAAAAGTCTGTCTCCGCCTGGATCCGAATTGATGTCTTGAAAATGCAGAAGGCGGCGTAATTTTTTGAATCTTTTGATGGATAAAACGTTTGCAATCTTATCGTAGCGCATTGATATAGACCAGTAGTCTTCAAAACTTCATCAGTAAATGTATTGCAATAAAAGCCTTTATTTCTTGCCTCTTGGCATATATTCAATGACCAAGACTCCTTCAACATCCCAGAAAACAGTTGCCATCAGTTTTTTTTTCCAGAAAATTGTGTCTTTGCCTTTTCTGGTGGTGGAGAGCCCTTATGGATCTACTGCATGGATTCTTGTTAAGTAAGAGGGCCCCAAT
This sequence comes from Holotrichia oblita, assembly GCA_023690525.1. Classification (NCBI taxonomy): domain Eukaryota; kingdom Metazoa; phylum Arthropoda; class Insecta; order Coleoptera; family Scarabaeidae; genus Holotrichia; species Holotrichia oblita. Next base: position 8,024,523 of record CM043018.1, read on the forward strand.
GATGTACCTAAATCTCATCCCCGGTGATAATCCGAGATAAAAATGTTTGGTCCTCTTCAACTCGGCCAAATTTTCTTGAAAAACTTCTTTTCTGTACAGATTTTGTTCAGGTGTAAGCAATCTGGGTATCCACCTTTTTCATACCCAAATCGTCCTGAAAATTTTGAGGACACTTGCTTCGGATATACAGACTTCATTAGCAACGACAGTGATCTTCGCTTTTCGCACAATGTCTTCAGTTCGAGCTTCGACAGGCCGTCCGGACTTTGGATAAACAACAACCATTCTTGCATGAATTGCTTTTGGATCATTGCCTTCTTTTGTCAGGAACTTTATTACGCTGTGATGTTCAAGTTTAGTTTCACTCATTTTATCGAGAAGTAGAGAGAAGAGTTTTTGATTACCTTTACTACCTTCCTCCAGTTTTGTTTCAAATTCCTTATTTTGTTTATTCATTGTTTGCTTGTGTAATTTACACTGCTCAATAAATAGCAATTTACTACTTTTTGAGCAACACCTTCTTGCTTAATTGATAGTATATGGTTATGGGAAACACTTTTAGGGCGAATAATTAAAAGAATAAAACTATCGAAAAACGAATTTCAAATGTTTTTAATAGAAAAATAAAAATATCTTCCGGAAAGAAAAGAATCAAACATTTAATTAAAGATTAATAATGCGTGGGACCTTCTATACCTCTTACGATTTCCTGGCAACGTCTTGGCATGCTGGTAATCAAATTCAGAATGTAATGCTGAGGAATATTTTGCCATTCTTCCAAAACGGTAGTTCAGAGCTGATGGTGATTGTTTTGATCCACTCGTCGTGATCTTATCAACCTCTTCACGTAATCCCATACGTTCTCTGTGGGATCAAGATCTGGAGAGTTCGCTGGGCTGTTTCTCCAAACTCTAACTGTTCCATCAGAGCTATGGAGACGCACTCTGGTCTCGACACTGAATAAACAACGACTCCAATCTTCAACATTCCAATTTGCACGTTGATGCCCTTACTCTGGCCTTCTTCTTTTGTGGGCTCTGGTCAATAATGGCTCTGGTCAATAATAATCTTTTTCTTCTCCTCGTAAGTACTTTTGTGTCGACCAACTCTCTTTTATTTTCTGTCTATTGAGTTGGTAAAAATTTAAAACATCTAAAGTGTATTTTAATTTTGTCTTTGGGAATAATACGATAATCTAAACTATTGGTTACAAATGTTAAAAAGGTCATTCATGGCAATAATAGCAGAAATAGAATCCATAGGAATCGATAGGGCTACTTGCTGAAATCTGTAAATAAAACTGTTAATTATATTTGACATGCATGCTATCTAACGCCCACTATTAGAGAATCACAACAAACAGTTTTAGGTATTTCGGTATTAGGTTTAATTAATTGCCAATTACCCCCTTCTATAACACTGAAAGCCAAATTAATAGTGATATTTGTAAAGAGCGATTAGCGATATCAAAGGTAATGAATGTGCCATCAGTATGTACAGGGGTATTGTTAACTCTAATATGTTACATTATTGATATATTTATACAGGTTCTGATGGTGATGATGGAAGGTTTTTAAAACCTTTTATGTTTTTTTTGTCAATATTAATTCTGCAATTTGTCTGTAGAATTTCAAGCATGAATAAATTTATTAAGAACTATGCAGAAATTATTAGAATATAGGAAATATTAATTTCCATTCCCAGGTCTAAAAAACGTAGATTAACAGTACTACTAGAAGCAGGAATGGGGCCACAAAAAATTTGATTGTTCTACTTACCATTTTGTTTTCTGTTTTTAAATCTTGGACCAATGTGATTTCAAGGACTGTGAGTTCGTAATATACAGATACAAATCGGTAATCGATGATGAGGGCCTATGAGCCCTCGAAACACGTGTCCAGGATTAATTAATTAAATGTTGTGGTGTTGGTCTCACCGATTTTTTTATCTGTATCTTGGAATGATACTTGGAAGAACTAGAAAAAAACTAACATAACTTTTAAAATTGCGAAAATAGGGCAGTGGCTGAACTAGCGTCTATGGCAAATAAAATGAATTCTATACCTGATACAAGTATAATATGTTTTTTTTTGCAGATATTAATAAAAAAAAACTTTTTTTTAAATGAAGCATCTCTTAAGCTTTACTAAATGAATCAATCATATTTTAGGCTTAGAAAAAATTAACTTACCGTGATCAAAAATTGGCACAATTGAGGTTTCATATGACAGATATCATAGTTGACTAGATATTGCTTATAAATCATGGCAATCCTGTAAGAATAACATTTAAATAGGACAACCTTCTTGATGAACTTTCTTGAACAACTTTCTTGATGAAAATTGCAGCCATCATAGTGTTTTTAAATTTAATTTTTGTCAAACATTACAATTTATGAGCAACCTTAGATAACAAATACAAACAAAACTAAAAAAAAGGCAGATAGTTGACCATATTTGTGCATCGTTTGCATCTGTCAAACTGTTATTCAGTGTAATAATAATACCTATTGCAATGCAAGTAAATAATAATAAATTAACGTTTGACAAGAATTAAATTTAAAAACACTATGGTGGAAGGTAATGAAACTTTAGAAATAATACCCCCACCCCCCACAGCCCCATTTTTTCCCAATTAATAACAGTTAATTTGGATTTTTAAGAAATTTTTTTGATTAATTAAGCTTTAGGTTGGTTAACATAATAATGTCAATTTATTTTGCTAATGTAATGACGTCTTTCAAACATAACTGTCAAATTTAGACGTTTAAAGTTACATTAGAGTTTACCAAATTTACGTTGCCAACCTGGAAAATAAAGACGCGCCAATTTTAAATTAGGGAAAATATAAAACTGGTTTTATTTAGTTATAAATTGAATTTTTTAACTATAAAAAATTACTTTAACAGAGCTAGAAATGCTATAAGATCGTGGAAGCCTTCGTTATCATTTATAAATAATATAGCTGTCAAAAAAATTGACAAATCGTTGCTTCGTAGATTTTGAATTTAAAACGACACAAACTAACAATTCCAAACCGGGGTACCTCTTTCAAATTACCGTCCTCAAAACACGTATACATATATCGAGGGTGAGGGCCAATAATTTCGAACAGATCCACGAAATAACCAGGATTACCGCCACTATTCACGACAATTTCCCGAACATAAATCAATACAATAATTGTTATCTAGTACAGACTACTTATAACGAGCCGGCCAGAATAATCCGAGCCAGAGGCTTTTAAAGCGGGGCATTATTCATTTCAATTAAAGGGCGACCGAACGAACACAAAAGTCACTTTAATATGCACACGAGCTCTCCCCGAGAGCACCGGCTATATCTCTAGGCGACCCTCTCGTTCTACCACACACACATATATACGCAACCCCTACGTCACCACTGTTACAGTTAATTTATTCCTTCTGCTTATTCAAACTAATTGCGACAGATTAATTTCGAGAGAAATTAAAAGATGGCGCGCGAGAGTTGGCTACGAGCCAGCTCTATCCGCACGAAGGACTTTAATTGTGACCAATGAAAATTGCGTGGATGCGTTTGTATGTGTGTTTTTTGAAAGGACTTCAGAATGTGATGGGGATTTCCGGAATTAGCCTACGATTTTGTTTTTCTTTTTTTAGTCCTGATTTCGGCATCGCCTGCGATTATAAAGTTTGTAAGTTACTATCTAGTCTATGCATTGCTGTTTCGGTATAAAATTACTCGGAACAAAATTTATGTTTCGACTGTGTTATTATCTTTTAGGTTGGAAAAGATATTGTTGTACTGGAATTCATAATTCTCAATGTTTACAGGAGAAGTTTTATCTGAACATGTTCCTAATCATATCCGCAATGCGGAGGAAATTTATTATGTAAGGGAATACTTCTGTTAATTAACTGCTGGAATGTACGTAGGATAAAGCTATATCAGTTAAGAGATATTTATTTTATAAGATTACTAGCTGGCCCAGCAGACTTCGTTCTGCCTAGAAAAGTATTGATTTAGATATTTAATGTTTTATTGTTACCGTTACCACCCCCCGTGTCTTGCCCGTCCCGTACCCCCCCCGTGTGAAAAATTGTCACAATTTTCTTGATAATTTTTTTTTCGGAGATATTTCGGATATTTTCTTTGATATTCTTCTTGTTTGGCCGGAGAGCAGTCCGAATTGGTGCGAATTATCGAAATCGGTCCAGGCGTTCTTGAGTTATAAGCTAATATCGGCTTTCTTTTTTATATATGTACCATCTTTGGCAAACTAAATGCGAATTTTTCAGCGAGGAATTTCCATTGACTAAATATAGGCTATACTTTGAAGCAAATTTAATTTCTCTAAGAGAGAAAGTACTGCTTTGATGAACTTCTTTAGAGTAATTATTAAATTCACTTTAAAGCAAAGCCTTTATTTACAAAATCAACATGCTCCGATAAAAAAAAATCGCATTTAAATTGCTAACGATGGTACATATATAGATATAAATTTCAAATACTTTCAAAACGTTGCTGTCACACTACATTTTTTTTTTTTTTGGTTTGTTTTAAGGGCAGTAACTATTTGACATTGACTTTATTGTTTAACGATACAGATTAAAAACTAAAGCTTACGCTGCTTATTTTAACAGATGTAACTGTCAAAATATTTTAAACAGACAACAGCGACTATCATTTTATGTTTGTAAGCTGTCGTATTAAAAATAAAAACAGTAACAATTAATAATACGATACGTGTCAAACTACAGAAACAGATCGAAACGTTTTTGACAGCTGTCAAATTGTAAAACTAATCTGTCATTTTTCGCTGTTGCAACACATATTTTTGAATCGTTAAACTGTAAAAGTGCTTATGAGTGCGACGGGTGTCAAACTCGCTAAAAAATAGATCAAAATGTTTTTTCTGACAGCTGTCAAATTATAAGAAGAGTCGTCACATTTTACGGGTTTAACACTTGCGCAAATTTCTAAATTGTCAATTGTATTTCTCACAATACGTCTGTGGAGAGTGTAGAATCGCATAGCTTCGATAATGGGAACTGTCAAAATATCTCTGATAGCTGTCAAATTGTAAAAAAGATCTTCCTAAAGATAGTTATCAAAACAATAAAAACATGCTTCAGTATTAGAAGGTGTAATTGTCATAATATGTTCCACAACTGTCGAACTCGATTATTTTTTTTTAGATTTGCTAATTGTAACTGTCAAAATACGTCCGTGGGTTGTGAAATTGTAAAATCACTGAGTAAATCTCATACGTGGAATTGTATTAGTAATTAATTAACAGAATTGATTGTAATATTTTAATACCGAGTGTCCCATTAAAAAAATCAACAAGTTTGATTCGTCACCGACTGCTTCGATCACCCTGTATAAAGAAAATATGTTTAAAGCGTAGTCCACGTAAACCTTAATCAAATTCCAAAAAGATGTTTCGAAATTTCTCGCCGTATAATTATAATAATCCACCCGTAAAATTGTAAAATCTGTCAAAATATTTTTTGACAGTTTTCTAAATTGTAAGAAGAATCTGTCATTTCTCGCGGTTTCAACACTTTCAAAGGAGGTTGGAGGTTGCGGTAGTAACAGGTGTAAGTGACGCAATATGTTTGACAGCTATCGTATTTGACAGTTGTAACTGAGAAATTACGTTATTTCGTTTGACAGTTTTAAGATTGCAAAATCAGAATTTTTTTTTTAGTTCCGACAGTTGTAAGGGTCGCAGTATTTAGTTTCAATAATTATGTCAGCTGTCAAACTAAAAACGAGTTTCGGGTTACGAGTTCGGTAAGTGTAACTGGCGTGAAATTTGGTAAGAACACTTATGTCACAATGTCAAGTTTAAGCGTTACTGTTTTAATACGTGTAATTAACAGCTGTCAGATTGTAAAACTAGTTCTGGTGGTTATAAGAGTCAAAGTCAAAGTAAAATTCTGTAAAAACACTTTTTCTTTGTGATTTTGACAGTTATAACTAGCGAAATATCTTTGACAATTCTCAAATGTCAACTCTTGCAAGTCGTCTGCGTTTTCTTTAAAGTTTGGTGAGCACAAAAGTGGTTTTTGTTAGTTGTCACGGTTAAAGTATTCAGTTTCAATACTTATGAAAGCTGTCAAACTGTAAAACGAGTCAATTATAAAATAAACTGAGTTACTTTTTATAATATTGTGAAGGCTGGCAAATTGTAAATAGCAGCTATATTTTCCAATTTTGACAGCTACCTACCATCTTTCAGACAACTGATTTCCTTACTATTTGTGATGGGTTGTTATTATCAAAGTGGTTTTGACAGCTATCAAAATGTGAAGATATTGAAAGACAAATCCTTCTATTTTTTTACAATAGTGAGTGTGGCAACTGTCAAACTATTTCTGACAGCTGTCAAACTGTAAACAGTAATTATATTTTCTAGTTTCAATTTGACAGTGGTTTCTGTCAGAATATTTTTGACACCTGTCACAGATTCTGTTTCATTTTTAATCGAAAATAACTTCAATATTTTTTATACAATCAGCTTGTAAATTCGTGCAGTTTATTACGAGAATCTCTCTATTTATACGAAGAACACTAGCATTGCATCCACCTCTACAAAACTATATTTCCAGCTTAAAATCGAGCTTTTACTTAACGATGTGTTGTTATCATTGCTTGTAGCGGAGCACAAGACCAAAAACTGATGCGAATGTGTTTTCGTTTCGTGAAACTTCTCTCTACGTGTTCTTGTTTTCCTGAGGAGATTATAATTTTACAAATTGAAGCTTGGGAAAATCCTGTTCGTACGTATGTATGTATGTATGTACTGTATGCTGCCTCTTTTAAAATGGCTAGGCTTGTATGTAAATACATACACGAGACGTACATTATAGTTAGTGTACCTATGTACGTGGAAATGAGAAGTAAAAGAAGCGACTAGATGCGGTTATATGCCTTCAAGGAAATGAACCTTTCCGTATCTAGCGAAGTGCATGTTATATGCTAAACAGTATGTACCTACTCGTCGGTAATTATTTTAAAGAGATTGCAATTACACACTAGGAAAAGGATTTTATTAAATACTATTATTTGGAATGTAGAAAAGGTTAGTCAAGTGAGAGTATTACGTTGAGGAAAGAGATCGAATTATACGCAGATATTTTTCACTGTACAACAACACGCTGAGTAAGGGGAAACCCACCGGATCGAAGGACGGGAAATATTCCCAACACGATTCGGAAACTTATAAATTCCTAGTGGCGGTTTAGCCGGTCGACCAGAAGAATCCTCACCGTCTATCATGGTTGCGTTACCTACTACGAAACTGGGGAATCTAGGAAGTTAAGAGGGTCGCATTTATCTAGACATGCCATGCAGGATATTCACTATTTTTATGGACGATTGGGAAATTTATAAATCGGTATAAATATTCAAATCGTGAAAGTTCAGTCTATTCATGCTCCGAAGATATGTCATCTCATTCCTTCCTAACAGAGTTTGACATGTGTTTTTTTAATTTTTATTCATATATCAGTTATTATAAATGTAGCCAGCTTGTAGGTTAAAGAAGTGTCCCATCACTATCGTTTAAGACTTAACTTTATGGGAAGTTTTCGAGGATTAGGAGATTATGATTCAGGAGATTCAGTTTAGTTAGTTTGAAATTATTTAAAGCTCACTGAGAAAAAAATAGTAATGACAAATGTCTTAGGCTATGTAAACTCAGAAAATAGCTTTTAACTATGATAAATATACAGTGTTACTGTAATTGTTACAAAAATTATTTAAGACTAATATTTACGTGTCAAATAAACAGTTCAATTGATCCATTTTTCTCAGTGCGTGTGATTTGAAACCGTTTCAAATAACAGGGTAACCTAAATGTTCTGCACGGTCAATCCGATACGCATCATTAATTTCCGATTAACGAAAACAATGACGAATGCGGGATAGGTCCGTTGTCACAGTTGACATGACTTATTTTTATATATTTCTAAACTTTCGAAAACATTTAGGAACTTACAATTGTTTATTTGTCGAATTAATTTAACATTCGTGTGATTGATGTTGTGATCTGTTTCAAAAATGTGTTGGACAACGCTCGATTTCTCGATTCTATTAAATTTAAGATTAGCCATATGCTCTTTGAATCTAGTTGAGACTGCTCTCCTGGTTTGCCCAATATATTTTTGATTACAATCGTTACAATTGATTTCGTAAATTCCTGACTTTTCTAGAGGTTGTATTTTATGTTTAGGGTTATCGATGAGACTTCGTAAACTAGTCCCAGAACTGTAAACTATTCTGAGATCTAGCTCTTTGAAGATTTTACTCAAACCTTTAGTGATAAAGGGAGCGTAAGGGAGGGTCACAACGGGTGAAGCTTTAACAACCTCTCGAGAAGTCGTAGATTCTTTCACAGTTTTCTTATAATTAAACTTCCTAATTAACTTATAGATATGCTGAGGCTGGAAACTATTACACTTAGCCGCATCTTTTATAATTTTAAGCTCTTTCTCATACCTCGCCTTGTTCAAGGGAAAAGTGAGAAGTCTGTGGACCAACAAATTCAGGCTTGCCATTTTGTGTTGAACACAATGATGGGAATCTGAAGGAATGTAGCGAAGTGTACTGGTTTCCTTTCTATACACGTCAAACTCTAATCTATTGTTACTTCTAATTACTAAAGTATCTAGAAAGGGTAGCTGACCGTTTTCTTCTCTTTCACAAGTGAACTTTATAGTTTCGAACCGATTATTTAATCTATTGAGAAAATCGTCAATATTACATTTTTTAGTGTCAAATATAGCGAATATATCATCCACATACCTCAACCAAACCCTAGGAAAGTATTCGCTCTCAGATTCTAAGTCCTTTTCAAAACGGCTCATGAAAAGGTTAGCCAAAAAGGGCGACTCATTGCCGTTCCTTCCAGCTGTTCATAAAAACCGCCGTTGAATTGAAAAATGTTCTGTTTCATACAGATGTCAGTTAAACGAATATATTCCTGGACACATTGTTGACTCAAACTATTTTGAAGCAACAAGTCCTCGAGGTATGTCAAGGTGTCTGGAATCGGTACCCTAGGAAAGAGAGAACTAACATCGAATGAAATCAATATTTCACCCTCCAGCAACTGAATATTTTGAATTTCTTTAATAAATTCTAACGAATTTTTTACTGCAACACTAGGTTGCTGTATTGGCAAATTATTAAATTCATTGGTCAGCCATTTGGAAACCTTATAAGTCGGTGCGTCAATTGTCGAAACAATTGGCCTTACCGACTTGCCAGGTCATTAACCCGATCATAGTAGGCCTCTTTATCTAAAATAACAACCTTGTTCCCTTGGTCAGCTTTCAAATAAAAACAATCTTTTTCCTGCAAAGTTTTAATGATTTTAATGTTTTTGGATTTCTGAGGTGATTTATTTTACCGCAACCAGTGCTTTTTGTCCTCTTCTGGGATAACTTGCAAGGGTTTGATAGTCACGGTCTTAAATGTTCTCTCTTATCTCTTTTAACTACAATTGCATCGTGTGTCTCTATTTTTTTTCCAATCAACTTTCAAAAACCGTTTTTCTTTCTCTTGTTTTTCTTGAACTCCTTTTTTGTAAGTATTTCTAAATAGCAGTAGCATGTGTGTACGTGTAATTTTGACAGTTCAATTCATCCCAAATTTACAGTGTTTAATATATGACTCTAACGAATTTTATTACTAAACTACAACATTTACTATGTTACTCCTACTAAGTATGTATATACATACAATTTTTATATACTTACCAGTTTATATAAATATAAAATACACATACCTACACACCTCCAAAAGGCTAGAAAAGCCCCACTTGTTCAATAAAATTTTTCTATTTCTTCATCAGCCTTTTATTCTCACTAACAAATATGCACATAAATGTTAAGTTCTGTGCAAATTGCAATAGGCATATTAATATTACCTCTGTTGATGCTAGTATCAAGCAATATTCTGTTGATTTTACGTTTTTTCACATTTACATTGGAAGCTACAGGAAGGGAAGGGGTGGTAACGTTTCATTCTTTGACACATCATTCATTAGACGCTTTTGTAGGACGACTTTGTTTGAGCCAAGAAGTGAACGGGAAGCATTTTGAACATTTATTATAGGAGTTTGTTTATTTATCTACAGTGTGGAACAGCCAAATGGAATAAATTCGATAACAAATAAATGAGGGTGTATTGGGAAAAGCGCTTGGACACGTCGATTTGTATTTTTAGATGCGCATTTAAAAAAAAAATAATTATACACGGTGTGTCATGTGACAGTGGCCAATACCAACTTTCTTATTTTAAATGGAAACCCTGCATATTATTTATTTTTTGGGTTCTTCGGAAAATTCTAGACATAATTCATGTACAATGTCCCATACCTATCTTCAACTGTTTCGGAAATATTAAGTGTTTTCAGATTTATTACAAAAATTAACATTAAAAAAAGAAAATTATTTTATTTCACAAATTCGCTACATTACACTAAAAACCTATTTCCCATTTAGCTCTTGATATTGATAAAGTAAGCAAAAACCATTGCTGCGTTCCTTTTTACTGATATGAAATTAAGAAAATACAAAGATCGTTTTATTTATTTTCGTAAAAACTCACAGCCTTAGCAACATGTTGTCTGCCTGCATGACAGTAGTGATCAGTGTCAGTGCTATTGTCGTTTGAATTTCGTTAACTGTACGTAATAATATCAGAAAAATGGTTCATTTAACAGAAATGCACAAAATAACCATTCTACAAATGATTGGTTATGGAGATAACACACGGACACAAATGGAAGGTTCTCGCTTATTTCACGAAAAATTTCCAAATTTGCCGCCTGTATCCCAAGGAACAATTAGCAAAATAGAAAAACAATTTTGCGAGCTTGGTCATGTAAGACATATTAAAAAAGTAGCTGCCAATGCAGTAAGTGATGATACGAAATTGGATATTATGCTTGAGTTTCAAGAAAACCCACATAATTCTGATCGAAAAGCAGCCCCACTGTTCAACATTAGCCACACATCAATTTTTCGAGTATTAAAGGAAAGTAAAATGCATCCCTATAAAATGATGCAAACTCAGGAGCTCATGGAAGACGATTTCGATAGAAAAACGTATTTTTGTGGAGCACATTTATACTTCCCGGCCATGTTAATCGTCAATATTGCCGCTATTGGTCTAATGAGAATCCTCACTGGATGAAACAGGAACATACGCAATATCCTGAAAAAGTTAATGTTTGGGCAGGAATTGTTGGAAATCACATCGTAGGTCCCTTTTTCATTGATGGTAACTTGAATGGAGATAAATATTTAGAACTGCTCCAAAATAATGTCGTGCCAACTTTCGCAAACTTATATCCTAATCCAGCAAACCCACAAGTTCCTGCCACTACAGTATGGTTTCAGCAAGATGGAGCACCGCCCCATTTCCAAATCAATGTCCGGCAGTACCTGAACCAAATTCTTCCAGATCGGTGGATAGGGAGGCGCGGATCGATAGAATGGCCAGCACGATTTCCTGATCTGACGCCATTAGACTACTTTTTGTGGGGATATGTCAAAAGTCTTGTATACAAAACTAAACCCCTCAACTTAGATGACTTAAAAAGACGAATCACGCTTGCAATTAGATCAGTCACGCCTGAGATGTTGAGTAATGTTAGAAGACATTTCTATACCAGATTAGCATGTTGCCAAGACGTTCGCGGCGAGCATTTTGAACATTTACTACATTGACATTAATGTTTTTTGTTTTTTTTTTTACATTATTAAGAAACAATCAGTATTACTTATTAGGTTTTTAGTGTAATGTAGCGAATTTGTGAAATAAAATAATTTTCTTTTTTTAATGTTAATTTTCGTAATAAATCTGAAAACACTTAATATTTCCGAAACAGTTGAAGATAGGTATGGGACATTGCACATGAATTATGTCTAGAACTTTCCGAAGAACCCAAAAAATAAATAATATGCAGGGGTTTCGATTTAAAATAAGAAAGTTGATATTGGCCACTGTCACATGACACATTCTGTATAATTTTTTTTTGAAAAAAATGCGCATTTAAAAATACAAATCGACGTGTCCAAGCGTTTTTCCCAATACATCCTCATTTATTTGTTATCGAATTTATTCCATTTGGCTGTTCCACACTGTATATTTCTATTTCATTATTAATTTTTCACGATTTTTTAAAATTACTTCTTAATAAACAACTTTATAATGTATGTCTTTGTATTTTGGGAGTAAGTAGCTCTCAATTTCTAAAGTTAAAGCCTTGTTCCTATTTAAAAAAAATCAAGATGGCGTCGTCCTGCCTACATCAATTGCACAAAACAAGTGACATTTATGTCAAAATCTTGGCTATAATATACAGTTCAACGCTACCAAATACCAAATCTAATATAATTTAAGATTTCGAACATTTTCATTGGATATTACATATTGTTCAAATGACAACATTATATATTTGTTAATATAACTCATAAGTGTTTTATATTATTTATTTGTTCAACCAACAGTACAAAACTTTAACTTGAACTTATATAATTTGATCTTTTTCTTAACATACACCCAACCCAATACTTTCAGTCAAAACAACGCATTCTTACTTCGTTCAACCTCCAGAGGAATGACATTCACCAGTTTGTTGGATTAACCAATTCACTTTTCTCAGTGTACTAAACGAGAATCCATGCAGTGGGGTTATAAGTGCTCTCCACCACCAAAAAAGGCCAAGATACAATTTTCTGGTAAAAAACTGGTAGCAACTGTTTTCTGGGATGCTGAAGGAGTCTTGCTTATTGAATATAAAATGTTAAGAGGCTCTATCATAAGATAATCAATGACTGTGGGTTTATAGAGTTAAAGCATCCACCTTCTAGCCCAGATCTAGCTAAGTCAGACTTCTTCCTATCAAAAAATTTAAAAAAGCATCTCTGATCAACAACTCAAAGAAGTTGTTGAAGAATATTCTGCGGGTGTTACCGAAGCAATTTTTTTCTGAGTGTATTAGTGTTGAAGGGAGTTATCTAGAAAAATAATTTTTTTTTGTTCCCTTATGGGCTTTTTTTCATGGCCAGGTACATAACAAAAATGCGCCCTCGCAGTTTGAATTCAAACTAAAGCTGAAGAAGCTTCAAGAAGGTTACCCATAAAAAAAAACCACCTGGAAAATTAGATTATATATTTACACGTTAGATATTACCATATTAACGCTAATGCCTTTGAATTTTTCAACGGTTACATAATTTACTTTCTCCGGAGCATTTTTTTTTAGCTGTCCTCGTCAAAATATCTTGTTGACACTCACCGTCGCCTCGGTATAATATTATAATAATTTGCATAATTTTAAAGCGGGAGCAGGTTCACCTTGTCTGAGTTTAAAAGTTAAAAGTTTATGGAACGAATACACGGAAATTTAGTAATTTAATATTTGTCGACAAACATCTATGAGATAAAATTCCCTTCATAGATCCTCATTTTTTTTTTTGGACATTTGTAATTTTCATTTGTCAGTTTCGAAATACTCGCGAAAAGTGCATGATCGGATAAACCAATCGTAAAGTCTCAGCGGCAATCATTTTACAATAGGCAATAACTAAGCTTTCCGGTGTACGAAGGCGTATATTTCCGTTTCACGTCAGTAGATACTGGGATTCACCCACCTATCTATCGCTCTTCCCTAATACCATCCACCCTCCCCTCCCCCCGTTCTAGATGGATTTCCATCAAACCACCATTGTGTGTATCAATCTTACGGCCGGGGCGATTTTTCAAAGAAATGGAATTTCCAGCAATGATTCCCGATTGTTTCTATTCGGTCGCCTCAGAGTTTGTAATTACGATCTTGGGAATCGATTCCTCGCGTTTGTATTGGTGATAGTAGGAGTGTAGCCTCGGGCATATCTGTGCTGCGATGGTAGTATATAGAGAGTTATACTATCACGCCTTGGCGTTATTATGTTTTTTTCCTTCCTCCACCTCCACCTCCTCCTTCTTCTGCTTCGTGCTTTCACGTCTCTCCCGTACTCAAGGCTTCTTTCATTGTGTTAAATGAATATCGACGGGACGCGGTAGAAGTGATATCGGATTGTTACAGTTGCGATATTGGTATTGCTATCGTTCAGAAAATCCGTTATAAATCGTATATTGAGTGAGCGGAGTTTGTTCCAGTGACGTGCGACAAATTGAAAATGGAAAAGTTATTTTAATTAATTAATTTTCTGGATTTATTTGAAAATTTTTGGAGATTTCCAAAACGTGTCATAGTGATTGGTGAGACAAATCCAAAAAATTAAAAAAGAATGACGATAAAACTGCGGAGGACAAGGGCAACAGACATTATGATGCCTAGAGTTTAGAAAATGGTTGCAATGGAAACAAAATTATTGCCAAAAATATTGAAACGATAATTTGATGAAAATGAATGCTTTTTTCAATGATTTGTTAAAATCAGTTCAGTCGTTTGATGGAACAATTAAATTTATTTTTAGATACAAAAAGTGAAACCAAAATTACTGTTTGTTAAAATCGGTTCAGTCGTTTAGGAGTTACAGCTGTTTAAATCTGAAAATAAAACATTTAATTACCCCCAGTACTTTGCACCACGTTATTTTAATAGATACGTCAAAAAGTGTTAAAAAAATCAAAAATTACTCGAGTAAAGCTTAGTTTTAAAAGCATATATCTTTTACTCTCGCGGTGTAGTTTTGTGTGTCTAAATTGTGTACAAATGGCTTTGTGACAGCATTTTATCGCCTTTGATAATGCCGCGTTGTTAATCCCTTCGCTTCCCTAGTCGATCCGCATTTCAATTCCCAACAAGATGGATATTACAAGAAAATTGTCGTTATAAGATCATGCAAGTAGTATGAATACATCTTCCAGTATTCGACACCATAAGTGGTCATTCCTCAAAAAAAGAATGTATCGATACGGAGGAAAAGATACGAGGGATCGTTTGTTTTGAATTTTGATGCAATTTTCGGTTATGTTGTTTTTTAAACACATATGCGTTGGTAACTTGTGTGGCAATTTACAAAACAATTGCAACATTAATTTTATTATCTGTCAATTTATGACGTCGCTCGTTGAAATGTATAAAATCGAATATCGTTATAAAATTCCTAACCAAACAAAGAAATCTTCCAAAAATTATTCTTGAAGAGATGTTGGCTGTATACGGGGATGATTGCCCTTCCAAGACAACTATTTGCGAGTGGTCAAAATTATTTAGACATGGTCGAGAATCACTAGATGATGATCCCCGTCCAGGACCGGGTGTCCGGGTTGAGACCTGTGAAAAATTCTTGGCGCGCTGTGGAGATGAGCCATATTAAATTATCAATCGACTTGTCACTGGAGATGAAACCTGGGTTCATCATTATTACCCTGAATCGAAACAAGGGTCGATACAGTGGCATGTTAAGGGTTCCAGCCCTCCCAAGAAGTTTAAAGTCACCCCTTCTGCAGGAAAAATAATGGGGCTGTTCAAGAAATTTTGTTAAAAACCAAATGAATTTTTTATACTGAATAAAGATGTTATACGAAACGGGGCCTAGTATTATTCAAAAGCTGATGACTATTTGAAAAATAGAGATGTTTTTAAAGTGAAGAGACTTGTCCGGGAATATAAAAACGACCCAAGGTGTCTTGATGCTCCAGATACAAAGCACCGATGTGGAATATTGATACAGACTTTCAAAAGCAACTATAGATGATCGATAGCTTCAAGAAATTGAACATCCAGATATTATAGTCCAGACTTGAGAGCTTTGACTAATTTTTATTCCCGAATTTAAAAAAACCCTAAGCGGTGACAAAATTAAGTTCGAAAAAACACCGAACAATGATGGACTTAATAGCTAACAAGTATTGTAAGTTTCAACCATTTTGATAGGAAAAAGATGCCAAATTAATATTTTTATACTGGATGAAAGATGTTATTGAAACTGGTGCTATACCTGTATTCAAAAGCAGGTCAAAGATTATAACAAAAATATAAATTTTATGTTTTTGGGCACCCCTTGGCGATTGAATTTGAAAAGAACATCCAAACACATGTTGCAAGAATTGCGTCAAAGAGCATTAATACCAAGCTTAGAGCAAAGAAAATTTGACTAAAATATAGGAGTATTTATTTGTACAAACTTGGCAACTTCTTTTTAGTAGTCATGATATTTAGGTTTGCCGGGCCAAAACCGTTATTTTTTATATTTAGGTGTCGGTAAATATGATGGCCTGTGGCGTACAAGTTTGTGAGGCACTGAGCAAGTGCCACGTGGCAGTTAACGTGTTAATATCTAGTTTTCACCCTCTTAGGGATTAAACATATTAATGGCGAGTAGGTAAATTTGGCCTTTCACCTTTAGGAATGACATTTCGAAAAATCGCTTCTTAAGTGACAGCTACAGTATAAAATATAAAATAAAAACGTTGTCGTCAAATTTCTACTCTAAGATAGAGATGTAGAAGTGGCCTTCCATGTTTTAGACCGTTGTCCTCTTGCTCCTAATCACGATTTTCTGTTCCAAATCATGTATCTGTGGACTTCAATAATCCAACACCTCCTGTCTTCAGATGATGGGCTTTATTTTCTACCAGGCAGATTGGATGAAAACGCTTGTCGTCAGTTTCTTGAACAGAGTTTACCAAAGTTGTTAGACGACGTTCCTATTTTAATCCGTCATCGTATGTGTTTTATGCACGATGGTGCACCTGCACATTTCAGTCTCAATTTTATAGAAATCGCTGGATAGGGCGGGGAGGAACACTGTCGTGACACTATCAGGAATACTCCAGGAATTTTCCAAAGTGTACGAGACTCAATGAGGAAAAGAGCTGAAGCATGCATACTTGCAGGTGGTGGCCACTTTCAACAGCTAATCTAAATTATAAAAAATGTCTAGGAAGATATTAAAACGATTTTTTTCTCAAAACTTGAATACCCTGTAGCTCAAAATTTAAGAGATTTACGACATAGGTTTATTTGAACTTTTCTTCTTAAAATCACGTAAGGATTGACACCCTTAAGGATCAGCATCTTATTCTGAAACACCCTGTATATGATTTTAAAAAAATCAACTTTGACACCTTGTATATTGAAAATAAAGCATTCAAATAGAAAGTTATATAAGGAAAGTCTCATTATTTTAGCCCGAAGAATATATGGTGAATGGATTGACCTACTTTTTTGTAACACCCTGTATAAAACTGATTTTATTTCTATATAACAATGGTCAGCATTTTGAACATTAAATTGTTGTTGTTCAAAATGAAGCTTTTGAGGGCGTGGAGCTTTTTTACAGGATGACCTTGGAATTCAACATAGCAACAAGCTGTGCCAATACTTATGCGAATAACTGTATATTAAAATATATTCATGCATTCAAATATCTCGCAAGATATGTTATAAAGATATACGAAATATTCCGAAAAAAGTTTTATTATTTAAACCGGCGGAAATCTACGACATAAAAGAAATTTATCCCCATCATTTTCACTGCGAATTTATTTTCGTTTTCATGCTAAAACGATTATATTAACGTCCCTCCTGAGAGCACTTTCCCTTGGAGAGTGAGAGAAAAAAAAAACTTCCCCCTATATCGGCTCTATCGCCGATAATTCTGTTGAATTTATAGGTACGAAGATATTTCGCCAAAGGTTGTTTTCGTACGGCTTTCTTACTCTATTAGCCCCCAATCGATATGTTTGCATATAATGTGATTCCTTTGTAGGTAGGTAGGTAGGTAGGTAGGTAGGTAAGTACGTCATTCCATACATTGTCGAAATCAAAGGGAATCGGAGAGAGGTGTTATTTATATTTAGGTGAAAAAGAAAAAATTAAATCACCAGAGTAATTACTGAGTTCCACCGCCTCCTTAACAAGGTTCATATTTCTTCCTCCTATTTATTTACAAAAAAGAAACAAAAAGGTGGCGTTAAAAATGGAGCTGGATAATTAGCGATCGTGGTCGTAAGTAACGATGTAAGTAAACAAGCGCCTCAGCTGAAGTAATTTGCCGGCACTTTACGATAAATCTGCTTTACAAATTGCACGATAAAATGGAACAAACGATAATGGGCGTGGAATGTTTTTTTTCTCGTTCCGAATGTCGCCGCAGGATTGCTAATTAACGGGGATACTAAAGGGCCTAAAAAGCAGAACGGACTTGTCAAATTTTAAAGGCACCCTCTCCCACCCCCGTTTTCCTTTTTCTGAATTTTTAAATACGTTAATTCTGAATTGAGATACTATCATGATCACAGTACCTAGTTATGTACAGGGTGGTCAGATAAGAATGCAAAGTGTTGTATCTCTGAAACTATTCGTCGTAGAGACTTGCGGTCAAAATTTTTATGACTAAAGCGGTCAAAAGAAGATCGTGGAAAATATTTTCAGATTTCGAAGATGGTCGCCAGGGGGCGTAACCGGCATTTTAAACCTTTAAAGTGATTTTTCACTGAAATCTACCCAGTAAATGTTACCAAAAGATATATGCTTTCTAAAGCTGAGCTTTACTCGAGTAATTTTTGTTTAACACTTTTTGACGTATCCATTAAAATAAAGTGGTGGGGGGTAATTAAATGTTTTTTTAAATAAACAGCTGTAACTCCTAAACCACTGAACTGATTTTAATAAACTTGGTCTCATTGAAAAAAGCATTTATTGTTCCATCAAACCTATCTTACCTGTGATATGTTTATTTCTTAGTGATGCCGCTAGAGCGCGCTTTTTGATACAATAACAGAAAATTGCAAAATTCTCTAAAAAATTAAATGCAATAATATGACTTTTTTTTCATAAAAATGTAGCAAAGTGATGCCTAAATAGGCTAGTGAAACCCGTATTTCGATATCTTATTCGTAGCCTGAAATTTCGCAGAAAGAAGATTTAGTTATCATCTAATTTTAAAAAGACGCTATTACACCGGTATTTATTGTTATTAATTTGTGCTTGTTCAAGATTCAATTGCATAATTTATCATTTTTAAATAATAAAACTATTCTTAGTTCAAAAAATTTAAAAAATTTGTAGGGCGTAATAAGACAAAAGGACTGATTTTGAAATAAAACTTAATGCTTCCTTGAATGCTCGAAATGGTCTCCCATCACACTCAGCAGCTTCAATTTTTGCTCTTGACAGGCTACGAATGGCCTCCTGTATTCGTATTTTCATGTCCTCTCGTTGTTAGTGAAATTTGGTAAACAATATCTTTCAACCGACCCCAGAGATAGAAGTCCAAACAAGTAAGGTCTGGGGATCGGGGAGGCCAAGGAACCATCTATTCTATTCTACCATAATTATGGTGTAGGGCGTTTCTCTTCTTTTAGCTTTTTAAAAACTTCTTCCATTCATTTTCTATTTCTTGCCATGTTTTTCGCTTCCGTCTTGGTTTTGCCTTTCCTTTCCAATAACTCAGTGACAACATTGTCCCATGTCGCTCTAGGTCTTCCTCTTCTTTTATTTTTCATTATTCTTGCTTCCCATATTCTTCTTGTTTGTCTTGTATTCTCCATTCTATGTAAGTGTCCCCACCATCCTAACTGTCTTTCTTCAATATATTCTAACACAGGATGTATTTTTAGATCTTCTCTTATTTCTAAGTTTTTTATTCTATCCATCTTCGTGACGCCTTTAACTCTTCTTAGATACCTCATTTCTGCTGCCTGAATTTTACTCTTCTGTCCCCTATTTAGCACACAGGATTCACTTCCATATGTTAGGATCGGTCGATATATTGCCTTGTATACTTTAAGTTTTGTTTCACGGGATATCTCTTTTCTATTAATAAACTTATTTCTCATACTGTAGTACAGCTTTTTGCTATTCTCTGGTTAATCTCTGCTTCCTGTATTCCTTTCCCATCAATTTTTACTCCTAGGTATTAAAAAGTTCCCACCTATTCTATTTCGGTTCCCTCTATTCTGATTTTCATGTCTTCTTCTTCGTCTCCCACCATGGTTAGTTTTCTTTTTGTTAATTTCCTTTAGGGTCCTATTCCATGTTAGTAGGTCATGTTGTAGGTCTTCTTGGCTGCCGGCTATTATAACTACATCGTCTGCAAATGCCCATTCCGACATTTCCACTGCTTTCAGGTTAAGATGTCCAACCTTCTTGCTCTTTTCCGTACATTTCTTGCAAAAACATATTTTGCCGTAATTGCAAGGGCACATCTTCCAATAAAATAAGCAATTGGTTTACCAGAAAATCAAGAAACGTGGCACCGTTTAGTGGTTGATCAAATAAATAGGGACCTATAATAGTTCCGCCCAGGTTGCCACACCACACATTGAGACTCAAATGGCTTTGATGTTGGACCTCTCGCGCAACTAGTGAGGATTGTTGTCAGCCCAATAATGCATATTATGCAAATTAACGTTTCCATCACTTCTAAAAAGCATTTCAACACTTTTAAACCTTACTTGTGTGTGCAAACAACATAAATTACACTGCGCTCTAGCGGCAACACCAAGAAATAGACATATCACAGGTAAGATAGGTTTGATGGAACAATAAATGCTTTTTTCAATGAGACCAAGTTCGTTAAAATCATTTCAGTCGTTTAGGAGTTACAGCTGTTTATTAAAAAAAAACATTGAATTACCCCCACCACTTTATTTTAATAGATACGTCAAAATGTGTTGAATAAAAATTACTCGAGTAAAGCTAACCTTTAAAAAGCATATATTTTTTGGTAACATTTACTGGGTGGATTTCAGTAAAAAATCACTTTAAAGGTTTAAGATGCCGGTTACGCTCCCTGGCGACCATCTTCGAAATCTGAAAATATTTTCCACGGTCTTCTTTTGACCACTCTACTATTAAAAATCGTTACCGCAAGTCTCTACGACGAATAGTTTCAGAGATTCCACTTTGCATTCTTATCTGACCACCCTGTATATGTCCCATACATATATGGAAGTATAATTTCGTTAAAACTAGCTGGAACGTAAGCTTTTAACGAAGAACTTTATTACCATGCACGTATTCTAGAGTAGGAAACTTCCCAATACTATTATCGTTCTAAATGCCTTAACTACGATCATATAGTAACGTTAGACCTCTTTCGCCGATATAGGGCGACACTTTTAACTCGTTTTGCATCCTAAGTTCTCCAGCCGCTCTTTCTAAGTTGTGCGCCGCCGTTAACGTTATGCACGTGCATTTTCCGAATATGGTCCCGCCGTATTTGCTTCTTCTCGAAAGCGTGCAAAAGAATAAGTGCCCTACGGGAAGGAAGAGAGTGTGCTATCGCCCTTAAAAACGTTTCCACGTTCAGCATTCATCGCCCTACTTACTTATTATGAAGGGAAAAAAGCTTTTCGCTTAAGATTTTAGCGCATTAGGGACGTACTCAGTCAAAAGTGATTATAAGTTTTATTAATTTTAAATGCTCCGCGTGTGTTTTGTTTCCCGCTTAAGCCCGCGAATTTTAAATATTTAAACGATTTTTTTAAATTAAAGCTCTTATGGTCTAAGTCTAGTGATTATCGCTGTTCATTTTTGCATAAACAGGCAGTCCACGACTTTCGTACATAATTCGTTCTTACGAATACGTACGAACGATAATAAGCAAGGTACAAACGGTTATTAAATATATCTGACATGATATTATTGTTACATAGCCTACTTCACGCAAATTGAAAATGGTCTGTTTTGACAGTAGCAGAAGAAATATACATTTTTCTCTAAAACGGTTGAAGATAAATGGGTACATTCCGATATCAAAAGAAAGAGAATTTAATTTTATATCCAACCCTGTAAACAGATATAGGGTGTCCCATTTGAAAAAAAGTTATTGTCATTTAAATGTTTCCAAATGTTGGCGCCAGTAACTGTATGTCAACAAAAGAATCCGTACATGTTAAAATAGGAAATAGTAAAGCAAATCAAGACATATCAATTTGCGCAAACCAAAATTTTCTACGTTCTTTAGTTTTGATCCTACAGCTCATTAACGAGAGCGCTGCAATTGCAAAATTTTTGATAAATATTTATTTTCTCGAAAACAAAAGCACATAGGTTCTAGGAAGGTCTTAATAAAAGTTACTTAAAATATTCCATTTAAAATAATAAAGTTTCATACGCTTTTTTTATAATTGGGACACCCTGTATATTTGAAAATATTTTCCAGCTATGCATCGTATAACTTTTATTTGAAACCTTTTTCTCTATACTGTAAAATAAATAAATTATCAAAGAAACCGCGTCAGATGGGACACCCTGTATAGGCTCTCTCGTATAATGTTTATTATGTAATTTGACAGAACAAAAATGTACATGTTTTTGGTTAAAAATTTATCCAACTTTAATTGGACATTGGATTTGGTTTGTTGTTCCTGGTAAATAGCTCGATAAGAAGCTGTATCTCTTTCAACGGCTCTTCGTACTTGTGAATGTCGCTCTTCATTGGGATCATTCTGTTCTATTATATTAAAATTTTTTCCAAGTAGGCTTCTTGCAGATTTTCTAACGTCAATTTCAGGCGTACGGGAACATCATGAACATTATTTTCTCTATTTATCGTGTTCATATTTTGAATTTCAATCAATTCATCATTGGTCAATGGCACGGAGTGTGAAGCTATAAGATCATCAACATCTTCATTGCTTACATCTAAGTTTGCTCTGTTTATAAGTTGGGCAATTTCATTTATGACACTTTCAGAAGTCTCTTCAAAATCTTCAGGATCAATTATTTGACCTGGACACAATTTTTTTCCACCTGCCTTTCATTGTTGACTGTTTTATTTCATCCCATAAATTTTTAATATTAATTATTTCATCTATCAATTGCAATGATAGCTTGATTCATTACTCTTCTCGAATAGTATCTTTTAAAAGTAGCTATTACTGTTTGGTCCATTGGTTGAATTTCACAATTAGTATTAAGGGAGAGAAATATAACCTTAACTTCAGACTACATATTTACTAAAGATTTTGGATGTGCCGGTGCATCGTCTAAGATTAATAATGCCTTAAAAGAAAAATTATTCTGATTACAATATTCCCTAACAGCAGGTACAAAGTGTAATTAGAACCAGTCTTGAAAAATTGCTGCGGTTACCCAAGCTTTGGGATTAGATTTCCAAATAACTGGTAGTGCTTCTTTATTATGGCTTTAATTTGAAATCCCCAGCTGCATTTCCACCAAGAAGCAGTGTTGTTCTACTTTTGGCAACTTTATAATCCGGAGTAGTTGCTCCTTCTTTAGACAGATACGTTTGTCCTGGCATTTTTTTTTGCAAAACAATCCGGTCCCGTCAACATTAAATACTCCATACTTAGTTCTAAAATGTATGTTTAGAAAATTTTCAACATACTTCTGTCCATCTTTGCTTAGAAGCTGCTGAAGTTTTAGATTTGTCTTCAAATATTCCTTCACTATCCTTGAATAGCATCATTTTCTGATGACTCTAAAATCGACTCTTGTCGGTTAAGCTCTAGAAGCTTGTGCTCCATTGCACGTCAGAAGCATCGAATCTGGAATTGAACACAGTTCTTCAGGTCTTAACTTTAAGGAAAATTATGAAGTCGTTCTTGATTATCAATATCCAACCATGACCAGTGTTGACCAGTCAAGTAACTAAACTCTGCACACAAAAAATTTTAAGATGGAGGCAAACGAGTCGAAAAAGAAGATTCTGGACTTTTGGTCTCGATTTGAGATTGTCCAACTCTTCCATAGACATGATTTCGCCCATTTTGCTTCCATAATTGGAATCGGGTATCATCAATGGATAGAATATTTTTTCCAATTCTCGATATTCCACCGAGCATGTGTTCTGTGGCAAATTATAATCGACGAGTTTTGTGATTTTGGAGAAGACGAACTTTGTGTGGTCTCGATTTGAGCTTGTCCAACTCTTCCATAGACATGATTTCGCCCATTTTGCTTCCATAATTGGAATCTGGTATCATCAATGGATAGAATATTTTTCCAATTCTCGATATTCCACCGAGCATGTGTTCTGGGCAAATTGTAATCGACGAGTTTTGTGATTTTGGAGAAGACGAACTTTGTGTGGTCTCGATTTGAGATTGTCCAACTCTTCCATAGACATTATTTCGCCCATTTTGCTTCCATAATTGGAATCTGGTATCATCAATGGATAGAATATTTTTCCAATTCTCGATATTCCACCGAGCATGTGTTCTGGGCAAATTGTAATCGACGAGTTTTGTGATTTTGGAAAAGACGAACTTTGTGTGGTCTCGATTTGAGATTGTCCAACTCTTCCATAGACATTATTTCGCCCATTTTGCTTCCATAATTGGAATCTGGTATCATCAATGGATAGAATATTTTTCCAATTCTCGATATTCCACCGAGCATGTGTTCTGGGCAAATTGTAATCGACGAGTTTTGTGATATTGGAGAAGACGAACTTTGTGTGGTCTCGATTTGAGATTGTCCAACTCTTCCATAGACATTATTTCGCCCATTTTGCTTCCATAATTGGAATCTGATATCATCAATGGATACAATATTTTTCCAATTCTCGATATTCCACGGAGCATGTGTTCTGGGCGAGTTTTGTGATTTTGGAAAAGACGAACTTTGGGAACCCCTCTTGGCTTTAAACGTCGCTTTTAGTGTGGATGTCGATGTGCGATTTCGCATCAAAAAACGGTAATCAATTGCTGTTGTGCACCTTTTGCGCCCTATCCATATCTAATCTACCGTCTAACATCCATTGGTGCATCTGGTCGTTGTCATAAATTAAAAATAACGTAGGTCCTAACGCTGACCCTTGGAGAACATTTACATTTTTTGTAGGGGGATTAGGAGTTGTTAATTTGTACATTTTGCTGGTGATTAATTAGACATGATTTGAATCATTTATTTTCCAGAATTCCAATTTGTATAATATCCACCAATGATTTAAGCCACCGATTTAAACGTTTTTTTTTTGTTTCATCTCCTTGGAGCTAACTCATCGTGCGTCAGTGTTTTAAGTTGAAGCTTTATCGTTACCCGTTTAACACCAGATTTGTCGAAAACGGGCTCACATTTTTCAACTTAACGCGCTATAGGTCGTGTGGTGGTAAACCGAATCTGGAGATTAATTGACAAAGCCCCCATGTAAAACACGACCCTAGCTTATTTTCCTTAAGTGGTGCGGTCGTATAGGAATTACCCCGCCATTTTCCCATCCCAAAAATAGGGAAATTAAATTGCGCTCTATTGACTACCGGGAAGCAAAAAAAAAAATCGTACCTCTCGACTGAATAAGAAAGACGACGAATGTTGAATAATTTCGGGCTTTCCCCCTGCCGATGCCGGTTCCTTTCCTGGATAATTTAACGTCGACGTATCGGTTTCGAAGTTGCTTAAGTGGATGAATATGTCGCGTTTGCAGTTTGCGAACTGCAAGTTTCGGAAAATTGAATTCGGTTTGCGTAAATTTAATTTTATTCATGATATGGTGTCCGGTTTACGAGAAAGTTTAGTTACCTATTTCGAGTTGTACGAGTGCATTGTTGTGTAATGGCGATGCTGTACTATAACATCGCATGGATTACGTAAAAAAGATTTTGAGATCAAAGCAAATTCAAAGAGTTAACGCTGGACGGAAGTTTATACTAAATTAGTAAAAGCCTTTCATCTATCAAACGATGTTAATGTCCTTCTGCATTCGTCGATTGATTACAGAATCTCTTCCATTAAAACCTCCGAAATACCATCAAAGACTGTTAATAAAAAATACCTCCATACATTGTATAGCATGTATGTATGTAGAGTATATCTTTGATCGTTCACTAATTATGTTGCGTATGCGGTTATTGCATAAATGCATTAGATTCCTACAGATTTTTACGCGTCAAACTCACTAAAGTTAATCCGTAATGGTTCGTGAAATTATTGTAGTTGTAGCGGAATTAAACTATAATATGATCATAAGGTATCGATAGGACGGTGAAATTTCAAACCTGGCGTGCAAATCGTTTGTAATTCTATAAGTTTACCCGTTCGCGTAATATAAATTACACACGTGAACGGCCAAATTGTTTGTACACGTACGCATATCCCGCTCAAATGGGTTTCCGATTGAGAACGACAGATGTAGCTGTACATTTAATGCAGATATTCTAGTTAGGAATTAATAGATTGTTTTAAAAAATGTACATATGCCGAGTGATTATGAACAAAGCAATCATTTAGGGATGGTTATTAATTTTTGTTAAAATATACAGTGCGGATCTGTAATCTGGAATAAATTCAGTAAAGCGAAGACAGTTATTTTTTCGAAAATATGCTCGGACACGTCGACTAGTATTTTAAATTGCCCACTTTTTCATCTGCAAAAATGTTATACAGCGTGTCCCAAATTGGAGATATGACGTCATCGACAACTTGTTAAATGGCAGCCTTAATTTTTTAATAACTATTCTTAAAGGGTATATCAAATTGCACATGCATTCCAAGTTTCCTGATTTACCACTCATATCTCAAAGTACCGTAAGCAAGATTGAAAGACAGTTTCCGGAAAACAAGCATTTAAAGAATACAAATAATCATCGTCAGGGTGCGCTCAATGAAGTAGTAAAACTTAATATACTTCTTTCTGTTCAAGAAAATCCTAATATCCCTACTAGGCTGATAGGTAGGCTGGTCTTCGGTGTCAAGAACTCTTAAAGCGCACAAATTTTATCCCTATAAATTGACAATCCTCCAGGAAGTCACCGGATCGAAGACCTCAGTTTTGCGAACAAATGATGGATGTACTACATAGACAGAAATGTTGTAAACATAGAAAACGTTCTATTTTCTGACGAATCAACGTTTTGGTTAAACGGTGAGATAAATCGTCAAAACTGTCGTTATTGGGCAAACAACAATCCACGATGGATGAGAGAAGGCCACACTCAACATCAAGAAAAAGTAACTGTTTGGGCAGGCATTGTTGGTGATCGAGTAATAGGATCAATTTTCTTCCAACAAAATCTCAATAGAGCGAGATATTTAGAATTCTTGCAGGAAGAACTAGTTCCGAATTTGGCTACTCTATTCCCTGATCCGCTTGAAGCTGACGTCCAGAATAGAAATATCTGGTTTCAAAAAGATGATGTGTCTCCAGGCAGATGGATTGGTAGATGAGGACCTTCTTAATGGCCACCCAGGTCTCCGGATTTAACACCAATGGACTATTTCTTATGGGTCTACTTGAAAGGCAAAGTTTTTAAAACCAAACCGGAAAATATTGAGGTGTTGAAAGAACGAATAAGACAGGTGTGTAGGCTAATTTTCGCTGAAATAATTAGAAATATTCAAAATGAGTTTCGATTCCGTTTATTGTCAGGAAGTACATGGACAACATTTTGAACATTTATTGTAGAAGAGATACGATTGAGGTGAATCAGATTTCATCTTCATTTTCAGAGTGTCGCTGAGCCTTTTTGTCGCTAGGAGATGGCTCGCTTCTAGCCATGGGAATTCCTTTCAATTATTTGCCCTGTCTTCGAGTTGGGCCCTTTCATGGCGGATCTAATCGTCTGCGTCTAAGATTCGCCTAGTGGCGACAAGAGGCGGGGGTCTGTCAGGGTCCAGCTCCCCCAAATGCTGTACCAATGGGTTCTCCGACCGAGCGACTCTTTCAAGGGTTTTCCTGGCCAGCGCCATCGCGTATTGTGACAAAGTTGGTAGTTTGAGGTCTCTGTGAATTTGGATGTTTGACAAGAACCACGGTGCATTAATGATGGTACGTAGCACCCTGTTCTGTACCACATCGAGCCTCTTCACTTGTGATTTGCAGGCGCTGGACCAGGTGAGGGCGCCGTAAGTCAATATCGGTCGGAGAAACACCATGTAGATCATTAGTTTTAGCTTAAGGCTCAAGGAGCTCTTCGAGAAAATAAGGGGAGCCAGAGCCCACCTCGCCTTCAAAAAACGTGATATGATCATCGAGAAGTGGTGGCGGAACGTCAGCTTGGAGTCGGGGACCATACCAAGGTACTGGACCCTCGGGCTCCAAGGTAGCTCGCGTCCCTCTACGGTGACATGCGAGGGAGGTGGATTTCGTTTTCTAGAAAAACGAACCGCCACACATATCTTATCGCGGTTTATGACCATCCGCCACTTCCGGGCCCACTCTGTCAGATCGTCGACAGATCGCTGCAGTCGTCTTATCACCAGCGCTCATCTTCATTTTTCGAATTAGTTATTGTTAAATATCTTTTTAATGACAAGGAAAAAAAAACTTGAAATTTGGTACGCATGTGCAATTTGATATACCCTTTAAGAATAGTTATTAAAAAATTAAGGCTGCCATTTAAAACAATTGTCGATGACGTCAAATCTCAAATTTGGGACACACTGTATAAAATTTTGTCAAATGGAAAGAGATGATTAAAAAATCTGAAATTAGTAGTCTAATTCGGACCACACGGTTTCGATCTATCCAATCTCGTCAGCGACATCGTCGTTCCTCAACCTTAATCGTATAATACCTGCAACCATAGATTAATTCCAACTCCACGCTCTCTAGTGAGCAAGATCAAGTTTTTTTTCTCACTCACACTACAGGCGTTCCAGGCTGTGACTCTGCTATCATGACTACTTACACCTATGTTTGGACCATTCATGATTTTTAATAAAAGGAATTCTCAGAGAAATGGGCAGTTTCGATTATCGCAGCAACGGTAGCAATCTGAAGAAGATGTCCTTGAAGAGCGTCGTTTAGTGGAGTGATGTTATTACTCCTAGGTACAGTACCTGTAGAAGGCGCAGATACTGGGGCTCTGGCTGGTGAGAAGAGAGGCTCAGAGAATTCCCCTGGGAGAATTTTCTTTTTTAAATATTTTCTTTTTATCTGTTATTCTTTCGAGCTTTTGTAATTCGTTAATTAAATGTTTTGTATCTTCGATTTCAATTCTGTCAATTTTCTCTAATCGTCCATGTCCTTATTTATTTCTAATAATAGTCGTTCTTTTTTTGGATGGCATATTGTACAAATCTTGTATTTAAAATAATGAGCATATGTTCTGCTACTCTATCCTTTAATTGAAAAGGCTTTCATTAATATCTGTTTCCATTCATTCCAATCGTTTTCATGCTCTCCTTTTATTAGAGTAGAAGTGTACTAGTCTTGGCAAGTTCCATCTAAAAATAATCTCAATAATTCGATTTTGGTTTGATCTTTTTCTATTTTAAATCTTCCACATTCTTTCTAAAATGTGTCTAACCATTGTTTAACATTAGATGTTTTTATAATTAAATTTTTCTGATATAAAAATTTATTTTTTCCAATATCTTTCTGAGTGTTCTGTAATATTCTTTTGTTTTAAATATTTTCCTTCAAACTGGATATTCCCATCATCATCGAAATATATCTTTTGCAATTCTTTTGACAGCGTTATCCATATTTCCAAGTCGTCATGCCTCTTTCCTAATGAATCTCAAACCTTTTGAAAACATCCGTATCTTTTAACTCTTCATGAAAATCTGCATAAATTAGTTCATCTGGTGTAGCATATTTTTTCTCCTTGTTCTGTAACAATTGAAGTTATGGCTACCACTGTAGTTTTACTATCCTTTGGAGAAGCCACAGCTCTGAACTCATCTTATTTCATTTTGTGACGAAAATTGTCGTTTTATAATATATTTTTAGATCGGTTGTTTGATTGTCTGAATAAATGAAAGGAAATTTGTTTCTTTGAAACAAAGAAACGACAATTAAAGTCAATTATTCTCTTAAGTTTCTCTTTCACAACTCTGTTTTTATCTATTAATATTATCGATTCATTTTTTACTTGAGAAAACATCTGACAGTTGTCATAAAAACATGCACAGAGCATAATATATATATATATGTACCATCTTTGGCAAATTAAATGCGAATTTTTCAGCGAGAATTTCCTTTTACTAAGTAAAGGCTATACTTTGAAGCAAATTTAATTTCTCTAAAAGAGAGTACTGCTTTGATGAACTTCTTTAGAGTAATTAAATTCACTTTAAAGCAAAGTCTTTATTTACAAAATCAACATTCCCCGATAAAAAATTGCATTTAATTTGCCAAATATTGTACATATATACACATACATTAAAAACAAACTGGCAAATATAAATATAAAAAACTTTAACTGCTTTGAACTGCATGGATCTTCGAAAGATACCGTTTGTTTGGATATGCAGCCTCCTCTGTTGTGTTTTTTTTTAATGTACAGTGGTCATCGAATTAATTTTCTTTTTAGTCAGATATGCCGTTAAGGGAAGACTGTGGTCGCAGCAGAGTGTCCGGTGCATATTCGATTCATCCTGACTACAACGTTATTGGAAGTACTCATGCTGAATTTCAATAGACTCCTCTTTACTGGATAAATTGTAGGAAAATCCTACACTTCCCCGGGATTATAAATTTCAGACTTGTACGTCGTTTGAAAGGAATGAAGGAGGGATTTGCTCGTCGTATTGTTTTAAAACATTTCGCGATACTGGTCTGTAATTCGCAGCAATCACAATCAAATTACATATCTGCGATCCAGTCTTTTCTAGATAAATCATTTCTGAATCGAACCTGAAAAATTTTCATATTTAGCAAATAATTCTCTTCAAGCGGAGCTCACAACGTCAATATAATAAAATAAATTAAGCAATTTATAAAAGATAACGAAACTGTTGAAGAGATAATACCACCCCAGCGACATCAATGATATATATTTTACATAAAACCTACAATACCGCGAAGTCTGATATCGATTATCCGATTATTATCATATCCGTCGTCGCACAATTCTCAGTTTAGCATAATTGCATGATAAACTCAACCAAT
Source organism: Holotrichia oblita (assembly GCA_023690525.1). Taxonomy (NCBI): domain Eukaryota; kingdom Metazoa; phylum Arthropoda; class Insecta; order Coleoptera; family Scarabaeidae; genus Holotrichia; species Holotrichia oblita. The sequence continues at coordinate 8,055,289 of CM043018.1, forward strand.
AAATACGAATTTAAAGGCTACCGGAGAAAGCAATATTACTCACAGCGGACGAACAGCCAGGAAATAGCGGGGCCCTGAATATAAGCCGGTTGGTCTGCCGGTGCCAACTAAAACGAATTACGCTCAGGAGTCCAATAACTCGTATTTTAACACCCAGCACCTGCATCGCCAATATAATCTTTATCTGTGTAATACACGAAATTATATCTTCCCCCAGAATCGAGATAGAATTGCGCGTTTCTCGAACTTTTTAATTTAATTCTCGCTGCGTGTGTTGTCTCACATTCTAACTAATTCTCCAATTAATTTACGGTAAGTGCTCTTAACTAAAACAACGATCTTCTTTCTTAATTTTTTTTTTGTTTTAAACAAGAAGAAAGGGGGGGATCTTAGACTATAAAACGTTCTCAGTTCTCAACTCAAAACACACAAATGGCTTCTCATTAAACTCGGACGCATTAAGCTTTCATTTCCGCTCGTCCTTTTTTTTTTTTTTGCTAAAACGGCCGCTGCACGTCTTCCACCCATAAATCTCCCTTTCTTTATTTAACGTACCTCTAATTGACCTACACCCTCAAAAGTAAATCGCTTTAAATCCGTCCTTAATTGGATTTCGCGCCTTAATTTGACCGTTCCTATTTCTCTTAAGGAGGGGTTTTCGATGGTGGCTGTATCCCACTTAGATGCCAATAAAATAGAGGTCTCGCTTCTATCTGATCCGTCGATTTAAACTGTTGTAGTGTCCTTCTCGGATGTTGCTCCAGCGTTTGTGTTTGTTTCGAAACAGTCTTGTGTTTTGCGAGAGAGAATTTTCGAATTATATTACTAAAGCAGGATCTGCACCGCAAACATTAGAGTCCTTTAAGAGTTAGATTTTGATTGGATGTCATCATCTAGTAAAGAATTTCAACCTATTATCTAGTACACCAAGTAAGTGCAGAACGTCAGCCTGTCTGCATACGCAAGTACAGGACAGGATAGATTTTCTAAAAGATCGTTTATGTATAAAACAAAGAACAGAGGGCCTAAGCTTGAACCATGCGGCACACCAGTGAACGATTTATAGCCATTATAGTGGACATAATTACATCTACCGATGAAATAAGTCTCGATTAACCGTAAAAAGGAGGAGCTTAAACCAAAGTCGTAAAGCTTCTGAAGTAAAATCATGTGATCGACAGTATTAAAAGCGCTACTAAAATCGGTATACACAACGTCAACTTGTCCTTGTTTATCCAAATCTTGACATATGTATGTATTGGTAGACCGTTGCGAGGTTAGTGACCGTTGAACGTCCACGTACGAAGCCATGTTGATCACATTCTCATACACTTTGGCAAAATTGGACAGAATGGATATACGAGGGAGCGTTTTTATATTCGCGGAATGAGCGAGTTGTAGAGGGGTGATTAGGCGCATTGGGCGCGTGGCCTGTGCAGCGACTCATAATTAGTATAAATACGAAGTTTCATTGTTACTAGACAGTTAGTCTTTGAGCTATCGTCAACAAAGTAACATAATCAGGAGTGAAAAGTGAAATATGGAAAAAATCGAATATCGTGCCGTTATAAAGTTCCTTACCAGGCAAGGAAAATCAGTCGCGACCATAATGAATGAGATGTCATTGGTTTACGGCGACTCTTGTCCAGGAAAAACCATGGTGTACAAGTGGCATAGTTTATTTAAACAAGGAATTGAATCCCTAGAAGACGACCCGAGGCCGGGCAGGAGCATTGAGGTGACCACGCCAGCACTTACCCAAAAAGTTGAAAAAATTGTACTCGAAGATGCTCGACTAAAGAAGAAACAACTCGCAGAAATGGTTGGAGTATCCGATACAACAATTTTTAAAATCCTACACGATCATCTCGGCATGTCTAAGGTCAGCGCAAGATGGGTGCCGAGAATGCTCACGCCGCCGCAAAAACAACAGCGCGTAGAGTGTTCGCGTGCATTTTTGGACCTCTGTAATGAAGACAAGGATGGTGTATTGAGTCGAATTGTTACTGGAGACGAGACTTGGGTTCATCATTATGAACCTGAGTCCAAACAAGGCTCCATGCAGTGGCATAAAAAGGGCACAGCACCTCCCAAGAAATTTAAAGTGTCACAATCAGCTGGGAAACTCATGGCAACGGTATTTTGGCACTCGGAAGGAATATTGTTGATTGATTATAAAGATAAAGGTGTTTCTATAACCGGAGAATATTACGCTTCAATATTAGAGCGACTAAAAGAAGCCATTAAAGAGAAAAGACGGGGAAAATTGACGAAAGGTGTGCTGCTTTTGCACGACAACGCGCCTGTCCACAAGAGCCGCGTTGCGTTAGCTGCCCTGCATAAGGTGGGCTTCGAAATTGTGAATCACCCACCCTACAGCCCAGACCTGGCCCCGAGTGATTATTACCTGTTTCCGAAAATGAAAAAAGAGCTGCGGGGTAAAAAATGTACTGCCGATGATGAAGTCAAGGAGGCAGTTTCGGCGTATTTTGCAGATAAAGAGAAATCATTTTTTTATGAGGGTATAAATAAATTAATTGAAAGATGTGAAAAATGTATCCGTCTTGCAGGTGAATATATTGAAAAAGAAAAATAATTTGGTTGTTTTATTTCCACCCCTTATCCCCCATTCCACGAATATAAAAACGCTCCCTCGTAGGTCTGTAGTTGTTAATTTCAGATTTTGCATCTGGACGAATCCTGGTTCGCTGCCATAGATGAGGGAAGGAATATGTTTTCATCGACAAATCATCTCCAGCTAAAGCGTCGTCATAATTTTAATTACATCCTCTTCAACTGTAAGTGGCTTGACTCAATATCAGTCAAAGATGACTCTGAGAAATAGTTAGAAACAAAATTTAGTAGCAAAACTATCAACAATTGCCTGAGGCATATCTACTACAGTACCATTATTATCATTATCGATGTTTGTGTCAGTACAATTTAAATGAAGAAATTAGAAAAAGCCATACTAGTTCGATCAGCTTTACTATGAGACCCACCGGTTAAAAAAAGCAAGAACTAACCGCAATTGATTGGCCATTGATACGCTCTAGATCTTTCTGGAATCACTATTAATCAAATGGTGTTACATTGCCCAAAATTTCATCACTAAAAATAATTAGCTTGAATTAGTCGCGAATCACTGTTTGGCTAAGCTTCATCTGATACCTGTAAGGCTATCTCTTTTCTTTTCTGACGTCAGTAAATATGTTCTTTAGGGGGTGGCAGAGATGTCCAGCAATTTAAGAGATTTTGGTGGCATTGTCAGTAATGAAAGTTGATCAAATCAACTAAAATATTAGTTGAAAAGCATTAATACAGTCAAGTAAATACAGTGGACGTCGCTTAATGTGATCTGTTTATATACTAAAAAAATTCTTCTAAGGTCGTCTAGCCTTTCGTTTTTTTCTCAGTACGTTATTAATAAAATCTTCATAATTATGATGCTTTTCAATTTCGACGGATCTTGCTCGTACTCTCTTGGGCAAAACTTCTAATGCCTGCCTCAGTTGAGCATTGATGATGGTTTTTCCACTGGACAATATTCCTCGCAATCATTTTCTTCTGTTTTTCTCCTGTTGTTGATTCTGAAACTATTCCATAAATTTCATCGTCAGTTAATCGTGCTGCAACTTCAACGTTTTGATCAATAGCCATCCATTCTTCAAATTCATTTTCTACAATATCAGTTGGTTTCAGCTCCTGAATATTTAAAATTTCCTCTTCTACATGTTCAGTAGAAAATCCTCCATGTTTGAAACAATTTCGAATGATACCATCTGACTCATGATTCCAGGACATTGATAACAAATGTATAGTGTCTAGAAGGCCAAACGAGTAATACAATTTTATGGTTCAATTTGGCATCCCACTTGGTCAACCACTCGTTCAAAATCATTGTTGTCATCTGATTCTGATGTTTGCCGATTACTAAAAGTTTTTCTTTATTTCCAATCATATTAATCGTTCTTTCGAAATTTTACTGCCATGTACGCCTTCATTTTTAAAGGCATTATATACATTTTCTGGTGAAAATTCAGAAATAATCTTTGGCCATTCTTTTCTAATCCATACATCAGCAGCTCCAAAATCAGTATCCTTTATTTCGCCATGTGTTCGTCAATGCTGTTGCAATAAAGTTATCTTTCCATTTGTTTTGGCAAGTTCTTCTGCTTTTTGCCGCATCAAAGGACCATTCACACGAGCATCTTGTTCACGTACATTATAAGCTTTAATGCTGATTCCACTTTTTCATCTTTTTCACAGCGATTTCGATGATACTGCAGTCCTGGAGGGTGGTGAGGAATCAGGCATTTTAATTGTCGTCACAAGCCCTCTGAGTACTCAATACATCTGACACTGCTACTAGTTGCATAGGAAGTCTTTGCCATTTTCTTTTTGACAATCAAATTGTTTGGGCTCTTTGAGGTTTCAACTAAATTTGACGATAATGATCCAGCAGTTGAAGATTTTTTTCTTCCTTAGGCACTGTGCTTGCCTCAGTTTTGGTTAATAGATTAACTTCTCTCTTTGCTGATATTCTCCAGTGTTTCAAACATTAAGTAAGGACAACACTCAAAATCATAATGCAAAAGTACTCCCATCTGTAACAGCTTCAAAGTATATTGTGATTGATAAGCTGTGTTGGTAGGTACTAATAATATTGATATGACAGCCTAACGCAGATGATTCCCAATTAAATGTCCTTTCTGCTTGAAGTGAACAAAAAAATTTTTCTTTTGGACCTGGAAGGTTTTTCAAACTTGTAGCAATAAGCCGATGTTTAATTGTGCTAGCGAAAGCTTGATTGATCACTCGAAAAATAATGGTTTTTCGAGCATTATTTCTGATCACGTCTCCCCTGCTCGAGGGGAGGGTGTGGGGGATCTCAGAGGAAAACCCAAACCCTTCGTTTCTTCAAATCTCTTCGAAAAGTAAATTCTCAAGCACGTCAATGTATTTTTCTTTGCGATTGTAATCGAAAGCGTAACCAAGATGTCTCCGGATCCCCAGCCCCATTGAGGGAGAGGCAATCCTTGTTCTTCTTCAACTTGACCTCATGGTTGAGGATTCTAACAAATCTCAGAGATTCCTTCAAGGTCACCTAGTTTCGTTCTCCTTTCTCGCACATACATATACGTAACTTTTTCTGGTCTTAAAGGAGTTACAGTGATATTGGCTGCTTGAAAGGTTAAGACGACTGATATATTAATGGCATCTAACTATATTTTTTTCATCTCTAGCATGGCTGATTCATCGAGTTATCGTGACGTTCTGGCATCTTCTATTCATTTTTTGTTCGTGAAGATGCCATTTATATTAGGGACGAAACATTTAGATTCATGTAGGTATGAAAAAATTGAAAATGAAAAGTTGAGTTTTTCATTTGTGTGAATCCAAAGAGCTGTCTATTAATTTATCGGCACCGAAGATCAAATGATCAAATGTTTCGAAATTATTTCGGGCACTGGTCATAACAAAAGGTATTGCTGATATAACAAAAACCTTGATAAACAATAATTACGATGAATGAATATTGAACGTACTTAACCTCCTATCGTGTTATGTGTTGTATCGGTTGATGAGCCTTTGAAGGCCGAAACGTGGTCACATTCTAGTGGTTTATATTGTACGCATATACATATATTGTCGAAATTTACGGCCATTGTTTCGTAGTACGTTGCATATACATACATGCATACCTAGGTTGTGCGTTTAGCTGCGCCAAACGGTAAACAGCTTCATCGCTTCACGTAAAATACTGCACAAACTAAACAAACACCCGCATTCGCTTTAATTACAGCCAAACATTATTAATGCATCTCGTCTGCTAGTTTAGCCATGGCAGTCTATATAATTACGGTGCCTGTAATGTCAGAGAGCAACGTTGCAGTACCTCATACGAGACAAAACAAGTTTATTTCGCAGCGGTGCCAATCCATCAACGTTTGGGGGAGGGGGTTGGTAACACATGCCTGGTATAATTTTTTTCTCTGCATGTATGCGATGCGACGTGAAATAAACTAGTTTTTTTTTTGACCACTTAGTTTGGCTGGGTGTATTGTTGAAGATAGATGTATTGTGTAGTGATAGATACGATTTTATTAAATCAGCCACAGGTGGGTAAACCGTGCATAGCTGAATTGTATACTGGAGCGTTAACAACGTTCGTTGTCTGCTCGAATAAACACTTAGCCTAGATTAGTGTCTCTAAATTGGTTAAATGCGTGTTAAATTACATAACCTCAAACCTAAATATATTTTTTTTTTCATCCGTTTATTTAGGAATTGTAGCGAGAGAGATTAAATACCTCACATTTTCGTTTTTCGCTATTTTATTGTTGGTGTTTACTTCGAGATTTGGTTATAAATGGCGGACATTTTTCAATGCATTTCTCGAAAAAGATTAATGGTAACGTAGAACGAAAAACCGAGGCCGACTTTTCGAACGGCCGACGGCTGGCAGCACCAGCGGCGAATGGAGACCGCTTCACGTGTTCTGCATGAGATGGAAAAGGAAAGATATAGGTACTGACTTTTTCTCGCGCAGATACATAAATTATATCCCGTGTATATCGTTTGTAAACATTTCGTGTAATTTATAATTTGTTTGTGTTAACTTTCCTCTTTTTTTTTTGACGTAAAAGGCCGATTTGATCAAAATAACGTGGACCGCTAGTATCGATAATTAACTGATAATTTTGGTTTATTTTGTTTGTATACTCTATTCTACGATGCGTGTGCGACATGTCATAATCTCACTTTTAAAGGAGAACTATCAGAATTACCTTTCTGGCTTCACGTTGGTCGATACACGTTGACGCGAAGGTTCACCAATTATGAACGTCGGGCGAGATACTGTTGCCAACCTAAAATGTCCTTGGTCTATTGTTAGTCAATTTATTCTTGACAGGTAGATTGATTCGTTATTTGGACGTTACTTAACGTTCACTTTTTTGGACGTACTCAACAGGGTGTGGCAACAATATCCTCATCAATTCCCGTCATAATATTTCACTCCTAGACTGTACTCTTGGCGTCCAAACTAGAGTGAAATCCAATAAAGATTTGTTAACACCGACAAGAAAAAATGATGCAAAAGAAGGGGGTTACCATGACGACCAAGGTTATTGAATGAGTGCAGGAGGAGATTTTCAAGAATCCAGGATGGTTGATATTAAACCGTTTGGAAACTCTAATAGGACGGTGTGTCCTCCTGTCCGTGTACACCAATCTTTCAGTACAAAATTGGATATTGGACAAAGGGTGACCACATTTTGGCAACTCTTTCGACAGTGCATTGCGTTACAACCTGGTTGAAAGGGACAAGCTTAGACTATACCAGTGACATTTCGAAATCTACATCTCTGCCTTGGTTTGCCGCCGATTTCATAGGTCTGCACACGAAATCTGTTGTGCCATAAGATTCTCCAGCAAACAGAGTCCTCGGCATTACCTTGGGCACGAGATTGAGGTTTAGGCAACACTTTTTTGCGTGCTCGTGGGGATGTGGCTCCTCTCTTGCGCTGGACAAGCTCACTGAGCTTGAGGATCAAGATGTTTTTCTGACCTATTCCGATTCTGATCTAGTCCACTGCTAGCAAGTCACAAGTTTTAGAAGACTTAACGTTCTTCAAGTCAGGGTTTTGAAGGACTTTACTGGTCTAATGCACAAAATCAAGCATGCCGTCCCCGACAGGCCCTCTCGCTTCTATAGCGTTTGGAAGATTAAAGGACATCGTGTCCAACTTTAGATAAAACAGAAGCCCTACAAGTTTAGACTTAATAAGTCCAGTTCTCACATTTATCTGGTTCCTGGTAACAATTCAAATTTATATTTTCACTGAGGCACTTTGTTGAAAGAAACCTTGTAGGAATGAATAAATACAACGATGACAATCTAACCCCCTCCCCCCCTCTCCCTCCCCTCCCCTACACAACTAGAAGACACTTTTACAGTGTTATATTCGAGCTTTCTCCTTCCGACATTATCAAAATCGCGTTCACTTCATGCACACACAACTTTTCCACGTACGTTATGTGTTTTCGACTTCTCTCGGCAAACATAATTAAGTTTGTGCCGCGTTTGGCGGCGGTATGTAACGACGTTTTATCGCCCGACTTTGTACGATGATACGCAATATTGACTTATATTACGCTATAGACGGTGGTGGATGTCTGGAATGAAACGCGAGCGAGGCGAAACGTAATCGAGCTGGAAGAACGATTCTAAAACGTAGAATTGGCATAATTTGTTTATTTGCAATTCACCACAGAGAGTCTGAAACTTCTTACTTGCTAAGTTAATTTTCGCACGACGATTCCAAGCTGTACATGTATGTGTGTGTATGTGTGTATGGGTGTGAGTGTGCTCTAGTAGATGTTACGAACAAACAACAGAAATTGGATTTTAGAAGTTGTGGAAAATGTGAAATACATACCAGTGGATAAATATGCATAATATATACGCTCTGGGTTAATTCTATATGTAAAAACGTCTCTTTAATGTTTTAATTCGTAAATATAATTATACTGTGGCTTTGCATCTAGTAATTTGCTCGCGTGTTTCACTGAATTCATTAAATTAACAGCTAATGTAATTCTCCTTTTTATATACAAAATAGGTATGTACAGGGTGTCTCTCTAGTGCGTCCAAGTACTATGTGCCATTTCAAAAAAAAATTAATCTTTGAAGATATCTGAATTGGTTGCTAATTCCTGCACACCCTGTATAAATCTTGTTGAAAGTTATGACAGTTCTCAGTATCTATGACCCTTTACTTTCGTTTGCAGAAGTTTGGTACCTTACCCTTCAAAGGGCTTTGCAATATTAATTTTTCTTTAAGATGGAGCAATAGGAAAATATCACGGAAAATTGTAAATTTCTTTGAAACAGTTGAATTTAGGTGTAGGGAATCCTAATACAGAATATTTGCAAATAATTATAAAAATTATACCATAACAAAGTTGTATTTTTTGTTCAGTGAAAACGGAACACCCTGTATAAGTGAAAGTAATTGTAGAACATGTGCCATATCAATTCAAGAGGAGATATGGTACTTGGACGCACTAGAGAGACACCCTGTACATAGTATACAGGGGTATACGGCGGGTAGTGTAACTTTCATCCTTAATTGCGGCTCTCCACCAAAAAAAAGTCCAACGGGCTCAAATCACAGCTCCGAGGCGGCCCCAATTGACATCAGAATGTCGGCTTCGATTATTCGATTTTTGAAAACGGTGCTCAAGAATTTAAGTGTTACTTTGGCTGCGTGGCTAGTAGTGTTGTCTTGTTGAAGCCAAACGTCGTCCATGTCATCCTCTTCAATTTTTGGAAGCAAAAATTGGTGGTCAAAAATGGCTCAATGATGCCACCGTGCCAAAATTCGCACCGAACAATCACTTCTTTTTGGGTACATGGCTTCTCAATGATTTCTTTTTGGGTACATGGCTTCTCAATGATGATGTTTGGATTTTGTGAGCCCCAAATGCGACAATTTCATTTATGGGCATAGTCTCCGATGTGGAAATGGATTTCATCTGAAAAGGCGAACCGAAAACGCATCGGGTGGTCATGAGGCTTCAATTCTTGGACTAATTGAACTTTGTAAGCCTTCATACTGAGGTCTTTATGCAAAATTTTCCTTAGAGAATTACAAAAAATGTTCATTTCCTAAGAACGACGATGAGTTAATGTTGATGGATTTCGAAGCACACTCTGGGTAACGGCAGCAATGTTTTCGACTCTGAACGCACTGGACGAGAACGTCAACGGGTTGTTTCGACTAGTTTCACGAACTTGCTTCACGAATTGATCCACAAACCATTTTGGAAGTAAATTTTCAATTCGTGAATACCATTTTATCTGTCAAAATCGTGTTAATTAACTGCTTGTAATTTGATTTTTTATTTCTTACAAAATCCAATAGAAATTCTTCAATAGTCTTTCTTTTTAATGTTAACGATTGGGTTTTACTGTCAGTGGTTGATCGTGATTGGATGTCGAAGGCTGCTCAAGATCGACGCCCATGCGGTGCTGAAGTTCGGCTGATTGTAGTTGCATACATTGAGTTGTCAGAGGTTGCTCCTGCTCCACTGTTCTTTTCCCCAAGGGAGAAGCCTTTTTTTTGAAGAAATATTGACTCAAATAATTTGTTTGGACGGACTAACCTTAGGGTCATTAGAGGCAATTTGTCTTAAAAGAGTTATAATGTCTGGTTTAGGGTTCCTCTTTCTTGGATTCTATCTCTGCCACACTTACAAAGCTCTTCATCCCATTTCAGGCTCTCGAATGCTGTCACATCCAACGCCTGCTAAACATGTGTTGTGTGGGGTGGTAGTTTCATAGTGGTCGCGTTGTTTTGTGACTTCTGCACTTGAAGGCTTTCTTTCTGCTCTGGTTTGTTCAATTTTAAGCCAGGACTTACAGGAGTACTCACTGGTTTCGGTTCCTCCATTCCAAATCTCTTCAAAATGTCCTTTATGTAACCGCGCTGGTTTAAACATATTTCCACTTTGTCTTGGGAAAACGTTGATATGGGCGTATCGACTTCTCAATGATGATGTTTAGATTTTTTGAGCCCCAAATGCGACAATTTCATTTATGGGCATAGTCTCCGATGTGAAAACGGGCTTCATCTGAAAAGGTGAATCGAAAACGCATCGGGTGGTTATGAGGCTTCAATTCTTGGACTAATTGAACTTCGTAAGCCTTCATACTGAGGCCTTTATGCAAAATTTTCCTTAGAGAATTACGAAAAATGTTCATTTCCTAAGAACGATGATGAGTTGATGTTGATTGATTTTTACACACACTGGGCAACGGCAGCAATGTTTTCGACTCTGAACGCACTGGACGAGAACGTCAACGGATTGTTTCGACCAGTTTCACGAACTTGCTTCACGAATTGATCCACAAACCATTTTGGAAGTAAGTTTTTAATTCGTGAATACCATTTTATCTGTCAAAATCGTGTTAATTACCTGCTTGTAATTTTGATTTTTTTTTTGCAAATTTTGTGTTATTTCTTACAAAATCCAATAGAAATTCTGCAAAAGTCTTTCTTTTTAATGTTAACGATTGGGTTCTACTGTCAGTGGTTGATTGTGATTGGATGTCGAAGGCTGATCAAGATCGACGGCCATGCGGTGCTGAAGTTCGGCTGATTATAGTTGCATACATTGAGTTGTCAGAGGTTGCTCCTGCTCCACTGTTCTTTTCCCCAAGGGAGAAGCCTTTTTTTTTGAAGAAATATTGACTCAAATAGTTTGTTAGTTAGGACTAACCTTAGGGTCATTAGAGGCAATTTGTCTTAAAATATGTAGTTATAAAGTCTGGTTTAGGGTTCCTCTTTCTTGGATTCTATCTCTGCCACACTTACAAAGCTCTTCATCTCATTTCAGGCTCTCGAATACTGCCACATCCAACGCCTGCAAAACATGTGTTGTATGGGGTGGTAGTTTCATAGTGGTCGCGTTGTTTTGTGACTTTTGCACTTGAAGGCTTTCTTTCTGGTCTGGTTTGTTCAATTTTGTTCAACCGCGCTGGTTTAAATATATTTCCTCCTTGTCTTGGGAGAACTTTGATATGATCAGTATGACACCTATGAAGATTAGTGCGATTCAACGCTGACCATTTCTTTCCAGTTTGTACACGTAAGAATTGGTTTTGGTTGTTGTTGGCTTCAAGATTTGGCAGGTGTTCTCGCATGTTACCACCCTCTTCCATTCCCTGCAACATTAGTTGCTTTCTAGGCTGACCACCATCGATTGGTAAAGCTTTTCCAGTTTTAACCAAGCTTCTTTAGATGTTTTGGTACCGTTCACTCGTTTTAACTCACGGGGCCTTATGGAAAATAGAATTTCCGACAATGTTTTAGCATCATTTGTTTTCTATTTCTTCGCAGATCCACCAGATTTCTGGAATCGATTTTTTCATCAAAACATACTTCTAATAAGTCATTCGCGATCAATCACCGTGTATAAAAGTGTCTAAAAGTCGTGGAAATCTACATAGATACACTCCATTTACATGTTGAACTAATCGGAACTACTAGCGTAACTGCAGTGGTCCTCAGTGGCGAATTTACGTACTACTATTATTCCACGGATAATTTCAAAGTGCAATAACGTCGAAAAGTTGGCCGGGTAAGAGATTTTCGGTTTTCGGTGATATTGTAATGTTGTTTCTCGAACAACGACCGCGCGTTAGACAATATTCCCTCACCATATAATTTTACTAGCAAAGAGACTAGTACTAAGCCGCTGGTGGAAGGAAATACAATGTAATTTCTCGTTTTCAACGTTATAAACACAAGAACAACAACAATATAGAAAGTTTTAGTTTCCAGTTAAACAGGAACACCTTTTCGAATATCTGCTATGTAGGTCATATTAGGTATGGCTTCGACTCTTAACGCATTGACATTTCAATCTCGATCAATCCACTTCACCCTCCAATCTCGTAACGTTCGTCACCGGAAACACAAACCAGACTACTAGATACAAGGCGACGGCGTAACGAGAAGCGGAAGTAATCTTAACCCGATGTCGTGCCAACGTGTGCGGTAAGTACGAACTGTGTGGAACAAACCCACTTGTTCACTAATAACGGCGGAAACATGCAAATCTACATGTTCCCGCTTCGGAATCGACTCGACTGTGTGTTAACCGGTACTCGACTCCGGTGCTACGAAATAGTACATACATACAGAGACTTCGGGAACGGAGAAGAGGCCGGTCCTCGAGTAAGTATACGGTTTCCACCTCCCTTTCCCGCCCAACCGAAGGTTGTGTCGTAATTGAGAATTTCGCTGACGTCGCGTCTTCTTCGTCGTCCTCTTGCCGGCGATGCCGCGTAAAGGATGGACGGATAGAAAACTTTTTAGTTAGAGGTAAGAGCGTCGTTCGATTCTAGCATCGTTTGCGTTTCTGTAAATGGATGATATATTGGCGCCTTGGTTGTAGATAGATCATTGTGCTGTGTTTGGAAGTATAATTTCATTATACACGAAGGGGGTTGAAGAAGTGATTTATTTTTGAATTATATATATCGAGTATACAGGATGTTGGTTTAAATTCAAATTATTGTTTTCATATTTCTCCTACCTGATCCTTGTTGTTGTCACAGTTCATTACACATGACTTATTTTGGTTGAGGTATGTGGATGATATTTTCGCTATATTTGACACTAAAAAATGTAATATTGACGATTTTCTCAATAGATTAAATAATCGGTTCGAAACCATAAAGTTCACTTGTGAAAGAGAAGAAAACGGTCAGCTACCCTTTCTAGATACTTTAGTAATTAGAAATAACAATAGATTAGAGTTTGACGTGTATAGAAAGGAAACCAGTACACTTCGCTACATTCCTTCAGATTCCCATCATTGTGTTCAACACAAACTGACAAGCCTGAATTTTTTGGTCCATAGACTTCTCACTTTTCCCTTGAACAAGGCGAGGTATGAGAGAGAGCTTAAAATTATAAAAGATGCGGCCAAGTGTAATGGTTTCCAGCCCCAGCATATCTATAAGTTAATTAGGAAGTTTAATTATAAGAAAACTGTGAAAGAATCTACGACTTTTCGAGAGGATGTTAAAGCTTCACCGGTTGTGACCCTCCCTTACGCTCCCTTTATCACTAAAGGTTTGAGTAAAATCTTCAAAGAGCTAGATCTCAGAATAGTTTACAGTTCTGGGACTAGTTTACGAAGTCTCATCGGTAACCCTAAAGATAAAATACAACCTCTAGAAAAGTCAGGTATTTACGAAATCAATTGTAAAGATTGTAATCAAAAATATATTGGGCAAACCAGGAGAGCAGTCTCAACTAGATTCAAAGAGCATATGGCTAATCTTAGATTTAATAGAACTGAGAAATCGAGCGTTGCCCAACACATTTTTGAAACAGATCACAACATCGATCTTACGAATGTTAAATTAATTAGACAAATAAACAATTGTAACGGCCGGTTTCATAATCAATCGTAAAAGCTCCTTTAACTAAAGTGTCCTTTAAGTTAAAGTGACCTTTAAAGTCAGCTTAAAGTTATTTCCGTTTCATAATGGCGCTGGATACAAACTTTAGTTAAAGCCGACTTTAACATACCGTAGTGAGGTTGGTAACGCTGAATTTTAGTTGTTTTTCGTATTTTGTGTTGTATACGTAGAATTTGACACGTAATGTTGTTATACAGTGACCGGCAGAAAGTGCGCAGCATATGGGAAAATGTTATGTTATTGCATCATATCTCGGCATGACTAGAAACCAAAATAGCACTCGCGATTTCTGCCGAAACTCTCATCGTATACGAGGGAGAGTCAAAAATACAAAATTACGCTAAGAGTAAAGTACCCCCATTTTTAACATTAGACTTTTCTTTATTAACCAATAGTTCTTTAGTTTTAAAAATCAAAGTAAAATATCGAGTTTCATTCACTTTTGATGAAAAATTTCAGTTTACTGTTTATTCTGAATTACCCTGTATAAGAAATTGTGCGTGCTCATACAATACGCAAATCTTACTCTCTGTAGACATCGTAACAGAAAACCATAAATAATACGTCGCAAAAGTCAGCTACAAAAATAATATAGCTCTTGAAAATAAAAATTCAAGAATGTGAAATAATTTTGCTGCACACCATATTTTACGTTTTCAGAAGGCAAAAAATTTTATTTAACTGAAATTGTGTGATTCATTTTAACTTAATCATCTTTAAAATTGTAATATTTTTTCATAAAATTAGCAACACTTCTTTTTATTCAGGTGTTAATAATAAACGCTTGACGAGAAAGAGCGACAAAAATAAAAAAGTTAGTCTCAGCATAATACTCGACAGATGTTTTTTCGTACTGCATGTGTTTGATTTTAAAAAACATGAACTTAATTCAATAAATGTCATTTAGACATTTAGTTTTGCTATTAAAATGGAAGCGGAAAGGTTATCGGTACAAGAAAAGGTAGAAATAGTTCTAATTCGTGGAGAAAATTAGTATAGCTATCGCGAATCAGCAAATATTTTTAACAATAGACACAATAAAAATATTCACGATTCTACTGTATGCCGAATTGTGAACAAATTTAAACAGACTGGTTCGGTGGAAAGTAAATACAAGCAAACCCATGGGAAAGGTGTAACCAATGAAGAAAATAGTTTAAATGTGTTATTATCAGTAAATGAAGTTCCTACTATGCCATTGTCTGAAAGAGAAGATGTATTAGGTATTTCCGAAAAATCGATTAGAAGAATTCTTAAAAAAGACAAGTACTTACCATATAAACCAAAATTCACCCATACTCTTCAACAAAGAGATCTAGATGCTAGAATTGACTTTTGTTGTTTGTTCCAAGGCAAGAGGAAAGATAATCCCCATTTTGGAAGTCAAATATTATTTACTGACAAAGCAACCTTCACAAGCAACGGCGTAGTAAGTTCTCAAAATTGTAGGTGGTGGGCTAATCAACATCCTAATTTTACAATTGAATGTAAAAGCCAATATTCATTTAAAACAAACGTTTGGTGTGGTATATTGAATACTCAAATAGTTGGACTATATTTTGTCCGGCGAAATTTAAATGCAGGTAGATATTTACAATTCTTGCAGAATGAATTTAGCGAGTTCCTATAGATGAGATGCCTTTAAATCTACGAGCGAATATGTATTTTCAATAAGATGGTGCTTCGATCCATTCTACATTGCAAGTAAGAGAATGGCTTAATCAACAATTTCCTCAAAAATGGATCGGACGGTTTTCAGAAAATCATTGGCCTACAAGATCGCCGGACATTACCCCAATGGATGTCTTTCTCTGGGGTTACTTAAAGAATCAAGTATACAAACATCGACCATTTAGAAATCTGGACCATTAGGAAATACGATTAGGCAGTGTGTCGTTCAAATTAATCCGGTTTTTTAAGAAACGTAGCACAAGAATTTAACAACAGCACAATGAAATGTATAGAGAATGGGGAAGCTAACGTAGGAAAATAATGTACTTGTAAATAAATATTTTTGTTTACGATTTTGTTAATGTATTTTGAGTTTTATTTCCTACTATTATGTATCTTTACTATTATTATTATTAAAACCTGAATAAAAAGAAGTGTTGCTAATTTTATGAAAAAATATTACAATTTTAAAGATGATTAAGTTAAAATGAATCACACAATTTCAGTTAAATAAAATTTTTTGCCTTCTGAAAACATAAAATATGGTGTGCAGCAAAATTATTTCACATTCTTGAATTTTTATTTTTAAGAGCTATATTATTTTTGTAGCTGACTTTTGCGACGTATTATTTATGGTTTTCTGTTACGATGTCTACAGAGAGTACGATTTGCGTATTGGATGAGCGCGCACAATTTCTTATACAGGATAATTCAGAATAAACAGTAAACTGAAATTTTTCATCAAAAGTGAATGAAACTCGATATTTTACTTTGATTTTTAAAACTAAAGAACTATTGGTTAATAAAGAAAAGTCTAATGTTAAAAATGGGGGTACTTTACTCTTAGCGTAATTTTGTATTTTTGACTCTCCCTCGTATACGATGAGAGTTTCGGCAGAAATCGCGAATGCTATTTTGGTTTCAAGTCATGCCGAGATATGATGCAATAACATAATTATGCTATATTCAAAGGTAAACTATTTTCCCATATGTTGCGCACTTTCTGCCGGTCACTGTATATCTGTCAGATCTACTGTCACATGCGATTTGTAGCAAGATTGATTTGTAAAAAAGTGCAGTAAAATGAACAGAACAAAGGCGCAAATTTTAGCAAAAATTCGAAAGTAAGATAAATAGCTATATTAAAATGCAAAATAACAAATAACGTATTAAATGTTAAAAGGTATGTAATGTAATGCTCATCAATTTTGGCAGCATTTCATTGCTCCTGATACTCGATTTATTAAAGAAAGCGAACTTTAAATCTGCTCTAACCAATCGACTCAGAACAGAACGATCCGCATATTTTGCTATACTTGAAATTCCATGAATAACCGCGTATGATTCGGGGCCGATCTAAACATGTCAAACCGAAGCTGTGCGCGGTTATTCATTGAATTTCATTTGGAACAAAACGTGCTGATCGTTCCTTTCTGAGTTGATCGATCCAAGGCGATTCAATCTGCGTCCTCTTTTAACTTTTTTGCCGAGACTTTTAATACTCCTATGGAATTCTATACAGAAACAATCATAGTCTGTTGCAAAAAGTCAGCACAGAGTCAGTATAGTAGGTATAATTTTGCTGATTTTGTTGTAATTGCAATGTATTATTTGTTCTAACAATGACGTCGCGGTTTGATCTATTAACCAAAAGAATTCAATCTTATATTCAACGAAATAATCTTGCCATATTTTGTATACTTTTCGTGTTTTAAAACGTCTTCAACTTTATCATGCATGAAAGAGCCCAGCAAACACGGAATATTAATTTTTTGTAAAGAATATATGAATTGACGTATAATGTAGGTATTTGACATAACATTTGACAGCGCTAAAGTGGCCTTTAAGGCGTTAAAGTGAAAAAATGGGAACTTTAACTTTAACTCGAGATAAAGGACACTTTTACTTTAAAGTGACATTATGAAACGCATTTTAAAAGTTAAAGGTTACTTTAAAATTAAAGTATCCTTTAATTTGATTATGAAACCGGCCGTAAGTTTCTAAATGTTTTCGAAAGTTTAGAAATATATAAAAATAAGTCATGTGTAATGAACTGTGACAACGGACCTATCCCGCATTCGTCATTGTTTTCGTTAATCGGAAATTAATGATGCGTATCGGATTGACCGTGCATAACATTTAGTTTACCTGTATTTGTAGATCTTATTCTAATTTACTTTTATTATCGCCTTGATAATGACAGCATTGCGGTTGAAACGCGTCGGTGTTTTAGTTAAAACTTGTTTGGTGTTTAGTGGGTTAAAGTGTTTAGTGTTCTAAAGATAATTATTCAGAAAAGGGAATTAAAAAAGATACTAACTAAAGCTAAGAGTCGATCCGGCGCCGAGAGAAAAGAAGGAATCAATTTGACTTAACTTACCAAGTCAAGTCGGATACTCACCGCGCAAGTACAAAAATTATTGCGATGAAATACAGCGCGGTTCAAAAGTAACAGTACAACTCGTTAATGGAATTTTCGAGTAATTAATGGTTAAACTGGTTTGTTATTATTTATCGAAAAAATGTAGGAGTATTATTTATGTGATATTTTTGTATTTACCTTTTTTTAGTGTGATAATTTAGTTAATAGGCTACATCGTTTATTATTATTAAAATATTATGCAATCTATGAATAGTTGTACTTGTTTTCATTGTTGTTTTATTCTTGGTAACTGATGTTCCCTAAAACACCTTGTTTCTGCTTCTACTTCTTTTTCTTTTCTTTTCTTTGAATCTTTTCTTCTTCGTCTACTCTTATCCTCTTCTCACTTTTCAATCTTACCCAAAATCTTTTCCTTTTGATATTCTCTCATACGTCATTTTTTCAAAATCAATCCAAATCTTTTTTCTTTCAATTCTCAAAAACGTTTCTCTTTCTCCTGTCTCTCTAATTTTCTCCTTTTCAAACTTTTGACTTTATATTTTATTGTCATTTCTTCTTTTAAAAAGAATTTTTTTCCTTCACCTAAGCTTTCTATTTTATCCATCAACTTTCCCAAATTGTTCTTCTTTTTTTCTTGTTTTTTCTTGTCCTCCTATTTTAAAGTTTTTTTAAATAGCAGTAGCTTGTGTTACGTGTAATTTTGACAATTCAATTCATCCCAAATTTACAGTGTTTAATATATGACACTAACGAATTTTGTTGGCAATGATCGAAATGACATAACATGACAGTACATTTTAAAAAGTTTCTACACATAATAGAACAATATAAATGATAGATATGTTTAAAGTTATTGTACATTTCTATTTTCATTTAATAATATTGCTAAATAATTTCTAAAATTGTCACCTACAGCATTGCCTTGTATATTTTCAATTAGACATTCTTCTACAGCTTCATTAACAATCTCATCTATTTCAGAATCATCCGCATCAAAATACTAATAATATAAATATTTTGACACATACCTATATTAAATGTCAATTTCTTCCACTAAAGAAGTCTTTTTAACAAAAAACATATCATGTGTTCTGGAATTTCAACAAAATCTCTCCTTATTTCCTCTTGTTAATTTTCAGTTGGCCATTTTATAACAATAAAGCTTAGGTTGTTTAAAAAATGACACACATTGAATTACTTATGGAAATATTAAATCTATCTGCCACATCTCTAAATCTAACAGGCTCATGACTAGCAAACCAACAAAATAACAGTAGCGAATGTTCTGCGTTAAGTCTTTCAAATCCTGTCTCTGTCTTAGGAGGACAAGTGATTTTTTGGTGTTAAATAATCTTCTTCTGAATAGTCTGAAATCTGTTACTGTATCACTCCAGGATAATATCAACATTTTAAAACATCTACATCTATTTCCCTGCTAGATACTAAATGCATCATTTAAGAAATAGCCCATCGAGAAAAACGTAAGAACAACATTGTCATTTTTGGTTCTACTGAGGTAGCCTGCAAGACAAACAATGAGCTGATTGCGGTTGATGTTGGCACAGCTATGGAAATCTGTAATGCTGTCCAAATTCAGGAAAAAGACGTAAAAGTTTCCCAGACTTGGTAAATCGTTGTCGTCCAATTAAAGTATCGTTTTCTTCTGAGTCCTCTGTTGCTGGTATCCTTCGGAACGTTTCTAAATTGAAATCAATTGCTAAATTTTCTGGTCTGTCAATTTATAGGGATCGTACACCAATACAGCTGCAGCTCCATAAAAAAGGAATTCCTACTATAACGATTCTTCCTTTGAAATGTATTACCAGAATGTTCGTGGTTTAAGGACGAAGACTCACTCATTCTTTTCCAATATGTGTGAATCTTCATGTGACATTATTTGATCCACAAAGCCAAGTATTTAGATGTCATTTAAATTCAAATTAATTTTTTAATATTTCTCCTACATGGCCCTTGACACAAAACATTTTCACGAATTACATGGATGGCTTGTCTGGAAGAAAACATTTTAATAAAGATTTTATCGGGTCGATGGCCGCAGTGGTTAGGCGGCACCTATCGTCCTCTCACAACAATTCAATGGAGGGACGGTGACATTTTTTCAGAGAGTTTAATCCCGGATCGACTTGCCATTCGCTGTTGGGAGCAAAGTGATTAACAGCGCGGCATCATAAAAGGCGATATGATGCTGTCACAAAGCCATTTAAACACAACTTACACACACTAAACTACACCGCAAGAGTTGCAGTGATAGCCAGACAAGTAATACAGCTTACGGAGTCACTGCAACTAAGCACCCACCACACATTAAAAAAAAAAACGAAACAAAACACGACTAAACATGCTATAACTACGAGGCAACGACCTAATTCGTAACATTCAAACGGTAATACCTAAAAACACATATTCGCTGTTCCTCGACGATGCCAACCTCCAGAACGAGGCCAGCCTAACCCCGCCGCCGCCGTCCTGAATGAATAAAATGGGACTCGCGTACACACAGAAAGCCAGAATAACGCTATTGAATAAGTAATACCGGAAGTGCGCGAAAGGGAAACGGAAAATTTATTTCCAAATGTTCCGGGGGTGAGTTCCGACTTAGGAAAAAAAAAAAAGAATGGCGGAGTTATCTTTCGGGATACTTATATGGATAAAAAAAGAAGAACGCCCGAATGATACTACATATGAAGATAAAGTAAAAATTATTCAAGTTGAACGGAGGAAGACATCCGGGATATTTGACCGATTGCCTACTACTCGGGATACAAAAACAGGGCGTGTACGTGGGTTGTATGTGTGTTAGAGGAAATCATTCACGAGATTAGGGGGCGCTGCGTGACTATTTGTCATTTCTTGTTCTATAGGGATGGGGCGACCGTTATTTTTTTTTTAGAAATCATCCTAAACCGAGGACTAAGCTATTTAGGAAATTAAGTGAAAGATACGGAAAATTACACCCCTAATTATTGTACAAGATAATTGAATTCGTGACGGACGTTAATTTCAATTTAACGGCTGACCGGTAAATAACGGTTAATATAGCTCCCGAAAAAAACAAAGATCTAACAAGGTAATAGCGAGCAGTAAATAAGTTTTTCCTGTTTTTTTTTCTCTCTCTGTGTGTGTATACTGATTCCGAGCACTCACTGTATACTACATGTGTATCTGTTAGATCTCAACTTTTACGAGGCGGGTCATTAAAACTTTTTTCATTTTGGATCCGCCTTAAATGAGATATAAATTATTTATGCTTAACCCGGGATGGAACTATTCCGTTTATGAGGGAGACTGTATAAAATTTCTCTTTCAGCAGTCGTAATAACAGATGTATAATTTCCTTTATTACGTTTAAGATAAATTGTAAACGGTAGTTACAGTTAGTTATTTTTGTTGTTGTTGTTAATACGAAATATCGTGTTTTGTTACAGTTGAGACTTCAAAACAGCGAAGCGAATCTTTATTAATAGAGTCGAATACTCGAGACAGATCAAAAAACAGTCTAGGTTGTCTTGGAGCACTTGAATAAAGCTCATTGTAGCTATCTCACAGGTATACTCAGATCTGAAGCCTGAAATCCATCATTAAATTTATTAATAATGTCAGAGAATCGGTGCCACTAGAATGCTTCTTCTTCAATTTTTTTTATAATTACTTCAACGTCGCTTACATTAACGTAATTAACAATAAACAAATTTGGGCGAGTTGTATCGATAGTGCCATTATTAGAAAGGTTACTTTTAAAATGATTCACATTTTAAAGTTTGTGAGAAACAGTGATTAAAGATTCTACTGCTAGTGACAATTAGGTTTGTTGGATTAATTCAATATTATGGTAAATTTATGAATTGATGTTGTGGAAACTAACGACTAGATCACACATTAACTTGTTTGGTAACGTAATAGTTTGTAATAAAGAGATTTAAGGTAATTTTTAGACTTATCTTATTTTTGTTGGTAAAGCTTTATACCATGGATGGTATTCTTCTGGAATAACCTCCGTTTTGCAAAGTTTTAGTAAGTCCTTCTTCTTTGCTGCACTTATCGGGCGTAATTTATTGTAAGGGATTTGTAATTTTATATTGTTTAGATTTGGGGGTCTTCCCTTCGCATATATCTTGATTTCCTGGTATTCTGAAGTATGGTCATGGCGGAATTCCAAGATACCAGGTTTATTCTTCAAATACTGAAAGCACTTGACTTTAAGCCAGTTTACTTTTTCTCCTTGAACATTTTTTAATTTATTCTTTACAATTAAATTAGTAAGAAAACTTTAGCTCCTGTACGTTATACGGTTTGCAATTTTTTTTCTTATTTTTATCAGATCTAGCTAATCTAAAAATTGTAAGCCAGGAACGTATTTCTGGGCATTTTCGATAGCACTATCCATGCTATCTACCTCCATGTAACTATGCTGAATTTCTAAATATTTCTGTTCAATTACATTGATAGAAGGAATTGTTTGAACAAGATATAAAAACATGGTTCTAATATTCTGATTCCTGTTCACTTTGGCAGCATTGCAGTCTTCTTTTCTTGTTATGTGGGCTCTTCCAACTCCTGCTTCTTGTCTGTACTGGATGAATTATATTCCACACATAGTTGGCATTCATCTTTTCTTGGTACAAAGAACGACAAGTTGTAATTATTCAAAAAATTCTTCTATAGGTTAAGATGGATACAGGTTTATTTTTATCTTTTTCGCACAGCTCTAAATACAATGAATGCAGTTTAGTAATATTTAGTTTGCAGTCAAGATACTTTCAAAGAGTATCAACCAGTTCCACAAATCTTTTCAAGTAGTTCCCTTTACTTCAGTGTGAAATAAAAGTCTTATATGGTCTCCATTTTGTTCTTCACAAAATAGGTTGAAGAGATGCTCACATTTGGCATTAGCTTTAATAGCATTGATGCACTTTGTTACTGAATGTAGTACTTCATTTAGAACAGGCTATGAATAACACAATGCACAAGAAGCATTTCTGGATTCATCATATTAGGAGCACCATCTGCAGCACAAGATGTTATATTTTTCATTGGTATATTATTGACATCTAAGTAGTTTTTTAGCTCATTATATACAGGATGTTAGTAAATAAGTGCGACAAACTTCAGGGGGTGATTCTGCATGCAAAAATAATGACAGTTTGCTATATAAATGTCCGTCCGCTAATGCTTAGTTTCAGAGTTATAGGGTGTTAAAGTTTTTCTTAAAAACTAACGATTTATTTATTGCTCTGAAACCGGTCGAGATAGGCAAATGAAATTTGGTGGGTTTTAAGAGATGGTTATTGCGCATTTCTTGACATCCAACCAAGAATTTTATATTCATCATTGGCGTGCATACGGGTAATGATCTTAATCTTTTAAAGAAAAAAATGGTAATTGGTTAATGGTTAATTTTTCTTTTATTGAAAATAATGGAAAGTTTTTCAAATGCAGAATTAACAGACATGCATTTTGTCTATGGTCGAAGTAATGGAAATGGTCGGCAAGCTGGACGATTGTATGCTGAGTTGTATCCAGGACGCAGGGTACCTCATCACACAATATTTGCTCGTCTTCACCAACGTTTGCGCGAAAATGGTACATTTAAAAAACAATCGGCTGACTGCGGGCGCCCTCGAGAAGTACGAACTGTGCAACTAGAAGAAGAAGTTCTTGAGTTAATAACGGAGTCACCTGAAACAAGTACTCGAAAAATCGCCAACATATTGAATGTAAGCCACTTCACTGTATTCAAAATTCTTAAAGAACAGCAATTGTATCCGTTTCATATTCAACGTGTGCAAGCTCTACTACCTAGAGACTTTTTTCCCCGCCCTATTTTTTTGCCAATGGATCCTTCATCAAATCGCTCAAATTCCTAATTTTTTAAATGGCGTTTTGTTTACTGACGAGGCTAATTTTGGACGACAGTATATACGAAATTTCCATAATAATCACTTATGGGCTGAGGAAAATCCACATGGAATTTTTGAAGCTCATTTTCAGCATCACTTTTCAGTCAATGTATGGCTTGGGGTAATTGATGCTCATTTAATCGGTCCATATTTCCTCCCACTACGACTAACAGGCGAATCTTACCTTAATTTCCTACAGCAAGAGTTAACTGGTCTTCTTGAAGATATTCCTCTACAGCTGAGACAACACTTATGGTTCATGCATGATGGCGCACCAGTTCATTTTAGCATTAATGTACGTAATCACTTAGATACAGTGTATCCAAATCGTTGGATGGGTAGGGGTGGTACGGAACATTGGCCTGCTCGATCACCTGAGTTAAATCCTTTAGATTTTTGCATTTGGGGTTTTCTTAAATCATTAGTTTATACCACTCCCGTTGAAAATGTTGATGACCTTAGGAATCGAATTATAGCCGGCTGTGAGACAATAAGAAATACACCAGGAATTTTTGCGCGAATACAACAATCAATGAGTCGAAGAGTTGAAAATTGTGTCATGTCTGAGGGAGGTCATTTTCAACATTTGTTGTAGCTTTGCGCTTACTTAACATTTTTTTTTGTGTTATTTTCTGTTATTGTTCTAGTTTAATGTTATTGTATTAAAAAGTTCAGTAGTTCAGTAGCCTACTAGATAATGTATTAAAGAAATGAAAAATACACGTTAAGATGTTTTATTTTTTTGCATAAAAACGGCGGCTCACACGAAAAAAAAGGCAAGAGAGGTTTTTTATCACAAATTGAATAGCAAATTAAAAAATGATTTTTAATTTGAAATATCTCAGTGGCGTACCATTTTTTTCTTTAAAAGATTAAGATCATTACCCGTATGCACGCCAATGATGAATATAAAATTCTTGATTGAATGTCAAGAAATGCGCAATAACCATCTCTTAAAACCCACCAAATTTCATTTGCCTATCTCGACCGTTTTCAGAGCAATAAATAAATCGTTAGTTTTTAAGAAAAACTTTAACACTTTATAACTCTGAAACTAAGCATTTGCGGACGGACGTTTATATAGCAAACGGTCATTATTTTTACATGCAGAATCACCCCCTGAAGTTTGTCGCACTTATTTACTAACACCCTGTATATATCTTTGGAGGTAGTGGTGCTTTCAAATCTTTTACAGAACAACATTTCTTCAGCATTCTCTCCTATAGTATAATTTTTTCTAGATTAAGCGATGAATAAAGAAATTTGATAACTAGCTTCAAGAGAACGATTATGAGTTGAAATGTGAGCAGTAAATAGAGACTTTACTGTTGTCCTCTTTTCAAAAATTTTCCTTAAAGTTTGAAAGTAATTTAAATCTGAATTAGAATTCGCCTTCAAATGCGCCTCAAGACGACCTCGTTTCATTGAGTCGTTGGTCAAGCATACAAGACTAAAAGGAAACCGCTCATCATGGAGACTAGGTATGAACCCAAATTATAAATATTTCTCCGAATATTGCCTGCACCACTCATTTTTTGCTGTGATGCTATGATGAACATTTTCCTATTTATGACTCACCGAACCTAATAAAAAATGTGCTTAACGAAGATCTTTTTTATTGCTTTTTTTGTATTAAAATGAAGAAACAATGACATCAAAATGGCAGCATGTAATAGTGGCTTGCCATATTGATACTGGATATGGTGATTTGTGGTGGACGGCCTGCCAACAATGGATGAAACAAGCCAACTATTGGATATTCTTGATAACATATTTAACAGTTTCAATAGATATTGCAGGTGTGGCAATAGCTGACACAAGAATTTACAGGGTGTTTCATCCCAATTAAATGAGTTTTAATCATTTGAAAATGACAGACTTTGACAATTTCTATAGTGCTTTAAGGATAGGTTTGGCTGTCAGATAAAATTCCGTGGATCCATTTACATGCAGGCAATTTAGAATGTCCTCTGGGCAGATATGGAGAGCTTGGAAGATGGACGGGAAGTCTCCTAAGCTGATGGTTTCGCCATCGGATTCTCCATCTTTCCAAATTCCAAATCCCCTGCCGATTTGCAAACGAGGACTTTTCTAGTGAGATCTCTTATCCGTCCCTTATTGGATGGGGGCGTCCGTTCGATGTAGTTTACTGGAGAAAACGCTTCGTCCAATACATTTTGCTCGAGAGGCCTCTAGGATTGTTTCTCTGACCTCAAAATCACAATCTTTCAGTTTCAGATATGGTTTTCTAAGAACATGAACTTAGGCATTTAAAAAGCTTTGAGACACAATAGAACATGACATATTTTTAAGATCAAAATAAACATTTAACTAAATTTTATGGAACAAACAACAACCTGAAACGCATTAGATCATAATTCTCCCATATTTACATTTAAAAACCGAAAATATCCTCAGCTCAAAACAAGCTATACTCTGATTAACGTTTCGATTGTTTACAAGTTCTAAAACAAGTAAAGGGAAAGCCACAACGGGCGTTTAAAATTACAAAACCCCGTCTATTCCGCCTGTATAATATACACGACATTCGTTTGCGGTCTTGGGACTGTTAAACATAAACAACTTAGCTTTCACTGGATCGCAGCTGCTGTATACAGGCGGAACAGTCGACGGCAACGTCAGCACCAGCACAAGCCGACGCTTCCCAGTTCGGGCGGGATCAATATGTGCGGTGGTTTTCGTCTTTTCGCCGTATCCAGTCGGCAATTGTGCTTTAACTTCGACGCTTTCGCATATTGCGAAGTTTTGCGGGCTGGTATTGTTCGGCACGAAGTTGAGATCTGCCCACTTTAACGTGGGCTGTCTTGATGTTTCATAGATGTATCTCTCTGTATAATGATGCGATATATACATACGCAAAATTGCCCTGAAGAAGTGTAATATTACAGCCCTGAATGGACGAATCTTCGCTAGTTAAATTTACCAACCTCTCCCCCTACTAAAAGTTTGTTGCTAATTGTTTAAAAGCAGATTTCTTTCACGTAATATTGAAATCGTCGTGGCAGTTTTTTTTTGTTCGAATTACCACAAGCTCATCATGTTATAATAATCATAATAATCTGATTTATTTCCCAACAGGGCAAGCTCAAGTACAGGGAAAGCACAACAAAAAATTATTTTTATTTTTAAAAGAAAACTTCATATGAACGTATGACCTAAACGTCTGTCAAAATAGGTAACTGAAATTCCGTACGAACGCCACTGGTGGAATCAAAAAGAAAAATGTGGTGCACTCAATAATGCCTCTTGATACACAGTGCACGTATACCACATTTCATTAAAATATCTAAAGTAGTATTACAGGAATTAATGAAGAACTATTTATTTTCGAAAACTTTACCACCCTGTATCTCAAAAGTTAAGACGTTTAGGTCATACGCTCATATGAAGTTTTCTTTTTAAAATGGACCAAAAAATCGTCGCTCTAAAATATTGACATTCAATTAGGAAACACCCTGTATAGGTGACTTATTTATAACATTTGTTCGACTACAATTAATATAGAAACTATATTGATCGCAGGATGACAATCGTGGTATGTTAAAGTTTAAGTTTAGCCATTGAGGATCTACATTATTATGCAGTAAATTATAAAGAAATTTAATACTTAATATATTTCGTCTAGTAGGCAATGAGTCGAGGTTAAATCGGTTAAGCAATTATAAAGATATAATATCATTAATGAAGATTAAAAATAAAAGTGGTCCCAAGTTGGATCCCTGAGGGACACCGGACAAAGGAGTGGAAGGTCTCGATTTAGTATTCCGATATTCAACATCTTGTTTTCTATCAATCAAATATGATTCTATTAATTTGATGGGCGATGGAGGGAATCCAACTTTCAATAGTTTGTTTAACAAAACGTAGTGATCAATTTGGTCGAAAGCTTTGTGGAAATCTGTATATATATCACATCAACTTGGCCTTGGCTATCCACAACCTCAGACAGATACTGAGTAAAGCAGCAAAGGTCGTAGATTGTAGAACGTTTTGCCATGAATCCGTGTTGTTCCACTTTTTTTTTTTTTAATACGACAAATCATTGCTGGGCGTCATTCGGCCTCTCTCAGTCAACGTTTGACTTAGAGCCTTCAACATTTTTATGATGAGTACTAAGGTCTAATTGTAAATCGTTGTTGGAAAAAAAGTCACAGGATGTTCAAAATACACTTGCCAATGTAGACAACTTCATACGTTGGGAAGTCGCTTATTTCAAATGGAACACCCTGTATTTTACTGGTCCAATAGTTGGGACTTTTTATTCTCTTTTGATCTCTATTTACATTCCCTAAACCTAACACACCTGACCACACCTTCGTGAAAAAAATTGGATTCGTCTGTCCAAATTATCTTTTGTAAAAAATTTACGTCTTCTTGCTGGGCCACCATAAGCATTTCACACAACTGCACTCGAAGTAATCTGTATGTATGTGAAGAAGAGCGTGTTCAGTCTCTCGTGGAAACGCTTCAAAATAAGCCAAAACCGAAACTTCATTATTTTCATTCCCAGTATCCGGAGCAGATGTAGTTTTCTTTATTTTAACGCTACCAGTTGTTGGAAAATTGGCCACATACCTTCTCAATTTTTTTTCTGTCATCGGTGGTAGCTGAGGGTAAGTTTCATTAAAGCGTCTGCATGTTCGAGCAGCCATTCTGTTACACTGTCCATGAATAAGAAACAAATTTTACATTTCTTCGTTTGAATAATTGTAATTATCCATTATGGTTATTATTATTATTATTTGTATTATTATTACTCAGTGTATTGTAATCAAACAGTAAAAACAAATTAAGGGAACAACTATTAAATTAGTTTTAGAGTATTTGTTTTATTGAAAATGTCATTTTTTGATTCATGGCAACTTTGTTTTTTTTTTTAAATCCTAGTCTGATTTATAAAAATCACAAATAACTCAAAAACCTTAAGAGTTAGGTATAGAACATGTAAATACAGAAGTTCTTCACTGGATCTCTTGGTGCAGAAGTAGAACACTAAACAATTAAACCCACTGAACACTAAACAAGTTTTAACTAAAAACACCGACGCATTTCAACAGCAATGCTGTCATTATCAAGGCGATAATAAAACTAATTTTTTTATGAACAGCTGGAAGGAACGGCAATGGGTAACTCCTTGTCGCCCTTTTTGGCTAACCTTCTCATGAGCCGTTTCGAAAAGGACTGAAGGAATCTGAGAGCGAATACTTTCCTAGGGTTTGGTTGAGGTATGTGGATGATATTTTCGCTATATTTGACACTAAAAAATGTAATATTGATGATTTTCTCAATAGATTAAATAATCGGTTCGAAACCATAAAGTTCACTTGTGAAAGAGAAGAAAACGGTCAGCTACCCTTTCTAGATACTTTAGTAATTAGAAATAACAATAGATTAGAGTTTGACGTGTATAGAAAGGAAACCAGTACACTTCGCTACATTCCTTCAGACTCCCATCATTGTGTTCAACACAAAATGGCAAGCCTGAATTTTTTGGTCCACAGACTTCTCACTTTTCCCTTGAACAAGGCGAGGTATGAGAAAGAGCTTAAAATTATAAAAGATGCGGCCAAGTGTAATAGTTTCCAGCCTCAGCATATCTATAAGTTAATTAGGAAGTTTAATTATAAGAAAACTGTGAAAGAATCTACGACTTTTCGAGAGGATGTTAAAGCTTCACCCGTTGTGACCCTCCCTTACGCTCCCTTTATCACTAAAGGTTTGAGTAAAATCTTCAAAGAGCTAGATCTCAGAATAGTTTACAGTTCTGGGACTAGTTTACGAAGTCTCATCGGTAACCCTAAAGATAAAATACAACCTCTAGAAAAGTCAGGTATTTACGAAATCAATTGTAAAGATTGTAATCAAAAATATATTGGGCAAACCAGGAGAGCAGTCTCAACTAGATTCAAAGAGCATATGGCTCATCTTAGATTTAATAGAATTGAGAAATCGAGCGTTGCCCAACACATTGTTGAAACAGATCACAACATCGATCATACGAATGTTAAATTAATTAGACAAATAAACAATTGTAAGTTTCTAAATGTTTTTGAAGGTTTAGAAATATATAAAAATAAGTCATGTGTAATGAATGTGACAATGGACCTATCCGTATTCGTCATTGTTTTCGTTAATCGGAAATTAATGATGCGTATCGGATTGACCGTGCATAACATTTAGGTTACCTGTTTTTGTAGATTTTATTTTAATTTAGTTTTATTATCGCCTTGATAATGACAGCATTGCTGTTGAAACGTGTCGGTGTTTTTAGTTAAAACTTGTTTGGTGTTCAGTGGGTTTAATTGTTTAGTGATGTAAATACAGATCAAAAGGGAATAAAAAGTCCCAAGTATTGGTCCAGTAAAATACAGGGCGTTTCATTTGAAATAAGCGACTTTCCAAGGTATGAAGTTGTCTACATTGGCGAGTGTATTTTGAACATCCTGTGTAAGATATTAGACTTTCTTTTCAACAACGATTTACAATTAGACCTTAGTACTCATCATAAAAATTTTGAAGGCTCTAAGTCTAACGTTGTCTGAGAGAGGCCAAATATATGGGGTGTTCCATTTAAAATAACGAAATTCCTTTCGATTTCCGTTATAACCGGAAGTCGGCCATCTTTAAAATTATTTTATTTAAAAAGAGCATGGCCAGAAACCAAGGCAACCAAATTTCGGTGTACTTTGGGAAATATTCTAATAGGCCACTCAACTTGGGACACCCTGTATACACGCTCTTGAAGTAGTTAGTAGTAGCGAATACTGGATATTGTTTATGTAGTTATTAAAGTCAATATTCATAAGTTTTTTACATTTGGATCTCAAAGCTTTGAATCGTTCGTAGTAAGAATTTGTTTTGTATTTTTTATAGTTCTCATGAGCTTTATATTTCTCTTGCAGACATGTTATGATAGTTTTGATATTAAACCATGGAGGATAAATTTGTTTTTTTGTTCTCGTTGCATCAAATATTTCATATAAAATGTTATAAAACTTATCACACGCTTCATCAATTTTATTGTAATCGAATTGGAAATACCTGACCAGTTTGCATTTAAAAACATGGCATAAATCAAATGAAAATTAGCTTTTCTAAAGTTGAATGTGTCATCGGTTTTTGACGAAATCTTGACGAAATCGTTGTGAGTTAAGTTGACGAAAATGCATAATGAAGGGTGATGCTAATCTTCATCCATTAAAGGTAAATCATCTTTATGCACTGAACATGACATATTAGAATGTACCAAATCAAGCAAATGATTATTAATGTTAACTATTGGATTATGTTGAGAAACGTTACAGGAGGTTATACTGTAGATTGAAATTTCTACCAAGAAAAAAGATTCGAGATACTCCGACTTGGCGCTAAACAAGAAAAAAAAATAACTGCAAAAACACTTTAGGGGGTTCACAAGAGGCTGCATAGCCGGCTTAACAAGCTACATGTTTGCTTCGCTTTACTGTTACCTCCACAATGCCCTTTTTTCAATTCAATACTTCAGCTTCGCGCTTCGCGTAACGTTTTAATAACTTCCCATGTATGTGTGCATGTTCGAACATGTTTCTCTGGGAGAATTTTTGCGCTAATTGAAACTCGCAGAACTCTCTATACGACCCCGTTTTCAAATGAGTAATATCTCGCTTAAACTCTAACGAGAATTCGCGGTATCGTTTTGTACCACAATAAAAGGAATGTATTAATTAAGCAGTTGCGTTGGAAGTATTCGGGAAAAATATTTTGTTTTTATTAAATTCACGCGAGCAATAACAACAACAACAAACAACATCAACCATTAATTTGTAAGATATTGTTTAAACGACCAACAATAGAGATCGCCACCATCCAATTTCGTTCATAAAAAATGCGCGTGTATACGAGGAGCGATTCAAACTGTCGCGTAAAACATGAGATACGTGGATGGTGTGTCTATTCCTTTCCCACTATCTATCCCTCTTCCTGTCTGTTTTACATTTATCGGGGCGTACCTTAAGTGACGTGTTTCCGAGATTAACGCCCGGACGATCGTCAGTAGGGCCATCTGGACGAATTTATTCGTATTACTGCGTTGGGACGGAAAGTAGGGAGAGTGTAACGATGGCATCAAGATCAGGGCCGAGACCAGCAGGATCGATCCAATTGATGTCAACGAGCAAGCGGAGATCTGTGTGACGATTGTCCGAGAGTGAGGAGGAGATGGATGTGGCGAAAATGGGGGGTGATCCGGGTGTCGTTACCGTCTTCGCCCGGCGAAACCGAGTGTTTCACGTTTTTTTTTTTGTATGTTTCGTCCTTTCTTTTGGTGTTATTAGGTTGTTCCGTCGAAATTTTATTGTTATCGTTGTTCTAGTTTGATGGGCTGCCTTATTAGTAAGTTAAGTTATAAGATTGTCATCGACTGTTTGCGTTCATCTTTGGAATGTGTTCTAATCGCAATTCGCACTCTTTCGAGATTAGATTTAATCGTAATCACGAGTTTATTGAGTCGATACAGTGCTGGATGATCTTTATAGTTTTTTAATTCTTCAATGTTCGTAGTCTTGGCTTATCATAGATGCGAGAGAAGCTGCGTTAACAGTGAGCCTTGTGGCACACCTGCAGAAGCGACTTTTGAAAAGAAGACAGAAGCTTCGAGCTTAATGACAAAACCAGAAGCCCGTGCTTTGTGACGCGAAATAATTCAAAATCTGTAATCTGTTCATCCAATGAATCTTCGCTTTCAGTACCAGAAGAATTCTCTTGACTCGGATTTTGATCAAGGTCTGTAGGAAGGAACATATCTAAAGTTGCTCTGAGAAAAGGTTTCGATTTCTTTCTTGGAATCGGTCTTATTCCAGTTATTAGAGGATCAGAGTAAGTAAGAGTCTGTTCAAAATATCCCGATTACAAACTTCTCTGGCGTAATTAAGGCGGTATAACCGTTGTTCTTCACCTCAGCTGCCTCTTCTGACAGCATTTCTATAGGTAACAACCCCTTTTATGTAATTATGGGACCATGAAACAAAAACAAAAAACAATGCGAATACAATTTTTCGATGTTTAATTTGTAGCCACTTGATATGGCTTCTAAAATTACTTTAGGACGATATACAAGACGATAATCGACACCTGTAATCTGAGCTGACAAATCAGAATCCGTAAAAAATCTTCTGCTTCTGTTTCCATCGTTGCTGTTTCCGAACCCAGGTTTCGGCATATCTACTACTAAACCCATCTTTCTTTTAAATTTCTCTTGCATTGCCAGTTTTCGCTCTTTTACAATTTCTTTCTTAGATTCAGCTCTAAGTTGCCACTTCTTTACTGGCAATTTATAACCTAGATGGAGCAATCTCTCAAATAATCTAATTCTACCGTGCAATATTGATAAGCCAAGTGTTAAAGAATCTGGATTGATTTATTTTTCCAAGATAGATGGTACTGGTACTGGCATTAGATACCTTAGCGTCAACCATTATTACTAACATCTTGTGTTTGCAATGTTGCTATTTGATTCTGTATGTAGTTGATGTCTTCATTTGTAACATCCACGGTTTCTTTAACAAATCGTATTCATATCGGTCGGCAATATCAGCACTGGATTTTGCCAAATAACCTTTTCATCACTAGAATCACAAATTAATTGCAAAGGAACAAATGTGCATTGGAATATATTTGCATCAGATCCAGTTGCACTTTCAAATTTCTGTTTAAATTGCAGCTGCTGAGATCCATCACAACCCCATTTGGAAATCAAAGTTAACTTTTTTCTACCATCCTCATTTAATGTTGCAACAACTTTTGCCAAATATCTTAGAAGACGCGTAAGTGTGTGATCTAATGACGTATGCAGCTTTGGTATGGTAGACAAAGACGCGCCATTCAGAGGCTGGGCAACGTGCAAAGACTTGCCTGCCTAGGAATAACGGGAGCGATGCTGTCAACACCGACTGCAGCCATGGAGGCACTCTTGGACTTGCCACCGTTGCACCTGGTTGTACAGGGAGAGGCAAGGATGGGGGCATACAGGCTGCAACACACAGCGACTCCGAAAGGGGTCAATACAAAACACATGTTGATAACTGAGCATGTGGGAAAGCGGGTTTTGGAAATGCAGACCGACCACATGCCGGTGAGGCATAGGTATGGGAATCTCTTCATCCCTTTTGTAGCGGACGGACGGGAGGAGGCTGACAGGTATGCATTGGGAATCAAAGAGCTGGTACACGGACGGATCTAAGACGGCTAATGGTACCGGTGGAGGGATATGCTCTCAGAATGAGGGCCACAGTTACGCACTGGGGGAGTATGCGTCTGTGTTTCAGGCGGAGGTATATACCATTCTCCAATGCGCACACACAATGAATGTGAAAGCGGTGACCAATAGACGAATTCACATCATGTCTGATAGCCAAGCGGCACTGAAGGCGTTACTAAGCCGGAAAGTGTCGTCCGGGCTGGTAACGGAATGCCTCGACGAATTGGTGGAACTGTCGAACCGGAACAAGGTCTGGTTGACTTGGATACCGGGCCATCAGGGGATCGAGGGCAACGCAAAGGCTGACGAACTCGCGAAGAGTGGGTCAGAGATAAAAATGTACGGCCTCTGGGCCCGAAGAAAGGTTCTGACCTTTCTTCGGGGTCACAAGGCAAACGGCCCGAAGATACATAGGCGACTGGGTTCGTTCGAAACAGCAAGAATACTTGAGAGCCACACCCGGTATAGTACCTTCATAGGGAAACCATGTAGGAAAAGATCTAGAGAACTACCACAGCTTAGTAGGAAACAGGTCTGCATTGTAACGGGACTAATGACCGGACATGCTGCGGTGAAAAAACACCTACAGAAAATGGGAGTGCTGAGTGGGGGACACAAAGTGTAGACTTTGTGTGGACTAGATCGCAGAAGGCAAAATCTATTTGGGAGAACGAAAGGAGACCCAGAGACACACCTTACTCACTCGGTTAGGGACCTGTACAGATTAGTGGAGGGGACTACCGTGCTAGAGTGGGTGACTTGAACATACAGATGTGGTACAATAAGCCTGATGGCTGCGATGCCTACCGGTGACCATCAGTCGGACGGGTCTAGGAGGGAGAAAAAAAAAGTGTGTGATTCAAGTCTTGCAGATTTACTTCGGTTCAAGATTCAGTCACTCGATAGGATTCCTGCCTAGGATAGCACTCTTTTTCACGCAACTTCATATGGCTGGCAAACGTTAAGTCTTCAGAACCCATTTCCCTACGAACAACTTCCGTTTTGGGCCTCTTGCTTCGCTCATTGGAGTCACTAAATGATTTTGTTGGTCGTTTCGAACGGATAACTGGTAAAGGTAGTTTTATCGTTCCTTGAAGTCAGATGTTATTTTTTTTTAAAGAAGTTCTTCTTTGTAAGACGTTCACATATATTTGTGCAAATTAGAAGTGGAAGTCGGGTCGCCGGTTAGCGCAACGGTGTTGCGAGTGGGCCGCGATAGCCATACTTGGTGGTTCGACTCCACCTCCGGACGACATATTTTTAAAATAAAATAAATAAGTATTATCCCTTATTCGACATCCATTTATATACCTCACACATAATTGCATAGTCGATTATTCAAATACCTCTACATGCCTCTGTAGAACATACATTTTTGTAAATCTAATAGGGTAATTTTAATTTAAACTAACTCTGTATGTATATTTTATGTTGCAATATCAGTTACATTTTGTCGCGGTGAAATACGGTTTAAAAAAAATTTATCGTCCTCTTAGGGTTTATGTAAAAAAATGTAATTAAATAAATCGTGGTTGAAGAACGTCGGGACGGGCATCTATGTAGGTTCCACTTAAAAATTTTTATGACGGTGGAACGGAAATTTTTTTATTTACAACCCTACCCCGTAGTATATTTAAGGGAAACATCAACTTAGCCATTCTATAACCGTATATCTCTTTGATTTATGCGGGTTAAAGCTTGCGAGGAAAAATTTTAATATAAGAAATTTTTGCTAAGTTAATGAATAACATTATTTGGAAAGACAGTGTTACAGGTTCGACAAGACGAATTTCTATTACTTGTAACATTCCAGTTGAATCGGTTCCACAACAGTAAGTGATGACATTCAAAGAATGCGGTCTTACTTGCCTTCCCATTTACTACCCTATTGCAGTTAAAACGTGCCCTGTGAACGAACGCATCTCGATTTTACATCGTGTAGCGGACACTTTCTGTCCCCAACAATTCGTTATTACCTCCTGGGAACGTTATTGGAACAAGGTGTACTATGTAACCTCCATAGGTTCAGATACATCGCCTCTCTCACCGTCTGTTATATAAGGGCTATCAATCTTTTTGCGTTAATAACGGTATCGATCACGGGCAAGGGCGCGCTGGACAATTTTCCCTCGTATACTACCAACCTTTAGCCGCTAAAATGAACTTGAGGGTGGGGAGGAAAAAAAAGCGATTGGGATTCCCTTGTTGCTGCAGGATTGTTTCCGCTAACACAGCATACTTCCTATATTGATTAATGGTATTACGTTCTCACCACTATGTGATAATATGTTGAATGTAAACATTTTTGTTTTGTAACCAGGAATCGCTTAAATTAGAACATCATCGAAATTATATGACACCCAACCGAGTCGAAAATAAATGTTTAATTTCTTCATCAAGTTCGTCTTCGGTAAACTACCTAAGAGAGCCGGTTCACCGTTCCGGTTTCTCAAGATCCGGCATGCCGTAATCTGCGTTCAGATCTTTACGGGAGGAACGAAGCAACTTTTACTGCGTCGAAATTTCAGATTTAGCCCCCGCGTCTTCCTCTACCCCTTTTCGCATTTATATCCTCCTGAAGAGCTGAGTGACTACGCGGTGTACGATATTACGGTGAGCGCGCTATCTCTTCACCCTCGTGTTGTAATGAAGTAAGCGTTTTAAGGAAATAAAGGCTGCGCTTAAATGTTAAATATAACGTTTATATTTGCATACCGAACAATATGGTCTTAGGAATTATTGTAGGGTGATAGTGTGGGAGAGAAGGAGCTGGATAGGGATGAAATAGGGAGATGGTTTTAATAGATGTTTCCTGATGCGCGGGTGTAAATAGGGTGGTAAAATACCTGGTGCTGAAATTATTAAAGCTTTAAATGTGTAGTAATAAATGAGTGGAAATCTGAAAAGTTAAGATCTGTTTGTTGCTTTGTACTTAATTTTGTTGAGATTTCTCAAGATAGTCCGTCCTGTGTTTTTGTTATGTTCATCAAGTGAGTTTAAATTTGGAGACGATGATGATTATGTTATTATATGTACTAATATAACGGGTCGATAGCCGCAGTGGTTAGACGGCTCACTATTGTTGTAGCAGGACGATAGAGGGATGGTGACGCTTTTCTAAAGGTTCGAAATCCGGATCGACTTACCATTGGCTATTGGGAGCAAGATGATTAACAGCGCAGCATTATAAAAGGCGATATAATGCTGTCACAAAGTCAGAGTTGCAGTGATATCCAGATAAGTAATACAGCTTGCGGAGTCACTGCAACTAAGCACCCACCAGACATAAAAAAGAAATATTGTAGGCGTCATTTTTAGAAGCGATTTTTGGAAATTCCACCCCTAAGGAGGTGGCAAACTTTGTATCTAAATAGAGTTTAAACTTGGGATTAATACTCTTTGACAGAATTAATGAAACACTTGTATCGGAGGGTTTTAAAACTCCATCTTTAAAGGGGCGCGAGGGGGTGGCAAAGCTTTTGTAGTAAACCACATTTCTATGGTTGGATTTGCCTGATGCTCGCTGACAGAATTAATGAAACTCGTGTTTGGGCATTTTTAGTTTCTATAAAAATTGGTATTACTTTATCTGACAGAATTAAGGAAACCTGTGTTTCAGCGTTAATTTCGAATGTTTAAATTCAAACTAGGAACTTCAAAGGGTGGTGGCAACACGAGCATAAGAAGAAATAAAAAAATAAAAAACGAAAGTCGAGAGTGTTTATTTATTTTTGATTACTAACGGTCACCCTTTCACCCAATTTTATTATATGTGCATAGATGAGAAGAAGGAGACACAAAAAATGATGCTTAAATGGATCAGAAAAACTCACGAAACGAACAACGAAGCATAGGAAAACGTATTGTTGACATTAGACAATTTTTAGAAGCAAACATTTAATTGCCGTTTTCGAAAGCAGTGTGGGACTCCCATGTGAGGTATGCATCTTCAGCAATCCCTACCTCTTAATGCCTGATTCTGTTGGTTCTCCATCCTCTCTCTGTTTCTCATTACCCCGATGATGAAAATATAAATTCTGTTCCAGCTCTTTTCTGACTCAAGCATGTTCTGCACTACATTGCCACAGGTCAGCATTTCACATATCTCTCTCAGTCTGCATACTAAAACATACACTGATCGTCAACCATTATCCTGCAACGTTTCGTGTAGGTGCGAAAATGTCCAGTGAGAAATTATGTGAGCTAATAGTTTGTCCAAATTTTGGCCCTCACTAAAGATGAAATCAATATGATCACGTGTTGCCGAAGCACATTTTAAAATATAATCTACAACTAAACTGAAGTCCAACTGTGATTGAAACTCCAAGACTGGATACGGACAGGTCCCCACCTCGTGTGGCCGAAAGGCACAGGAAGTACTTAAATGGAGTAACATCACGACTAGTCTCCTCATACCATCGATGATGGGCTGTTTGAAGCAAGATTCAAAGACTCGAGAACAAGAAACATTAAACACCTGGTGTGGACAATATTATTTTTAAAACAAATTTTGCCATCTTTTATCCTCTTAGAAGCTGAATTAAAAAAGAAGAAACGCTGAACGTGAAACGTGTTCCCTTAATTGTAGACGATTCTGGGGTTTTAATTTTTATTTCAGTACAATCCAAAACAACTTTCACATTTTCTCTTCAACTTCTACAATTCTCAAAAACAAATTAGCTGGATGTTCAAGATAATATAACCCCAGCAGAAATAAAAGCTGATTTAGAGACACCAGTATCTAAATATCTATCGTCACAGTTTGCAAGCTGATCTCGGTATTTCATCTTTCAAGAATTTTGCCACAGCTTTCCATAGGATGATCAGCCATCTCCGCGACTTAAATCTGCCGGACTGCCAACCACCTAGAACCAAAGTTAGAGATCCCAAGAAGCCCTCAGGTTAGAAGAGCTTTTATCTAAAGACAAAAAAGCTTAGCAACACACAATTCAGCTTGAGAGGAGGAAGTGACACGACAGCATCTAATCCTCCGGTGATTTCGATTATCTTTTGTTTATCCTTGTGTGAGTTTAAAAAAGGTCCTTGTTTAGCCTTCACATCATTTCGCCAGGCTTTTAGCTCGAAGTTTTTTAATAAAGTAAGTACACTGCAACCTCGCTTATCTCCGCGCTCATTTATATCCATCCTCATTTATATCCGCACCTTAGCGCTCATTTATATCCGCGCGGCATTCACCACCCGATAGTGCACGTATTCACATGAGCCAATCAGCGCGTAGCTCGGCCTTTCCTCTCCGCTAACGGGATAAGAGTGGGGACTCCTACTTAGCGAATGTAAGTGAATGTTTACGTTTTCCGACCGCGGATATAAACGAGGTTCCAGTGTATTAGTAAAAAAAAAGTTGCAGGATATTGATGACATGATGCAATATGACGCAATTATAGATAACATTTTCATAAATGCAACAAGCTCACCTCACTGATCTGTTTGCGAATCTAATTTCTCCCATTAAGTAGGGATACCACTCTCCCCTCCCCCACCCCGCAATGCGGGCTTCTATATCCCTGTAGTTACTACCGCAAGTATCGGAGAAATATGGTTGTACACTAAATGAAACATTTGAATACGAAACCATTATGTTCCCGAATCCGTTTTGTTCTATAAATGGTATAAGGGAGAGAGGAGGAGGGCGATCCTGGTTGGAAATTACGTACGGCTACAGGGTCAGATTGAGAGGGAAACCGCCGATAAAACACATTTTAATTGCCCACTTGCGTTTAATTCCATATTTCGCCGTGTACGATATTTTCTCTATATCTACGGCTCTAGCTGCTCGTTATATCCGAGTTTACATCGTAAAGATAGTAGTAGCTTATCGCGATCGTAAATTTATGCAAAAATAGGAACGCCGCGGCGGGAAGGAAGGGGAGGAATTTGTAGAAATTCTCTCTTGTTGTTGTTGTTGTTGTACATTCCTCGGAATAAGTTAATATCATTTTAGTTTAACGATGATTTTTTTTTATTTTTCCAGGTGATAGAGATGTGACCCAGCTTTCTACGAGGTAAGTCCTGATTAATATCTAAATAAAATGATCAAAATATGCAACCCTACTCACACGATACAATGTTTAATTTAAACTTTATCCCAAGAAACTTGCAATTGCAATTAGCGTTTACTTTCTACCCGTTCTACCCGTTCCCCCTTTTACAACTTCACTTCTTCTACTGGTGGAAAACCTAACACACCTACCCCGGGCTAAATTCTGTCCTCATTATACGGCGAAACCGGCAATACATCACAGTATCAGGGACCAAGAGTTCCGAAACTCCGCCTAGGGAAGGCAAGTTCCTCGACTAACTAATTAAGTATTTATTCAATATTAATCAACAATTAACTTCCGAGAAGATAAACAGTATCACGACCAACCAACCAGCCAACCAACCATCCAGTTAAGTCCCCTTAAAAGAATTACAGCGGATAATGTCAGTTGTGCTTGGAGGTTCATTAATACTAAAATAGATGGCGGATATTGATTCGGTGGGAATTGGGAAGGAACAAACAGATGTAAGAGATGCGGTTGTAAAATTTTAATGAGGTAAACAACAATTACAAGAGATACAATTTAATAATTACGCAGATATATCTCGTCGTTTGATTTTTGCCTTCGGTGGCAAACTCCCCCTACCTCATCATCTTCATCATCCACACATATACAGATAACTCGCTTATGTACATTTTGCCAGACTAGAGTGACATTATTAATTAATTCTCTCATCATAAAAGATACCCAGCCTCCCATACTATTTTAATTAGGTAATAAATAGGGCAATGTCAACAGCAGATGGTCTCCATTATATATCTTCGTTCAGCTCTGGCGTCATGTTGATATATAATTACAGTCTTTCACGCAATGTGTATACATATATAGGAGCATGTGTGTGTAAGTCACATATAATAGACGATTTAAAATGTATGATATTAACCCACAGTAATAAGAAGAATCTTTTACGGTAGCAAAGGCAGATCATTCAACAATAGGGTGCTGAGCGTGCGCTTTATCTGACGTGTGGCATGTTCATTTTCGCTTTCTCTGTATGAGGAATGTCCAATTTTAATTAGGAAAGCGTCCGTTTGATGTATTTTGATTTCAATTTTGTTATGTGGTCGCATATATGGGTATATTCAAGCAGAATGTAATTAGAAATTTCAAATAATTCTGTTGGAAAAAAGTATTTTTAATAATATCGAAAAAATGACGAAATAATGACGAAAATTTACTTCAAAAATGACCAAATATTGTGAAATTGTGCGGAAATTATCGAAAAAACTATCAGGGATTGGTCGAATGATATCGACAGATCTTGCCATCCAGGATAGCTTATCTTCGGTTAATGGTTGAACCAACCCCTATCACGACTGAAAAATTTAATCCACCGATTCCAACTCCATTTCCATGGTCGTACTATAGTCTCTCACCCTTTAATGACTGGTTTTAACATTTTTTCATCACTTTGGGGGTTAGTTAATAACATTACCCAACTGGTTTAAAAAAATAGACTCTTCCTTAACACTGAAGAGGTTGATGTGGCAGACAAACTTGCTAAGCCAAGAGCTAATATGGATTTTGTTGAATCAAAATCTGTTTCAGCTCTATCTAAAGATCAATTTGGGAAAGAAGCTTGGTAATCACAACGAAATGAAAGTATTTTTGTTTGAAGCAAGAAGCGAGTCATCTGTGTCAGGGTTCAGATAATGAAACAAGAACAAAGTTGTTAGAACAACACTACAGGTGTAAAGAGGGCAGGCAAGCAATAGATCTTCTACAGGAAGTCCTGCCCTAAAAGTTTAGGACGAAGCAGGTACATACTAACATGCTCACAGAGAATTATGTGCACTCATCACGTTGGATGGCAACTACCCATTCAACAGCACCCCATGGCAGTAGAAATTAGATGAATTGAGAACCAGACACATTAATGAGAAATTGATTGATATCATAGCCTTGTACCTGTCTAGAAAGTTTCATAATCTTGGACGCAGACGGGACAATAGAAGGCGTACAAGTGAGTGAAGTGGGTTGCCGCAAGGATCCATTCCTGGGCCACTCCCTCGAACATTTTGTACGATAGATTGTTAATGATGTAGATGCTGAATAGCATTAGAATTGTCAGCTTAGCGGATGATATAGTTCTAGTTGTGGGCGTGCGAAGGGAGAGCAGACCTTGATTAACGTTATAAATACGGCAACATTTAAGGATCATCGCATGGAGCACCACTTTTGCTGTACAGATGCAACACGAGGTTGATGCTCAATATTGGGGGCCCTGCCGCTTTCGAAAAAACATTGTTGCGAGAGGGTAGTACACTCAATGATTCTCTATGCGGCATCGGTTTGGCGCAGAGTTGTTAAAAAACATCATCCAAAACGACATCCAGGTCATCCAACATCGGGTACGGCGGACACTATTGCACAAATCATTCTTCTAACAGTGTTGCTGAATGTGTTTCTGCAGCGAGTTTCTGTAGCAATAACAATTCTCAGCAAAAAGGAAGACGGAAACAGTATTGTGAACAGTGAAAACTGAAAATTAAAAAAGGACCTGCTTCCTGTTGAAAGAGATCCCATCACAAGGAGCAATCGAAGGGAGACAAAGCCTCAGCTCCAAATCACCCGATCTCAGATAGTGTTGCAGAATGTGTTGAGCGAGCTTCTGCGGCAACAACAATTCTCAGTGAAATGGAAGAAAGGAATAGTGGTATTGCTGCCAAGAGAAGAACAAACAGTGCCACCCTCTGTTTCTTCGACATATCTGTCTGTTTGTAATTCTGGGCAAAATATATCAAAGTCTTAAAAAGAACTGGCTAGGTCGATTGACAAATATGACGATATTAAGCCCTTACAGGACTGTGTCGGTGGAAGCTGTTGGTGTTAGAACTGCTGGCGAAGAGAGAAGGGGTGGTGCTAGATTTCGGCTAAACGAAGGGTGACAAAGACAGTGAAATAGTGGCAAATATGAAACCTTGACTAGAAGACTTACCTTTAAGGAGAAAGATCAGATATGGGCGAAACGGCACCGAAGTATGGACAAAAATAGAAGCTGGAAAGAAGGGTGGACTTAGTCTAGAGGAATCTGATACAAGACACGAACAAGAACTGAGTTTAAAATTTTTTCTGTTCTTGAAGCACTTAGCCACTTAGGTTGGCGCACTTTAATCTTTACTAAAAACGCCATTGTAAATGCGATTTAAATTTCGAAAATTTTGTTTTCAAAGTCACAGAGTCCAAACGGTTTCGATACACAAGCTGATTTCTGAAAGTTTCCATCACTCGAGTAGTAATTTGATATTCAGCGATATTCCTCTAATTTCTTGGCGTATTGCTGCTTTCAATTCTTCAATGGTTCGGGGATGGTGTTGGAAAACCTTCTCCTTTCAGCTAGCCCCAAAAGAAAAAGTAGCACGGGGAAAGATCAGGGGAGGGAGGGGGGAGGGATGAGATTATGTGTCCTGGAAACATTTCCCTTAAAACGTACACACATTCGAATCTTTAAGTTCTCTAAGTTTTGGTTCCCAAAAATGCCATGCCTCCCTCTTCAAAAAAAAATAGAGACCCCAAACGCCAAACGATCCAACAGCACACTAAACGGTACCACGTGGGTTGTGAAGTGGTCTTTCATGGAACTGCCGCTGATTTTCTGGTGCCCAGGAGCGAAATGGAAATGAACTCGTTATTAAGAGATCATTTTGTGGGACGTTTTGAAGAATATCGTTGGAACATCCTTTGCGATTTTCCCCATTCACGAAGTTCTTGCACGATTATCGTTTTGTATGGGTGGAACTTGAGATCGGCATGTAAAATTCTTCTCACAGAAAGATCTGACGAACGCAAAGCAGCTGCATGTTTAAGCAGCTGAACGGCTAGGAGATCGTTCAACTGTTTCTCTTACAGCTGCAACATTTTTAGGTGTTCGAACACATTTGGATCTACCAGTTGATTTTCTTTTTAAGGCTGAACTTGAACAAGAGTATTGTTTTGCAATCTGGAACCGGGGCATGTTTACTAAACGCAAGATGTACTCTTGTATTCTTTGATACAATGTTGATCACATGAAACAAGAAAAATATTTAATTCTCAATGTTATATAATTCCACCTCGAGCTTTTCCAACTGGTTAATCTTCGAGGCTATGTACACATACAAGCCATGGTACAGATTTCTTCTGCACCTTCTTCTTCACATTAATGTTTGCGTTGCCTGGCTATGGTAGTAGAGAGATATCTTCATTATCGAGGAATGTTTTAACAGGTCGTCCTGTACAGCATGGTGCATTGCCCTGCATAAAGTAATAA
This sequence comes from Holotrichia oblita, assembly GCA_023690525.1. Taxonomy (NCBI): domain Eukaryota; kingdom Metazoa; phylum Arthropoda; class Insecta; order Coleoptera; family Scarabaeidae; genus Holotrichia; species Holotrichia oblita. Next base: position 8,099,832 of record CM043018.1, read on the forward strand.
AACGATTTCTCTTCTATTTTTTTCATGAAAATACAGCTCATTATATCCTGAACAAAATAGAGAGGTCCTGAACCACTTCCGTAGTACCTATAATGTTTCAAACCATGAGAGACGGTGGATGTTTGACAGTAGACACTACACATGGAGAAGTGTAGAAAATGAGTTTGAGCAGAACCACAGGCAATGGACAGTTACTGAAAATGCAGAGTTGGAAGTCATCGATTGCTAAAGAAAAACAAGGATATAAGGAGACATGGAAGGCACACAAATGATACGGTTTCAACACAGAATTATTGCTACTGGGCAAATCAGAATCCACATTTTACAGTCAATGGTAGAGACCAATATTATGAACAAGTTAACGTATGGCGCAGAATTCTGGATTAGTTCACGATTAGTTGGGCCATTTTTTTTTTAGAAGATGGCATGAATACTGTTCAATACCTTCAGTTCTCGCAGAATGTACTGGAACCGATTGTAGATGACCTCCTTGATCACCTTGCCACTCCTCGGTTGGCATTCGAGAATGTTTGGAAAAACCAGGTCTATAGCTATCGATCATTCCGATCTAAACCATCTGAAGGATGTAATCCTTCCATGAAAAGTCCAAACGGAATAGGATCTCAGACGGTGATTGTTAGACAAAATTTTTCAGTTGTGAGAGGGTTAGAGAGAGCATCTTACGATCTTGCAGGTTTTTATATTAAATGAAGTTATTATCCAGACATTGTAAATTATAACATGCCATTCTTTATTCAAAAATTATGAAACTACAGACATGTTAGTGTTGCAACAGACATAAAACCTAACGCTGTGCAAAGTAATTTTATATTCTATTTACAAACTCCCAGAGTTGGAGCCTTTTAACAAGACCATTACATTTAATGCGCCCCATGAAGTTCGATATAAAACTCTATGTACGTATATAAAGAATTTTCCATCGTAATGGACATCACTATATCACCTCCTGGCGGTTATATATCACACCCATTCAATTTTTTTACGACTTTAGGGTAGATTAAACATGCGTGTTAGTAATATAGGTCAGTTTTCAGTGTTAAAAGAGTGTGTTTCTATTACATATACTTCTAACTAGATATAAACGAGCTAATGTCATGAATAACGGAGTTTATAACAGGTTAAACTGAATATACACTACATTCCGAAAGTAAGTCATTCCCTGATAAATACGCAAGTCCTTTTTCGCATCATGTTTTGTCGTTTTTCTTATCGATCAACCGTGCCATGCCAAACAAATTATACATCTAGGTCAAGGGGGTATTCTCTCTCTCTCTCCGTATACAAAATATACATTTTCAGCGACTTTCTCCCGGAGTTTTTGCGTGGTTGTCGCCAGCGCGTATAGCCTTGCCGTTTTGCGGCATCCGCTTTGATACTAGTCCTGCCCGTTTGTACGAAGCAAATCTTTATTAATCTCGGTTCGTCGCCTGCTCTACTAGTCTACTACATACCATACTTATGTTTAGCTTTAGCCTCTATATTAGCAGAACAAAACTTTCTCGTATAGAGTTCGGAATTTAAGTGAATCCGAAAGAGAGAGAGAGAGAGAAAGAGAACATGGTTCGTTACGCTAAATTATAGAGCTTCGCCTGTGTTGGATCTTGTAAAAGAGGTTTGGAAGGCTTATTAGGGAAATGAAGCGTAGGTGATGTGGTCAAAGAAATTTTTTTGTGTGTCGTGGGTGTTTGACGGAGACTGTAATTTTTTAGATATTAATCAAAGTTATGTTTTTTTAAATGAGACATCCTATATATTTTTCGATTGTTTGGTTAAGCTTTTTACAAGCTTTTCAAAAATATATAACACTTTAGATATATTTACATTTGAATGAAAATTCTAATTAATAACTTACATTCTGACACTATTCTGACATAAACCACCTAAAACTCGTAAATTGACATAAGACGCAGTTGTTTTTTTTATTCGCCATGGCCTACTAACAAACAAATTATATTTTTAATTTAAAATGCAAAAATATCTAAAGTATTATATATTTTTGAAAAGCTTGTAAAAAGCTTAACCAAACCGACAAAAAATATATAGGGTGTCCCATTAAAAAAAACATAACTTTGACTAATATCTAAGAAATTACAGTCATCAGTGGAAATCTATCTACGCCACTGGAGTCTACGTAAAAAACTGTATAAAAAACATTTTTTACCTTCTCGATAAGTTAAACGATAACTGAGATACGAGGGAGGTTCCAAAATGCAATATTTTCAAAATCACCCTGTATCTCGAAGTGAGCTATGAAATTTTGTTCGCGGCATCTTTCGTTTCACAAAAAAAGTAGCAGTAGTAATGCGAAAACCGCAACTCTCTATCTTTATGAATAAGTGAGATACCCCCCAAAACCATCGAAAATTGGTACAGACTCTATTTAGAAAAAAGAAGTTATTAGTTCTTTGCATCATTTTATTCAGAGTTCTATAAAGCCAGAGGTTAAAGTGGCAGACTGCGCTGCTCAGAATAAAAATAGCGTTTTAATCCATTTTTTGACAAACGATTTGTTAACATTAGACACCAGTACACTGAATCCGGACATAGTTTTTTGTCATGCGATCACAGTTTTGCTCTGGCCGAAAAAACAGAAAACGCAGCAGGAAAGGGTGATATTGCCCGAAGAGTGGATGCAAATTGCAAAAAAATACATCCAGGAAGTTTGAAGTACTTCACACTTAACACAGGATATGATACTTGGAAGATGATAAGGAAGACTGCTCTTCGGTTCTCGGGTTCTCTGCCGTGTAGAAAGGTTGTGGTAATTGACGTTTCGATCATCTTGTCGTGATCTTCTTCACTTCACTTCTGAAGAAGAGAGAAGTACCACAACCTTTCTACACGGCAGAGAACCCGAGAACCGAAGAGCAGCCATCAAAAGCGGTCGTGAAAGCCTGAAGACTACAACATAAGGAAAAGTTTACCATTTCGAAGTATCGAATAATAGAGTTCGATTCAGTCAGTGCCAATACAGTAAAATGTTCTGTGATCCATAATGCTCTATTCTACCAAGAATTCGTAACTTTCAAAATAAAGTTGACAGGAGAGCGTAGAATGAACTTCTTCCATTGAAAGAAAGTTAAATAGAAAACTTATCGAACCTCGCTAAACAATATGTTTCGGTGAATGACAAGTGGTACTATGAAAGAATTTGTTCTTCAGCAATCCCTTTTGAAGAAAATGCAGTAGAATCTTCTACAGATGACGATGAAACGTGGATAGCTGAGTAGCTTCCGTAAAACGAGGGTGCTTGATACATTGTTGAAATTTCAAGGACTGAAACTTTGTTGTTTTCTTTGCAGAAAATATCTGCGTGCAGTAAAAGTTTAGCCATAATCTGGAGTACCTGTTGATTGCATACAACAATAAGTTAGTAAGCCAAAAATGATGATTATTTTCTAAAATATACGTGTATCAAGTCACCCCTTGAACCGGGGTGATTCTGCTAAACGCCCCTTTAATTCATGTGGGTATATAATGCTGATGTCGTCTACGTCGGGCCAGCACCTCCACGGATCTGTTTTCACCTGAAGAAGTGCTTGAAACTATGGTAACCCTACCAACGTACTACTCTTTGGAGTTGTTTCTTCTGCTGCAGACTTGCATTTCAACGAGAAGAAAATCTCTTTCTGTTAAGCCAGCGTATTCTACTGCTTGGCACTTCAAAATATGTGATGATTCTTCTTCATGATCTTGTAATGTATCTTCAGTAAACACAGGTTCTTCAAAAATTTTCATTAGTCTGTGTAAAGTCGACAGGATGATCAGAACTGCCGTTATTGTCATAGACGCTTTCATCGCTGCTCTCTGAATCTTGATTTGCCATGCTTTTACCAGGTTGGACGTTCAAATTCTTTTTTTTTCCCTAGGTGTTGAGGACTCAGGATCACCATATCTAAGCGTTTTTTAAATTTCAACCAAAGAATTATTCATGTCAGGCTCTGCATTAACAGGATTCAGCGAGAATATGCCACATTTCTCAAAACCTGCTTTTACAATTTCGATCGAAGTTGGTTCAATTTTTTTTGAAGGGAACCGATCCTTGACTCATTTATGCATTAACTCCTTTAATTTTGAAGGGAACCGATCCTTGACTCATTTATGCCCCTTAATTTTCCAGTCTAACAGCAATTGCCTCCAATGTCTCTTAAAAGGTCGAAAAAATGACACATCAAGAGGCTGGCATAAATGTGTCGAGTTTTTAGGTAGAAATATAAACCTGATATCGTTTGCCTCACATTCGGCGATTACTTGAGCAGAGATGTGATGAAAAATTATCTCCTATTAGGGCTCAAGGCTTATCTTCTCTTAGAAACCACTCTTCGAAGGTTTTTTGATCGATCCACTTAGATTTCGTATTGCTGTATCGAGTTCCCTTTGGGGCCAACTGTGGTCCAGGTATCCCACAAATGAAGAGATCGATATATTACATATGGGGGTAACTCAGGATGTTTGCAGCCTCTCTTGTTCTACCTGGATCATCCGAGAGATTGGTTTCATCATAGTTGATGAGTGACTGAGGTTCGACACCAACTTTTAAAACACTTTTTTGATGATTCCCAAAAGTTTACTAAAATCGAGCTATCTGGTTTTTGCACCCAGCCCTTCAATTGATAAGAAGGAAATGGTGATACAATGGAAGGAATATTTTTAAGAATTACTACCACTCAGTACACGCTTAGACAGTGTTTTTTTTGCCTTTTCACAAAGTTTGACACGTTCTGAGTGAGTTATGCAATAGGACGTTTCGAGATACTGTCCCTGGCACCGGCAATTAACATCCCATTCAAATCTATTGAGTTAGATGAGGTTGTTTTATAGTATTTTTCAGCAATCTAAGAAGAAATTCCTGCACCAACTAAAGTATTTATTAACACCTAACAAAAAACGCGAGAACGAAAAAAAAATCGTCCCTTTGCGTTCCTTCGCACAATCTCCACGGCATATTTTATAAATGATTCGTCGTTTATTTTAGAAGCACGAAATCATAACGTATAATCTAATAAAACGGAGAGAGCCGAATTAATGCATCTCCGTCACTCGCCTCCCCTCTATTCAACGGCAAAACTCTCCGATATTCAAATAAAAGGTCTACCGACTAGAATGGAAGAACGAGAGTGGGTCCCCCGAAATTACATACCACAGCCGTACACACCACTACAATACCACACCATCACCATCATCGGTGAAACGAAGAAATGCGTGATAGCTGTAAAATGAATCGAGGGTGCCGGGTATCGGGGAGACTTTCGCGTGGCTAGGCGTACGGATCCGGCATCGTCGTCGGTAGTGTGGGAGTCGGAGCAGGTTGAATTTTTCCTCCTGAACACGAACAAAGCATTTGGAAAGCGGATGGGACAGCAAGGCACGAATAATTTATACCTATCGATGATGCATAATGCATGATCTCGAAAGCCTTCTCTTTTCGACAATTATAATCGAGTGCAGGGTGACTTTTATACATTGCCGTCGTTGTTTCGCGTTTAAGTTATCGCAGAGACAAGGTAGATTATGCAAAAGAGTCGTAAGTTCTTGCTAAACCATTCTGGTCTCAAATTTGGAGCGTATAGTCAATATAATGACGTAGGCTAACTATAAGAGCAATTTAATTGGGTAAGTAAACGCAGTTCATCGGAATGACATCGCCATCATACCATCACTGGAACGACCCTCACGACCCCAGTCACACCCTCACACCCCCTGTACGCGTGCGGTGTTGCAACATCGCATTATTAACTGACTTGTAGCGACGCATATTAATAACGCGACAGCGATGGGCTGAACAGACGACATGTCACAAGCACAAGCAGTCCTCAGGCAATACATCACGACCTAACACACGCGGCCGAACAATTAGTATAATCTTGTCAATGGCAGGCGAGCTCGCAGTCCCCACGATTCGCTCGCTGCTCGGATGCGTAAATTAAACGCCCGATGCGTTAAAATAAAACCCGAGCTGTACCGAAGTACAGGCGACGATGATATTTTTTATTCGACTGTAAGAAGAAGAGAACGAGGAACTCACGTAAAAGGCAAACAGGAAAGCCACCACCACCTTAACTTATCCCGTGCGAACGGAACGGTGAGACGAAGCACTAATTAAATCCGATAATGAAGTTTTGCAAGTTCGTCGATTAATTCTCGTTCAATCCCGGGCGCCGAATTGGATCGGAATCATCACTTTGCGGCAACTTTATCAGCTGTCAGAACAATATGTTGGTCCTCCGCTCTGAGGACTCCTCCGACTATCGTTTAAATTAGTCAAATGATGGCGTTATATCGCTGATGGCGATGGAAAATTACGTAAGTTTACGGTGTTGTTAAATGTTTCCGTGACGTTCTGGTTATCAATTTCGCCCGATTAATGTAGTTCTTAATGCGTTTTTTTCTTGGCTCTCAACTCAAATTTCTAGTTTGTGTCGCCAAAAATAAATTTGGGGAAAGCATAGGTTCTGGGAATGAGTCCTGAGGCACTCCTTCAGAAGCGGAAAGATCTTAATAACGTAGCTGACTGAATGAAGTTGCTAGTGAACATCTTCATGACAAACTTCAAAACTTTTTTATATTCTTCCCCTGAAACTGAAGAGGTTATTCATAAGGTCATCCACCTGATCGATATCATGTATTGATTGGAATTCATCTATCAGAATTTTTGGCTTTGGAATTTAAGTCGTATGTAACCATGGGAGACAGTCTTGACTTCTTTTAGGACTTTAGGATATGTTTTTGTAATTTTTTCAAGGTCAAGCTTTAAAATATAAGCTCTAACGGTGGTTGGGTTAAGAGATTTTCGATGTGATCGCAACAGTGAGGCGTGTGGAGATGTTCAAGTTTGAGTCTTCAGGTCGTTGACTCAATAAAGATGAAACATCACTGATGTCCAGTGAAATATTTAGTGGTCAGGTTGGGCTTCATCCACAAGACTTATTATAATCGTATGACTTCATGTTGACAAGAGACAGAACTTGAAATGGATGACAGTTCACCCAAAATACTGAAGGAATTTTCTGGTTTTCGTTTATATTTTAACTCATTTTGCTCAAACAAACTAAAACAACGCTCAACCGATCTAGCATGGATCTTTATACAAGAAACAAAAGCATACAGAATAAACTAATTTTGCTATCAGTGTAAACAATACCATTTTATAAGAGGAAAATCGACGGGAATGGGCTTACTCTCTTTTTACAACATTCTGATGCAAAATATTAATAGCAGGAGTTTTCTTTTGGGAGGAAAGCATTGAAAGTATGGTGTACAATATATCAAAAGTCGAAGAATTTTATGCTTCAATATTATTTCAAACAAACTAAAGCTAGAAGAATGGTGCTTCAAAGACAAAAGCTATTTATTTAGAAGTTTGTAAACAATACCATTCTAAAGCATGAACAGAAAGCAAGGTTTCTTGGAATATCTCTGCAAGACAATCTTTTTTGGGAGGATCATTGCAGTAATATATCAAAGGAATAGTCCATAGCCATATTTATTTAGAAATTTGAAGCTTAGCCTGGCTTTTGAAACTCTCATATCTGTTTATGGTCTACTGGATGTTACATTTCAAAGGAATAATTCATTCCATAGAGTCATTAATCGAACATCATACAAGGCTTTGTTTAGAGCTGATCCTTAGTAGGCCTTAATAGTTAGTAGTCCTGACATCCAAAGGATGTACTAAGCAGAATTTTTGACTGGGTCAAAAATGTCTTCGAGGAAGTGAAACTTAATCACAGCAATTAGCACCTGTTGGAGTGCAGCGATGGCAACGCCATCTCCACACCCTCCCACCTCTCAGTCTGTCAGAATTGTTTATATTATACACTAACAGATTTTTCCTTTCGCCCCCCACCTCCTTCTCTATACCCGCTCCCCCCTCTCCACCATCATCCGATAATAACATCATTAATCATGTCATTTTGAGGTTATGAACGTCGGACAATAGTAGATTTAGATGTATTACTACCTAATACATGACCCGATGACGATGTTTTAAGCTGAACAACACAGCTGGATACATTTCGTTGCGGTTAGATTGGGGTCGTTTGAATTACGCCCTCGGTTTTGGGGAAACTGAATTTCATTTCCACAAACAACGCAGGCCTACTCGTTCGTATTCTGTTCGGGCGTGTACAAGCGAAAATCTGTGTAATTGAACCGGTAACATGTCCTAGATGGAATTGGCGTACAATTACGAAGTCGCCTAACGCCAAATATAATTTTTTTTTTTCCGCCCACGTCACTAATATTTTTATATTCGTCATAAAATTAGTTAGTTATTTGGTGCGTATGATTTTACAATTAACCCCTCTCCTCCCAACACGCGCAAGGTGGCATCGATTTTAAGAGGAATCCTTCCCCAAAGTTACAAAATTCATTTCACCCCATTGTGGCGGTAAATTTGGGGAGAGGGGGGGGGGGGGGAGATCCGAGGTTTGGTGGTGGAGTCGAACCCCTTAACACAGTAACATAATATTTCTCCGGTTGATGGTCTCTCCCTCTTCCCCTCCGCCCCCCGTTTCTCCTTTTTGCATTTTCTTAGGGGAGATTAAAACTTTCCAGTAGCCCTGGATGGAATGGAAGTGGGCTTAATTTAAAGTTGCTAATGTACTTAAGTTTTAATATAATTTTGATATACTTAATAATTTTCATTTACATATCGGTCGTTTACCGGAAAGATGAGCTCTCTACCGCTCTAACCTTTCCCCTTCTGTTCCACGTTGGGCTTAATTAATTTAGATTTAATTTTCCTGACAAGATAAGTGAAGAACGGAGAGTATTTTTTTTTTTGAAAGGAAGCAAGCTTTTTTGCTCTAGATAGGGAAGCGGATCACTTATCAACCCTTTTAGCGAGGCAACTTTATAATCAAGTAAAAACGCGAAGTTATTAGTTTAGATTATTATTAGGGGTTCCGCAAGGTAGTATATTAGGACCGTTATAATTTGTAATAACTAATTCTCGTTATAACGGCGCGGAAACAAATTTTAAGATTAAATTCGGTTACCGTACTTAAAATTTTTACGTTTAAAGTTTGATATATCGGAATTAGACGGGGAGGGGAAGAGCAGGGGGGATAATTAAAGCGGAAAAGAAGGATCGTGGTAAAATTTAAATTGCGCTCCCGCACAACGAGAGACACCGATAAAACGTACAGGTTATGTTCGCGCTCAAGAGGAATGTAATGGCGTCGTATAGCGTTGCTACTACCACGGGAAAGGTATGTATATTAAGGGAGGATAAGACTCTGTATCTGGGGCTGTATTGCTTACCTGGAACAGCTCGGGCTAATATTACATTTTAAAACGCGGGTTGTTCGAGTTTTTCACGGGACCTCGGGGCTGGGGTGGGGGATATGATGGAGCTTCCTTCAATATATAGGGAATTATAATTTATGGGTGAAGTTCGAGGGTAGCTTACTTTGTTCGCCGATATCCGCCTGGTCGACTTCCTTTTCGTAAAACAAGCGAAACTCTCTTACGGGTAATAATGACAACGTCGATTTTATAGGTAAGGTTGGGGACGGAGAGGGTGGGGGATCTTTCGCGTTGGTTGGAGGTTAGTAAGTATTACGCGAACTTTTTTAATTGATGACAACATTAAGGGGGAAAAGAGGTCGGTGTGGACTTAAAACGGGTATGGTATCAGGTGTGGAAGTGACAAAATTAGACAGAAGTAATAGTAGTGAGTTTGAGTTTAAACTATCTCTTTAGATTTTTTGTTCTTTCTAGAGTTGTTGTTGGATTCGGAAAAAGGATTGAAACAATTTCCTACCAGGTGGACTTCAAAAAAAGGTACTAAACCTACCTACTTGTCGTCAGCTAGCTCAACTTGATTATTAATTTCTAAGAAGCACTAACTAGACTAGTTAACTCCCCTTACTTAAAAATGTATTATTACTTCAGAACTGACTAACTTTTTTTTAAGCTATGTATGGTCTTTTAATAGATTTTTTTTTATTTTGTTTGTCAAAATACCACCATCAAGGTGGAAATGTGCTTCATCGCTCAAGACAATTTTGCTCGAAAAATCGGCATCCACTTGTTGATGCTCAATAATCCATTCCATAAACTCTCTTGGTTACAAGTCGGGAAAAACAGTCCGCAGCTCAACGGCGATAGGTATTAACCACAACAAAATAATAGTTAAAAAATAGCAGAGCTGCAGATTGAAAGTTATCATAACAAATATTACGATAAGAGACCTCATTTTCGTCGTTTTTTTTGTATAGTTCGTATTGTCTTTACGAAAAAATACTACGAAAATTTTGAAAAAATGTTTATATAAATGCGCATCATACATACAATCCTAATAATTTGTAACATATTCCACAAAATATCACCTACCAAACCATCAACAATCGGAACAGTTCCAATATGAACGCATTTTTTGGCTTAATTAATCCAAACGAGATATAAATTAGATTGAGACTGACCTCTTGAGACTCTCATAGACGTCAACCTCTCTAATCGGTTGATAGACCCTCACGAGGGTATGTGGTGTCAGGGGAACTATGCCATTACAGCACCCACCCGGACAGAATCCGAGTGTCAACACAAAAAGAGAGAATCTGACGAATACAAGAGGTGTAGAGGTACAACTCGCACTAAATTATACCTCGTTGCATCGAAATAAAATTTGAGTTTGAACTAGCGTTCATATCAGGTAGATCCTATTGTTAAATTGGAAAAAAAATTAGTAGAATCTATCGATTTGTCAGGAAAACTATGTTATTAAACATGAAACTTCATTGCAATAAAGTTTAAATCGATAGATTCTACTATTACATCTAAATAAATAATTTAAAATTAAGATGAATTTGTATAGGATGCTGACAATTTGTCGCAAGCTCGAATCTTTTGTAGAGATTCATCTACCGAAGCATCAACAGCAATAACCCAGACGAAAGAAACGTAGCTGTCATCGCGGTCATATCACAGTATGCGACCAAAATATCTGACCGTTTGCAAGACGGTAGTAGATATATAAAAAACTATTAATACCAAAATAATCCAAATCATCTCTATGTAGGTTACAGTAAACATACCATTCCGACCAGTAGTCAACACGAAACGACTTACCAAACCACCAACAATAAGACAAAGATCTCCTTAAGTAGTTTAATACTTATCTCAAGACGTGGACCAACATTCAACGCAATACCCAAACCTTCGATATGAACCGAGCTACCAAACCATCAACAATAAGAACAGTTCTAATATGAACGCATTTTTTTTCTACAGCCATTAATTAATCCAAACGGGATATAAATTAGATTGAGACTGTCCCTTTTGAGACTCTCACGGACGTCAAACCTCTCTAATCGTTTGATAGACCCTCACGAGGGTATGTGGTGTCAGCGGAACTATGCCATTAGAGCACCCACCCGGACAGAATCCGAGTGTCAACACAAAAAGAGAGAATCTGACGAACGCAAGAGCTGTAGAGGGACAACTCGCACTAACGTACACCTCGTTGCATCAAACCAAAAATTGAGTTCGAACTAGCGTTCATATTAGGTAGTTCATTCATTTAACGCAATACCCAAACTTTCGATAACAACTGACGTACCAAAGCATCAACAGTAAGACAAAGATCTCCCTGAGTAATTTAACACTTATCTCAAGACGTGGACCAACATTCAACGCAATACCCAAACGATCAACAGTAAGACAAATATCTCCTTAAGTACCTTAACACTTATCTCAAGACTTGGACCAACATTCAACGCAATACCCAAACCTTCGATATTAACCGACCTACGAAACCATCAACAATAAGAACAGTTCTAATATGAACTCTTTGTTTTTGGCATTCTACAGCCATTAATTAATCCAAACGGGATATAAATTAGATTGAGACTGTCCTTTTTGAGACTCTCACGGACGTCAAACCTCTCTAATCGATTGATAGACCCTCACGAGGGTATGTGGTGTCAGCGGAACTGTGCCATTAGAGCACCCACCCGGACAGAATCCGAGTGTCAACACAAAAAGAGAGAATCTGACGAACGCAAGAGCTGTAGAGGGACAACTCGCACTAACTTACACCTCGTTGCATTAAAGCAAAATTTGAGTTCGAACTAGCGTTCATATTAGGTAATTCCTACTGTTACACCGCAGCCATCATTTCCAGTAATAATGCGATTCGAAAATTAACCACCTTCTTCCCTGTATTGACGGAGAAAGGACAACACAACCTATCTTTCGATAACTTGCATTCGTAATTTCCCGAGAAACGATTCCCAAAATTTCGGAAAAACGACAAGAATTTAATTCGTCCGATGTAAAATAAGACAACCGTCTCTATAAATGTTACCTCTACCGTTATCGACGGTCAACTGAACTGAGTTTGTCGACCTTAGGTCGTTAAAATGTTATTGTGACGTCAATGTGACGTCAACCGGAAGTAATAAAAATGTCATTAAGTCAATATTGTTGTTATTCTGTAATTATGATATTTTATAATGTATCGGGTAATTAAAAGTAAATAGAACGAATAAATAATGTTCTATTCTAGAGAGAGGGAGCGATATACAGGGTGTTTCAATAGTGCGGTATCGGTCGGTATCTCGATATCTGTTGAAGATTTGAAAACTTTTAAAATGTAAGTGCTTTCATTCGTAAAGGGGGCGATAGCTTAAAATTGCTTTCGTTTATACAGGGTGTTTCGTTTATACGGCCTTTAAAATGCAAAAATGCATATGACAGGAATGAGCGCAAGGTATTTCTCTATTTAATCGTGTCCGGATACTTTTGAAGGTCACTGTACATACATAATTAATATATAAACACTATAATTTTACTTATATACACAGATTATATACTTAGTATATACACCTAACGTTGACAGCGAATGATGAAGGTTCAAGTAGCCCTACATAATAATGATCTCGCCGGATACAAAGTTCTAGCGATAAAAGCGGTAATCCGGTGAAGGTTGGAGGCTTCCGCGCGTGTATTACCGCAGCTACTCCCGTGTTCTGCCATTTTTTATTTCCTATGGCAGTTTCATCGCCACTAATCACGCGAATTGATATATACCACGACACACGGCGGCAGAACAGTCAGCCCTTGTGTCTCATTAACATACTACCTACATATGTACCTGCATAATTCAGATAAAAACATAGTCTGTTGCGTTTTTTTCCTTTCTCCTACTTTGTAAAAAGAAAAATTAACAAGGCGGTGCCGGTGTTTATATATTAACCATAGGTATGTATACATACGACAAATGGGATGTGTCACGTGCATTGTTGGATTATACAGGGTTTTCAAACTTAAGTCGGCACTATTGCTAACTTTGTTATTATTGGAGCTACAAAGTTGGTTAAATAGGCAAACTAGTGTAGTTTTTCAAGCAAATTACAATGGCATTTTTAAAAAAATAATTGACGTACTGGGTCATGTGATATTGTGAAAAACGTAATTTTTTTAAATGGGACACCCAGTATACAGTTCTCACGGTCGACAGAAAATTTAATTCTGAACAAACACTTTTCTATGAACTTTTATCCTAAAGTCAATAATAACAGAGTTATTGACGATTGTTTTTACAGAAACTAAAAACAGTATTGTTTATTTTAAGTTATTTTATTTTGGAAAATAAAAAAAAAAACAAGAAATTTTAAATTCAGAGCAGATGCTCAAAAACATCACCCTCTTGCTCCAAGCACTTTTGAATCCGCCTGTTAACGCTTCTAGTAGCCTTAGCAATGATTCTACCATCAATATTATTAATAGCATGGCTGATGCTTTGCTGGAGATCTTCAAGAGTATTATACCGTCTTTCATACACTGCACTTTTCACAAGTCCCCAAAAGAAGAAATCCAAAGGTGTTATGTCCGGTGATCGGGGAGGCATACGAATAGGCCCATTAGTTGATAGATATCGGCCATCAAAAAGGTCATGTAATAAGTTATGAATTTGGCGAACATTATGGGCAGGAGCGCCATCTTGTTGAAAGAATATCTGTTGTCTATCCATTAAATTCAGGTCATCCAAGAATTCTCCAAGGGTAGCGGTTAACATTTCGACATACCTCTCGCCAGTTAATGCACCTTGATAAAATACGGGGCCTACAATTCTTGAATCAATCAAGCCACACCAAACATTAACACTAAAGCGTCTCTGCGGATTACAAGGACGGAAAAGCATCGGGTTTTCTCGACTCCAATAGTGGCTGTTCTTCCTGTTATACATACCCCTGTTGGAGAAATTTGATTCGTCACTCCAAAGAACCAAACGCCAAAAATTATGGTTAAGTCTAACTTGATTAATGTACCACTGACAAAACTGAGTCCGTCTTTCTTGATCTCCCGGTACCAGCGTCTGAATAGGTCTGTATCTGAACGGCACAAACTTATGTTTTTTTAGAATATTGTGAATAGTTCCCAAAGATAGTTCACTTTCTTCCTTTAAATCATTAATTGCATTATTAGGATTAGCTTCAAAGAAAGCTAAGACGTTAATTTCAGTTGCTTCACTTATTATAAATTGTTTTTTGGTTCTAGTTTTCTTGAACACATTTTCATTTGATCGAAATTTACGGTACAAAAGTAAAAAGTACCTTCGATCTGGCAAGTTGCGCGTAGGAAATAAAACACCGTAACGTTCACGAGCTTGCAGGGAATTTTTATTACAAACTATGTAACATTCCATCATATCACATTTTTCTAAATGCGTGAAAGGCATTTTTTCATCAATAAACACAAAATGTTAATTGCTTACTGACAGAGGTTTAATGCAATATTTCAATGTTGATGACATTTGCAAAACAATCGAATTTTGTTTATGAAATAACAGCCACCTTGGCAAATGTGAAAAATCATCAATAACTCTATTATTGACTTTAGGATAAAAGTTCATAGGAAAGTTTTTGTTCAGAATTAAATTTTCTGTCGACCGTGAGAATTGTATACTGGGTGTCCCATTTAAAAAAATTACGTTTTTCACAATATCACGTGACCCAGTACGTCAATTATTTTTTTTTAATGCCATTGTAATTTGCTTGAAAAACTACACTAGTTTGCCTATTTAACCAACTTTGTAGCTCCAATAATAACAAAGTTAGCAATAGTGCCGACTTAAGTTTGAAAACCCTGTATAAAATATATATACATATATGTATGTAATACTCATTTGTATCCCGTTTAAATCTCTCTCTTTCTCTCTCAATATTCAAAACACTCTCGGAATCACAAGGGCTACACCGACCAGCCGCTTTGAATCAGTAAAATGTTAAACTTTTCGTTCTTTTGAAGTAAAAAAAAGGAGAAAAAGTGAAAGAAAGGAACTTGACAAAAGTCTCAGTCATTTATACTTCACTTTCGTTTTAATAATCGAGATTTTTCCGCGCTGTAAAAGAAAAAAAAATAAATATTAATGAGGTTGTTTCTCCCAGCAGTGCTTCCTCTCACTAACCCCCATTCGCCCACCCACTACCTCCCTTTCTTATATTACATCGGCATCTTTTTTTTTATTATTAAAAAACGTTGAGTATTTGTAACTTTTTCATTACGCGCTTGTTTTGCTAAAAACGAGAAACTCTTTTTTTTTTCGTTCCTTGAGCTTATTGCCCGACAATGGATAAATTTCCGTATTTTCCACGGTTACTTTTCAATCCGGTTCCCCTGTTTTGCTGTTGATTCCCATGGATGATGCGGCATATCGATCTGGGTGGATGCCACGGTGTACGTGGCGGATTTGCCCTTGACCTTGGGGGTTCTATTCTCATCCGCTTATAAATGAACGTTGTGTAAACATTTATTATAATCTTTAAGAGGTAATTTTTGGGATTGATTCAATCAACGATCTTTAGGAAGCTGTTCTGAACGGTATTTCGAATTATCCAGACCAATCAGAAATCGTAGACGCTGTCAATGGATTTTGACATACCTGACAACTCAAAACAGGACACAGCAGAGTTCGTTTTTTTAAGCGGCTGGATCTGAGATGTCCAATTTTGTTTTAATGTCATAAAATGAACATATGAATAGTCAATCTTTTTCTGGTCAGTTTGATTAAGCTAGTCGACTCTATATCTGACGAATCTCTATGCATACTGCAAGACTGTTTGCTTGTTTGTAAGGATAGGATTAACTTTTTTTAAGCTATGTATGGTCTTTTAATAGTTTTTTTTTGATTTTGTTTGTCAAAATACCACCATCAAGGTGGAAATGTGCTTCATCGCTCAAGACAATTTTGCTCGAAAAATCGGCATTCACTTGTTGATGTTCAATAATCCATTCCACAAACTCTCTTGGTTACAAGTCGGGAAAAACAGTCCGCAGCTCAACAGCGATAGGTATTAACCACAACAAAATAATAGTTAAAAAATAGCAGAGCTGCAGATTGAAAGTTATCATAACAAATATTACGATGAGAGACCTCATTTTCGTCGTTTTTTTGTATAGTTCGTATTGTCTTTACGAAAAAATACTACGAAAATTTTGAAAAAATGTTTATATAAATGCGCATCATACATACAATCCTAACAATTTGTAACAGATTCCACAAAATATCACCTACCAAACCATCAACAATCGGAACAGTTCCAATATGAACGCATTTTTTGGCTTAATTAATCCAAACGAGATATAAATTAGATTGAGACTGTCCCTTTTGAGACTCTCACGAACGTCAAACCTCTCTAATCGATTGATAGACCCTCACGAGGGTATGCGGTGTCAGCGGAACTGTGCCATTAGAGCACCCACCCGGACAGAATCCGAGTGTCAACACAAAAAGAGAGAATCTGACGAACACAAGAACAGTAGAGGGACAACTCGCACTAACGTACATCTCGTTGCATCACAGCAAAATTTGATGTCGAACTAGCGTTCATATTAGGTAGTTCATACTGTTACACCGCAGCCCTCAGCTTCAGGAATAATGCGATTCGAAATAGGAATGAATCAATAGGATACAGAGACCTTCTTAAGTAGCTTAACACTTATCTCGAGACGTGGACAAACAGTCAACGTAATACCCAAACCTTCCATAGGAACCGACCTACCAAACCGTCAACAATAAGACAAAGATCTCATTAAGTAGCTTAGATATTAACCGACCTACCAAACCATCAACAATAAGAACAGTTCTAATATGAACGCTTTTTGGTATTCTGGGGCCATTAATTAGCCCAAACGGGATATAAATTAGATTGAGATTGTCCCTTTTGAGACTATCACGGACGTCAAATCTCTCTAATCGATTCCTAGACCCTCACGAGGGTGTGTGGTGTCAGCGGAACTATGCCATTAGAGCACCCACCCGGACAGAATCCGAGTGTCAACACAAAAAGAGAGAATCTGACGAACGCAAGAGCTGTAGAGGGACAACTCGCACTAACGTACATGTCGTTGCATCAAAGCAAAATTTGAGTTCGAACTAGCGTTCATATTAGGTAATTCCTACTGTTACATCGCAGCCATCATTTCCAGTAATAATGCGATTCGAAAATTAACGACCTTCTTCCCTGTATTGACGAAGAAAGGACAACACAACCTATCTTTCGATAACTTGCATTCGTAATTTCACGAGAAACGATTCCCAAAATTTTAGTAAAACGACAAGAGTTCAATTCGTCCGATTTAAAATAACACAACCGTCTCTATAGATGTTACCTCTACCGTTGTCGACGGTCAACTGAACTGAGTTTGTCGACCTTAGGTCGTTAAAATGTTATTGTGACGTCAATGTGACGTCAACCGGAAGTTATAAAAATGTCATTAAGTCAATATTGTTGTTATTCTGTAATTATGTTATTTTATAATGTATCGGGTAATTAAAAGTAAATAGAACGAATAAATAATGTTCTATTCTAGAGAAAGGGAACGATATACAGGGTGTTTCAATAGTGCGGTGTCGGTCGGTATCTCGATATCTGTTGAAGATTAAAAAAAACTTTTAAAATGTAAGTGCTTTCATTCTTAAAGGGGGCGATAGCTTAAAATTGCTTTCGTTTATACAGGGTGTTTCGTTTATAAAGTTGACAATAGTAAAATGGATACATTTAAAATCCACCACCCTCTCCTATCAATGGGCTTTGGAATAAAGTATTGAGCGCGAGGTATTTCTCTATTTAATCGTGTCCGGATACCTTTGAAGGTCACTGTACATACATAATTAATATATAAACACTATAATTTTACTTATATACACAGATTATATACTTAGTATATACACCTAACGTTGACAGCGAATGATGAAGGTTCAAGTAGCCCTACATAATAATGATCTCGCCGGATACAAAGTTCTAGCGATAAAAGCGGTAATCCGGTGAAGGTTGGAGGCTTCCGCGCGTGTATTACCGCAGCTACTCCCGTGTTCTGCCATTTTTTATTTCCTATGGCAGTTTCATCGCCACTAATCACGCGAATTGATATATACCACGACACACGGCGGCAGAACAGTCAGCCCTTGTGTCTCATTAACATACTACCTACATATGTACCTGCATAATTCAGATAAAAACATAGTCTGTTGCGTTTTTTTTTCCTTTCTCCTACCTTGTAAAAAGAAAAATTAACAAGGCGGTGCCGGTGTTTATATATTAACCATAGGTATGTATACATACGACAAATGGGATCTGTCACGTGCATTGTTGGATTATACAGGGTTTTCAAACTTAAGTCGGCACTATTGCTAACTTTGTTATTATTGGAGCTACAAAGTTGGTTAAATAGGCAAACTAGTGTAGTTTTTCAAGCAAATTACAATGGCATTTTTTAAAAAATAATTGACGTACTGGGTCATGTGATATTGTGAAAAACGTAATTTTTTTAAATGGGACACCCAGTATACAGTTCTCACGGTCGACAGAAAATTTAATTCTGAACAAAAACTTTCCTATGAACTTTTATCCTAAAGTCAATAATAACAGAGTTATTGATGATTGTTTTTACAGAAACTAAAAACAGTATTGTTTATTTTAAGTTATTTTATTAGTTTCGAAAATAAAAAAAAAACAAGAAATTTTAAATTCAGAGCAGATGCTCAAAAACATCACCCTCTTGCTCCAAGCACTTTTGAATCCGCCTGTTAACGCTTCTAGTAGCCTTAGCAATGATTCTACCATCAATATTATTAATAGCATGGCTGATGCTTTGCTGGAGATCTTCAAGAGTATCATACCGTCTTTCATACACTGCACTTTTCACAAATCCCCAAAAGAAGAAATCCAAAGGTGTTATGTCCGGTGATCGGGGAGGCATACGAATAGGCCCATTAGTTGATAGATATCGGCCATCAAAAAGGTCATGTAATAAGTTATGAATTTGGCGAACATTATGGGCAGGAGCGCCATCTTGTTGAAAGAATATCTGTTGTCTATCCATTAAATTCAGGTCATCCAAGAATTCTCCAAGGGTAGCGGTTAACATTTCGACATACCTCTCGCCAGTTAATGCACCTTGATAAAATACGGGGCCTACAATTCTTGAATCAATCAAGCCACACCAAACATTAACACTAAAGCGTCTCTGCGGATTACAAGGACGGAAAAGCATCGGGTTTTCTCGACTCCAATAGTGGCTGTTCTTCCTGTTATACATACCCCTGTTGGAGAAATTTGATTCGTCACTCCAAAGAACCAAACGCCAAAAATTATGGTTAAGTCTAACTTGATTAATGTACCACTGACAAAACTGAGTCCGTCTTTCTTGATCTCCCGGTACCAGCGTCTGAATAGGTCTGTATCTGAACGGCACAAACTTATGTTTTTTTAGAATATTGTGAATAGTTCCCAAAGATAGTTCACTTTCTTCCTTTAAATCATTAATTGCATTATTAGGATTAGCTTCAAAGAAAGCTAAGACGTTAATTTCAGTTGCTTCACTTATTATAAATTGTTTTTTGGTTCTAGTTTTCTTGAACACATTTTCATTTGATCGAAACTTACGGTACAAAAGTAAAAAGTACCTTCGATCTGGCAAGTTGCGCGTAGGAAATAAAACACCGTAACGTTCACGAGCTTGCAGGGAATTTTTATTACAAACTATGTAACATTCCATCATATCACATTTTTCTAAATGCGTGAAAGGCATTTTTTCATCAATAAACACAAAATGTTAATTGCTTACTGACAGAGGTTTAATGCAATATTTCAATGTTGATGACATTTGCAAAACAATCGAATTTTGTTTATGAAATAACAGCCACCTTGGCAAATGTGAAAAATCATCAATAACTCTGTTATTATTGACTTTAGGATAAAAGTTCATAGGAAAGTTTTTGTTCAGAATTAAATTTTCTGTCGACCGTGAGAATTGTATACTGGGTGTCCCATTTAAAAAAATTACGTTTTTCACAATATCACGTGACCCAGTACGTCAATTATTTTTTTTTTAATGCCATTGTAATTTGCTTGAAAAACTACACTAGTTTGCCTATTTAACCAACTTTGTAGCTCCAATAATAACAAAGTTAGCAATAGTGCCGACTTAAGTTTGAAAACCCTGTATAAAATATATATACATATATGTATGTAATACTCATTTGTATCCCGTTTAAATCTCTCTCTTTCTCTCTCAATATTCAAAACACTCTCGGAATCACAAGGGCTACACCGACCAGCCGCTTTGAATCAGTAAAATGTTAAACTTTTCTTTCTTTTGAAGTAAAAAAAAGGAGAAAAAGTGAAAGAAAGGAACTTGACAAAAGTCTCAGTCATTTATACTTCACTTTCGTTTTAATAATCGAGATTTTTCCGCCCTGTAAAAGAAAAAAAAATAAATATTAATGAGGTTGTTTCTCCCAGCAGTGCTTCCTCTTACTAACCCCCATTCGCCCACCCACTACCTCCCTTTCTTATATTACATCGGCATCTTTTTTTTTATTATTAAAAAACGTTGAGTATTTGTAACTTTTTCATTACGCGCTTGTTTTGCTAAAAACGAGAAACTCTTTTTTTTTTTCGTTCCTTGAGCTTATTGCCCGACAATGGATAAATTTCCGTATTTTCCACGGTTACTTTTCAATCCGGTTCCCCTGTTTTGCTGTTGATTCCCATGGATGATGCGGCATATCGATCTGGGTGGATGCCACGGTGTACGTGGCGGATTTGCCCTTGACCTTGGGGGTTCTATTCTCATCCGCGTATAAATGAACGTTGTGTAAACATTTATTATAATCTTTAAGAGGTAATTTTTGGGATTGATTCAATCAACGAACTTTAGGAAGCTGTTCTGAACGGTATTTCGAATTATCCAGACCAATCAGAAATCGTAGACGCTGTCAATGGATTTTGACATACCTGACAACTCAAAACAGGACACAGCAGAGTTCGTTTTTTTAAGCGGCTGGATCTGAGATGTCCAATTTTGTTTTAATGTCATAAAATGAACATGCGAATAGTCAATCTTTTTCTGTTCGGTTTGATTAAGCTAGTCGACTCTATATCTGACGAATCTCTATGCATACTGCAAGACTGTTTGCTTGTTTGTAAGGATAGGATGACCAGTCACTTTAAACCAAAATTTTTTTTGCAATAGCAGTATTTTAGGCCAAAAAGACCCAACGAGAGGTAACCATCTTCTAAATATCATTCTAATTTTTGATGTTGATAATACTGTAGTTGGTAATGATTTAGAAATTGGGCAAGAAATGAAGAGGAACGCTGACGAGACCGAAAAGGTTGAAACCATGTGATAGATACGTTTCCTAATAATCTATCAAAATGTCGGACTTGGAAAAGGATGAAACTTGTTTTCTTTATAAAGCAGGGGTGGTTCATGCTTTGATTTCGAAATCTTGAAACAATGTTAGTTCTAACTAACCTATGCTTGGCAGTAAGCTCGAACTTTAGAAAAAAATATTTAGAACTACAACTTTTTTTTGTGTAAATGTATTAGACAAACTTGCATGTATCCTTTAAATGTAGGTACAGCAGGAGAAAAAAGTTTCCTGTCAGTGCATGCAAGAAAGACGCTCTTCACTCAAAATGCACGGGTACTTTATTGACTTAGTATACCTACATGGACTGTCTGTGGCACAGGCATTATTTGTATGCACTCTAGGACAATAAAGTTCCAGTAGGGTTTGAGTAAGAAGCCTCCTTCTTTCGCGCACTGTCCGGATACTTTTTTCTCCTGCTGTACGACTTATTTTTAATATGTAAACATTTAAATTAACTTGAAAATGATATGATTGCATATGTTTGGAAACGTAAAATAAAAAATTCAGTGAAATCGACTGTCATTACCCAATAAAATTAGGAAAAAAATTACATCAAACACGGTAAAAGAATGGGATAAAATAGAATAAAACTACAACTTGGGACAACTCTCAAGAATTCGATTAACAATTTGGTAAACAAAAGAGAAAACTGACTCAATTATTACTTAAACTATCGAAGGTTATGAAAGGCTAAAACTTCAAAACAATGTAGTAGAACAAAGACTACAATTTTCCAATAAAGAAGGGGTTTGGAGTATTCAAGTTTTGATTTCGAAATTTTAGCACAATATTTGGACCAACTAGAGCAACCTGCAGTTGGAAATTGAAATCTGACACTATTAATGTGGAGGGTTCTTTCTATTTTACATTTTTACCGAAATAATTGACAAAAGCCATGAACTTGATTTTGTAAAAATGTCCACAACCAAAAATGTCTGCGACAGCAGTCCTTTCGGCCAAAAGGCTCAGGTGAATAGAAAGAAGTTTTTTTTTTGTATTATGAGGTAACCAATTATCTCTCACAATGCTGGTTCATTACACAGTTAGAAATTACAAGTCTTTTGATCATGATGCATTGCTTTGTTCTGTAAACTTTTTTATTGTCAAATCTTCTTTCACACGAGTATCTCTAAGCTGAATTCTCCTTTTCAATAACCCTTTTGGCTAGTCTACCTCCCACGGTCGATTTTATGAAATCGGAACATCAAACGATATTAATAACGATAATGAATCTTCAGGAAAACAACATTTTCTCTTTTGTCTGGACGATTCAACAGAGCCATAACATTATAAGTAGAAAAAAGTCTGCCTTATTCAACAATGCCTGCAATAGGAACAGATCAAGCATTAGAAACGGACTACCTGGTTTCGATCTTTTCGATCTCATCAGCGTTCCTCTTAAGGCAGTTTTTGCATTTGGACGATTCCGACAATCATACCATTTTGTTTTTTTTTTTAATATTAAGACACCTCGACGTTTTCAGAACTTTTGGCTTATAGTGAGACTCCATTATTGCAGCCGAAACTTGAGCTTCTAGTTTATCAAATATCAAGAGAATATCCGCTTGATCCCTTCTCCGTCAAAAACTTGCTTCTGGTTTTTGCTCTGTTCTTGTTTGAATTTCATATGGATTCGTGAGAGGGTGCATCCATACGGTTGCCGCAAAAAAAGCTCGATCCCAAGACTGTGACTACCAGTCTAGGAGTCAGTTGGAGAGCTAGTTTTTTATGAAGAGTCCGAGATGTGGAATATCGATCTGGATGGACGCCTGGCTGTACGTGACCGATTTTTCTTTGAGCTTGGTGGGAAGGGGGTGAGAGAGGATCCATTTTCATCCCCATGTGTAAATTTATATTCTATTGAATGAAAGTTTTGCCCTAACATCACCAGAAAGTTTTAAATAAAACGATAACTTTTAGGAGACAGTCCTGGTGAAAGTGATGCCGTTCCTCGACGGATCTCTTGATGCAGGTTAAGTTAAATACAACTCGATTACTGAAGTTAATAAAGCTGCTAATGAAACAATGACCTTCAAATCGTTTTAAAAACAGTTGAATATTTATTTTAAATAAACGATTCAAACTCCTTATAAAGTCAATCGAAACTATCATGGACTTACGAATTTATAGAAAAGGAAAAAATAAAATTTCGTTTCAACAAGAGCACCTCACCACCGCAACAAAAGAAGTACGAAGAAACGATTAAACGGTATTCCGAGTCTAAATAGACGTTCGAATAATAGCACATAAGTGGATTACTCCTCTTGTACACACAGATTGCTTTAAAGCTTTCCGAAGATAAGAGCACTTGAAGGGACTGCATGGCCTTTTTATCTAAGGCAATCTTTGTATTAAACGCTTTGGACAGGCATCGAGGTATGACGTTATAAATACGCAGTACGTTCGAGTAATTAACTTTGAATAAATAATGCTTGTCTTGTAATTACGTCCGATCTGACCTATTGCCAATATAAAAAAAAAGCCGTTCAATTAAGATTTATTACTAACCTAGATTAGCTTACGATTGAATTCGTTTATTTAATCTTATGTTCTAATTATTTAATACGTTATTTAGCAAAACTCTGTTTTGTCACTGTTGTGTAGAGGGTACAAAATTAAAGGTTGGGTAATCGCCAAAAGCTCCCCGGTTTGTGTGCGATTACAAATTTTCTTTCTGGAGTGTTGCGTTCAAAAGGGTTTGCTTTAATTGGAAATGGGATCGTGTTGTTCGCAGCGTTGTATTTACAAGACCGTTACGATGGTGTGTTTCTGCAACGCAGTAGTAGTAAACCCCAAATCCCTCCCTCCCTATCCCCACAACATCACCACCTCCCTTGCTTTTTAGCCTAAAACAAAATAGGGAGACGCAAGCTGTTTTCGCCGCCTCTGACCTCGGAACGTATAATGACATAAGATTGTAACCGCTAATGGAGCTAAAGTAACTAACTGTGTGCTAGCTCAACAGGCTACCGAACATTCATATATGTATACATAGATGGCATTCCCTTCTCCATTAATGTTAAATTTTTTTGGCGCAGATTTCAGTAGGATGTAATTTTTTTTAGATTTAAAGGAGAAAACAGGTCAGCCACGTCTTCGGACTTATCCTGAAATTTACATGCGCGATAGTGATGCGAAATTGCAGATAAATTGCATAAAAGCCGTCTATTTCATTGCCTTCTCACGGGAGACGTAGTGGAAACACATTCGGTAGGCGACGTGGATAGGCGAACGGTTGCTGTTACTGTTCGTTATTCGCTTTAGAAATCACGGAAATAAATCAGGGTTGGCTCTGCTCTATATATATATATATATATATATTGCTGCAGGTAAGGAAGTAATATAACACCAACTCGCTATCTCATTAAATATTGAAACGCGATGTTCGTTTCCTCCATTGTTGTAAGTCTAATGTATTATTGATTCTGAGATATTGTTCCCACACCACCACTGTCTTCTGTTCTGAATTTTTGATAAAGTTGACAAACGATAGGGGGTCGGATATTTTTAGAGTTGTTTTTGACCGATGAGGTGACCAAACTCATATCAGAAAAATCAATTCATGCTTCAGCTAACGATTTGGAATCTGGTGGATGTTGTCGTAACAGAATCTATTCCAGAAACACAATAAGGTCGTCGAAAAGTGTCAATGAGGAGACACAAGCATATCGATACGTCAGTCTAAAGATTACGATAGTGTTAGAGTTGAAAAGTCATAATTGAAGAGCCAAGTTGCGCTCAGAGGACTGCAAGCTGTCAAGTTTGATTCTAAGGTGGTACCAGGATGCCATAGGAAGCTTGAATAACTGGCTAAACATCACAGGATTACGTTAAGATGGGTGCCAAGATCCTTTGGAATCAGAGGCGATGAAATGACTGTCATGTTAGTTAGTTAGATGTCAGTGAATGAAAATTTCAGTAATTCTGAAAGGAAACGAAAAATTACCAGCAAGTATGATTCAAGTTATTTAGGTTATTGGTTTCACTTGGAATGAAAATGAAACCGACCCTCAACCCCAGTGCGTGATTTGTTGCGAATTGTTCTCGAATCAAAGTATGAAACCATCTTTACTTTAGAGACAGTTTGAATCTAAGCATGTCAATTTGAAAATGGATCCAAAAAGGTGTTATGGTCGTAATTGAAGAAATATTGTGCCAATGGATATACCAGATGATAATGAAGATGACGGACTATTAGATGATGATAGTCCACCTACTATTTTAGCCCCGGAGCCAGACTACGACGACAATGTAGATGATGATCATGATCAATCCGATATTATCATACCAGACTTGGAAGAAGAAATAAGCAATTCAGATAGCGAGGATGATCATATTTCATTGGCCGAAACACGGCGAAGTCTAAAGAAGATCAAATATAAAGATCATCCTACCTGGGTGCGTAGGAATTTAGTTACATCAGATGATGACGTAAAATTCGTAGGATCTACTGACTTTCAACCTGAATTGAAAGACGCAGACTCTCGTTACGCATTTTTTAATTTTTTTTTCTCACTGATGAGATAGTCAAAGATGTAGTTTAACAAACTATATTATATTCAGGTGAAAAAAGGGCGCAAAAACCATTTTACCTTACTGAGAGGGAACTCCAACAGTTCATAGGCACCTGTGTTTATTGGAATCAGCATCTTGGATCTACATCACCGTTTGATCTCAGAAGTTATATCAAGCAATCGATGGGAAGTGATAAAACAGTTTTTACATTTTGCGATTAATAACGACACCATTGCAGCCGATAATCCTGGTCATGATAAACTTTTTACGTTTCGAAACGTCAAGTACCACAGATCAGATCTTCTTCAGAAGAAGACGACGACAAGGTGATCCAAACGTCAAGTACCACAACTTTTCTAGAGCCGGAGAGAACCCGAGAACCGAAGAGCAGCCATCAACAGCGCCCGTGAAAGCCTGAAGACTACATTATACTTCATTTATTAATCATTTGCATATCCTGCCATGGTATTCTATTATTATTATTCGGGAAGAGAACATTGATTCTAAAGTTAATATTTTTAATGATTTCTTGTTAAATATTTTTGACATTTATGCTCATCTTACTGAAATTAAAGTTACTAAGCCTAGAGTTCCTTGGTTATCCGAAAATTTAAAAATGTTAATTAGAATAAGAGATAAAGCGTTTCAAACTAACAAATATAGTCGATTATCTGAGGATTGGTGTAGATACTAACAACTGCAAAACTTTACTGTTAAAATAGTTAGACAAGAGAAAACAATTTTTTTAGATTCTGCAGCTAAATCTGACAATGCATGGGAGTTATGGTCCTCCTTTAAATCGCTTAATATTATCTTAACATCTTCTGAGTACGAATTACCAAATAATTTACCTAATATTTCTGATATCAATGATTATTTTGCAGGATTCATTCAGTCAATTATTAATAATTGTGATGGTCTTGTAAACTATTACAAAACTACCATGTTCGATCCAGCTCTTTGTTTTGAGTTTAAGCTCGCTACACATATTGTTAATTCCTGCATCGAGTCATATTTTTCAATTGGATGGAAAGCTGCTTTAGGTTTACCACTACCTAAGCTTTCTGATCCTACACATTTTTTCTGATCTAAGAATAATTAGCATTTTGCCAGTAATCTCTAAGGTTCTGGAACGAATTCTATACAATCAAATTTTTGACTTTTTTTCCTCCAAAAGCTACCTATCTAACTATCAAGCTGGTTTTACAAAGGGACTTAGTACTGCTTCAGCTCTAACTTATCTTTTAAACGAGATTATGACAGCTGTAGACTCAGGTTTGAACAGTGTATTGGTTTTGGTTTTTCAGGAGTTCCACAAGGTTCTATACTTGGTCCACTTCTTTTTATCATATATACTACTGATATATTGGGATCTCTTAAAAACTGCAATGTACAAGCATATGCAGATGATGACACAATTAATATATTCATTTCCTTCTTATGAGTATGAGCGAGCAATGTATCCTATCAACGATGATCTTCATACGATCACGAAAGTTCTTTTCAAGCATAATCTTCTTCTTAATTAAAAAAAAAACTAATGTTCTACTCTTTGGTTCTAGGAGTCGAGTTGCATTTTTGAAGCCCAATCTTAGTTTGTAGATATCTAATACCTCATTATCTTTCTCTAGCATGACTAAAAATCTTGGTCTTTATGTTGATGTACGTTTGCGTTTTAGGAATCATGTTTCCTACTTATTGAGGAAAGCCTATGCAGCCTTAAGGTTGTTATATTTTGACATTTTGACTTCAACTTTGAAGCAGCGACTTTGTGAAGTACTGGTTTTATCTTTATTTAACTATTGTGATTTTATTTATGGTCCTTGTTTGGTTTTTCATGACAGGGAAAGAATTCAAAGACTGCAGAACTCTTGCTGTAGGTTGGTGTGTAACCTTCGTGGTTTCTCCTGGCTGGAAGCTTGAACAACTGGCTAAACATCACAGGATTACATTAAGATGGGTGCCAAGGCACTTTGGAATCAGAGGCGACGAAATGGCTGTCATGTTAGTTAGTTAGATGTCAATGAATGATCATTCAAAGGTGGCACAAAAACTTTTGTCGGATTTGGAGCAAAGCTCCTACTAGAATGGACTTGCTGGCGTGAGATACTGCAAAACTCTCGAGATCCGTTCAAATGAGGAAAGACTGCAAAAGGGAGTTTTTATGACCAGAGATAGGCTGAAATGACTCACTGGAATAAACTAGTCTTCGTGCTAACTTTTTGGGTGAACTCAAGGAGACGATGAGTTTTATACGGAGAAACAGGAGGAATTTCGTCAATGAATATCATACTGATGGCTATCATGTTTAGACCAGATTGCGAATTGTGCCATTACTAGTTCTGACAAGATCACATACCTTCCCCCACCTTTATTCCTGAAAACGATAATCTTCACCCTCCCCAAATGAGGATTCTTTGAGTTTTACTGTCGCGGTAGAATTATCATGAATGGTGGCAAGCCCAGCATGAGGAACAACTAATACCTACAGTGAATTTATGAAAAATTGAGAGAAATTGATTTCGAAACTGTCATCTGTAATCTGTGCTGCCTTTTGAAGGAATCAATTTTTTGCTTTCTTTTTTCTTTTTTATAAGAACAGCTTCTGTGTAGCTTATGCGATGTTTCCTCTCTCGTCGAAAAGATATTATCAGTCGGCTGCTTTTTCAATCACCATTCCTAGACATAAATATTTCAAAACATATCTATATTATAGAATCGTCAATTCTTTTGTTCTCTCCCTCCCACTCTAAATAAACGATGAAAAATGCTTCGAAGCAGATGGACGGAAAGTATTCGATGCCGATATGAACGCTGAGACGTTTTTTTTTCTTTTCATCTTTCGTCGACTCCATCGTCTTCGTTTTAATAGCGTCTCATTCTCCGTCAACGTGTATTCGATTCTTCTCGATCTGTTTAATGTGTGTTTTATTTTTTCGGCGGGCCGCAAACGAGATGGTCGATTAAAATCTGAATGGGGTACCGGGGAAATGTACAGCGCAAATTAGGTACCCAATTTTCGATCAGTCGAAAAAACGTTGAGTGAAAGAGAATTGAAATAACGGCGACGTCAAAGGATGTACGAAATTGGTATAAAACTATTTAATTGAATGCCGGATACTGCGATGAACCTATCGTATAGTTTTAGGTTTAATTTGATCTGTTTCCGTGTTCGGGGGCTATTTAAAATGCGAGTTAGATTAGGTTTATTTTTCTATTGTAGGTCATTTCTAGGTTTAATTGTGTGGGTAGCTGTTTAAAATAAGACTAGAACATTTTTGGTTTGTTTTCATCCCGATGGGATTTGGGAAGATATAAAAATTAAGAAAACAGGAGTTACCAGAGATTTCTGGGGGATGCTTGCTGTCATTGCCCTGGTGGAGTAGAGATTTTGAAGATCCAAGTCTGGTGCCATAGTGTGTCAAAAGTTCAGGTCGGCAGTGTTTAAGAAAACCACACCCAAGACTTCGTCTGTCTAGAATCTTTTGTCTCCTATCCTCCTTTTGATCAAGAATAGTGTTACGTCAAAATGGTTCGCTTATAAGTAATGAAGACAGGTTTTGATCACAGATGTTAGATTCATTAGGCATGTCCCAGATTGCATATCAACTTTTGACTTGGCGATGATATATTTTTCTATTTTTTCTGCAATACAACAAAAATATGACATTAAGTTCTTGGTCAAAGACGTCTTTATCAATCAATTTTGACATTTTTTCGATACTTTGGACATTTTTCCAACACTTCTGTCAACCTTTTCTCCAGACATTTCCAACCTTGCTCACCTTACCGATATATTTCAGTCTTAACGATGCTTTAGGCATTTTCTTCAGATATTTTCTTGATAGTTTTTGACATTTCTAGCTTGTTCGACCCTTTCGACGCTGTCTCTACATTTTCAACTTTCTCAACACTTTGGACATTTTTCGATATTATCTCTACATTTTCCAGACATTTTGTCGGCATCTTTGATATTCTTTCAATGTTTTCTTGACGCTCGGAAATTTTCTGATGTTTTTTAACCACCCTTTTCAACTTTCATCATATTGTCGACATTTTCTCGATATGTTCGACATTTTATCGATATTGTTGAAATTTTCAGCCTTCAGGACACTTTGGACCTTTTGTCAACATTATCACCACATTTTCCAGGCATTTTCTCGGCATTTTTTCTAAATTTTCTCGGCATTTTCCAACATTTTTCAACATCTTTGACATTCTTTTAGTGTTTTCTTGACACTCGGACGTTTTCTGACATTTTTTAACCACCCTTTTCAACTTTGAGGCGATATTTTCGACATTTTATCGATATTGTTGACATTTTTAGTCTTCAGAGCACTTTGGACAATTTGGTCAACATTATCACCGCATCTTCCGGACATTTTCTCGGCATCATTCCTAATTTCTTTCCAACATTTTCAATTTCTACTACATTTTTTCAATGTTTCCTCGATATTTCCTCGACATTCTAAAGTTTTTCTGACATTTTTCAACCACCCTTTCAACATTGATGATATTTTGACATTTTCTCGACACTATGGATATCTTCTCGATATTTTCGACATTTTATCGATGTTGTCAACATTTTTACAGTCTTCAGAGCACTTTGGAAATTTTGCCAACATTATCACCTCATCTTCCAGACATGTTCTCAACTTATTTTCTACATTTTCTCGGCATTTTCCGACATTTTTCAATATCTTTGACATTTGGAAATTTTCCGACATTTTTTAACCACCGTTTTCAACCTCGATGATATTTTCGACATTTTCTCGAGACTTTGGGTATTTTCTCGATATTTTCTACATTTTATCGATATTGGAGACATTTTCAGCCTTCAGAGCACTTTGAATATTTTGCCAACATTATCACCACGTCTTCCAGATATTTTCTCGGCATCTTTTCTATTTTTCTCTCTCGACATTTTCCAATATTTTTTCAATATTTTCTCGACATTCTGAAGTTGTTTTCGACATTTTTTAACCACCCTTTTCAAGCTTGATGATATTTTCTACATTTTTTCAATATTTTCGACATTTTATCGATATTATGGACATTTTCAGCCTTTGGAGCACTTTGGATATTTTCCCAACAATATCACCACATCTTCCAGACATTTTCCCAGCATCCTTTTCAACTTTGATGGTATTTTCGATATTTTGTCGATATAGTCGACATTTTAAACTTTCAGAACGTTGAACATTGTGGCAACACTTTCTCCAGATGTTCTTGATAATATCGTGGTGTCTTCTACAGTTTCTCGAGAATTTTCAGATACTTTTTCAACGTTTTCGACAGATTAGTTCGTTTTGCTCTCTCGATATTTTGACGAAATTTTCGACTTCTACGATACCGTGGATGTTTTGTCAACATTTCCTCCAGATGTTCCTTCTCCAGACATCTCTTTTTCGACATTTTCTTCGTCATTTTCTCGATATGTTAATTTGTTTTCATATTTTTAATATTTGCAACTTTGTTTGTTCTTTCTTGATATTTTTTCAAAATTTGCCAACAGTTATTCAATATTTTGTCAGCATTTTCTCCAGATGTTCGTTTTTCTGATGAAATTTTCAATATTTTCTGGATACTTTCGAAACTTTCTTGATATTGTCAACATTTTCAACACTCAGAAAACTTTGGTCATTTTCCAACATTTTCGACGTTGGTTGGCGGATATTTTTTCAACGTTTTTGACATTTTCGTAATTTTGTTTTTATGGTTTCTCGACATTTCGATTTTTTCCGAAACTTTTGACATTTTTAACCTTGTTGATATTTTCTCGAAATTTGTCAATAGTTGTTCAATATCTTTGACATTTTTCGATATTTTTTTGACATTTTGTCCATATTTTCCCTCCTCTAGACATCTTTTCTATTTTTTTTAGACACTATTTCGTCATTTTTTCGGCATTTCGTTTTCCACGTGATATTATTGATCTACGTCGTCGAATGTCCATCTATAATGAATCAGTTAGTATGTTTGAAGGCTATTGCGTTGGCATTACTTTAATGCCGCTTTTTCCTACAAACACAAAACTTTTGTTTGTATATGCTTAATATTTATTCCAAGCTGGGGGAAATTAACGTTGTAACTTTTTTTCGTATCACATGAAAGTAAATCAAAATATCGATAGAACGACAAAAGAAAAAGTAATTTATTCCAGACATTCACTCACAATACCGCAGTGTACTTAAACATTCCAATAAAAAAAAAATCTCCACGAAAAAATCGGAACCAATAGAGACTCGTACAAGGCAACACACAAAAAAAAAGTTAGTAGGCGTTGAGCACATCTTTATTGCGAATTTCTAGGGGTTCGTATTACACGAAATAAGCCGCGCCATAACTTTCTCGGCTCCCGCAATAAGTAAACAAGAAAACTTAGCGCGAAGAGTTTGACAGTATATTTTGTTTTACTTCTCTTTTTTTTCTCTTCCCATTTTCTTCTCTTTGTGTTAACTTCGTGCGGATCCAACGCCGGAGCGTTATCGCCAAAATGCAGTCGTCGATGCCGAATAAACTAGGAAAAGAACGATGTGGGAAAAGGAGTCCCAGATTGCGAAAAAGGAGGAAGGGGAAATCCTTTCATCGCTTCTAGCTGAAAAAAACTGGAATAAAATACTATTTTCTCTTTTTTTTTTAAGCGCATTTCTATTTATATATCTCTCTTCTATTTTCGTCATTTGCGCCTGTTTACCGCGGTAAAAAAGCCGTGATATCTGCAATTTAACGAAGCATTTCATCGTTTATCACAGCGTTATGTAAAAGGCAAGAAAAGAGGATTACACCGACCTTTAAATTTTAAATGAAAATTTTCAACTTGCAGTGGCCTTAACGTTTCAACTACTCTATATAGAAAAATGTTAATTTTAAAGGTAGAGAACGCCACTTAAAAATGGACGGTGAAGTCTCGTTGAAGACGCCGGCTTTGATGTAACCGTATATATACGGAGATCAAAAAGGGAGATAGATATAATACGCTGGATAGAGATAGTAAATTAATGGTGAATGAGGTCTAATTCTCGTTACATTTGGCGAAGAATGTAATTAAAATCCTTGTAACTCCCAGAATGTCGAGATTGAGAATTAAAAAGTGAAAAACGGAAGGACCAAGTCAAACGGAAAATGATATATTTTGAAAGACAAAATAGACTGGGTGGTTTTATTTTAGATGATTAATTTAGATCAATGTCTCCAGCCTGGTCGTGCAAACTTTCGGACATTGATTTGATGGTAAAACAAGTTGGTTCTAAATCTCTATGAGAGATTGGAACTAATTTTCCTCTCTAACGACGTCCCTTTTAAGATCAAATATTGCGCCAAAAATTAGGACGAAAATACAATAGTTCGGATTTGGAGCGATCTATCACAAGTCCCTCACACATACAGCTTAATTAGGTTTCGCGTTGAGTGGCCCCAACCCAGATTTCGGATATTCTTTCAAAACCGTTTCGACGTTGTTTTGACATTTTCAAGCTTTTCAACATTTTGCAACCCTTTCGACGTTTTGAACGTTTTCTCAATATTTGTCTGTAGTTTCTTCATATTTTGTCGATTTTTTCCCCGAAAGTTTATCAACATTATTCCAACATTTTTAGACCTCTCCGCCAGTTGTGGTATTTTCTCGACATTTTCGATGTTTCCAAACTTCGTTTGACATTTTTGACTTTGTCTATATTTCTTCTAGTGGCTGACAACATTTTTGAGTTTGACCGTTCTCGAACATTATCAATCATTTTGACATTTTGGCTATTTTCTTAACATATTGTTGTTTATTTTTGTTACATTTTGCCGACATTTTCTCTGTATTTTTTGGACATTTTCTAAACAGTTTCCATGTTTTTTTTTTTGATATTTTTCACCTACTCGACATTTGCTATGCATTTACTGGACGTTTTCTTGACATTTTTCCAACATTTACGACCTTGTCAACACTTTAGACATATTTTTGTCGTTTTTCCTACTTTTTGACACTTTGGTTGTTTTGGCACACTTTGTCAACCTTTTTGACACATTCAACATTTTCTTGATATTTTGTAATTTTGTCTACATTTTCTTGACGTGTTCTCGGCTTTTATCGATATTGTTTCGATATTAAAGACTTTGGGCATCTCAAAATTTTATCGATATTTTTCTGTATTTTTTTCAGCACTGTATCGCCATTTTCCCGATGTTATAGACATTTTTTCGACAGTTGAGACATTTTTGACACACCTTTTAGATATTGTTTCGACAATTTCGATGTTTCTTGATAATGGTTTGACATTTTCTTGACAGTTGAGACATTTTTCTGACACTTTTTAGATATTTTTTCGACAATTTCGTCGTTTTTGATCATGGTTTGACATTTGCTTGACAGTTAACACATTTTTCAGACACTTTTTAGATATTTTTTTGTCAATTTCGACGTTTTTTGATCATGGTTTGACATTTTTTTGAGAGTTAAGACATTTTTTAGATATTCTTTCTACAATTTTGACGTTTTTGATAATGGTTTGACATTTTCTTGACAGCTAAGATATTTTTGAGACACTTTTTAGATATTTTTTCTACAATTTCGACGTTTTTGATAATGGTTTGACATTATCTTGACGTTTTTTGTGACATTTTTAGATATTTTTTGGACAATTTCGTCGTTTTTGATAATGGTTTGGTATTATCTTGACAGTTGAGACATTATTTTTTTCGACAATTTCGACACTTTTTTTTCAGACATTTTTTCGACAATTTCTCGTTTTTGATCATGGTTTGGTATTTTCTTGACAGTTGAGACATTTTTTGAGACACTTTTTAAATATTTTTTCGATAATTTCGACGTTTTTGATCATGGTTTGACATTTTCTTGACAGTTGAGACATTTTTCGACACTTTTTAGATATTTTTTCGACAATTTCGACGTTTTTGATCATGGTTTGACATTTTCTTGACAGTTGAGACATTTTTATAAATTTTTTAGATATTTTTTCGACACTTTTGATAAATATTGACTTTTTTTAGACAATTTCGACGTTTTTGATAATGTTTTGACATTTTCTTGACAGTTTGAGGTTTGACATTTTTTGAGACACGACACTTTTAAATATTTTTTCGATATTTTATCGACGATTTCGATATTTTATCGACGATTTCGGCGGTTTTGGTCATGGTTTGACATTTTCTCGACATTTCTCGCTATAGTTTCACAACTCTAAGAGTCATATTTATAGTTCGTGCTTGAGGTCGTATCGATGCTTGAGCACGCTATTTTGACACATTTGTAATGACATTTACGTCATAATCGCGTTCTTAAGCTTCGGTACAACCTCAAGCTCGAACTATAAATATGACCCTTAGAATTGCTCGATTTTTTGGACCATTTTTAAAAATTTTTTGATGTTATTTTGACATTTTTAACCTTATAGACATGATCTTGTTGATTTTGGACATTTGACATTTTGGACATTTTATTAACATTCTGTGGATATTTTTCAACATTTTGCCGACATTTTATCTGTATCTTCTCGACATTTCGACGTTTTTCTTTGACTCTTGTGACCTAACTCGACAGTCTCTTGACGTTTTATAGATATTTTCGATCTTTTAACATTTCGACATTCTTTGACATTTCTCGACATAGCTTCACTACTCTTAGAATTGAGTTTTCTTGTTATAGCAGACGGATTTCCTCCTTTCTGATTTGCTCGATTTTTTCAATCTTTCCAATCATTTTTTTGACGTTTTAAAGGTGGTTTTTTGACATTTCTAACATTCTTGACATTTTGTCGACGATTTTTAGGCTTTTTCTGTACATTTTCTTGGCATCTTTCGACATTTTTGATCTCGTCACTACTTTGACTATTATATCAACATTTTTTCTCCACCTCCTCTCAACTTTTTCGACAGCTTGGACATTATCAGGATATTTTTTTAAATGCGATTGACATTTTCTTTATATTTTCTCCACATTTTTGGCCATTTCAATTGTTGAAAAGACCGGTTCATAATAACTATAAAGTTCACGCAAACTGTCACAAAGGAAATCTGGCAAGAGCGATTTCAGAATTTTGAATTCTAAACAAACTAATGTTGCTGCAAATGCAATGACGAAATAAATCAACTTGAATGTCTGTAGATAAGATAATGTGTGTAGTACTACCAAACATAACCTATACGCTGTTTCATATACATACATATATAACGTTCATGCAATACCGTTATATCTACCTCTCTCTGTCGGTCGTGAAATCATCGCCAACTCTATACATCCGCTGTCTCTCGCATTACAAATACAATATAGACGAGGTTGACGTGGTGGTATGCCGTTATCACTTTCGCTTTTCCCCGTGCACGGGATGTCATAACTATGCGTGACAATTCAAAAGCAGTCAGCTACCACCTTATCGAGCTGAAGTGTACGATGTGGTAGGCGGTGAAAAGGGGAGATTACTTGGAAAATTACGCGTGAAGATCGATACAACACTCCACACCGGAGTTATAATGTTACTCTATTGATCTTTTTACATTCATTCTTTGTAGGTACATTCATACGTCTCGGTTTAAACGTTATCACCAATGAAGCTTTTAAAATTCATGCGACGATTTCTGAAATAAGTTAGAGACGAACGTTTATCCTCCTTTTCTAACTAACCTCTCTGTTATACGATAAAAATGTTCTCTCTTTTTTTTTTTTGGAGAAATTGTGACGGACGTACCGCTTTGAAATATTTAAACCGCCCCATCTCCTAGCGTGACTCCCACCTCTAGATCTCTTAATAATACGATTCGTTTCCTGTAGCAATTAGTCGGCAGTTGGAGGGTGGTATCGTGTTCTACATGGAATATTTTACCGCGACTCCACCAACTGGTACTGAGGAGGAACTGGCTTCTGTTACAATTCTCCCGACTTCAGTTCGTGAATTGTTGATGTGAGGCGGCTTATCACGCCGACAGTCGAGGAGGTCATGGCCGGGCATCTCTCCTCGGGGAAGTCCCGCTCTACAACACCGGGGGAACTGTAGTAGACCCATATCTAGTAACCGGGTGGAGATATAGTACAATTGGAGCTTGCAGCGGACACACGA
This sequence comes from Holotrichia oblita, assembly GCA_023690525.1. Classification (NCBI taxonomy): domain Eukaryota; kingdom Metazoa; phylum Arthropoda; class Insecta; order Coleoptera; family Scarabaeidae; genus Holotrichia; species Holotrichia oblita. The sequence goes on from CM043018.1 coordinate 8,137,098, forward strand.
TGCAGGAAGGGAGACTCTCTGCATAGCTCATGGGAAAAGAACACGCGTTCTGAATTATTTAATGCTATTAGAACAAAGACTCGAATTTATTACCTCCTCAATGAGGAACGAGACCAGAATGTTGCTGCTATCTAACGTTACAAGATCGTAGACCGCCTGTGCTGCTGCTACGAACAGTTTGTGTCTAATTCGTGCGGGTGGAAATCGATGAGATTGTTGCAATCTCGTATAATCTGGTACTATTTCTTACTGTGGATGCATCTCGTGTGGTGTTTAATTTTGGAAATCATCCAGGTCGACATCATATGATAGATAACTAGACAGTTTACCTGTCAACGAGATCTCCACCATTAATAAATTTGGAATTTTTCAAGCTGGCAATAGGATCTTGACCAACAATTTAAAAAAAAGGGACGTCGTGAGTCGGCAACACAGTTTCGACCAACGCGAAGCCAAGAGGCCCCGTCTTTTTAAAATTATTTTTAAATTAAAATGACAACATTAAAAACACTATTTTCGACACTTCCAATCTTTTCTTGAACATTTTCCATATAGTTTTCGAAATTTTAATCGTTTTTGGACCACCTTTGTCAACCAGTATGGATATTTTCTTCATATTTTTGACCATTTTCAGTTCAGATATGTCCTCGTCGTTTTCCCAAAAATTTGAAGACATAGTTTCGACTTTCCGAAAGTTTGGACATTTTCCTGACATTTTTTCGACATTAGCTCTGTATTTCCTTGACATTTTCTTGTCACCTTCTCGCCAGTTAATTTTCTCGATATTTTCGATCATCGTTTGACATTTTCTCGACACTTTAATGGGAACTTCCTTGTTCTAAGGGATAAATTTGGATCTTTCTAACCTGTTTTTGATTTTTTCGATCCTTTCAACATTTTTTGACACTCTTCTGGACATTTTTTGATTTGTCTTCAAGGACGGTGTTTGATTCATTTGACACACGCTTATGAATTGTCGAATCAAACGTTGTGTGAGTCCTCGAAACACGTGTCCTGTCGTGGTGTGGTGTTATCGATTTTTTATATTTTCGACATTATTTAAACATTTCTCCACCTTTTTGACGCTTTAAACATTCTCTCAATATGTTGGGATACTTTCTCTATATCTTGTAGACATTTTTTTCCGAACGATATCGACATTATTTCGACATTCCTACAGCTTTCCAACAGTTTTCACATTTTTCCGACATTTGCTCCTGATTTTTTCGACATCCTTTAAACCTTGCTTAACATTTTTTTATTTTTGATATTTTCCTTTACACGACCATTTTCCCAACACCTTTTCGATATTTTCTCGACATTTCTATTGACTATTTCGATATTTTCTCGAAATCTGTAAAGATTTGATTATTCTAATGAATGAAAGAAATCTTCGTAACACCATTTTCACCATCACTTTTTCAACGTTTATTTAATTCATTTTCGAGCTTGTCTTCGGGACATTTTATCGACATTTTTCGATTGGGCTCTTTCGGACTTTTTTTACATTTTCAAACTTCTTGACCTTTTTAATTTTTATATTTTCGAGCTTGTCCTTTGAACATTTTATCGATTTTCTCCATTTACCAACATTGTTGACTCTTTTGGATTTTTTTGAATTTTCAACACTTTTTGACATTTTTTAAAATTATTTTGATATTTTGGAGCTTGTCTGTGCTTTGAACATTTTATCGATTTTCTCCAATGAATGAACATTGTTTTCTTTGGATGTTATAACGATTTTCAACATTTCTTGACATTTTTTACCCCTGATATTTTGGAGCATTTTTTGAACATTTTATCGACATTTTTCCACATTGTATCAACATTTACTCGATTTTTTTTTGACATTTTCAACATCTTCTTGACATTTTTTAAAATTATTTTGATATTTTCGAGCTTGTCTGTGCTTTGAACATTTTATCGACATTCTCTCCACATTGTACCAACATTCTTGACTGTTTTTGGATGTTTTTTTGACATTTTCAACATCTTCTTGACATTTTTTTAAATTATTTTGATATTTTGGAGCTTGTCGGTGCTTTGAACATTTTATCGACATTCTCTCCACATTGTTCCAACATTCTTGACTCTTTTGGATGTTTTTTTGACATTTTCAACATCTTCTTGACATTTTTTTAAATAATTTTGATATTTTTGAGCTTGTCGGTGCTTTGAACATTTTATCGACATTCTCTCCACATTGTATTCAACATTCGTGACTGTTTTGGATGTTTTTTTGACATTTTCAACATCTTCTTTATTTTTTTTAAAATTATTTTGATATTTTGGAGCTTGTCGGTGCTTTGAACATTTTATCGAGATTTTCTCCACATTGTGCCAACATTGTTGACTCTTTTGGATGTTTTTTGAAATTTTCAACACCTTCTTGACATTTTTTGAAATTATTTTGATATTTTGGAGCTTGTCTGTGCTTTGAACATTTTATCGACATTCTCTCCACATTGTACCAACATTCTTGACTGTTTTGGATGTTTTTTTGACATTTTCAACATCTTCTTGACATTTTTTTTGAAATAATTTTGATATTTTCGAGCTTGTCGGCGCTTTGAACATTTTATCGACATTTTCTCCACATTGTACCAACATTCTTGACACTTTTCGATGTTTTTTTCGACATTTTTAACCTTTTCGATACTTTTTCGGTTACTTTTTGACATGTTCTGATCATATTATCGATCTTTTCGCTACTTTGGGCATTGTTTTGTTTCCTTTACATTTTATCAATACTGTTTCTAACATCTACGGTTTAATCCACAAAGGATTATGACAGGAAATTTTCTACAGATCGACCATGAATAGACTTGAAGTTTTTCAAGCTGGCAACGCGATTCGACCAACACTTATAAAGGAGGTCTCGTAAACCGGCAATATATTTCGACTAACGCGAAGTTAGGTAGAGTCTTTCGACTTGGAATTGCATATTCGAAGATGAAATTAAAAAGATAACGACGTGTTTAAAGGAATAATGTTAAACTCAATGTATATTTTCATCTACAATCTAAACCGATAAAAGCCGAGCGTCTAATAGATTTTAATTGACATCTATAGAATCTAATTCTGGACTAGACGTTATCGTTTCGACATCTGAATTTAAACAATACAGCGTATTGTTCCAGTGAGCTTGAATTCGATGTGAAAACGGGGCTGTCTGCGAAGAAGATATATAATATGTATTTCAGCTTATCGTTCCCCCACCAGTGATGGTATGGAAAACGGTTCGGTAGCGGAGGAAGATAAAGAAAATCGCAGGCGTAATTTAAATAACGTTTTAGAGCTTAATAGTGTTTGAATTCGCCCTTTCGAAACAAAAAAAAAATTAATTATAATGATGATATAATATAGATAAAATTATGTGTGTGTACCTAATATGCAAATTCTCGCTAATTTCACCACGAAACTAGAATTAATTCGCCGGCCACGATGTGTATATTAAATCGGGTAATTCTAGGGTCAATGAAAATTTGTCCCCTCGCGAAGTTTGCGCGCTGTACGGGCTGAATGCGCCCGCATAAATCATGTTTTACCCTTTGCCGATGGAAATTTATTCTCGTGCTATTAAAGCAACATAAATTTTAGTTGAATATGACAAGGTCTCTATACTGTACACCGCGGATCTCTACACGGGAACGCGACAAAGATTATAATGGAGGTAGCGCTATCTCGACGCCGACGTTCATGACGTTTGTGTGTCGTGAAAGTAATGACAAATAACTTTAAAAAATGTTTTGTTATCGAAGCAATGTAGGTTATTGCTGATTTAGTTCACTGGATCTATCTGAGTATCGTCATAAAAAAATAAATTGAGGAACCACCCAGATCATTCGAATTTGTCCTTTCTTTCCTATGCTGTCATTTTAAAAGTACTGGAGTGAATTGAAATACTGAATATTAGGAAGATATACTTAGTATAGGGTGGGCCACTAAGCGGCCAAGAGAAATTACTGAATAGATCCAAATTTTACTGCTAGGGGGCGCAGAAAATCGGTCAAATATAACTTTGATATCATCAATTGAAAGCTCGTTTAGTACCAAATAATTTTCTGTAATGGCATTTCTTCATATTTGTCATAATAAGCAAGAGAGACGACTATCTAGCTGTCAATGTTTGAAGTTTAATATTTCCGTCACTCTTCCACCTATCCGCATTATCCCAGACTCGTTTGAAAGAGAATTACCGAACGGATAAAATGATTGCAAAACTATTTCTGTAGAATCAACAATATTTTACTGGAAGAGTTCCCTTAACTTGAGTTTGAAATTGTTGATCCTCACCTGGTCCGACGCTTGAAAGTCGCAGATTAAGACGCTTAACGTTCTTCAAAACAGGATGTTGGGCATGATAGTGGCGGCAGCCACTAACGTCCAGATCCATAGGGAGCTTGATCTTCCATCACCAAGCTATCATGCGCTTGAGCTGACCAGGAAAACATCTAGATAGGCTATCACCTCATGATTGGACCCCCTTGTTGAGATCGTTATAACAACAAAACCTCCAATCATGGGGCTAGATGAGCCGTAGTCCAATCTGTAAGAAAATTTAGATTCTTGTCGTAAACATTGAATTAACAATTTTTGAAACACCTCCTTAAAAAAACACTATATGTGTTATATATTTTTGGAATCGTTCTTCAGTTTTTTTTTTATTTTTGAGAAAATATATAGGGTGTTCTACAGGGTGCCCCAAAAAGTTTTATACAAATGGAGAAAAATTTTATATTATATTTCACAAAAAAAAAATCTTGATAAAAAGCTCTGCATGACTTCTAGATTCATAATCAAGAACAACATTTTTAAGATATTAGCTAGAATACAAGGAAAATCAAAATCAAAATTTCTGTTGTTCTTGATTATGAAACTACAAGTCATGCAGAGCTTTTTATCAAGAGTATCTTAGTTTACCATCAGTTACACGCTCAGTGCTTCATTCATCTGAAATCCCGGTGCCCCCTCCTACGACGAAGATTTGAAGATGATTTGACCAGCTTGAGTTGAATGATTTGGCACGAGATTTGGGACTATTCAAAAAAACTTCAGAGCTGTTAGCATCAAGACTGCACGAGAAAAACTTGCTTGAAGAAGTAGCTAAGGTATCTTACTTTCGATCAAGAGAAAGCTCGTTTCTGCAATACTTTAGAACGTACGTGGTTTAATGAAAGAATTGGGAACTTCAGTCTATAACTCAACCGAATAGCGATTGTTCATCGATAGCTCAAAGAAGAGCTTGAAGTGTGTCATCCTCCACAATGGAAATTTATTTGGATCAGTCCCAATAGGCCATTCAGTTTGTTTACGTGCAGAATATGAAGACATTAAGAGAGTCATTGATGTGCTGCAATATCACATGCACAAGGCCGGCGTGTTTGATGCTCCACAGATTCGGCTGCTTGTAAAAGATGAACATTTCATGGGAATAATGATAGAACTTCAAAGGAATGCTTGGTTAGCATTCAAAAACATTGTCAAAGACTTTCTTGGAAATACACTAGCACGGAATTACTTCGAAATTGTCCAGTAAATCTTGGAGTGGTCCAAAATGCTTGTGGTTGCAACATGAGCATCAAATTGCATTTATTAAATACCCATCTTGCTAACTTCCCGAAAATCTTGGTGCAGTCAGTGATGAGCAGGATGAGCGATTCCACCAAGTTTTGAAGGTGATGGAGGCAAGGTATCAAGGTAAATGGAATGTACATATGATGGCTGACTATTGTTGGAGCATCAAGCGAGAATGTCCACAGATTAAACACATTTTTACCTGAAAATTATGTTTACCGATCGAAATTTAACTTGCAGTAACTATATATAACCTCTGTATGAATAAAACTATTTTGTGAACAGTATATTTGTTAAGTTTTCCTTTATCTTTCTTTATACGCACGTTTTGTACGATTTTTGAGACAAAAATAAGGTAGGTGTTACTGTAGGTTAAAAAAGTTGATGTGATAGACAAAAACTGAGGTTATTTTCTTATCCGGAAGCCAAAAGTTAGTCAAAAACAAGTCGCAGATCTAAGACGAAAATTCAAATTTGCTTAATAGTGTAGTATTTTCAAACAAGGCAACGTTTTATTTGAGTCAACACACCCATCGCCCCCAAAAAATTAATGTTTGGGTAGGAATCGTCAATGGAAGATTTATTAGTCCTTATTTCTTTCGTGGGAATTTCACAGCTGAACGATATTTGGAACATCTTCGTATGGTAGTGCTTCCGGATCTAATTGCGGCATTTCCGGATCCAAATAATAGGGAAAACTTGGATCCCAGTGTTTGATTCTAACAAGATGGTGCACCACCACGTTATGGTCTTAATGTTCGCAAGTTTCTGGATAACCAGTTTGAAGGAAGGTCAATTGGAAGACGTGGACCAATGGAATGGCCACCTAGGTCACCTGATCTTACCCCTTTTGATTTTTTTTCCGTGAGGACATTTAAAAAGTTGGGTCTACGTTGACCGTCCAGACAATTTAGAAGACTTAATGGAACGAATTAGACATTCAATGACTCGTTTAACTCTGCAGACGATCGAAAACTCTGTAAATCAGGTCTACCATCGCCTTGGCCTATGTCAGATAGGGATACAGTTGGAACAATTCCTGTAAGAAATAGTTTAGGTTTAATGGACTGTTTAGTTAATTTAAAAGTTATTACTAAAATTAAGTTTATTTCGTTTTTTATTAATTTTCTCGTTTTTTTTTTTTTATAATGCAGAAAAACAAGGTTTATCAAACAATGTAAAAAAAACCTAGCTTCCTATTTAAAAAAAATATTGATGACGTCATAAGTTTGACAAATTTGACGTTTTATTTTTTTGACTTATGTTAAAAGACGCGGAATAAAATAAATTGTTTGACGTGTTTTTGCATTTTTTTTCAAAAATGAACATTGTACGTTTTATGAATTTTGTGCATTACTTTATCATAACACTGTATACAGGGTCATTCGCGAAACTGGTTCGTTAGAACATTTTGATGTTCTTGTAATTCAACATTTCTGAAAACTTGTAATTATAACTTATATCATCTGAACTGGTTCGTTATTATTTTTTTATGAGTTTTTTTTATGTGTCGGGCATACAATTCTGCATCAAAACTTACTAAGACACCCTATATCAAAAATTAGCCGTTTTTGAGTTATTCAACTATTTTTCAAATATAGGGCCAGTTGGAACGTTATGTTCAAAATTCTGTATTTCTGAAGGCATTGCAGCTAAAGATCTCATATTTGGCATGTTATTAGCCAAAATTGCATACATCAAATTTGCGTCCTAAAATTTATCATAATTTATACAGGGTCGTCCAAAATTAACGTTCATTTCAACCAAGTTCACATCGATGAAAGTCCCTTTTTTTTTAATGGAACACCCTATATATTATTGCATTTTTGAATACACTTAATAATTCTCTACCTTTCCTTATTAAACATAGATATTAGCTTGTATTTTTTACGGTTTCCGAGTTATAAGTACTTTTCGGGTAAAAGTCCGAAAAATATGCTTTTTAATGCGTTTAAAATCTTAGTAATCCTTGAATGTCAAAATAATTGATATTGCATTTGTACTATAAATACACACAGATTATATCTGTCAAGCAAAATAGCAAATGAAAATAATATTTTACAGAAAAGAAACGACATTTTAGATTTGTTTTCCATTCATGGAGAATGTAATAGGATTATGAATAGATAATAGGATTATTATTATTAAACGGGTCGATGGCCGCAGTGGTTAGGCGGCTGACTATTGTTGTGAGAGGACGATAGGTGCCGGGGTTCAATTCTCTGGAGGGACAGTGTTTGACGCTCGCTTATACAGGCGGCCCATAATATGATGCTGTCACAAAGTCCCAACTTAAACATCCAAATAGTGTTGTCGCAACTACTGAAATGATCTCCTATTTTATTGTTCGACCTTTTTGGTCTCGTCAGCGTTCCTCCAAACGCAAGACCCGATTTCATCCTTTGATAAAACAGGTGTAATGGTTGCCAACTGTAGATCTCTTGAGAAGTAGACAGCAGTTACTTCCTGTGTCGTAATATCTGGTAAACAAAAAGATTGCACTGTCGCGTCATTGTAAATACCTTCATGCAGGCGTCGAGCGTTTCGACACTGCAGTGATGTTTATAGGAAACAAAATTATTAGCAATAGTTTTGCTCGAACTATCGTATATTGACGAAGCCATAGTGGATCGAAACAACAATTTTCTCTTATTATTATCACACACAGCAATAATAAAAAAGCTCACGCGAGATCTTCTTAACACATCTCGTGCAGAATACCTAAAAATCTCACCCTTCATCGTAAACAAACTTAGAACAAACAAGTTTTTCCTTTACAAAGCACTATAACAACGACCCTTCCGAATGCGTTCCATTCCACTTATAGGATCAACGATTTACTTTTAGCAAGGTTAATCTGTAGCCGATGACACTTCGAAAAAGAAACTTCTCCTTTTCACATCTTATTCCCTCTTTCAAGTCCCATTCGCTCTAAAGGCTTCGCTTTTTTTTTCCTTGCTTTCATCGGACACCAACCAGTACCATCTCACTACTACCTACAGAGATTCCAGTCTCCTCTTTGACTCGTTCTCTCGTTAATATGTTAGGGAGAGTGTTTCTTATTCTCTGCCGAGTGTTGCAGAGTTTCCCTATTCCTTTTCCGGGATTACAAAGGGAACAACTTAATATTGATGAGGGAGAAAATTGACATACTAAACCTATTCGAGGGGAACCTTTCGCATCCGAAAGGTGATACCCTGGATTGTTGATCTTTTACGGGAATGTAGAGGGAATTGTAGATGTCCACGTGTTAGGATCCGACTTGATTAAATAAATTTTTTATCCTGTATTGAATAAGTACTCAAAAACAATCGCTAATCGATTAACACGTTGTGATATAATCCCTCGTAAATAGCGTCAATTGTTTTTGTGGGGGAACCGAATCGCAAATACGGATAAATATCGTTTAAGGAAATTTAAATAATCCAATTTGACGGTGTACGCTGTGCACACCGCCACCAAAAACGATTGATCGCAAGCGATTTTTCCCGTTTTGAACTTTTAAAATCCTATTGTTTTAGGGCCTAACGTTCCCGCATCTCATCCCTCGCATTTACATGAATAAATATGAATGAACGTCCCCCGACGCGTCGGGGCGACCGTGAAACCGTCACTCTACTGTGACGTATCGGATCTGATTCCCCCTAACATGTTTCGTTTTGATGATTTATCTCTTTCGTAGCCCGGTTAAATTTAAAGAGATTAGATTCTAAGATGCCGAAATATCAAGGGAAAGTCTAAAGAAATTCAAATCTAGTAGATGTTACACGGATTCCACAGTGTCACGTTAGGTACATGTTTTTTTTTTTTGGCGTTTACGTGCCTTCGACCAATAAACATACGGTCGCTACGTCGCATTTTGCGGCAACGCAGAAGAGAAGAGAATAAAATTTTTGAGTGAGGTCAATGCGGCTTGTTACCGAGTTTCACCTAATCTTTTAGGATCTTTATGAAACATGCGTGTGCGTCCTCTTGCGGTCGATTTGCGGAGGACGTGACTGCCTAGTTTATCCTCTTCTTATCCTTACGAATAAGGCTACGTTCAGACGAATTAGACTACGTTCGCGTAAATTTTTTTTTAAATTCACCTCCTCTAATAGCGGAAGCAGACCTGTTGATCGTTTTTACCCATTAAAGAATGCATGTGTACTCACTCCAATCCCGACATGCAGTTATAATCCGGACAGGATCCTCGGATGTCAGCGTCGATGTCTGTTGGAACTTTCTTTTTTTTTTTTTTAATTAAAATTTCCAAGATATTTTAGATCGTGGAATCATCGCGGAGTGCCGTGACTAAGCTCCCGGGGTATAGGAGAGAACAGCTCCGGAACAAAAACCCGACACGGACTTCATGACGACACGGAGGGAACAACGAAAATGGATTACGGTTTTACACTGGGTGTAGTTTGTCATCGCCATCGCCAGCTTTTCATTGTAAAAAGAAGGTGAAGTAAAACGGGAAGTAGATATAAGGGGATCGGAAGAGATATGACGCGACTAAATGATTGTGCGAAATCTGTTCTAGATATTAAATTTTAGATGAGCAATTTTTCGTTAGAAAGAAGACGAATAAAAAAAAGAGGAGGAACGAGAGCACGAAAAAGGAAATGAACGACGGACGGAGCGATGTCAGGTTCTAATTGGAAATAGGAGATTATCTATGTTGGAAAGTTATCATTGTCGGGGAGTCGATTTGAAATTTTAAATTAATAAAATTGATTTTTAATATAGTTTCGTCCTCTTCGGTAATAAGTTACGTCTGCGATCCAATTTGAGTTTCTCGTTTATGAAACGCGATATTTCTAAAAAAAAAAGAGAGAAATAAATGAAATAAAAGTCAATAAAATAATATTTTTCGGACGATTACCAAGCGGCGATAAAAAGCCAACCACAATTAAGAAAACATCAAGAAACGCGCATTAGACTTTCCCATCGTGTGTCAGACAAAGGCTTTAATGTCAACTTTAATTTGTTTTTAATGACATCCCAACGGTTGCTAGATTTTGTAAACAGTAAATAAATTTTTTGAACAAAGCCAAAAAATGTTTTAGCTGTCGTGGATGAACTAGCCGCATCTACCAATATTAAGTTCCAGCTATGACAACCACAAAGCGTGAAGAATGTTTTCGGGTTAATATTTAATATTCGTGTTTTAACGCCCTTATTTATGCCTGTCATATTGGTACCGTTATCATAGCCCTGACCGCGACAGTTTTGAATATCTAGTCCATGCTTTTCTAATTTTTCCAATATTGCGTTTTTTAAATGCTCTCCTGTTGTTTCTACAACAGCAATAAATCCAATAAAATGTTCCTCTATTGTTCCGGTTAATGTTTTGCAGAACCTTAAGATAACAGACATTTGTTTAGTCCGACTTACATCCCTAGTACAGTCAAGCAAGATAGCGTAATATTTTGAATAAAACATTCTTCTTATTATCTCTTCAATAACTGTTTTAGACATAAGCAAAATCAATTTGTTTTGGATGTCGTGGCTGAGATACTGTTGCTTCAGTTGTTCTTCATCATATTTAGATAATAATTTAAATAGGTCTAAAAAGTTGCCACAGTTTACACTACTATTTAATTTGAGAGATTCTCGATGACCTCTGAGTGCCAAATTATGTGAAGCTAAGAAATTTGTAATATCAATTAACCTTTCGAACACATTGTACCAATACTTTTGGGATTCTTGAATCAGTCTCTCATTGTCTTGATCTATTGTCTTTCTATGTTTAATACCTTTGTATAATTCGATCCATTTAAGCATATTTACACACCATGTGCTCTTGACTGTTTTCATGTCTTTACAAAATATTGCTTAAATGTTTCCAATCATTGCGTATCATCTGCGTTTGTGAAGTAAAAAAAAATCTGCATGGAGAGCAATATACTTTGTCCTCAGATGTGGAATAAATTAACCATCGGCGATGTTGAGTTTCGGCGTTAGGTACTTAATTTTCGAGTATAATGGAAGTTAGAAAAATGTCTTTTGTAATTGTCTTTGGGATAATTTTCATCGCAAGTATCTAGTTTCTGCTGAGGACCATTTTGAACTAAGTTTTGACGTTGTTAGTCAGATATTGGAAAGTTCCATATCCCTGGGTCTAAATTCACAAATGACTTTTTCAGGGGGACATCTTGCTCATGTTCATTTGGTTTTAAAATTTCTATTTTCTGTGTAAAAATTTCAGATATTTACCATAGACGTACTTCAGATATATCCCAACTGACCTAGCAGTATGTTTTATGGTTTTATAGTATGTTTATTCATTCATGTAAAACAGAGGATAATCGCTGTTAATACCTAAAGGTTCAAATTTTTCTGTATTCATAAAATATTCTAAAAACAACATATTTTTCTATAAATTGTACTTTAGCAGTTTATCTTAAAATGTACTAGAACGGAGACTGTACTCATATTCGAATACTAGCACCCGCAATCGAGAAACACAATTATGTAAATCGTAAAGGTTTTCATTAAAAAAATATTCAACTTGTAAGTATGAGTAGATGAAGCCTAAAGGCCCGCGAAGCAAAATATTTTATTTGAGAAATGCGATTGTAATTTACGTATTTTATCAATTAATGCTCGTCACACCAGAGCTACACATGACGCATTTATTTGGCGCAGTTCTGCTTTGAAAGCATATATTTGGAAAGATGTTATCGGATGGGTGACAGATCTTCGTGAATTCTGGGTACCCTCAGCAACCATGGTTGATAACGCCAATCATTGGAGCTGTACCAAGGTGCTGAGGATCGCTACACAAGATGCCATATGCAAGCCACAAATTGTGTTGAAAGGTGTAACGGTGTATTAAAAGCACGATTCCGATGTTTAGCAGGTAAAATAGGGTTACGTTATAATCCTATACTCTTGTTGGAAAAATTGTGACAGTATGTGATGTTCTACACAATATGTGCATAGCAAATAACAAGGTCTGCGAAGTTGGCACCACAAAGTGGTCAAATATCGACAAAAATGCTAGAAAGGATTGACCATTTATTGACCACTATTGACCATCAGCGATTTCGATTGACCACCTTTTGTTTAGGCTACAGCCGCTATACCCATATTTTGGGGTCTAATGGTGAAAGTGCTAAACTTAGCCAATATAGACATTTTGTTCATCGGATACGATTGACCATCGTTTGACCATGTTTGACCACTAAATAATTTTTTCAAAAACTTTATTCGAAAAAAACAAGTTCATATCTCCAATGAAATGACATTTCAATTTAATCAGAGGGAGGTCGAACGATAATTTTCAGTTTTCTGTAGTCTAGAGAGACGACCAATAAGTTTATTATTTTCAGCGTTTGACCACTAAAATTTGTGAAAAATTTTTGTTATACGTAACTTTAAGATCGGATAAAATTTAACCGGAGGGTGGTCAAACGATAATTTTCAGTTTTGTGTGGTTTAGAAAACAATAAGTTCTATTATTTTCTTTGACCACCTCTCGAAATTTGTGAAAAATGCGAAAAACTTTGAAACTTTATACAATTTAATCGGATAAAATTTAACCGGAGGGTGGTCAAACGATAATTTTCAGTTTTGTGTGGTTTAGAGGTACGAGACAATAAGTTCTATTATTTTCAGCGTTTGACCACCTCTCGAAATTTGTGAAATATGCGACGCAAGAGGTTATAACATTATCTGGGTTTGATGTCATTTCATTGGAGATAGGAACTTGTTTTTTTCGTTTTTTTTTCCGAATATTTCTAAGTTTTCAAAAAAATTATTTGGTGGTCAATCATGGTCAAACGTTGGTCAATCCTATACTGCAACAAAATTTTAGAGTTTGCAGTAAAAAAAAATCGAAAAAAAATTTTTTTAAAAATTTTGAAACGATGGTCAATCGTATCCGATGAACAAAATGTCTATATTGGCTAATTTTAGTATTTTCGCCATTAGACCTCAAAATATGGGTATAGCGGCTGTAGCCTAAACAAAAGGTGGTCAATCGAAATCGCTGACGGTCAATAGTGGTCAATAAATGGTCAATCCTTTCTAGCATTTTTTTCGATTTTTGACCACTTTGCGGTGCCAACTTCACGGACCTCAAATAACAACGAAAATTAACCCATTGATGTAATTGCCGAAAATAATGCAGAACTGGAAAATGCTGATGTACAACGTGAAGTCTTATTGAATGAAGCTCGAGATATAAGAAATAATAATATTAGGCATTATTTTACTAATTAATAGTTGTGCTTTTATCAGTTATCTTGTGTGTTATGTATTGTTCAATCTCATAAATAAATACAAATTAATTATTGTATTTAATATATATCTAAATAGTGGTATAGTATAGTGTAGTTTATTTATTTTCAGTGGACAGCAATACACAACATACATATGTAGTACATAATTGCAATACACGAAAATACGTCAAAAAAGGGTTACAATTTATCATAAAATTCACCGATTGAATACGGTTCAATTTCAAACAACAATCTCTATAATCAATTTATGTTTCATTACTGAAAAGCTTGTACATTTTTCCATTTCAATTGGTAAACTATTATACATTTTCATACATACATGTCTTCTTTTCAAATAGAGTTAATTTGCGACTGGGTAGGCGATATTTATGGTCATCTCTTCTATTATCCTCTGCAAGTCTACGGTTATCAAATAATCTAGTGTTATTCCATATAAACTTAATCCACTGATAAATATATATAGCAGTTGGCGTAATAAAATGTTCTACACAGTGTTTTATTTGTATTTTTAACTAACAATCTTAAACCATTTTGTATTTTTACAGACATTAGCAACATATTTCTTCTGTTTCTTCTGTATCGATTGTTTATTGCCGACATAGGACAAATACTTTGACTTTTCTATTGTTTTATCGGTTGTGAATAAAATAATTTTTGCTTTTCGGGAAATAATAAATTGTTGCTCTCAAACCACTGTTCTAAAGACATTACTATACCATTGCCATGGCTAACTATATCTGGAAAAGTATCACCATGTATTAAGAGGGACGTGTCGTCTGCATAATTTGTGATATAGGCATGTGGATTATCTACATTTAAGTCGTTAATAAAGATTCCTTAGACAGCAAATCGATATCATCACTTGGGTCCTTGATTCGAGTGATCTGTTTTCGATCATGTAAAAATGATGATATCCAGTCCAAACAATTACTGCGTATACCATAGTTGTATAATTTAGCTAACAACACTGGGTAGCTAACACAATCGAATGCTCTTGAAGGATCCAAAAAAACTCCACAAGCGAGACCATGGTTTTCAACAGTTTGCAGCAATTCGCATGTGTAGTGGAAAATTGCTGTTTCTCTACTACGAAATTTACACGTACCTATGTATGTATTTTTTTAATTTTTTGTTACAGTAACACAAAAAACAAATAGAATATTTATAAGAGATCTAAATAGTTGAATATTTGATACTTATAACATTTCTTGTTTGATGCAAAAAAACTAGGCTGTGTTGATAGATATGCTCTACTTTGCTCTATGTTGTGCTCACTAGCGCTCCCATTGTTTCACGATGATATTCACCGAGTTGGCTCTCTGTTTCTTCCTGTGTTTTTACCTTCTTCTTCTTAGGAGAAGCTTATATACGAATGATGCTGTGACTTCAGCCTTGTACACACTAGTAGACCATGTTGCGCGATTTGTCTATAGACCGTCTCAAAATCAAGTAACTGATTTGTACGGTGTGTGTCCGGACGAACTTAACGTATGCAGTCCTAATCTGGTTGTAGGCCAACCACACAAATAAGAGGACACCATTATCAAATACCTCACGTGGCAACGTACCACGCACCCTAGAAGGAAAAAAGGGCTAAAGAAGCAGCAGTTCCAACTCTAGCAAAACAGAGACCCTATAAAATCGCTTCGATACCATCCCGCTCATCCAAAAGACGAAAGAAAGGAACTTTATTGTGACACACTATTAATATTTTTTTTTCCTCAAATCTACAGTTTAAAAGGCAGAGATCCTCCCGTTGCAGTCGATGCAATACCTTTGAGACTGTTTAACGTTCACATCTAAGAGGATTAAATTGCTCGAAAGTTTATGAATTCCTTTTGATCGTGCGCTATCGATTCGACGGTTGGAAGTTTGGTACCAGAAAAATCGCCTCCAGCTGTAGCCGGCCGTCGAATTTAAATCCGGCCGAAAGATAACGAAATATGAAAATTCTATATTTCCCGGCACTTCGTCGACACATCGCGCGAACAAATTTAATAAGTTCGAATTACGAAACGCGCTAAAGGGTCGGCGGTGAGATCGCGAAGGACGCGCTGAAAAGCCACCCGATGCCTTCGGGGCATTAATTTGATGTAATTTTGCGGTGCTAAATCAACGCAACACAGATCGGGGTGGGAGGACAGTCTTAAAAGAACTTAACTACATACGAATTTTATAGTTCATTACGATACGTTTAATTCTATTTTGAATTGAAAATAATTGAATATAATAGAATAATTTAAGTTAAAACGACATATCCATGAAGTTATAAAAATTAATAACCTCGTAAAAAATTATCGTTATTTTTTTTTCTCCGTGAAAACGATCATAATAAAAAGTCGTAATAATAACAGTCAAGCATCATTGATTATACCGTTAAAATAGTTAATTTAAAACATGTATAGCTGGCGCTTAATATAACCTGTTATATGCTCAACAGTTTCGATATTAAAACGTCGAATTGGCGACCACCATATTGTACACACACACACACACACGCGCGCGCACAAACACATATTATTGGAAACAGTGGGGTGCGGTGGACAACACCACTTCTATAGTTTTAATAAAATATTTTTACGGGGCCGGTAGGACGTAATAGGACTCACTAAATCAAGAGTGCCTGTAAAATTTTACGATTTCCGGGTTTAAAGTTCCGTTCTCGGAATTGTACGCCGCGAATATTCCACCCACTCCCCTTCTCCCTCTCAATCCCCCTAAACATATTTTTGACCGCTTAAATCTCTCCCGCAATAAATTCGTCGGTGGGTTTCCCTCAAATGATTAACATTCTATTATTTTAATTTTAATTTATTTGGAATGCAATTTGTTAAAATAATATTCTGTCATATAGTTTAAATTTCCCAGATCGAATTAATGTAAAAACATTCAAGATTTGTTGATTTAAAATATAAATAACATAACTATAATTTTACGGTAGATCCAGCACTAAATTAATCATTTAAACGTCCGATTCGCAAAACTTCGACATTCGAATCTTAATTGCGATCAAATTTGACGTCTAAATGTAAAACACACACAAAAGTACTCATAAATTAGACACTTAAAAAGTTAATACCTACAAGTTTGACCTATTAACGTTGAAAACAAACAAATTTGACGTTCAAATATTAAGTACTCTCAAGTTTGACGTTTAAATGTCAAATGCGTATAATTTTAACGTTCAAGTGTTGAATACGTTTAAGTATGACATTTAAACGTCAAATATACACAAACGTATACCTAGTTTTGACGTTTAAATGTCAGATACATACAAGTTTGACATTTAACTGTTAAATATGTACAATAATATTCATAAGTTTGACATTCAAGCCGCTAATACGCACAAGTTTGACACTTAATTGTCAAATACGCATAATTTTGACGTTCAAATGTTAACTACGTGTAAGTATGGAATTTAGACGTCAAATATACTTAGGTTTGACATTTAAATGTCAGATACGTAAAATTTTGACATTTAAACGTCAAATACGTACAAGTTTGTCATATTAACGTTAGAAATAGACTAATTTGATGTTCTAATATTAAGTACGCTCAAATTTGACGTTTAAATGTCAAATACGGATAAAAATATCCACAGGTTTGACAATTAAATGTGAGATACGTACAAGTTTGACATTTAAACGTTAAATATACACAAAAATATCCATAGGTTTGACATTTATATGCCAGATACACACGAGTTTGACATATTAACGTTAAAAATAGTTATTGATGTTGTTTTTCGACCGCTTTTTTTATAAGCAATAAAATTTTTTGCGGGTTTTTTCAGTAATTCAAAATTTTGTCAATGTCAGAAATTGTTTTCAAAAGTCAAACTAAATGAAATTTTTTAATTAATCAAGGAAACCAAAGTACGAACAAATATTAATCTAAATTCTTTTTGTAAGTTTTTTATAAACATTGTATAGTTGTATAATTTATAGTTTATACTTTTAGAAATAATAATTTCCTGAAGAAGTCAAAGAATGTTGACGAAATATTGGAAATAAAGATTTATTTTATTAAGGACCGAAAAACCGCAAAAAAATTTATTGGTTAAAAATAGACAATTTTTTTAAATTGAAATATAAATATACACAAAAATATTTATAAGTTTGACATTTAAGCGCCTAATACGCACAAGTTTGACATCTAAATGTTAAATGCGTATAATTTTGACGTTCGAATGTTGAATACGTTTAAGTATGACATTTAAACGTCAAATTTACACAAAAATATCCCCAGGTTTGACATTTAAATGTCAGATACGTATAAATTTGACATTTAAATGTTAAATATATACAAAATTATTCATAAGTTTGACATTTATATGCCAGATACATACAAGTTTGACAAATTTGACGCGTTAATATTAAGTACGCTGAAGTTTGACGTTTAAATGTCAAATACGGATAAAAATATCCACAGGCGGTTTGACAATTAAATGTCAGATACGTACAAGTTTGACATTTAAACGTTAAATATACACAAAAATATTCATAAGTCTGACATTCAAGGTGCTAATACGCACAAGATTGACACCTAAATGTTAAATACGCATAATTTTGACGTTCAAATGTTAAATATGTTTAAGTATGACATTAAAACGACAAATGTACACAAAAAATATCCCAAACACATACAAGTTTGACATTAGACAGTTATTACAAGTTTGACGTTTAAATGTTAAATATATACAAACATATTCATAAGTTTGACATTCAAGATGCTAATACACACGAGTTTGACACTTAAATGTTACATACGCATAATTTTGACATTTAAATGTTAAGTACGTATTTAAACGTCAAATATACACAAAAGTATTTTCAGGTTTGACATTTAAATATCAAATACGCACAAAAATACATATAAGTTTGACATTAGACGTGCAAGTGCCTACAAAAATATCTGTAGTTTCGACATTTAAATGTCAAATACGCACAGAAACTCCGATAAGTTTGACGTTTAAATATCTCTCAGCCACAAGTTTGACATCTGAGTGTTAAACGCGGATAATTTTGACATTCAAAAGTTAGATACGCTCACGTATGACGTTTATACGTCAAATACGAATAAAACTATCCATAGGTTTAACATTTATTTGTCAGATACGCACAAGTTTGACATCTAAATGTTAAATACGCTCAAATATGGTGTCTAAACGTCAAATGCCTACAAAAATATCCGTAGTTTTGACAATTAAATGTCAAATACGCACAGAAACCTCGATAACTTTGACATTTAAATATCTCATAGCCACAAGTTTGACATCTGAGTGTTAGACGGGCATAATTTTGACATTCAAAAGTTAGATACGCTCAAGTATGACGTTTATACGTCAAATACGAACAAAACTATCCGTAGGTTTGACATTTATATGCCAGATACGCACAAGTTTGACATCTAAATGTTAAATACGCTTAAATATGATGTGTAAACGTCAAATGCGTACAAAAATATCCGCAGTTTTGACAATTAAATGTCAAATACGCATAGAAACCTCGATAATTTTGACGTTTAAATATCTCCTAGTCACAAGTTTGACATCTGAGTGTTAGACGGGCATAAACATTTGACGCTCCGGAGGCGAGGTTTATACAAATTCGTTCACGCAGATTTACGCTTTGACACTAGAACTAAATAATAAATATATTGTAAACGTAAATACGTTATCGTTTATGAACAAATTATTTTAAATATCTCATCGGTTTGATTTTTGATTTTAAAATGTTCATCTAAATTAATCAAGATACGCAGAAGTTTGACATCTAATGTTGAATAAGCTCAAGTAGGACGTTTATCATATTAACGTTTTCTCTGTCAAACCTCAAGAAAATGACAGGCTTAAAAATAAAAGTCTTTAATGAAAAATTATTAATGTTTGAACTCTCTAATCAGTCTGACATCCTTCACTCTGTTTTTTTTTTAATTACTTTTATGCTATGCAACGACTATCAGCCTCTCAAAAATAACAATTCATTAGTGAAATATAAAAAACTATAACAATCAAGCGAGCCAGTTGGCGCATATGCTTGTCATCTAAATATTAAATTCGCACAATTTTGACATTCAAATGTCAAATATACTAGAGTTTAACGTTTAAACGTCAAGTACAGATTCCACTGAATAAAATTTTTTCTAAAAGTTTTTCTAATCCCTGATAAGCATTGTGTCAAAAATGTGTGCGAATGCATTTATAAAGATAAGAATAAACTTCGTTAGGGCCTGTTATTCCAGAGATGAAATAAAATGAATGCAAAACAGGCTTTAATTTGTTTGGAATTTATCAAAGTGGGCGCCCTTTATCCTAAGATTAAACTAAACAAATACAATTTAAAAATCCTATTATAACAATAAATAAAGCTCGTCTCTCTTTCTATGTAACTAGTTCGAAAGCAAGCGGGGAAGAAGAAAAAAAAGGAAAGATCACTAATCCAGTAATATCCACTCATCTGCAACGTTAAACCGGCGCAATATTTTAGAATTTTCCGGCTGATTAAGGGTCGCCACGGTACTGGGTTCGCTCTCCAGAAATTCCCTCGTATTTCATGAAATATTTGGGTTATGAATGCGAAACGGACGAGTCCTCGGGGACCGGCCACGGACGCGTACGCAAAGAAGGAGCAAGGTTACGGTCTACCCTGTTCCGCTCTACTCCATGCCACCACCGAACTATATATCGCTTCTATCTACCGGAAAATTCATCTCGTACAAGGCAAATACCCTCAAACCGCCATGTCGTTCTAATATTCAAAAAAAAAGGTGGATGTACATTATATGAGGACGTTTGCAAGGTTCCTTTACGTTTCTATCGATGATATGGAAGTATATCCAGTTCGGTGCATTTCAAATATTTGATTGTATTTGTGTTTGCTTTTCTTCATGATGTGAACTGGTGAATATTTCTACCAGCAATCTGCACGAACTATTTATCTTAACACATCTTTAATTTAAATTGTCTAATTTATCATTTCATGCGGGCAAAATCACAATAGCGTTGGTACAATAAAGCGGCAGAATTAAACAAACTAGACCAACTTCTAGCATAAAAAATTATCTTTTAAAAAAACGGCTACTAAAGAGAGGGAGCGACGAGAAAAAAGGTCGGAGAGATAACACAAACATGGTCTCTCCACTTGGTGAGGCGTGAAATTTGCATTCCTATAGTGGCAGTCGTCGCTAGAAGTATTTTCTCCCCTTTCAGTATATGTATGTATCCGCACGTTATTAAATATTATTTCAACGTAAGAGGGCGTTGCCAGTAACGCTCAACCAACCAATTTTGGGAGGGGTAAACAAAACAATTTTTTTTTTTAAACTTAAAAATGCCCGAAACAGAATTATACCAAAAAAGAAAACTACATAGATATTTAGGCTATCGTAAACGCGAAAGAGAAAAAGAAAAAAATCGGCATCTCATTCGAATATTCGCCGGCATCCAGAGCTTCAGGTAGGTATTTTAAAAGGTAATTTCATATCTCTTCGCGTGCCCTATAGAGTAGAAAGGAAGATATGCAGAACAAACCAGCGGCTCCGCATTGGCGCGTCACTACTTCAAATGAGCCGGATGGATATTTGCTGCGAGAGCGTATCTTTCGGCTTAAACCGGGGAAAGCTCCACGGTATCATACGCGATCCTCCCCACCCTCCCTCCTCATACTCATATCTCCTTGTTTCCCTCTCTCTCTCGCCCAGATACACACGGTCTCCCTTTTATATGAGAACTTTTCGCAGGTATCACATGTTGTGGTATATTATAGATACGAAGAGTTTCTATAAGGGGGTTTTCTCCACCCCTCCCCTCCCTCCCCCACCTTCTTTCCCTCTATATCCTCCCAAATACGCACACACATACATGTGGCGAAAGTTTTTTTCCTTCCAGCGTTGTGATGGCAATATCGATGCGTTCGATCCCTTCGGCATTTCTGCGAAGCGTGTTTATGTGCGGTGTGGATGTTTCAATGCGATGAATTTAAACCCTATCGGCGATGCAACACGTACACAAGCTTCATTATAATCGGCACAAAAAATTGATTCTAATCAATCTTAAGTTTCAAACTCGTTTGAAACTTAAGATTGAGAGAAGAATTGAGAAACCTCATGTTGGTGAGTTAATTCTTCCCCTATTTCTAAGTGTTGACCTTCCCCGAACAAAATTTCCTTATAAAAACTGAGATATGGAAGATTTTGCCAATCGATGTTGTCGTGATTGAACTGTTTCTCCAAAAGTGTTTTTACGTTTGATATTGGGACTCCCAAAACCTTATTGCTGAGTTGACAGTTTTGTTGATCACTTCCCTTCTTGACAATAGAAACGTAATGTTGGTCATCATCATATTTCAAAAATTCTCTTCACATCTTTAATTCCAGGAATTTTGATGTGAGTATCCGACAGTTTTTTGATATCATACAAGTCCTAGTCGGTTTCCAAAGAAAGAACATGGCCAATTTTTCTATAAATTTTATTATACGTTTTGGGGTCAGCTGGCAGATAGGAATGTCCTCGAACTGGAAAATGTAGAGTTAAATCAGTAAGATTATCCGGAGATTCTGTTCGCCAGAATGTGAACAATGTGGGTGTTTTTGTTTTGTCCAGCACACCCATCACAGAACAGTCTCAAATTCCTTATGTTGTCCAACTTTAACGATCTTAAATGCATTAACAGAGCTGATCCTATTTTTGTAGTACTGCAGTGAGCTTGATTCTCTACCCATGCATAAAAAAAGGGATTTTTTGAAGTAATATCCACCCAACAAACTGTATAAAAACTAATTTGCCTCAAATAAAAGGTATCAATAATTGGATATGTTTAGTTTTGACTGAACATTCTAACTTTGCATCATGATTACTAAGGGATCTGTTAGGTTTTGTATAGTTTTAGAACTACAAATAGAAGCAATAGTATAAAAATAGTCTAAAACTAAAAACTTAATTTTCTCCGAAATGTCTGAGTTTGAGTGAACGCTCCTCATCTGTTTTTGGGGGTCGCTGAATTCGAGTCAGAGGTCCAAAAAACTCCATCATGTCAGGGTTTTTAGTTTCCGACTTAGTCAAAACGTTTAATTGCTTGGATTATGAGATTCTTGAAGGTTATTAGGGCGAGAGATTAAGGCGTTATGGGGTTACGGAGTTTAATTGATTAGTGTTTTTTTCTTGTGTACGGTTTGAGACAAAACGTTACAGAGTTAAATAGCTTAAATTATGGGTTTTATTTAAACAAATTTGAAAGTAATCGATGAGCTCGAGGTAGCTTTCCCATTGTTGGAGCTTCTTCACTACGGTTCTGAGCCAATTCTTGGCCAGCAGCCAACCAGGCTTGAAATTAGAGCCATGGAACTACGATTTGATAGCCGCATCCTTTTCCTCAATCCGGACTATTTTTTCCAGATATTACTTTCCACTAAAAAATAAAACACATCTTCCTCGTCATCGCCTAAAAAGATGGAATCTAACTCTGTCAGTCAAAGCACCATCAGCAATCTCAAACAAATTTTGACAAAAGATTCTGGTTCTGGGCAATACGCACTCACCCAACCAATTGTACTTCCTATTACGCTACGGTAACTTAATTAAGACAAATTGACAATTGAGCTTCTTCATAACATCATGGGATTGCTTCACCTTCTTAGCTGTATTGCTTTCGGGGGTGCTTCCCTCGAATAGAGCTCTTTTGACATCCTTATCTTGAAGCGCCTCCATAGCAATTGGATTTTGAGTTAGTTTCTGGGCCTCTTAAGGGGGAGGTTGGTTGTTCCCCGTGGGCGTTTCCTGATTCCTGGTTTCTTGATCCAACAGATCAAATGTTGTTCTTCCGACTTAGCAGGGTAATCGTCCTGTTCCATCATTCCTGGAAGAATGTCGGTGGTGCTTTGGGAAACTTGTTACTAGTTCCTCCCCCTTCGGAGTTTGATCAATTCATCGGTTCATCGGCCTGTATACTGCAAATTTTGTGCAGAGTCCTGCATTAAATAGCTTAGATTATGTTTTTTTTTTGAAGTTATGCCGAAACTCTGACGTACTGAAATTTTTTTGATCTCGGATTTAGCAGTCTTACGCCCCGAAAAAAACTGAAAGGATTATGTCGTCCATATCTTTGTAGATGAATATAAATTGGAACTGGAAAATGGGTAGGAAGATGTCAAAAAGGTCGTCCCTTAAAAGCATCTGAGAAGCTGTTGGTAAACGGTTAGTATAGTCGTCCGACATCCAAAGAAGGTATTCAGAAATCTTATCTGTCAACATGTTCGGCTAACACTCGAAAGGGGACAGGTATCTTGTAAACCGGTTAAACGTCCATTTACAAGAGGCTTTTTCACCCACCCAGTCGTCCGACACGAGATCAGAAACCCGGATCTGGTAAGAGCTCAGGAGGGAACTGACCGTTTCCGTCTTCAAAAGAAAGTTCAAAAGTGTAAAAATTCTAAAGACTGAAAAGTTCTTGAAAATTAGTTACAAATAAGGAAGATTTGTCTCAATTTTTTTTACAACAAATACATGGGTGTGGTTGATTGTAGCGATGAAAATATGAATTGATACAGGTCAACAATTAAGGGAAAACGGTGGTCTGTTTGCTCATGTTTTGGACTCTTTTAAAAATGCTTGGATATTGCACAATAACATGGAGACTAGAAAGTTGGATCATCTCACCTTTTGGGGGAGGGTGGTTGAAGCTCTTCTTGAAACTTTTTGGAAACTAAATCAAAGGACAACATCATCACCATTTGTTGTAATATTTTGTTTCCGCCGCTTACAACACAGTCAAAGCTGACAATCAACATTCTGACATCTGTTTTTTTATTCCAATTCGACGTCTACTAGATGGTTATTTTAGAACGGATCGGGTTTCTTCGTTAAATCTCGATATTTATCGAAATTATAGGAGAATTCTCAACATAATCCGAAAACATTTTAAACTATGTTAATCACATTATTTACAATAACATTGATTTTAGAAAAATCAAACTCAACCTTTTAAAATCCCTCGAAGTGTATATTTTTCCCTTGGATTTTTAACAGCATATTATCATAAAGTAACAACACAAGCTTATTTTTATTTGGCCACCGTTCTGTTTCACGCTTGATATAATTCCCTTCTTTTTTTTTCCTCCTTTAAGATCGACCGCTTTTTTTATCGTTCTTTCTCTTGCCTTCATCCTACACTATATACACTTTCTTTACTTCCAATTTAAACTTTATTTATACTGGGGGCCACCCAGAATAATCCGCAAAGATATCAGCCCAGCCACTCTTTCCCATCAGCGATCTAACAGTAGCCTTTTTTTCCTTCCTTTACTCTTTCGCCAGGAAAAAAAAAACCACCGAAAAAAAAAAAGAATAATCCTCTATGTTTAATTACCCGCGAAATGACCCGTAACGTTCAGCCTTCTTTTCTTTCCGTTTTTCCGCCAGAGGAGAATTCGTTCTTTCCCTTCCTTGTCTAGCTTGCTTCCAATTCGACGAAGCGTAGGCGGAAATTCGTATATGTGAGGCCATCAAATGTTACGTCGCCGGTTTTCGGGTAATTAACTCAAAAACAGGGGGCGAACACGGTCCGCGAATAAACACAACACATGATCTTCTAATTACCGCATGTATATTCCGGTTACGTGTTATGGGCGAGGGAAGATCTGGGTTTGTCCGCGAATCTTAGTCCGGGAATCCGTGCGAAAATCCCACCCAAATATATACTCACATGTATGTAGTTTAGTTTGATTGAAATCCTTTGATTAATTGTTAAAATCCACGCGTTCATAATTAATTTAGTATGTATGTGTGTTGAGGATGGAAAGGTTCGTTAAATTATGTAGGAATCGTAGTTTTAATTTATACATCTTAATTTTGGCGCTCAACGCACGATTTTAAGAGGATCTCCAAAATAAGGAGATTATCCAAAAAGAAGCGTATTGAAAAATATCTGACCATCGAAAATACGTTTCTATCCGTTTCCGTTCTGGGTCACATTGCTCTGAACGAAAACGTTGAAAACTTTTTACAAAATTGATATGTGTATTGTAGCGTTCGTCTCTTATATACATATATATATATATAGAGATAGATATATCGACAATCTATAGCGTGTTACAAAGCCAATAGAAGAGATTTACGGAGGTAATTTGTAGAGGATCCCTTCCAGTCATGTATCTTCGTCCTCACTTTTATACACATTAGATGTTCCTCCGCAATAAATTGCTTATTTCGGGACACGAAATTGTACCTTTTAAATTTTTATTTTTTTCTCTTATTCCCACTCTCTCTCTATCCGTTTCCTCACTTTTAAGGGGCGAGGCGGGGCAACGACAGAAATTTAAGTGCTTTTTACGTTTCGTAACGGGCGGAGGTTATTGTTCCTTTTAAGGGCGATTATTTTACTTTTTATTATTTTACGTTTCAAAGGAATCCGGACTGAAGTGTATACGAACTATTTTAAGCGTTTTGATCAAGATATTTGAGCGGACATTTCCACTAAAAAATAAAAGACATCTTCGTCGTCATCGCCTAAAAAGAATTGGACATCCAACCATAGCATTCTTAAACAAATTTTGACAAAAGATTCTGGCAACCAGGAGTTCGTCCTGTATTGTGCCTAACTGCTAACTCTGCAATCAGAAGCACGTCAGGCATCTGCTTGTTCAATACACCTATCCTGTTACGCTATGGTAACTTAAAATAATTGAAGACTGCTTCAGAGCATCATGGGATTGCTTCACCTTCTTAGCTGTATTGCTTTCGGGAGTGCTTCCCTCGGATAGAGCTCTTTTAACATCCTTATTTCTTGAGGCGTCGCCATAGCAATTGAATTGATTTTTGAACTAGTTTTTGGGCCTCTTGGGTGGGGGTTGTTTCCTGATTCGTCTGTGACAGATCAACATGTTGTTCCTCCTGTCTTGGCATGGAATGACCAACTCAATTGATCATCTATGGTGACACCTAGAAACCTTACAATGGAATTTGACGGACTTTCTGGTTTTTTTATTTTGAAGTGAACGACAGCTTTTTTGTCGCATTTATCATCAAATTATTTTCGTGGTAATAGCAATTTTCTTGTTGATTTTTGTTCCTGGGGCAGATGTACTTTTCAGATCACTAGAAGTTACCACGCATGATGTATCATCCGCAAACTGGACTACTACGATTTACTGTTTACATATTTGGATAAGTCCAATAATACTAAAAATAATATTGGTCCAAGAATGGAACCTTGTGGTACGCCTCTTACAACAGTTACTGGTTGGTGATGTGAAAGTCCGCTTTTCGTTATTCAAAATACCGTTTACCTTGCTGCTAGGGAGTTTGATTGCAGGAAATTTCGCTCATATTGTTCCCTTGAAGTTTTTGGCTGTGGAAATGGTTGTCAGCGGAAGCAGAGCCATTGCATTACTCCTGAAAGCTGATCATCCTCGCAGGTCATCTGTTATCCGAGCTTGGAACCAGAAGGGGTTAGCTCTAGTCCACTTCAGCTTAGAATTTAGATTTTTATTGAGGTTGTCTCCTCCTGGTAATCCTCAGTTTGGTCAACTAAGCCAAGACCACTCTCCTCCTCCTATTCTATCCATCTGTGAGATGTGTCCATGAACTGTGGATGGATTATGGTTTGTCTTATCTTTAGGCGCCTTGAGGGTTGTTTCCTGATTCCTGGTTTCTTGATTCGGATTCGTCTGTGACAGATCAACATGTTGTTCTTCCTTTGTCAGTGCAATCGTCTTGTTTCATCATTCCTGGAAGAATATTGGTGATGGTTTGAGGAATACTAGATTTCCCTTCGGAGTTTGATCAATTCATCGTTTCATCGGCCTGTATACTGTAAATTTTGCTCATATTGTTCCCTTGAATAGCTAGGAATGTAGTTTTCACCGTAAATAGAGCCCTGCATTACTTCGGAAGGCTGATGATCCTCAGAGGTCGCTTGATATCCGAGATTGGGACCAGAAGGGACTAGCCCTAATCCAATTCAGCTTAGGATTTAGGTTTTTATTGAGGTTATCTCCTCCTGATTCGGGCAATTTAGCCAAGACCACCCCTTCTCCCCCATTCTATCCACCTACGAAATGTGTCCATGAACTGTGGATGGATTATGGTTTGTCAGCTACTGCTCACTAGGTGAATTATAACTTGGCGCCGTTAATCCTGGTGCAGGTCCTTACTCACGATACTACAGCTGAGCCGACGATAGACAGCGTTGACGCTTTAGGTTGGTCTTCACACTAAAGATTGACTCTACAATAAAATCATCTTTAGTGACGAAATTGATTTCCACCGCAACAGCTTTGTTAACGAGCAAAATTTTTGGATTTGGATAAATGAAAATCGGCAATTCTTTGTAAGAATTTTTCTCAAAAAGTTACAGTCGGGGGTTGCCATGTAGGCAAGAGGAATAATCGAAACCATGCTTTTTTGGACATGATGAAGGTGCCACCGTAACAGTCAATGGCAATCATTAGCGTAGCATGTTAATTTTTTTTTTTTGGCAAGAATTGAATGGAATGGACATGATAGATACTGTTCACTACTGCATGTTAGTTCCAGTTTTTCTTTTGTTAGTTCTTTCTAACTTCCTTCTGAGGAGTAATAATAGACTTACTACTTAGTCACCTCTGCTGCAGCACAGATCCTGTCCAGGAAATTTATTAAGATTAAAGGACTCTATCCCAGTTGCGTCAAATCTTTTTTTTTTGCTGGGAGCTTTAGTAAACACTTCACCTTCAACTTGGAAATGTGTGACAGTAATTCCAGGTTGTAATAGGTGCTCCACGGTTTATATAAGTTAACGTCAAGAGGCTGATGATTTGCTTTAAACATCCTTTGAGATAGTTTCATCCATAATGTGTCTAGAAGTCCTAAGTACATTGAATGGATAGAATGAATAATAAAATTGATGACAACAGCTTATACAGTGACAGACACTATTCATACATGCGTAGCAAAAGTATCAATCATGCTTTCATAACCTCAATTTTTTTATGATAAATAAACACGAACCCATATTGTACCAACGCTGGATTTAAAGTTCCCAACAAAGTTATAAAAGAATTAGAAGGTGTTGGGTACATTTTGGTACTCCTTTATCCTTCTAAAGGTTAAATAGAAATAAGTTTTTAACAAATTAAAATATTAGACGGTTTAGATCTCATCGGATATTAATCCTTTTTAGTCCTTTCGTCTTAATTCGACCGTTGAAAACCTCGCTTATCCTCTGACTTTTCCCTAATTAGTTTTCACCTGTTAAATTCCATTCGTTGGTGTAATTTTCCTGCTGAGTACTCTAAGAGACGGCTGACGCTCTAACTTGTTTTGAAACTGCAGTATTTATTCCCTGTCGTACCCTCGCTTCGACGAATCGAAGGAAAACACTTGCGAACAAAAAAAAAACCTGAAGGTTCGGGATTTGTTTTCATGTTAATTAAGCAATCGCATTGAATTTAGTTTTGTGCGTCTGAATACCGGTCTGTATAGACATTGCGTTCGCATTGAATGCACGTCCACATTAATTTTAATCAAGACTATAGGCATATCACCGCCCGTCCGCCATATTGATTTACATTTTCATGACACGCGTCGCGCAATTTCCTCAGGGAAATTCCATTGACCCTTCGGTTCCATAATTTATTGCAGCGCGAGTGTAATTATCAATTAAACATAAGGGGGGAGTAAGTCCCCTCCCTTAGCGCGGGTTGAATTTATGTCACGCGTCTCCGAGGACAATTATGGCCGTTTAACTATTTCGGGAGGTATCTAACATGCGCTTCGGTATGCAGAGACTATTATTCCACACCGCTTCAACTGTACAATGAAACTGTTTGTTGATTGTGTGTGAGAACAGGACGCTGCTTCGAGTGTATGTATGTATGTATGCTTAGAATGTAAAATATAAGCACCTCAAGTTCGTCTTGGTAACTGTCGTTTCGTTTAGCGACAGTTTAGATTAGATTTGATGTCGTAACCTTCGTTTTAAAATATCGTAGTTTGGTTGTTTTTGGGGGATATTGCCCCGGTTTTTAAGTATATGATGCGCGAGATACGAAATGGTTGTAGTTATTATTATTGTTATGTATTATGGTTTCGGTGGTGTTCATTAGCTATTTACTTTATGATAGTTTTGTGGTAACTAGTGGTTTATATACAAATGGCTGTGTTGCTGGAGTTGTGCCTCTTCTTTCGAAGATCTCTAGATCCTTTTACGCGAGGTGAATCAGTCCCCATTTATAATTTTAGATCATCATTTCTATCCATCGCCCTTCTCTGTCAATTCCTAACGCCTTTTTCTTCTAGGTCCTTGTTTACTTCTTCCATCCACTTCGATCTGGGTCTCCCCCTTTTTCTTAAACCACTAGGTGTCCATGTCATTAATGTTCTTATGTGTGCCTCTTCTCTTGCTCTCCATACATGACCAAGCCATTTTATTCTCTGTTTTTTAATTCTTTGCACAATATCTTCTCCTATTTCCTGTTTTAGTTCGTGATTCATTCTATCATCTCATCATGCGCCACGTTCACTGGTCCCAGTATTGTTCTTAATATTTTTCTTTCCAGTATCCTTAATTCTTCTTCGTCCCGTTGCGTCATCGTCATCGTTTCCGCAGCATACATACATCATGACTGGTCTTATCAATGTTTCGTACATTCTTATCT
Organism: Holotrichia oblita; assembly: GCA_023690525.1. NCBI lineage: Eukaryota > Metazoa > Arthropoda > Insecta > Coleoptera > Scarabaeidae > Holotrichia > Holotrichia oblita. Next base: position 8,167,538 of record CM043018.1, read on the forward strand.
TGGTCTTCTTACTAAGGTGTTTGCTTCTGAGCGTTTTCTTGTTCTATTTTCGAGATCGTAACTCCCAGGTATTTAATTTTATTCACCTTCTCAAATTTGTAGTTGCCCACATTGAGTATTATGCCTGTTGTTATTTTTGTTTTATCTTCATTTATCCTTAGTCCCATTCTATTGCCTTCCCGTACTATTTCCTCTAGCATATTGCCTAGTATATTTCTTCTTTTTGCTATTAGTAGGATATCGTCTGCATATGCTATTATCTGTCCTCCTTGTGTTCTCAGCGTACCCCTGTTTAAATTTCTGGTTACCTATTCCAATGCACGATTGAACAATGTTGCCGACAGTGCATCGCCTTGCCTTACTCCTTTATTAATTTCAAACACTGCTATTTCGGCTTTGAGTGTTTTGACCGTTATTTTTGTGTCTTTCATCGTCATCGCTATGAGTCGTCTTAACTTTGCGGGTATTCCAAGTTCTTTAATAGCTTCCATTAACTGTGTCCTTTCAATGGAATCAAAAGCTTGCCGAAAATCTATAAAGAGCATGTGTATATTAAGTTTGTACTCATGTGCTTTTTCCATTATTTGTTTAAGGTTATGTATAGTGTCTGTTGTTGATCTGCCTTGCATAAATCCGCACTGATACTGCTTATTACATTTTTCGTTATTGTAGCTAACCTCCGTTGTATTATGGTAGATAATATTTTACAGGTCGTACATGGTAACGTGATTCCAGTGTTGGCTCTTCTACTAATAGTCCAAGAGCTGAAAATTTAATATGTTGTAGTGATAATTATAACAAACCACCATCCCCATTGCCAGACACTTTGAACACCCTTGCCAGACTTACGTCATAGTATAAAAGCTGATTTTTTTACTTGAGCTGTGTGAAGACACGGCTTTAGGACCATGGAAAGTGTCTGAGACTTTTATGAACTTGGGGAACATCTTCAAATAGTTGCTCAATTTTTGTAACATATTTCAATTTCAGCATTTATTTTTACTATTTTCGATTTTTCGTAAATACAATTACGTCATAATGAACTTCAAGGGTGTCTGGCGGAGGGAAACTTCGGGTCCACGAAAGGTTTTAAAGTGTCTAGCAATGGGGATTTTTCCACCCGGTTTTTTCAACGGTTTTTATGTTATAATTATCACTACAACATATTAAATTTTCAGCTTTTATACTATGACGTAATTAAGTACCGATTTTTCACATCTTTGCTACCTGATATCTGTCGAAGAGCCTACGACTCGAAGTTCATAGTAGCCAAACGTTGTTACCTACTATAGTGTCTTCACACAGAAAAAAATTCAGCTTTTATACTATGACGTAAGTCTGGCGTTCACAGGCTCTTGGACTATAAGGTATTATCATCTTCGTCGTGTATTGGAACCCGGTCTTATATCGGATTTTCATTTAATAACTGTTTGAAATCATCCGACCATATTTTATACTCTCTTGTATTGTTCATCATCTACTGTTACTTCGCCATCTTTGTTTTTTATTCCATTTAACCTGTGTTTGTGTGTTTGATTTTGTTTTCTAATCTTCCTGTAAAAGTGCTTTGTGTTTTTATTTACGCTTTCCATTTCAATATTTTCTATTTTACTATTTATCCATTGCCTCTTATTTCTTCTCAGTATTTTATTACATTCTTTTCTTCTGCTCTCGTATACTTTTCTATCTTCCTCTTTACTTGACCTTATCCATTTTAGCCTCGCTTGTACCTTCTTTTCCACCATTTCTTGACAAACTTCATTGTACCATTCCTTTTTAGTTTTCTTTTTCTCAATTCTAATGCATTGCTCGGCAACACTGCTCATGCACGATTTTATGTTTCCCCATTCCTCGTCTATAGTGTATTCTTCATTTCCTACCATCATATATTTCTCAATTTGCTCTTCATACGCCTGTTTTTTGTTATCTTTATTTATATCTTCTATATTCCATCTCTTAAAGATCGATCGCCTTTTAGTTGTTTTTTTGACCTTCTGTTTCACTATTGTGGTTACCATATAGTGGTCTGAATCGACACACGCTCCTCTATATGTTCTTACGTCCACTATTGAGGTTTGTTTCCTTTTAGTAACCATAACATGGTCTATTTGTGTTTGGTACTTCTTATCTGGAGCCGTCCATGTGACTTTATGACATCTTTGATGTTGGTATTTAGTACTGCTAATTATCATATTTGTTCTTACTGCTAGATTGCACATCCTTTGTCCATTGTCATTTGTTTTATCGTGGATCGTATATTTTCCAGCTACTTCTTGTACATACTCTTATTTGCCTATTTGTGCATTGAAGTCTCCTAACACTATGATAATATCTTCTTTAGGCATATTTTCTATTTCCTCTTCTATTCTTTCATAAAATTGTTTTTTTATTACTGTTTCAGCATTCTCCGTTGGTGCATACACTATTACTACTACTAATTATGACAGTTTAAATGGTAAGATCTCTACCCTCATATATGCTATTATCCCATTGATTGGCCTGAATTCTAACACCTTTTCTCTTAATTTCCCTCTTATTATAAATGCTCCTCCGCCTTGCGTTTTAAACTTTTTTCTTTTTCTCATTTTGCTCAATTCATTTCTAATACCCTGAAGCTCTGAGACATATGAGTTTCCATTTTGCTGAAAAGCTTCCACCACTGATGACAATGTGTTTGTTTTTCTTTTCTTTACAGAAGAAATGGGCTTTGTAGCATTCACTTCTACTACCACTTCATGAATGTTTTTATTAGTGGTATTTTTAGGGGTAGCTTCTAACATATTTTAAGTAGCCATATTTTCTCTGTTTATTATGACATAATCTATTATTTTATCGATCTTTCGTTTCTACTTCGTACTTCTCTTGTGTATTTATGGATAACCTTATGTGCATAGAATCTATTTGTTATAACTAAGTTGTGAAATATACAGTATTCTATTAGTCTTCTTCCATTATTGTTTGTAGTTTCTTCTCCATGTCTGCCAATCGTTTCTCCTGATTCGTTATCCTTTCTTCCCACTCTTCCGTTTAGATCTCCCAATATTATTACTCTTCCTTTGATTTCTTCTGTTATTTCGGATAGCTGTTCACAGAAAGTTTCGTTAGTCGCATTCCACAGCAGCAGTCCATTTCTGTAAATATTTTATATTTTCTTTTTTTATATAGCTCCTTCTCTGGCTCTCCTTTCTCTTTTGACTCCACTATACACCAACAAATGTCCTTCTGTTGGTATTATTTCACCTGGTCCTTTTTTTCGTTTCAGTGACACCAACCTCTTCCAATTCCTCCACCAATTCATCTTCTTTTCCTGTTAGTCTTCTAACATTCCATGTTCCCATTCTTTTTGTTTTACCTATCCCGTTTTTTTCCTTTTGTCTATTTGCATTTAGGGTGAATGTATAAAATTTAAACAATACTATCAAAACAATCAGTATTATTATTATTAATTAATCTCGACTTTAATTGAATCAAAATCACATCAGAAATAAAATGAAAAACAATTAAATCCTTCTCTTATTATTACCCGGAACACTAAGCGTTCCACCGCGGGGGTCGTAACAGTCGCATTCGATATAATTAATCACATCGTCGAAGAGGGCGATAATGTCGCCGTTGCCCGCGAAATAGTCGCATTGTTCCGAACGTTAATAGAATTGTACTTCACGCGAATACTTGAAGGGTATCCCATACACCACCACCACACAACAACAACAACGACGACTACAATAACACCACGGTAAACACGTGAAATAGCCCGCGGATTTCGCTTTTAAGTTTTAAGTATTTCACGGGTAATTCGGCCATCGAGATCGCCGCGAATGAATGAAATTAAAACCGGGGGATGCCATTATTCGTCGTAGCGATTGTTTCGTCGGAGAGCTCCGGCGAATTCGATATGTGTTTAAAATAAAATCGCGCAACAGGTTACCTACCCGGTATCGTTGCCGTGGTACGAGGGGGAGGGTATTTATATAGTACAGCGTAGGTGTGCTACGTAGGTTATTATATAAAATTGAGTAATCAATATGAAGTAAGAGCTTGAATATTTTATGGTATAATGTGAGGGTAAAATGTTCTGCGTAAGTTTTTTCTTCCTCACTGAAGGTGGTGAGAATGAATATCTTAGTAAATTAAGTTTAGTTTATTGCCACTTAGGGGTGGAAATTTGTGTTAGTTTAGTTTAATTCATTTAAATTTAGAAATAATGATAGAGCTTGATATCATAACCTCAAACGTCAGCTACTTATTTTGATATAAGTGTTAGGTGTAATACTTGAAGAAATTAAATCTGCAGGCAAATCTTCTAGAGTTTCTGGGCAACCCACATTTGCTTCATTGTTGGTTGAGATCCCGGACACTACCAGATTGTAGAGGACATTGTGGTAGCTGTGACGTTTTTAGTTATTTCTTCCGGAAAAAAATTAGAATGGGTCTGTTTTGTAGCGCTTTTGTTCCGGTTAGTCAGGATGATTTGGTCGCGGATGAGCTCCTGATCAAGAGTGACAACTAAATGGGTTCGTTCAGAAAGAATACAATCTAAAATTTTGACTATTCCATTCTGAGTCATCTTGATTTGTAACCAAAGTCAATTAGATCGATTGGGCGAGGCTCTTGAGACGCTTCATAATTTTAGACAATTTCTGATACTAAGGAGATGGAATGGAAGTTACAGAGGGGCTGATAAGGTCTATTTTCGGTTTAGAAATGATGACTGGCAAGTAGTGCCGAGGTTGGGTCAGACTATTAATGACATGAATCAGTTGCACTCTTGTTTTGGCAGAGTACAGTTTGCGTATTATTTCTTTAACTTGTCTAGATTACCAACGTACCCCCAGGAGGTAATTGGAGTCTGTTGAATGGATAGGAGTTGAAGAAAAACATTTTGAATAGTTGAAGGAAATCGTCCAGCCAGAGGTCGACTTAGTTTTCAAAAAGTGTAAAACCTAAATATGTTTTTTCTACCTCGATTGATACTTCATATAAAAGGACTTTTGATTTCCTTGCATAATCCAGCTTTTTCTTTTCAATATCCAAATTGCAGTAAGAAAAAAGGGTGAATCTGGTCCTGTGGATAGAATTTTGATCAAAGGCATTTTTGACAATTCAACCATAAAAGAACTAAAACTGACTCTCAAAATTTGAACAACAGTTAGAAAGCCACTAACCACCACTACTGGATAGGCAGTAAGTGGCCATGCATTCTTTAGATGCTTCCTTCTTCTAAGGCTGAACGAAGCTCCTATCCACCTCCTTCGTCTTTACGAATGTAGCTCCTGCTGGCTTTGGAGTTGTGGGATGTTAACGGTGTTGAATGACGTCCTTGAGATTACCTATCGGTCCGGAGTTTGATGCGCCATGTCATTAACAAATATGTCAAAATCGTGTGCTCAAGCATAGATATGACCCCTAGACATTCGAAACGTTTAATACATTTCAGTTTGACATTCAAATGTCAAACGCGGTCGAATTAGACTAATAGAAGTGCTCTCAATGTTTAAAACGTCAGAATTTGACATTTAAATGTCAAACATTGATTAAGCTAGACATTAAAAATCTCCCTGGTACGATCTAGTTTGGTGCTTAAATGTCAAACGTTGCGGAGATGCAGATATTCTTGACGGTTAAATACCGAATATAACCGAGTTAGGGTCATATTTATAGTTCGCAATTGTGGTTGTGCCGATGCTTGAGCACGTGATTTTGACATGTACACTCGACACGACTTAGTCGTCGAACGGCTACAGTGTGCTGTCTTTGTCAGTCCATCCCCTCCACATTTAACGTGACCGATTATGGAAGAAATGGTCACATGAAATGTGGAGGGGATGGACTGACAAAGACAGCACACTGTCGCCGTTCCAAGACTAAGTCGTGCCGAGTCTACGTTAAAATGGTATGCTTAGGGCGTAAGCTAAGGTTGAGATTTATAGTTCATGCTTACGGTTGTGCCAAACATTGCGCACATCAAGCACGGACCATAAATATGGCCCTTAAATGTTCGAAACGTTCAGGACCTCAGGACGGTCCATTTTGCGGTGCCAAGATAGGCAATCAAAACGAGCAATACTGTTGAGTTTGATAGTTAAACGTCAAACGTAGTCGAATTAGATGATCGACGCTTCGAATGCAATCGAGTTCGACGTTGAAATCTCCACCATTGCCGAGTTGGACGTTTGAAACGTGTGCAAAATAGATTTTTACATTTAAATGTCAAGTGTTGTTTGACATTATGTAATATAACCAAATTTGACATTTAAAACGTTTAATATAACCGAGCTTCATACTCAAGTAGCAAACATGGTTATTCAAGGTGTTGAGTCTGACAAAAAAATCATTACACTGTTAATAATATGAGTCAAAAAGTAGACAGAGTTTGTCTGAACATTTTTCCCGATTTCGAATGAATGAATAAGTTTCTTCTTTCTTCGATGATTGATCTAAATCTTCCAAATGGTTTCTGCAAGCAGTAACGAGAATGGGAACGGTAGCGTAAGAATGTGCCAATGAATTAAGGTGTTCTGTCATCTTCTCATTCTGACTTCAGCATTTTCCCACTCTTCCCGAAGTTTTCTCTTCTCTCCTGGTGTTGGATTTAGTAATTTTGGGAGAAGTCAACTCCTAACTTGCTTAAAATATCCTTCCAAGCTTTATAAGTAAAATTAAACTCAATTTAACTTTCTAACTAAGTAGAAAAGACCATTATTCCATCGTAAATTATCCACTTGTTACTGAAGATGTCCGACAAGCATCGAAACACACCAAGCAGCAAAGAAAAAACAGCAACTAACACGATTAGTAGCTGTTACGCTTTTTTTTTAACGTCCTAGCCGCTAGAGACGCTAGAGTGCGGATTAAGTATATTAAAAAAAGTGCGTCGTTTTCGCGACAGTGTTGATCATTTCACCCTACTTACTACATATTAAACCCCTAAATAGAATTAACGTCTAGGCATCATAAAACGAAAAACATTAACTATATATATCAACAGAGGTAATTATTAAATTATCTTCTTTTATACTCCCTCGACTGTGTGTTGTTTCTGCGTTTCGTTTTTCCTGTTATTTCCTTTTTTTATTATTTTAGTGGAGGATGCTCGCGTCTGTTTCGCAATCGTGAAAGTTCGTATAATGTTCGAATGAATTCGTCTCTGCAGTACCGCTTATGTTCTTTAGTCTACGTCTGGTCGATTACGTACGAACATTATCGCTAGATACTGGAAATCGTGGAAAGTATCTGAGACTTACGCTGACTGGTGGGAAATACGCGAAAATTCGCGATCGGATTTTCCGAGAGCGCATCCGAATTAACGGATTTTTAAATATTAGTGTCCATTGTAGTTTGTAATATCTTGGTGTTAATTAGTATAATTTTTAATTTAATATTATAGCTAAAATAGAATTAAAATAAGGGACGACATTTTTTAAAAATAATTTTAAAAAGTACGAATAAAACGTTATTCTAGTGTTTCAAATTCGTAGAGCGAGGTTTTGCTGGATAAGGTTAGTTTTAGCGTGAGATGGTGCACGATTCTATTGAATATTTATGAGAACCACTAGGTGTATTTAAAACCGCTATTTTCTACCATATTTTTGCATTTATTAATTCCATTTTCTTTCGCTTTTTCCTCGTGTAATTCGTTGAGTAATTTCGTTCTAGAAACATGTTAGATTTAAGATCTACGATTTGTTTTTGGAAAACTTTAGCTCTAAATAGCTAGAAAAAAATTATAGTTAAATGGGGTGCTGGGGTGTGGAAATAATCTTGTACGCATGGTAGGAGTATCTTTTGTAAAAATATATATTTGCAATAGATTTTGGCGGCCAATATGGGGACTTCAGCTCTAGTTTCAAGAACTGTTGCCCTCCTCCCAATTTGGGTGCCAAATTATATTGAGAGGATGGGAACGGAGTTGGCAAAATTTTTGGCCATGACATCATATTTCTTCTATGACCACTACCAAAGCCACCAAGGATTTCTAGACGTTAGTTCTAGACATTGTCAGTTTGGGGGTTGAATTTCTGTAGTTTTGTTTCTTATTTATTTAGTCGCAAAGTTTTTGTCGAGTTAGGAACGCCTGATAGGGGAAAATTTGGTGACTTGCTTGAGTTTGAAAGGAATCAGAAGAGAAGGTGGAGAAACATGAGACATAAAAATTATTTGATGGATTATTTTGTTGCAATTGTTGCAATATTTTAACGCTAAACATTTGTTTTCTATGTTGGGTGCTAGATTGTGGTGAGTGAGGAAGGGGGATGGAGAAATTTGAAACCAGGAGACGATATTTTATTTGGCAAGGATTTTCCCGTTTGGAAATTTTGTATCTTTTACGTTTAGTCACTTTTTAGTCCTTTTTATTTACCTTTAACGGCGTAGCCATTTTATGGCATCGTTTTCCATGTCTTCCCCCTCTTTTCCATTCAGTTAATCCTACTTATTGTTAGTAATAAATTCTTGTTTATTTATTAGGATTGTGCCTAATTTCTGAATAGAAAACTATATTTTTGGAATTAACTTCTCTTAACGTTATTTCCAGATATTGGCACGTTAGGGACGAAATTTCTTTGATTTTGTTTCATCTTTATTTAATGGCAAACTTCTAACCGAATTAGGAACTTCTGAAAACTATTTTTTAATCGCAAAACCAAGATTTTGCCCTAACTGTTGCAAAATTTTATAGATTTTTGTAGATTGTGGTGAGTGTGGAAGGTGGTGGGGAAATTTAAAACCGAGAAACTGGGATGTGGATTTTCTTATTTGGAAATTTTGTATTTGTTGGACAAATGTAAGAAATTCCTTCTTTTAGTCATTTTTTATATTTAGACGTTGTAATCAAATTTGGACGGATTGCTTTGGATGCAAAATTTTACCCAATCATTCTGGGAGGATGGCACAGAAGTTGACGAAATTTGAGATCAAAGATGAGTAATACTAAAAAAGGCAATTCCTATTTTATTTTGTCTAAATGTCATTTCCAGATATTGGCAATTTGTGGTTGATTTTTTTCCCTCCTTACAGGGGAGAAGTGGGTGTCTTAGGTGTTAGCTTTGGTGACTATTTAGGTATTTCAAAAAGGCTTAAAATTGTTTCTTAAACGGCTCGATTACACAGCAGGGACAAAGTTTAAAATATCTAAAAAATCTGCAACGACTTCGAATTCAAATTTGATCTGTGACCAATACCAAAGCCACTTTTTATGTAATTTTTGTCAAGAAATTTATTGGAATCTCTAGACTTTATTTCTAGACATTGTCAGTTTGGCGGTTGAATTTTTGTGGTTTTGCTTCTTATTTATTTAGTGGCAAAGTTTTTGTCGAATTAGGAACGTCTTTTTTGAGTTGAAAGCGATGGGAAGAGAAGAAGGAGAAATATGAGACATGAAAATTATTCGATAAATTTTGTTTTGCAATTTTCAATTTAATTCCTCTCTTTGAGATCGGAAATTTCTTTCTTGAAAAGCAAATTTTGCCGGCAATCAACTTCATGTTGAGTTACAGATTTCTTAAAAACGGGGCTTCTTATCCCAAAGTTTGCCACAATTTTACTGAGATTGTGTTGTGTGAAAGAGGTTGCGGAAGAATTTGGAATGAGAAAATGATACTTAATCTGCCAGGGCTGCCAACTTTATTTTTGACCAGACATTTTTTATCTTGATTTACATTAGGATTTTGTAAATCGACACACTTTGCCTGCTCTTTTCACCTTCAACGCTTTCTATTCAGTTAAACCTGTTAAATTATTATTTAAGCGTTGTAACCAAATTTTGTGGCTAAACGTTTTTTTGGGTTGGATTCTATTGCTTGAATCTCTTCAATATCTAGCACATAATCCGTCATATAATTCTTATAAATGAAATGGGGGCTAAGCAGATTTTTGGCGGCAAAATTTGACTCTTCGGGACTCATAACTTTGATTTTGACAAGAGTTTATACAAAAATAACAAAAATGGGATTTGAATTTTTCCGTTTGGAAATTTTCAAAGTTTAATATTGATTATGTAAGATTTTGTATATATTTTTTTAATCTTTGAACGTTCTAAACGAATTTTTTTGCCCAAACCTTGGACGACCAAAATTTCGTTTACCTTTCGGAGGGTGGCGCAGAAATTGGAGTCCTAGAAACAATATTTTGTATGTAGGTGATTGAGTGATAGACATTGCGCCCAAATTCCGTGCTTGCAGGTTGGAATGCTTGAAATATTTTCAAGTTTGATGTTGTATGTCTAATAGAGAAAATTGAGGTTATTTAGGGTTATTTTTGGGTTCCAAAATGTCATTTAGATTGAGGAAGGGGAAAGGTAGCAGGAAAAGAGATCCACGATGTTGCCAACAAAGGTTCCCTCTACGTTGGTCGCCAAATTTCCAGTTATGTTAGAAGAGAGGGAGTTGGAGAAATTTAGGACCTGAAATTGAGTGATTTATCAAAATTTTGACGGCCGATGTTTAAGTAACTAATTCATTTAATCCTACCGACCACCTTTTAAATAACTTGTGTAGCATTCCTTCAATTTTCTAATTTCTTCTAAAGTTTTTTGAACAACGTCCACTTGACGGTTCTCTTGGTCTTCTCTCAGGAACGGTGGAATCAATTTTGCAACTACAAGACTCACTCCTGAATCTTAATGCAACATTTTTGTAATTCTAATTTTTCGAATTGCTATCTTTGTGAGCCTGCCAGGATGATGATGTTGTAAGGCAGAGAAAGGACAAATTTGAGTCCATTTCTCCATGTTTTACTTTGGGTGGGATTGAGGTTCGTTTGAGTCGTAACCAATTTTTTTTTAAAGTACGCTAGAGCAATTTGAGATTCGAAAACTTTAGTTTTATATTCAAGCATTTTAACGAAATTTTGGCACCCAACTAGGTGCCATATTTCATTTAACCAACCGAGGAAAATGAATAAATTCTCCTTTATGTTGTATGTCACTAAAAAATTAAAACTTATACGAAGCGTTAGTGTACCAGGTAGCCGGTGGGATTTCCCACCTACTATCTCTAATAACATCTCATATAAGTCCGGAAAGCCGTGTATCCGTGCGGTAACATGTGACATTTTTGCAAGCGATAAATTACCAGAGCACGTGAGGGAATATAAAACGAAGATGACATTTCACCCACAACTTTTTCAATAACTGTCATCGAACTATGTAATATACTTAGAGGGCAGGTAAAACGTGGAGTTAGATAGAGATGTGGCAATACGAGGAAGGGGGATAGCGTAGAGTAGTAGAACAAGTTTACTGTTGACGCTGCAGTATTTATTTATTAAAATAAACTGGTGTAGAGTTTTATTATGGATAACAATTTTGTGGAGCTTGTATTGATGTGACAAATTAGACGTCCAGGTAGTATTATTACATCACCTCCACTTATAATAAAAACAAAACATAGCTAACTAACTAACAGTGTAATAATAAATATCCACGCTCCGTTGTAAGTAAAGGAAACATTAGTTTTGAGGGTAGTAATCTTGTTCACCTGAATTTGCCGGCCAAGGCTGACCCAAATTGCAGCATATCACGACACGAACTACCGGCTCTCTGTTCGGCTGGGGGAGTAGTATTTCTAACGTTTTCATTACGAAGTGGACGGGATTATAACATAATATACTATTTTCGTAAATTTTACGAGGACTCTAATACATTTCTACAGTCCTAATTCAATTATTCAAATTGGAGAGCTATATATATGAATAAAAAGAAAAGTAAAAACGTTGAGATTTCCTTTCTAGATTGCGTATTCCTGTGGTAATTTCATTTGTCTAAAGAGATTTTTATATTTCTTCCTGTCAGCCAATAATGGAGCACGTAGGATTTTGAAATATTTGCACTTAGTGGATGTATGTCGGCTTCGGCGAATCTCACCGGTTATTTTGACGTCAGCCGAAAGAACGCTAAATCAGATTCCGACGTAAATCGTGAATATATAAGGTATGTTTCTTGGTAATGCTACTTTTTTTTTGCGCTTAAGGATAATGCGGGAGATAGCTTCTACTTGCGTATTTCCGGGAATCTATCCGGCGGCGTTTGTTTAGTGTAATATGACGTTTTTATTGGGGAAACATTTTATTACGTCGTCGCAATTCTTGATGGTATCGATATTAGATGAACGTCGGTCAAACTAAACAATATTTAAAGAAACGATTTGCATATAAAATCAGCGCTGAAACTGCTTTGTCCAAGCACTCTTTAGATAAATATATCAGAAAAATGTTAGAGCTAGTAGAGATTCATGTTTAGTATCATAGCGTCCTCTCCTTGAGAAGTCATAACCTTCTTCCAGCCACCTCCTCACTTTTTGAAGCTGTCCTTCCATTTTTTTAATTCCTTCTAAAGTTTCTTGAACAACGTCCACTTGGTCTTCTATCAGGAACCGTAGAATTAATTTTGCAGCTACAAAACTCATTGCTGAAGCTTAATGCAACAGTTCTGAAACTGCAGCTTTTCAAATTGTTGTCTTTGCGAGCCTGCCAAGATGAGGATGTTGTACGACTACCTTTTAAGTGACCTAGAATGCTTTTTAGCGCTCATAGCACAACCTATTTCCAGCCACCTTCTCACTTCTGGAAGCTCACCTTACCTTTTCTTATTGCTTCTAATTTTTCTTGAACAACGTCCACTTCTATAGTTCCATTTTTAATTCCTTCTAAAGTCTCTTGAACAACATCCACTTGGTAATTCTCTTGGTCTTCTCTCAGGAACCGTAGAATTAATTTTGCAGCTACAAAACTCATTGCTGAAGCTTGATGCAACATTTCTGAACTGTAGGTTTTTGAATTGCTGTCTTTACGAGCCTGTCAGGATGAGGATGTTGTATGAGCGCCTTTTAAGTGACTTGGAACGCTCTTTAGCACCCTCTCACTTTTGGAAGCACTCTTTACTTCTTCTTATTGCTTCTAATTTTTCTTGAACAACATCCACTAGATAATTCTCTTGGTCTTCTTTCAGGAACCGTGGAATAAATATTACAGCTACATGACTCACTGATGAATCTTTTCGAATTGCTGTCGAATTGTATGCCTGCCAAGATAAGGATGTTGTACGACCACCTTTTAAGTGACTTGGAACGCTCGTTAGCGTCTACTAACAGAACCACTCCCTCATTTTCGAAGCAATCCTTGCATGTTTTAATTGCTTCTACATTTCCTTGAACAACTTCAATTTTTTTTTAACTGACATTTTTGGAACTCTTTCTTTTGCATGTTAGATTTATTTTTGAATGCTTAAGAAGCCTTCCTGATAGGTTCCCCACACCAATGCTAAGTTTTAGGCAAAATTTTATGCAAACATTGGCATGACCTCCAGGAGCACATCTTTAAGCTTGGTACACTAGACTCTCTGTGTAATTACTCGTTACGAACAAATCATGGTGCACCAGTGTTAGTTTAAGAGTCGCAATTCCCGACGACGTCTCAATGATGTCGTTTGGATTTTCTGAACGCCAAATGCGACAATTTTGCTTATCGACATAGCCTCCGATGGGGCTTCATCTGAGAAGATGATTTTTCAGTAAAAAACGCTCATCTTCAGCCCATTGGGCGAACCGAAAACGTATCGGATTCTCACGAGGCTTCAGTTCTTGGACTAATGGAACATGGGAAGCCTTCATATCGAGGTCTGTCTCTATGTAAAATTTTCCTGCAGAGAAGTGCGAGAAATTTTCAGTTCCTGAGAACGATGACGAGTTGATGTCGATGATTGATCCACAAATTGATTTGGAGACCTCTTATTTATTTCAAATACAGTGGCTATCACGACTTCTTCAAAAAATTGATTCATATCGTTTTACATTATTCCAAAGATGTTCAATAGGGTTTAGGTCGGGGCTGCATGAAGGCCAGTTCAGAACTGTGATCGCGTTACTAGCAAGCCAATCTTTTACTGAGCGGGCAGCATGCTTTGGGTCATTGTTATGCTGACATTTCCAAACGACCGGTAGGGTCTCGTCTGCAGCATAATTGTCTCTAAAATATTAATGTACATCTGCTGGTCCGTAATTCCTTTAATACGGTGAATTGGACCAACTCCATACCAGGAGAAACATCCCCAAATCATGATTGAGCCACCTCCATGTTTCAATGTAATTTTATATGAATCTGGGATCAGATCCTGGACGATTTATCTTGGTTTCGTCCGACCAAAGTACGTGTTTTCACTGATTTATCGTCCATTGCCTATGGCTTCTTGCAAATTGTGTTCTGTTATGTAGATTGACTAATGGCCAAACAATTTTTTCCAGTTGAACTATATACTATTGAACTGTGCGCCCAGGAATGATTGAAAGAATATTACCATATTTTTGCAGACTTCTCTAACTCTGAGAAACGTATTTATAGTGACGTGGATACCAGGTCACTAAGGATGTAGGGGGTAACGAAACTGCCAGTGGTCTTGCAAAAAAAAATTTAGTAGACCATAATAGCTATCCTTTGCAATACTACAAAACTAGGATAACGAAAGCATTAATTTTTTCAGCCATTAAAGTGAAATCCATGCTGGAGCTGAATAGAAGACATTTCATTTTGAAATCAGCCAACTAAACTAATACAAAATGTTCACGAATTAACTAATTCCGCTTACATCACATAACTTACATCGATCCTTAATATCAAAGCCCCATTATCCTTACAGCACGTAGTATAGTACACAGTAAGGGTTTAAGCAGGTGGATATTTATAAACCTCTCAATCTTATTTACGCCCTCATAACGCCTCGTATTTGTCCCGTGTAATCGCGGGATAACTCCGCTCGAATGTGTTTTCCAGGGACTTTTATGTTTAACACAAGTGCGCTACAAAGCACCGCTAACAAACAACGAGAATGCCGAACATGAAAGGCGAACGGTCCCTCCTCCGGTTCTGCATTACATACATAGTGAATATAGTACACACACGTATAATGCTTGGAATACAGTTCGGCGAGGACCCGAAACTCCGGATCCCTTTCGGATTATTTATAAGTTAGATGTTGTTGTATAAGGTTGATGTCGGCCGCCACCAACGGAATTGTAGCCCGAAGACCAGCTAGAAATACGAAAAGAAAAAGGAGGAACGATTTTTTTTTCGTTCTTTCGTTCGTTTTTTCGCTTTTTTGTCGGTCGAAGATTCAGCGGGTGTCTAGCTTATTTCGCTCAAGAGAACATATGACGGCGAGTGCGTGATTTTTTGCCGTAATCTAGTAGACTATGTGACTGTAATAAAAAAAAAATGGGGGAGAATATAGCGATGGGAATGTGTGTGTGTGTCGGGTGATCCGAGAGAGCGCGCTGGATGTCATGACAGCCGGCGACTCGACCGAAATGTGTTTCTTAATAAAATAAACATCGTACGGAAATGCGTGGTGCGTTATTCGAACACGGAACCGAATCAAAATAGATTTTGTCACGGATATTCTATATGGATATATTGAGTGACGGATATCCGAAACTCGTACGGGAGCATTTCTGTTTAAAGGGATTCCCTCGAAGTTATTGTTTCTATTTTATTGCGTAAATTATTTGTTTTTGTAAAATTATTATTATAAAAATTTGTCCCCACATGTTGGGCGCCAAAACATTATAATATAATTTCAAGAAAAATATGACAAAAAAAAACTAAGCTAACGCTTCTTTGGTCCTAATTCAAGGGTTAGTATCTGTAAAGTATCTGTATAATTGGTCGTTGTAAACAAATCATAGTGTTAGTCTTAAGATTTGGCCGGCCATAGCAGTGGAATGACCTTTTTTGGCATGAAAAAATTTAGTCATAATACTGGCAAAGTGCTCTCATGGATGGTCAGCTTTTCAAAATTCAGTTTTTCCAAACTAAATTAAGAGTGTTGGTCCTACCGTGTCACTTTGCAGAGACACGATGCAGAGACAGGACGATGTCCGAAGGCTAAATCCGGGAGGTTGGCATAGCCATCGTAGGACCCCCCTCTTCTAGATTCTAAAAGTGTCAGCCTGTCATTTCTAATAAATTGAAGCTCCACCCATCGGAAACCAAACCAGTTCTTGTCATGAAGGTGGAAAAGGGCTCTGAAATTATTGCTCAAACTAAGGACTTATCATCTAAGCAAAAATCTTTCGTAAAATATGAACTGTAATCCCTGTTGTTGTCCGAAAGCACGACACAATCCTGATTACGATCCCTGCAACTGGTACCTAACTTCTCGAAAATGTTGATCACCCTCCTCAGAAAACCGGCCGAATTGCTGTTGCAATGATATAGCAGTACATCGAAAAACACTGCAAGTAGCACCCATAGCTCAAGGAGGTTCACCTTCAGCTCCAAAATCTTTGCCCAAATCTGCAAAAATTGCTCCTATATCCTCCTGTAGCTCCAAAATCAACACCCGTAACTCCAATATCAGCAGCAAAATGTGCATGATCAACCCAAAAAGGCCCACTTTCAACTCCAAGTTCAATGCGTTCACCTCCGACGTCAATCTCTTCACCAACAAAAGCAGTACTTTCAGTACCACCGAAGGCAATAAATAGGAGATGAAGCACCTCCGAACGCAGCA
Source organism: Holotrichia oblita (assembly GCA_023690525.1). Taxonomy (NCBI): domain Eukaryota; kingdom Metazoa; phylum Arthropoda; class Insecta; order Coleoptera; family Scarabaeidae; genus Holotrichia; species Holotrichia oblita. The sequence continues at coordinate 8,184,036 of CM043018.1, forward strand.
TTTTAAACTTCAGAATGTAGTAAGGAGTGGGCTTGGTTTGATGCTTTGGAGCCCGTTCGTAGGCTGAAATTATAATGCTCTCTAAGGGATGGAACCTCTTTTAAAGATATTCAACTCAAAGCAAACAATAATAAGCATTTAATTTCGAATAACTAGATACGACTAAAATTTTAATAAAATAATCAAACACTAACAACATCAATTACACCAAAATCCGAAGATAACCCATTCATTTCCAATTCCGATTACTCATAATCTACATTTTTTTCTCTCCCCCCCCAATCTCTTTCGTCCCTTTTTGCAACTTCTACCCCGCCCACCATTCTGAACGGTTTCCATTAGCAATTCATCGCATTCGAACACGTTGTAAGGACGAAAATATCAAACCAAATTGGTACAGAAAGCTCTTCTTCTCCTGGCAGTCGCAAGGGGATCACCCCCTTCATCTCAGCAGCGTCTCACCGATAAGTGCTGGATTTAAAATTTTCCCAATTCAAATATTTAAATCGGCAATCATTCGGAGACGAAGGAGCCGAAATCACAAGTAATTTTAAAGTTGGAATACATGAATAAATTAAAATCGATGCTCCCCTTTCCTCCCCCAACTGACATCTCTTTCGAGATTTCAGGCAAAATAGTAATCGGTTGTGAATGAAATCGTACTGGCTCGAGTCTAACCGATAAATAAAAGCGAATAAGAAGATTTTCTATCCAATAAGGATCGTAGTGATTGCATCAGCACGTTGAGCGCCCAAAAACAATCGAACACGTGTTTACGTTCCTTCCCCTAGACGATTCTCTAGATCTAGTTGGAACTGAAACCTATTCCTCCGACGTAGCATCACACCAACCACGTTAATCTGAATATTCAACCCGGTATTAACTGAACGTTGTGTCAGCCCCATTACGGACCGTGTTATCGTTTCGGAATTGCGGTGGGTTTTTTTGGATGAGGGGGAACTAGATAGAGACCTGATAGGAGGAGGGGATAGCGATTACCTCGACGTTTTCCCAGAGAATCTGAGAGGTAATCTGGGAAGAGTGTCATTACGTTATCTGTGTAAGTCGGCCGGATCTCCTCGTCTCCCCCTACACCAAAAAGATGATATGGAGTAATATCCAGCGGAGCAGCTCCACTTCCGTTATTAAAATCACCAACATAGCTACTTAATTTAATACGGGCGCAATGCCGCCGTCTCTTTCTAACTCGCCTCTGGATTATTATTACTTAGCTAGAGGGAGAATCAGAATTGAAAATCGATTCGTTCTTGCTGGGGGGAACGACGTAGTACCATCATCAAGCCTTGTGTTTATCTTCCCTTTCTTTTTGTTGTTGTTATTGCTAGGTTAGCTGGAGCAACCTTAGCGTGATGCTTATATTACATGAAGTGCGTGCAGGTTGTGGAGTGAGGAAATGGAGGTTGTATGAGGATTTTAGAGTGGGGCCAAATAATTCAATAACGACCGGTCAGAATGGATATTTTAGTATGTTAAATGGAGTGGAGTTCGCATGTGTGGTAATTTAATGGAAAACTTTGGTAAAGAAATTCTTTCCCCATAAAAAAGATCATATGTAGTAGTAGTATGTCAAGCTTAGCTAGTTAATAATAACTTGCGCTGAAATAGCTAAAGCTGCACGTTTCAAGGAACTCATACAAACAGGTCATGTTTTATTGATAACGGCACGGTACAGCGACTAAGGTTTACAGTACGATACGTTCGTAATTACGGTAATGCATTAATCTAATACAGTGTCTGTATGTGTGAATAGTAAATTTAACATTTCTGGAACGATATTCGTGAGGCGAATTAAGTGTTATATCTACTAGAGCGTTATACACACGTTAAGGGTAGGTAACGATGGATTAAACTATTTACGTAATGGTTGTATTTCTAACGGAGTAGATACGACTATCTACTGCATATGAAGTAGTTTATATTCCGGTAACAGAGAAAGATACTTGAAGAGTTAGTTTCCAATGTTTTCTAGATTATTTTTAATCTTCGGGAAACAAAGACACCTCAATAGATGGATTTGATCGTTTCGACAAACTTATAGACTCAAATATTGAGAAAAAGTACTACATGATGTCGTCTTATGTTATAGATGATACTGGAAGCACCGCCGTCTTGACTTTTTTTAAATGGAACGATGGAATTTTTGTTTAAAACGAATTGTATGGAATAACCATGCACCACCATGGGTAATGCTATTTCTATCTATAATTTTGTAGATTATACACGCGGTGAACCTATAGTGTGTCAACCAAAGTCGGAAGCGCAGCCATGTTTGTTTTACACAGATTAGAAACTGTTGAGCTAAGCAAAAAATCAGGATTTTAGTTAACTGAATTCTCACAAAACTATTTGCTTGGTATTCACATGGAATCAGATATAAAGGGTGTCCAAAAATTAACGCAAGATTTAAATTTGCCGCAATTTTTGCAGTAAATTGTTGGCAACCTTGAAAAAAGAACAATTTGACAGCTGAGAGTTTAGGCTTAGTGAAAATGAAGCATTATATAATATAACATGTTTTTATTATTGAACAATATTTCAAATAAAGGGTTTTCTAATAAGAATGATATGATTTTGTAATGATGTATGGTAATAAAGTTATACCTGTCACTAGTTGAAACGAAAACTTTGACCTAAATAATCGCCCTTCTATGCTTGTCATTCCCCGCATCGTTAAGAAAGTTGAAAGTAATTTTACTGTTCACGATGTAAAAACACCAGTAAGACGCCGAAATGCCAGAACTGTTGAGATTATTGGTGTTGTAAGAGCTAGTGTTGCAGAAGATCCAAATTTATCAATTCCTTGTCGTGCTCAAGAGTTAGGACTTAAAAAAAAACAACTACTTGGCGAATTTTGCACCCGTATAAGATTGTTTTGACCCAAGAACATAAGCCACTGGACCACTGACAATTTGCTGCTTGGAGTTTAGTACGACTTGAAAGGGATCGCTGTTTTGTATGAAAACAATCCTCAACAGATTCACGAGAAGTACTTTGCATCCCCTGAAGGTAACTGTATGGTGTTGGTTTATGGTATGGTGGTATCGTTGGACAATTTTCTTTCCCAAAATGAGGTTGGAGATTCAATTACAGTGAATGGTGAACGATACCGACAGATGTTGACAAATTTTTTATGGTCAATCCAAATTTGACCAGCTCTTGATTTAAAAGATATGTGGTTCCAGCAAGACGACTCTACATGTCATACTGCTCATGAAACTATCCTCATACTGCAAGAAAAGTTTGGAGAAAGGATAATTTCAAGGAATTCAACTGTTCTCTGACCACCAAGGAGTTGTGATTTGTCTCCTTCAGATTACTTTTTGTGGGGTTATTTAAAATCTAAGTTTTATGCAAACAGGCCACAAACACTTGATGCTCTGAGATTGAACATTGACCGCTGCGTTCGTGAGATTACGCCTAAGATTGGATTCGTTGAATTCACTCATGTAGCCTATACTCGCAAAAGATCTGTCTCCGATTTTTCGAGCAAAATCATCCTAAGCGATGAAGCACATTTTCACTTTGATGGTTTTTTTAATCGCCAAAATTGCGGTGTTTGGGGTTCGGAGAAGTCGACCAACAAATGCACCCACAACGTGTCACTGTTTGGTACGGATTTTGGACTGGAGACATCATTGAACCATACATTTTTGTAAATAAAGCTGCTCAACCAGATGCTCGATCTCGGGACATGATAACAACGGTTTTTTTTTCTGTCGGAATTGAATGCTATTGATGTGACCAATATGTGGTTTCGACCTAGACGGTGCCACCTGCCATACAGCCAGTGAAACAATTCGATTGCTGCACAAGACATTTCCTGGTTGTGTACTCTCTCGTTTCGAGATCAGAATTGGTCTTCTAGATCGTGTGATTTAACACCATTAGATTTCTTCTTGTGGGGTTATTTGAAGTCGAAGGTCTATGTGGTCAATATGGCCACAACCACCCGTGCATTACAAAAGGAAATTAGGCACTGCAACAACGAAATTGAGACACAATTATGCAGAAAGGTCATAGAAAAATGTCGACAAAAGAAAACCCTACCAAACCTTGCGTTAGTGAACCCTTGGGTAACTTTCATGTTACCTACTCGAAGTGGACACGCTGTATAAGCCAGGCTTTATATACAGTCATGCGATGACTCATCAATCGCAGGCACGTTATATAAAGGCCTCTCGTGCTGAGGAGAAGGCTCACCTCCCCGAAGGTTCAACCACGAATGACTGATGACGTAATCCCCTGCTTAGTATGCCTGCTTTTGAAAACAGCCTACCTGGATTTAATCAGTTTTTGACCTGCTTTTGGAAGCAGATAAAAAATCAGGTAGATTGTTGCGAAAGCAGGTATACTAGACCTTTTCGAACCTTTTTCAGCACGTAAGCCTTTGGGGGGTGGACCTTCTCCCTAGCACGAGAGGCACGTATACAGCGTGTCTATCTATTAACAACAGATCTATTAACTGATTTGGATTGCGAATTTGACAGCCTTTATATCAACTGCGGCTTGATCCAAGTCTTTTTTTCGTGATAATCTTTACCTCTCAAGAGGTTTGTAGAGATTCCATCTTTAAGTCGCTACTCTAGTCTCGTCGCTAGTCGCGTCACTATGAACGTACCTTTACAATTCATGATCGGACGTTAAATACTGTTTAAGGTTACCTTAGACTTCTCCATTACAAATGTAACTAATTCATTTTAACCTCTGCGGTTCGCAAAGATGGATATTGCCCGGCGAACAAGCGAGCAAAGTTATGATTAAATTGTGCTCCGCGAAGTTTGTCTACATCAAACAACTACTTCATTCATACCGTTTCGAATCGATAGCTTTCCAATAACTTAATTATTATTTCAATCACGGCTAATAATGGCCGGTATTAATTCGAAGGGAACATAATAGAGGTCCCCGCCGACATCGATGAAACTACGCAGCTGTACACACCGGAGGAGAATTGTGCAAATAAAAACCGCCGAGCGGAGCACGTTTTATTGAAAGCCATCGAAGCGAAAAGGCAATAAACGTAACGGTATTATTTAATTTCGCGATGTATACGATCATCCTTCCCGTTAGAGGTCGCCAGCGTCTCGCCACCACACATTCGATATATATATTTTTTTTTATCCGGCACTTCGACGTCCTTTTACCGCCTCCGTGTCATATCGAATCTATTCGATTTCGAAGAGGAATTCTGACGAAATTAAGTACACTTCGGAGAAGAAGAAGAAGAATCAAAGAAAATCCCACAAGACACAGGTCTCCCCGCTGTCGTTTGACCGATGATAAATTGATTTAATAATTCGCTTTCGAGTAACAACCCTTGCGGTTTAATGGACTCAATTTCCTCCGTTCGTCCTTGTTCTCTGTATGTTGTTGTATACATGTGTGCCTACGCCCATGCGGACCTTTGTACGCTATCAAATTAAGTTTAATAAATGTTATCGCTACAATCAGATACGGGTCACTAGACAGATAAGGAAGATACAGGATATCGAACCGGTATATTGTGTTTGGCGGTTTGATCCGGCAGGATAGGAACGATATTGGAATCTTGTTAGTAAGCTACCTCAGCATAATCCCTACACGTATCCTTATCGATATAGAGGGAGGTTCGAATTTTAGAGGGGGACGGGGAGGGCGTAGATTATTAGAATGGGCTGCGTAAGCTGTTTCGGTATCGAGCTAATTGAAATTTACATTTAACGGAACTATCCACTCTTCGCTTCTTCTAAATAGACAGGAATCTTCGCGTTTTGTTGTCAGGTTATAGTCGAATTAAATTTGAAGGCGGTAGTCGTCCAACGACGTAGTAACGTAAAAAGAAGATTGGAAGGTGGGGTGGCGAAGAGAACGCTGGGAGAGTTTGAGAGGAAACGCTCTTAAATTTTTAATCCAGTCGCGGTGAATACCCGTGGAAAACCGTTTAAATATTAAGATCGTTAAAGTATTGAGAAGTCCCAGGACTAATCTTTAAATTGGAACTTATTTTCGGTTGCCTGCGTTTCGAAGGAACCTCAATGGCGGACGACCGCGATGATGTTCTTTTTTTTTTCACTTCGCCCCCTTTCGTCGCCGGAGATATAATTAATTTCATCTTCCGAAATCAAAGCGGAGATGGTATTATAATGGGGTTAAGTGCCCTTTCGGAGTTAATCATTCGGTTGGAAGTATAAAGTGAAAAGCTTCTATTAAAAATGATGTTATTGTTGCTGAATAGGATTCCTTTCTTGTAAAACTAATATTCTCTAATATCTCCTAAATTAATCATTTTTTTTTAAATAAATAATTATTTTCATTATTCAATCAACATTACAATTTACTAATTTTGCCAAAAAAATTCTAAACTATTGACTACTACTCTGAACTTACTGAAGTTAAGAAAGGTTTAACTGTCAAACGAACTGTCATATTGTGCTTACTTTTTGACATTTATGATCAATATACTCTGGCAAATTTTCATGAATAAATTGACGCTTGAACAACGCTACCAAATTATCCGGATTTACTTTGGAAATCAGTCATCAATTCGCACAACTTATAGACGACTTCGTCAATATATTAACCGACTTCTCTCTGGTGGAAGCTGTTTTATACAGGGTGGTCTATTTAATATTAATTTGAGGTCATATGTGGTTTACTATTTTTCTATTCACAACTTATTGCTCTTTTGAAATTTGATAAAAAAAATACGATATATATTTGAAAAAAAAAAGAGTTAACCATGACAATAGTAGTGCCATCGAATGAGCCCCTTCAGATAGTTAAACTTTTGTCTAATACTTTTCTTCATAACGCTAATTGTTTCGAAGATATTACAGTGTTACACTTTAAATGAACCACCCTGTATATCTAACAACGAAATTTAATTGGCTCAGTGTTTATGGTCTTCAGAATAAGGAAAAATCGAAAAACCGTAGATTAGGTAATTAAAACGTCGTGATTTTCTTATTTATTCGAATGCCTTGACACCGACCATAGGTCATATTTTGGCATGATGGTCTCCTACCATACCAACCATCGAATCTATTTGGTTGGCCGTTTACGACCTTCAAAAGAACAAAAATCGAAAAACCGTGGATGAGGTAATTAAAACGTCGTAATTCTCTTATTTATTCGAGTGCCTCGGCACCGACCGTAGATCCCATTTAGCCATGATGGTCTCGTATCAAATCAACCATCAAATTTATTTGGCTGGCCGCCTGGGACCTTCAAAATAAAGCAAAATCGAAAAACCGTGGATGGGATAATTCAAACGTCGTAATTCTCTTATTTATTCGAGTGTCTCGGCACCGACCATAGGTCATATTTTGACATGATGGCCTCGTACCACACCAACCATCAAATCCATTTGGTTGGCCGCTTACGACCTTCAAATGTAATAAAAATCGAAAAATCGTGGATGGGGTACCCTAAAAGTGATTCGTGGTTCTCTTATTAATTCGAGTGCCTTGACACCGGTCATAGATAATATTTTGGCATTATGGTCTCGTACCAAATCAACTATCAAATCCATTTGGCTGGCCAATTACGACCTTCAAAAGTAATGAAAATCGAAAAACCGTGGATGGGGTATCCTAAAAGTGGTTCGTGGTTCTCTTATTAATTCGAGTGCTTCGACACCGAGCGTAGATCCCATTTTGCCATGATGGTCTCGTATCAAACCAACCATCAAATTTATTTGGCTGACCGTCTGCGACCTTCAAAATAGAGAAAAATCGAAAAACCGTGGATGGGGTAATTAAAACGTCGTAATTCTGTTATTTATTCGAGTGCCTCGACACCGACCATAGATCATATTTTGGCATGATGGTCTGGTACCACACCAACAATCAAAAAGAAATTTAACCACGATCGTATATGTTATATTGGAAGTACTACCTACTTCATTCGAACTTTCGTTACGGTAGAAGTGTGGCTGGAAAAGTGTGGATAACTTCACGCAACCTCCGTCCACCACCTGGAAAATTTTGCACAAACATCTTGGCCTACCGTTTAAGATTCAGTTGGTGCATGAATTAAAGCCGTGAGACCATCATATTCGTCGTTCTTTTGCCGATTGGGCTCTAGAGCAGTTGGAAACTGATCCGATGTTTTATCCAATGCACAACAGACCCTACAGACCCCATAACATCCAGAAAAATGCACCATTGGAACTTCAAAAAATTAAGAAGAAGTTCGCGTTACGATCAATGGAGATCGTTACCGTTCCAGGAGCAATGATTTTTTTCTCCTGTGGAGCGACGTGAAGTCACTGGTTTATGCTGGCAAACCAACAATTGACGCCTTGGAGGCCAACATTGTCAAGAAATTCGTCAAGAAGGCGGCCATATGCCCCAAATCATTTTCAAATGTTAATGCAATGTATTGATCTTTCGAATAAAATAAAAGTTTTGGATTAAAATTAAATTTTTTGTGTTATTTCTTACAATTTAAAGTTGTTGGCATTTGCAATTATGGTCTCTTTCTATTTGTTTTTCTCCTCTTCTTTCTCTTCAATCCTCTGCACATTTATCCATCCATTCCGAATTACCAGGATTACAAATTCTAACACGTTTTAAAGGAAAATCCTTTTTAAAATAATCGGAATCCATCCTGAATTCCTTCTTAACTGTAGTAAATATGCAAAGATATAGCTAGCTCAAATTTTCACAGACACCATGGTGGAACGTAGAGTACCAAGTTGAAGCTCTACTGAGCTTTTTATAGAAGCTTCTTGATAGATTTATCTACAACAGCATTGGGGTTAGCATACTTGAGATAATCTCGGTAGAATAGGTTGAAGAAGACCTACATTCAAGCAGATTATCAAAAGAACTTATAGAACTTATAGAAATATCAGCTGCTCTTCTCGAGCTTAACAAAAACATTAAATGGTGGTGAAGTAGTCTTCAGGCTTTCACGGCCGCTGTTGATGGCTGCTCTTCGGTTCTCGGGTTCTCTGCCGTGTAGAAATGTTGTGGTACTTGACGTTTCGATCATCTTCTCTTGAGATTCATTGTGTACCATCGTCAGATCTGGTCACTTTTGTGTAGCCTGGTAAGGTGATCTTTTAATTTGATGATGATCGGCTTCACGTCTCATAAGTTGAACCATTTTTTGACAATTCTGCTCTTTTATCCGAGTCGCCAATATACTTTCAACAGCTTGAGTGCCGATCAAGATTATAACGAGGATTCTCATGACCAATCTTCACACCTGAATATGCTTTTGTGTTGGCAAAACTGATTGTTTTAGTTAAAGAGCTTTAATTGTTGTGCAGGATAAAACTCTGATAAAATTCAAAATCAAAAAGACATTTGCAATAAAGATCATTTTCTAAGAAATCGAATGTGCATTTTGTAACAGACATAAATAGTGTATTCTATTCATGAAGTTCTTTCCATTGCTTCCGCACAAAAGCGAATAAATAAAAAAGGAAAAAAAGACGCGAGAGAATCAAAGCTGGCGAAACTTCACTCGCGAAATCCCCGAAGACGAGAGCGTCGCTTGTCTCCCGGAGACTCGTCGTCGGGACGACCAAATTGAAAAATCAGTTTCCGAAGAAAACTTATCGTGATTGCCGGCAATTCCTTCTTCAGGTTGCAGTAATTTTAATTTGTCGGAAAGTGTGTGAGAAGTTTATGGCTCTTGCAACAAGAAAGTAGGAAGTTGGGCGCCCAGAGGGCCGGACGTTACGACGCCAGGCGTCGCTCTAATACGCGACGTTATCGCTACGAATTCGGATACAATTTATTATTTTATTTAATCGCTCCTTATCAGGAGTGAACCAGGTGAAACCTACATATATTTCCTTGATGTTAATCTCTTTAGTATTATTAATGAATTTTAATAAAGTGAGGAATCGATTGCGATTATCTTCGGGAAAAAAATGGAGTTTAAAAGTAAAAATTATTATACCGCTTACATAGATGGGAAATAAATTTCTTAAGGTATAACGGCGCTTTTAACACGGGGGAGCTTCCGAATGAAAATGCAAATGAAATCTCTTAATGTCGTTCCGGGAATTACCCGAACTTCTTCTTATTCGACAGCATCACCAGCGGAGCCCCCGCTCGATTTTAAAGTTAAGTTTATCAAAGACCAATAAATTCCCTTGAAAACGAATCGACCGAAACGATACTGTGAGTAAATCGGGGGAAAAAGAAGGGAGCGATTCTCTTTCGCACCTCTATTTATAAGAGGTTGAACTGAGGTAGATCTAAGTCGGAACGGTGTGTAACTTGAGCGATAAAATTCTCTTACTATTGTATTATTTATGAGTTATGAAGGAGGAAGTCAATTTTTGATCGTAAACTTTCCGGTTTTAAGAGAGTCTTTAGCACGGATGACGGAATCTGGTGGACAATTCGTCTCGAGAATTATTGCGATGTAATCGATTGTATCTCGTAAGAAACTGGAACATATTTATCTAGTTTGCCATGATATATAATCGTGAAATTAATTTAAAAGAATATATTAATATACAAGGAAAAAGAACCTCGTATGGTGGGTTTAAGTAGGAAGCATACGCTAGGGAAAATAGGCAGTAACATAAATATTTCTTTACAGGGGGGTAGTTCCAACACACAGCGAAGATTATAAAGATAATACGGAAGAATATTACGAAAAGGAAGAGATTCGGATCATATACTCGCCCCTCCTATATATTCAGTCCTAACGAGCTATTTGTCGAAATTTAGCGGAGATACCTACCTCGTATATGGTGCCGGTATATTGGGGAAGGAATTAGAAAAACATTCTCGTGGGGCAATAAGCTCCCGTAAGCTTTTGAGTAAATTGTTCCGCCTAAAATACTGACTGGTTTAATACTCTTTCTATATACAGGCTGTTCCTAAATATCATGTACATAAGGAGAAGGGGATAATTATTTGGTTTATTCTGTGCCTAAAATTTCATATAAACATAGGTCTGCAAACGCTTCGTTACCAATCTGCAGGGTGTTGCAATTTTAAGATTTTTTCACTTTTTACTGTATAGCTCCTAGAGTTTTTGAGATATTTTGCTCAAATTTGGAAGATAGGTTACGCTATAAGGCCTGCATCATTAGCCGTGACAAATGATGATGTAAATCTACAGAGTAATAATTTTTTGGGGGTCATGCCCTCTTTTCTCAGCCTGAACTTTTTTGCGAACTTGTTTAGAAACTTTTTGATCTCTCGTATTTTATTCTTATCTCTAACCGTTATCGAGAAAAAAAAATAGAAAACAATTGGCGGAGTAATTGTAGACGCGATCTCTTGTTTGCCCTCTGTAGATATATATATACTTTTTTTTATTACTGTTAAGATAATTCGGTAGTAATTTACTTTTGCTTGGGTAGCAACAATAATGACTCGTATTTCTGTTTCACATATGTCTATGAATGGATTAAAATTAGCTCACCTGAACGTTCGTTCACTGATGCCTAGTATTAGGGAGATTGAATGTATAATTTCTACATATGAAATTGATGTTTTTGCCGTTACTGAAACATGGCTTCACGAGGAAGATGCAGTGGATGCTGTGTGTCTTGATGACTATGACTTTATATCTAACCCACGATCAACACGTGGTGGCGGGACTGGTTTGTATATTAAAAGAGGTATCTTTAGTTTCTCTAAACTAGATCTCAAAGATTTTAACATCGAACAAACGTGGATTAAATTTAGGTTGCACGACATATTTTATGCTGTTGGTGCTGTTTACAGACCACCTGGAAATTCAGACTTTTTTGATGCTTTTGAATCTTGTCTTGCTGACCTTACTTTATCAGGAGCAAAAATATTTTGCTTAGGCGAGTTTAATGTTGATTGCATAGATGTTGACAATAAAATTACCATTGATTTTTTGAATCTTATTGATGGGTTTGGTTTAGAGCAAATTGTTGATGCACCAACACGCATAACCTTTAAAAATAATACCATGATAGATTTGATTTTGACGAATAATGCTGACGCGGTCGTATCTATCGCGAATGTGAATGCTTCTGAAGTTTCTGATCATGAGCTTGTTTTGTGTACATTAAATATCGATTCACCGGAAATACCAGATGTCCTTAGAACTAGTCGAGATTTTCGTAATTTTGATTATAATTACTTTTGTGCTTTACTCTATTCGGTGCCTTGGAGAAATATTTTTGACATTACTAACATTAATGAAAAATTAGACTTTTTTAATGAAACAATTACTAATCTCTTTGATATTGTTGCTCCTTTTAGAACTTTTAAAATTACCAAACCTATGAGCCCTTGGATGACCGATAATCTCAGGTTGTTAATACAACAGCGTGACAATGCCCTTGCAAAGTTTAAGAAATCAAAGCATCGCGAACATTGGGAATACTATAAGCAGCTTCGCAATTATACTACTTCAGCGGTTAAACGTGAAAAAAAAATTTTCAATATATGGAACATTTTCAATATATTATATCGCATAAAGGTATTCAAAAAATATGGAACAACGATATCTTCAAATACAAAAAGAAAAACTACTGATTACCTGAGCATTTGTCGAATGCTGAGAATTTAAACAAATACTTTATCTCTAGTGCTCCTAAAAATAATATCAACAAACACAATCTTATTGCTTGCTACAAAATGAATGTCCATATTAATGTTCGCCATAACTTGGTTTTTCATGGTGTTTCGGAAATTGATATCGATAAAATTATTACAAGCCTAATTTCTAAACCCGCTGGTTCTGACAATATTGACTCCACGATGCTTAAATACTCCATTCCTCATATATCTCATATTATCTGTCACATAATTAATTGGCGTATAAACAGATCAGTTTATCCGGACTCCTGGAAACATGCTTGCGTAGTGCCCATACCTAAGGTTAATTCTCCGTCTTCTTTTAAAGACATTAGACCTATTAGTATACTGCCATCAATGTCGAAAGTTTTCGAAAAAATCATAGAATTACAACTTCGTGATTATATTGAGAGTAATAATTTGTTACCTGTTACCCAGTCTGGTGTCAGGCCAGGATATAGCTGCGAAACTGCTCTACTAAAAATTACTGGAGTATTTGAGAGAGTGCGAGCATCAATGAGAAGAAGAGCGGACGCCTGTATAAGGGTTGGAGGAGGACACTTTCAACAATTGTTGTAGCATAGTTTCCTTGTCATTGATATTAATTAGGGTTTTTATTGTTATTAATTATGTTACTTTGTATTGTAATAAAACAATCCTATTTTTTAACAGGTAGTAGCACCTTAACTCTTAAAATTAATAAACTCAAGTGATTATCTGAATAAAGCCAGAGCCTGCTAGACCATTTTAGAAAATTTAATTTTCTCTGGCGAATTACAGAAAATTGTTTTCTATTTTTTTTTTCTCGATAACGGCCAGAGATAAGAAAAAAATACAAGAGATCAAAAAGTTTCTAAACAAAACAGAAAATTTATTGCGTATTTTAGAATCTAGCAGTGGCGCATCGCAAAAAAGTTCAGGGTGAGAAAAGAGGGCATGATCCCCAAAAAATTATTACCCTATAGATTTACATTATCATTTGGCATGGCTAATGATGCAGGCCTTGTAGCGGAACCTACCTTCCAAATTTGAGCAAAATATCTCAAAAACTGTAGGAGCTATACAGTAAAAAGTGAAAAAATCTTAAAATTTCAACACCCTGCAGATTGGTAACGAAGCGTTTGCAGATCTATGTTTATATGAAACTTTAACCACAAAATAAACCAAATAATTACCCCTTCCTTATGTACATGATATTTAGGAACACCCTGTATGTATGTATTATGAGAATGAATATTTTGCAGAGGAAAGATATGTTATCGTTATTGAAAAAGGTTTAACTGAAGACTAGCAAATAATTATTAAAACATCTACTTTTGTTGTATTTTTCTATTATCTACCTAGCCATGAAAAAAAAGCACATAAGAGAACAAAAACAAAAATTTTTCTACACAACTCCCTTCGACACTAATACACTTATTCCAACTTTCTTCCAATTGCCCCATATCCTCAGAAAAAAAATTGCTTCGGTAACCCAGCAAAATATTCTTCAACAGCTTCTTTGAGTTGTTCATCAAACGTAAAATGCTTTCCCCTGAGATGCTTTTTTAAATTTTTTGAATAAGAAGTTGACGGAGCTAGGTCGAGGCTATAAAATGAATGCCTTAACTCTATAAACAAATTTTATTCCAGCTGGGTTCCGAAACTCCTAACAGAAGACCACAAAAAACAGAGACTTGCTGCAGCACTAACATTTCTGGAAGACTACGAAAAACGTGGACAACATGTTATCGATCGTATCGTAACTGGCGACGAGACCTCGGGAAAAGCACGTCACTTGCGTCGGAGAAACCTTATCAAGAAAGTTTTGTTTTTTCACGACAACGCTCGTCCATACACATCAAATCGTACCCAAATGCTCTTGGATGGTTTTGGGCGGAAAGTTTTCAATCATCCATCATTTATTTTTTTATTTCAAAACGTCTGTTAATTTCTGGACAGCCCTCGTACATTGAAAGTTCAAGATACCTCACGGACGCTTTTTCACACACAGTCACTTCACTGTGACCTATAAGATCTATTGTGAGTATCCCTATAGACTTCTGAAGAAGCCTAGGATTTTCTTGGGAGCTATGGTTTTAATGTCATCTTGCTCGAGGTGGTGTCGCATTTGCCGAGCCACAGCCTCGCCGTTGCACGCAACGTGTTCTCTCTCGCCTCACTATGCTCTAAACAGCGACGAATGCGACAACTTTCCAAATTTTGAACTTCGGAAAAAGAGATGAAATAAGAGAGTGTGATTAACTTCACACAGGTGACGCGATTTTCATAAAGTCTGCAAGATAGACAGTTGAATTTTTACTACAATATAGAACATATCTAGAACAACATGAAATAACTTTCAAGAGTTTCGAATTTTGAAAGAGGAAAGGGAGGGGGTGGCGGTTAACTTCACATACATGAAATTTTTCAATTAATTCAGAAGACTAAGATTTTGGAACAATGTTCAAGAGAAGTAGAGTTAACTTAAATGGCATTTTCAATTTCGAAAAAAAACGCGGTGGTGAAGCTCTCCAAATTTTGAATTTTGAAAAAGACGGGGCTAACTTCAGGCAAGCCAAGCCCACCGCACGTCCTACCCCTCACTACATCTCGTGATAGGTTGATACACACCTCGCCCATTTACATTGGAGCCAACGAGAAGTGTGTAGCAGGCTGTATCGTGATATTTTAATGTATTATTATATTATAATAATATAATCCTTCAAAGTTGATTTACAAAAACCACATGTGTAAATGTCATTTTCGTCCAAAGATGACGTATTACCCACAGCTTTCATTCACGGTCCTTAAGAAACTGCCCATT
The DNA here is from genome assembly GCA_023690525.1 of Holotrichia oblita. Lineage (NCBI taxonomy): Eukaryota > Metazoa > Arthropoda > Insecta > Coleoptera > Scarabaeidae > Holotrichia > Holotrichia oblita. The sequence goes on from CM043018.1 coordinate 8,199,375, forward strand.
GCAGAAAATACAACCGAGGGACTGCCTTCATCTAGTATCTGCCTTGGCTTTCCTTTATATTTATGATTCTTTGCTTCTTTTTGTTTCTGAACCATCTCTTCACTAAAAAAGTAATTTCTTTTTTGCTAGGTTATCGTCTGGTTGTTTCAATGAGTGTGTTAGGGTTTCTTTGTAGGGAGAGCTCTCTACAGCCTTTTGGCCTTTGCAGCTTGCTATTCTGTTTTTTATTAGACAGCAAAGGGACAATTTCATGAATACTGACAGGTTGAGAAGTCCTTGAAGTGCTGAGTTTGTGAACCACCTTACAACTTAACGATAATCAGTGGATCATTTGACTTATCGAAGTTAGGAGCTGGGTTCCGAAACCATTCCTTGGAATCTCTTAAGTTTGCATTCTTTAGATAGGATTTTCCATACAAAAAAGGGACATATGGAGCTAGTGGTATGTCTCATGAAGGATTCGTTTAATTTAATATGGCTGTAGTGTCTATGCAAGATTTAGCAGAATTAAGGTACATTTACAACCAATTCAAAATTCGATAATTGACAGTTAAAATAATACGTTTTAAATTGACGCATTTACAACAACTTCAGAGCACACTTTGACACGAAATTCGAAGTGAAATTCATTGCAAACTCACACTTCGTTGCTTGGTCTCGCCAAGCATCGAATTGGAAATCACATAATTGGCTGCTGTGATTGGTTGATACTCTAGACAGATATTTACGTTCTGTCAAGATAGATTGTCAAATTAACATTTTTGAACAGTAATGCTGTACATATTTGTCGTTTACAATACAAATACACCTGTAATAAACAAGTTGGCGCAACAGGTTATTACTAATAGAAAATATACATTAATACAGTTAATACTTTCCTGCATGAGTTAAGTTGCAAAGTGTTTGTTTAACACTTCAAGACGTGGTTGTAAATGCAACTTTGCAATTTGATGCGTACTCATAAGCTTAATTCGTTACTTTGAATTGGTTGTAATTGTACCTTTAGCGATTGTTTTGTAAAATTGTTGGTTTAAATCCAATCTACATTGTACATTGAAAGTTTTAGCTGCTTCAAGGACGCTTTTGCCATATCATCTTCTACCGATCGGTGTCTTTAATTGTCACAAAGATAATTGGGCTTGACCCTAGGTATCATGAATGAAAAAACGGTGAACATTCGTCTTTTTGGCAATTTGGTTCAAATTTCGATTAGAAGTCCACTAGCTCCATGTTTTCAAGCATTCTCGCCAGCAGTTACTCATATATTTTGCTCCATAATCAGTTCCTCCTCGATAATATCATCCAAAAAGACCAATTTGATTTTAAATCTGAGCTCTCCACTAATTTCTAACTACATGTACATAGCTGGATGTCTTTAGTCCAGAACTTGCGAGGAGATTTTGTACAAATTTCATAAATTTAATTCCCAATATTGGGGAAGCAACGAAAAACATCAAGTTTATATCTAAAATTTCACAGCACTAAATACCTCAGTATTGTTCACGCTAGTTGAACAACAATTGAAAAGGCTTCCAATCATCTCATCCCTCCCAGCCATTCTCCACTAGAACAAAAGGCGGCATAACATGAATGCCTCTATTTCTAAACACGTCAAAGTTAGGAGATACATTAGCGATAGAAATACCCTCAGTAGTGTAAGACACATATGCGTGTATGTTTGTACGTCAACCTTAACCGGATCCTTTCCGAGGGGAGAACGGGTGGGAGGGTTACCACCGTCGGATAACCAAGAAATTAATATCCATGTCGGTTGAGCCGAAAACGCTCGTAATCAACACCATTGAAAGGGCGGGCATTGGAACTCGCTCACGTTTATAACGCTGTGCTACTATGTTATATAGTGATATGGTATGCTGATGCGATTCATCAGGCAACGCTTAATTATAGGAAAGTGCTCCCTTTTACCGATTGACGCGTACTAATTACCGCACTTTGTTATAAACCAGCCGGCTATATCAATTTAATTTGTTGCCGCAGATGTAAGGCGAGACCTGATTTCTTTTCGCGTGAGCTTCTTGTGTAGGTAGCATGTCGTCGTCGTGTATAGGTTATGTTTTAATATTATTTGACATATATTGCATGTCAATTTCTTCCGCTGAAGATTTATTTTAAAACAGAAACAAACTTGCGATAGAGAGCAGCATTAATTACTAAGTTAGGTTAATTCCTCTCAAAAGTTTGGTGCAAATTATAGGTGACATTTAACATTAAATATTACACAGGCATTGTCGCTAACATTTAGCGAGTACAGCGAACTAATCCATAAATTTAGTAAACTTGAAAAGAACCAACTTTATATCATTTTATTAAATTAAATTATTAAAACAAATTAACTCGGAAGTTATTGTCTAGTCGCTAGTCCATTGTTCACTCACAATTAAAGGCGAGAGGCCTACGTAGATTAAAAAGCATCAGAATATAACCAGTTTCGTTGTGGATACGGTTTGGAGGGCTTCCTGTCGGCGCCTACAACAGCGAAGAAACGAGATGTAGCGTGAAACGCTGTTGGGCGCCATGAAAATTTTATCTATTCCTGTCGTACCTAAATGGGAAACGTGTTTTCGGTTATAATCAAGTCGAGAGTAGTCTGTTGTTATGGCAGTGCGTTATGTAGTAGTGTATTACAAAAGCTCTATGTACTATATATACTTGCAGATACAATGAAAGTGCTCAGTCTTGTGTAAATTTAGTTTAGATCTAGTTGTGGAGCTGTATTATTCGAGTAAACAGGAATTAGTAAATATTCATGATGTAGAAGGCTGGTATAACGAGCAAGTGGATCGCTTCTAAGCGATCTACGACAATAATAAATATATATACGTTGCTCGTATGCGGGGTAAATAGTTTTCTATTAAAGTAAACAGGGTTTAATTTAAACTTTCCAGGTGTTCTCGTAGTTGGCCACCTGTAACTATGTACACTATGTAACTAGTGGTAATTAATATTAATATCATTGCGTTTAGATAAAACGATCATTAGAAATTTATATGTTGGGTGCTGGCATCCTATCAGCTACACAATTTCCTCTTGAGTGGCTGCATGTAAGGCCATCAAAATCTAAGACCTAAGGATTTTAGATTTTTACTTAGACCTACTACCCTGTAGGTGGTTTTAATGTCCAGCTGGAAGTAGATTATCTCCAAAGACAATTCATGAAATTTTCTATTTCTTCCATAAATGCTGGATCGAACGGTGACATTCAAGATCTTTGATCTTTCCGAATACTGGACAAAGAGCAGCTTACCATTCTTATGGGGGCATCTTGGGCCCCCTACCCCCTACCTTCCGTCAGCTAATGGGTTAGTAGATATAAACAAGAAGCGGTTCAGTATCTGATAAAAACTGTTCCATACCTGATAAAAGCTGTTCCATACCTGGTAGAAGCCGTTCAGTACCTGATCTTATCGAACAGTTTTTATCAGGTGCTGGACGGCAGGTATTTTTATCAGGTATGGAACAGCTTTTATCAGGTATGAAACAGCTTTTATCAGGTGCTGAACAGCTTCTTGTTTATATCCACTAACCCACTAGCTGCCGGAAGGTAGGAGTGGTGGGGGGCGCCCCAGGTGCCCCCATACCTAGTCACGTTAACTATTGCTCTTCTAGTGCAGATATTGTTGGGGGTCCCAACAGTGCAACCCAATCAAAGGACTTTGATAAATTGGAACGAATAATGATCAAGAGTAGTGAATTAGTTTCATAGAGGGTGGCTCTTTTATGGCGAAGAATTACTTGGCGTTTACAATAATATTTAATGATTTTTTAAACATCCATGTAAGACTCTACTTGAACTCTGGAAAGCAAAAATAGAATACTGTTGAATGGGAGGAGGTGGGAGGAGTGAGTGCCACAAGGGGGGAAACTGGGACCTATAGTCTGATAGTCCTTTGTTCCAGTTCTGTATTTATATGATCTACAACTTACGTACATGGAAATTTGAGAGTGCTTGTTAAACAATGATGGAAGAATGGTGATGTTTTGAGATGAAAGATTATATTTCAGGTTTGAACAAAAGCAGTAGACAGTGTAGTCCTAATTCTGTCTCTTGATAGGGAGTTGTCCACTTTCAAACAGACTGCTATTATAAACGACAAAAAATATGACAGTTGAATGTTAGAAAATCTAAATTTTATTATTAACCCAAATTAAAAAGAAGATGCGTTGTCAAACAAAGGAGAATCGACCTCTTGGCAATACGCAAGCTTGTTGTGGACTTGTTCTTTAGTGCTCAAGGGGGTATAAGATTTCAGGATCTCGCCGGTGATTCTATTGGTTCTCGCCTATCAATTCGCCTCATAAGAAAAGAAGTGTTCAAAAAATCTTTCTCTCTAGGGCGTGTATAACACGGAGGGGGTGGGGAAGGCTATCGTCCTGAAATCATATTATTTGGAACGGCCAGATTTTTATTATTTGGAAAAATTGCGTCAACCGCTGGAGATAGTTCATTTTGGAAAAACTGTGTGACTCAACCATCCAATGAGGACTTGATTCCAACATGGACAACCTTTTAATGATGTTTCGATTCTTTTTAGCCATCATCAACTTCTTTATTGTTTATAAAAGGGATTTTGACATTGTTAGCAACAATTTTCTTTTCCTGAATTCAATCATGCCTAACACATTGGCAGAAGTGTTTCATATTATGTTTTAATTGACGAAGGATGGATTATATGAGGCTTTATCGCTAACCAAAAGCCAGATTCCAATGGAGAGGGTCGGACATCAATCAGGGCGACATTCAAAAGAACTACAATCCATAGTAATAGTACAGGGTGCGGCGCCAAAATTCGGACAAATTAAACATTTTTTAAAACATAATTTTCATTATAAAATAATGGAGAATTTTTTACTAAATTGTTTGTTTGGCCCCTTCTGCTTGAATGACCGCCTCCATTCTCGGTCTGAAGCTTCAATAGCGGCTCTTAATGATGCGACGTTTGGGTGTCTGAACTTGTTAATGTTGTCCGACAACTAATTTTGCACCAAATGATACGTCACAGTTTACCCTCATTGGACGCAACACTTAGCACGTGGAGGAGCAATGGGGACATCTTCAGATTGATTTCTGCATCGACAGTAAAAATTTTTTCGCCAGAAAAAAACCTGAGACGTCCAGCAGCATTGTTTCATAAAAAAACACAAAAGCAGGTTACAGTGTTCAACTCGTTTTGTCCCGGCAGTTTCGGAAAGCATCTGTCTCACTTTAATTGTATTGTAAGATTTGTAATGGATGTCCTCCTCGACGATTCGACGCATCCTAAAAAATCAGCTCCTCAGCCCAGCCAGCTCAGGTTTCCTTGCCGGTGTTGCAAAACCTTAACAGTCGATCTTGGGTAGTCGAAGAATCGAATGATTTCTCTTTCGATTTTCTTTCGATAATTGCGGCTGTTCGATTGTACTCCGCACATGGTTTCAAGATTGCGACTGTTGAGCTATTTGGACGCCAATCGTGACTTTTCGAAGTGGTATAGATCGTCGGGAAATTTAAATTGAATTTTGCTCACGCTCACGCTGTTTCGATCTATTCAGTCACGTCAGCGTTCCTCCAAATGCAAGACTATTTCTCGACGTTTTCAATTGTTAATCGGTTTAATAGGTTAATAATCTAGACAGTTTTCTATAGAATCTTTAAAATTTTTTATCTTAAAAACAAAACTACACCTCGGAAAATTTGGAGTTTGTTCTGGGATAACATTAATTTATAGAAAAAGTAAAATTCTAATATCTAACAGACGGATTCACTCTAAAAAGAAACATCCTTTTTAATTACCATCAAATCCATTCCCCTGAAAATTTTCAATAGAGACAATATCCGAATTAATTTCTCATAATTATACCATTCAATTCTTTTCAAACTCTCTCGCTTTTCAAAAGAGGGGACCTAGCCTCCTTTAATCTTTAATAACCCATTTTATGAAATCTGTTACGCTTCAACGGGGGCCACGATTGTTGAAATTTAATCCGAATATAACGGACCCGTAGACAGACAAATATGGATTTGAGCGTTTGACGTTAGAGGGGGAGGGTAGGGCGAGGGATAAACCCCCAACCGAGGTCTCGGTGAATCGCGGTACCTAAACCTAAAATACGGATATCTTTGTTCCAAAGTTCCACTCCGCAAACAATACAGTTTGATGGGAGAATGAACATCTTCTGAATAATATATTGAATGCGTTTAATATTGAATTAATTTTTCTTTTCCAGGTTGTGATCCGCGCGGAATTGCAGCAAGGTAAGATTAATTTTCGTAGGAAGTTATATTTTTTGTGTAATTCATATTTTCATATCACTTTGTAAAGATCTGTCCAGGTGAGGTCGAATAACATAGATCATGGAAAATGTAGATATCAGTTTACAGCCTCGTATATATTGCAGTCCAACATGCAACCAGACTGATTTTCATATTTAATTAATTGATACCTAAAACGTGTTACACACGCGATTCATTCTTAATAACAATCCATACTGACTTATTATATTACGAATATAATTAGGTATACGTCATATTTTAAATTGAGAGGGGTACGTTTAAAAAAAAATGATTAGCATATTGATTTATGCCGGGAAAACAAGAAAATTCATTTTCCGTTGTCCCCTGGTGTTTGTTGATGTAAACATTATACCGATTATTACGATATGTACACATGAATGTCGGGCGACCGTAAATAATTAAAGATTTATCAGTATTTTCCATCTGTTACGTGTATTAAAGGTACAAAACAAACTTGTGTGATAAAACTGGGGCGGTTGTGACACGGTAAGTAGTATCTAATATCGATAAAGCGAAGGACATGAAAGTAGGTGTTTAATTCAACGTTTATTTATTTATAATATGTATCCTATAGTTAGAATCGTAGGACGATTATTTTTTCGTTCGAATTCCATTTAAATTTCAAACTTTGTTATGATGATGACTGTTATGAGGACTTCCTGGTTTTTAACTCGACGTGTAAACTACGCTAGAGGCGAAAACCCTGACCAGCACATACTTTTTTTTTTTTATAGAGGGTAAAATCTTCGAAAAGACTCCTGCTCCGTTGTTATCCGCAGGCTGTGTTGGATTCTTACCGACTACAAACCCCCCTTTGTGACGACCATAGGTACTTCTTCCCTGGCGTCTTGTTTCGGTGTTCCCGTGTATCGAGCGAATCGTTCCCATGTGGCCAATTCGATAGGGACGAGCTCTGCAATTACTGCTACCGCCCCCGGCAGAAGCCGTTCTGTATCCACTTACAGATTCTAATGCTTACTACTCGATGCAGAGAAGTGAGCTTTGCGCGTAGCCTCCCACCATATTGGCGCTCCATAAAGAATTTGGGACTGTACCACGCCAGCCATTATTCTTCTCTTGGATGAGCGTGGGCCCCCTACGTTCGGCATTAAGATCGACAGTGCGGTCATCGTTCTTTCTGCCTTGGCTATGCTTTCGTTTATGTGTACAGAAAAAGTTCTTTTCGTATCCATCCACATTTCTAGATCCTTGATTGTTGGTTTTGGACTTAGTATGCGTCCCAGTAGGTTGACCTGGATCCTTCCGATTATTCTTTTGCTGGTGAACAAGACGGCTTCCGATTTTTCCTCGACTCCATCCAGCTAGTTATACGAAGGAGTGCCCGATGTGCGAGGTTCATTAGATTTTCCTCATTGGTAGTGTCATCGGCAAAACCGACCAGCTGCGTCTCCTACGGCAATTGGGTTCTCAGAAGATCGTCATACATCATGTTCCATAACGTCGGCCCCAGCACCGATCCCTGGGGGACTCCACTGTTAATTGCCCAGCTGTCGGAGAGATAGGAGGCAATTATGGATAGAAGACTTCTCTCCACGCCCCTCGCCTTTAGAGCGTCCAAGATATGCTGCCATGATGCGTTATTAAAGGCATTTTGGATATCTAACGTAATCATGATACAGAGTCTTGGATGCCGATGCCCTGCAAAGTCAGTCGCCTTCTTCGCCTCTTATCACCTATTGTATAGCATCGATGGTTTGTCTGCCCTCCCGGAAGCCGTAATGATTTTCTGCCAGTGCTCCAGTCCGCTCGATTTCGTTCTTCAGTCTCGCTAGTAGCAGATGTTCGTAGAGCTTTCCCTCTGCATCGAGAAGGCATATGGGTCGGTAGGAGCTGGACTCATTCTCGGGTTTCTTTGCCTTCCTAATCAAAACTAATTTTGCTCTCTTCCAGAGTTTAGGGTATTGTCCTGTGAGAGCTAGAGAGTTATACATTCCTAGTATGTATTTAGGATTTGTATCCGCAACGCTCTTTAAAATTTCCGGAGGTATCCCTGATGGGCCAGGTGCCTTCTTCGTATTCAGGCGATTTTGCGCTTTCTGGAGGTCTTCTTCCGTAAATTCGACGAACGGGATGTCTTGCGGACAGTTAAAAACCACTTGCTCATGGACAGGAAACAGGTGACGAAAAGCTTTTGCTGTTGCCTGCATGGTTAATTTTGTCTGCAATTGATTCTGTCCCAGTCGTTTCCTTACCATTCTATAACCGTCTCCCCATATATCATTATCCAAGTCGTCAATTAAAGCTTTCCACGCAGCTCCCTTTGCTTCTCAGATCTTGTCTCTAAATGCCTTCTTTTATCTTGCGTATTCATCCCAGTAGGTTTGGGCGAGCTGCGGTTGGTTTCTTCTTGCGGATCTAGGATAGGCCCTCCGCTTTCTAATGCAGGCTGTGCGAAGTTCTGCTCCACCAATATACCGGTTGTTTCTTTTTGATGTGGATTCTTCTTGGCATACACTGATCGCATACCTTTCTCAGAGTTTCTAGGAATGTATACTCTGACGGGACTGTGGACTGTGTTGGATGTTGTTTGCTGCTTCGACGAGGGCAGGTAAGTTAAGCTTCTTGACATTCCATCCTAGTGGCTTGCTCTGGTGTAATATAACTTTCTTGGTTTTGTGGACTTCGAAAAATATATATTTGTGGTCGCATACACTTTCTTTATCGAGTACCCCCCAGGATCGAATCCAAGATTGATGTATACCCTCGTCTCTCAAAGGTCGGTTGTATTCCTTTGTTTTCCACTATGAGGTCGTACTGCGCAATCCATTCCGTCATGATTCGCCCTCTACTATCTGTTGTTGTCATCCCCCACTGAGGAGACTGCGCGTTGAAATCACCCACTATAATCGTCCTCGATTACCTGCCATGTAGCGCTTCTCCGATCCCCAGCAGAAATGATTCAAACTGTTCGAGGTCTTGGTTAGGCGATGCGTAACAACTGTATATGGTGAAGTCCGGGGTGGACACGCTCGAGAAACCTCTACACCGGTCCTGTGCTGTAACTATCATGTTCTTGTTGAGTATGCCAATAGCTTTTAGTTAGGTTAAACTAATCTCGCAACTACCGAAAACCATTTGCAGCATCAATATTTATCAGTTGGTCCCAAAGAGAGCAACGTCTCATAGTAACACTACTATGGAAGTAGTTACCACAAAACGTTGATACCAGTCCAGTACAATCCCACAGTCAGGAAAAAGATGAAGACGATGACGAAAACTACGGTGACAATACATCACTCATCAGTACGTACAAAACGAGGGCACATTCGAAAGTGTGGTGTTCAACAAACAAATATGTGAAGTTTATGTAGCAATAACAAAAAAAACAGGATTGGAATTAAGAGACTGGAACTATAGCCCAAGGAAATGGAAGACCACCATCAGCGAAGCTTAAGCATTAAAAATGGATGATGAACTGTCGATGGAGTTTCTAAGTGATCTGTTGAGCATTTTTCATTTCAATCCCGATATCGTGTGCAAATTTTGTCCATTCTTTTCTTTTTTTCTCTGGTCATCCCTGATGTTTCATCCCATGAAACATCTCTTATCCACAAAACTCCTACCAATTCGTCATTTCATGTTTAGTTGAGTCTGCCTAGTTTTGAACTTTGAACTGATCTTTAGCTTTCCATACATTTCTTACTTGCCTCTTACTATGTATTCGGTCGGCATATGTGTCCAAATCGCTTCAACTGATTCCATTTAATAGCATCTCTCAGTATCTCATTTCAACTCTAAACCTATGATAAACAAACCTTCAATAGTAGGGATCACAGGAGGCAAATCTCGATCCATTGGAGGTAAAACTGGTACAACTGCCATAGAATTTTTGCCCACAGTTGGTAAATTCTATTGATTTAGGGTGAGAGGTCTTTCCAGCACTCTTTGTTCGAGTTAGTGGTACCCGATAAATAAAAATCAAAGGGGATGGAGTTCAATGATAAAATTGGTCGGGCAACTATCATACTTGAACCAAATCTTTTGAATGTTTTCAACACTATTTCATAGCAATTAAACTATACTAGAGATTAAAACCAAATTCGACTTGAAATCGTCTTTAATTTAACAAATATAGATTTTCAGGAAACTAATGATGATAGTTATGTAAGGTCTTGCAAACATTGGATTTTGAAATTGCAATTTTTCGAGCCACTCCGCTTGAATTCTTTCATTGTGTCGACAAATTCCAAATGGAAGGGTATTAGAAGAGGTTTTTCCCATCACACATCACATACTTTGATGTCCGTCTCTCTTTTATAAAGTGTTTTCTGTAATTGCTGAATTTTTTCCCATTTTTTTTGGGCGCCAATTTAGGCAGTATTCGGGCAAATATCGTTTTGCCGAAATTTATATTCTGTTGGTACTGCAATGAAATTTTGGGCAAGCTTTGGCAAGCGCCCCAAGCGCAGAAGAGGCAAAAGTGTCCCAATCGAACTTTACTCTAATATCAATTGGAGTAAATTCTGTGCCAAATCTATCAAATGATGAGGAAGCATTAGATAAAGAAATTGATGGTCAATTATGACAGCCGTCAAAAATGATTTAATAAACAATTCCAAGTCCATTAACACTTCAACGACGTCATCTCGATCAAAACCCGCCGATTATATTTAACTCTAGTGACATGTTTCGCCAGCATGCACCCGATGGCATTTAAATAAGCTCAACGGCGAAGCGTTATTTCCAGGGAGACGTCGACATTACCAGAACCTCCTCGAACAAGCGGGATAAAAGCATCCAGAGCTTGACGACGATGAGATACACATCGAGCTCTCATACATATTCAAGGAACCTCCGCTACTAGTACGAGTACATATACATACCTTCGTCTTCCTTCTCATTTGAGAAGTTTCATTTTTATCGAGAGACCGACGCGCAAATAAGGCCAAAACGTATCAAGATACGTCGTAAATGCAGTCTTCTACATCAATAAAAGCATCCTGGAGAGTTTCTGGAGTCAATGGTTGGGGGAGCTTCGGAAAAACCGTCGTAGGAGGGAGTTTGAGGGTTGGTCTAGTTGACTCTCTTACTTCGCTACACGATAATGTAATATATTTTTGCTGCCTCTACATTGACCTTATACCATAGCGTACTAATATGTTTAGAGGAGTCTTTCTGGGATATCGCTCTCGCGGAGCTTTTCGCAACTAAAGGGAAATATAGTAGTATAGGAAAAGAACATTAAGTGTAGATACGTTAGTGAGCTGTGCATGATACCCTTCCGAGATTCAAAGTTCAGATAAAATGAGAAACTACGGTGCATGTATATAAATAGGTACTTCTTATATAAGAATGTATATATGGACGTCTTAATGTAGTAGCTTGCTCTGATTTAAAAGGAAAAAAAAAGAGGGAGGCGAAAGAGGAGACGAGCAACTGCAATGTTTGCAGAAAATGAAGCTGGAAAATCAGCGAACCACTCCTGTTCTAATCTGTATAGTACGGGTAATCTATCTGAAATGTTAGGAAGATTGATTAATATATTTTTCGGTAATAATGTAGCAAAACAAAACTCTTAATAAACAATTCTAGCTGTCAAAATTCATCTGACAGACGTGTCACGTTGGGAAAACCAATCAATTTTCTGAGTGTCAAAGCGTACAAGCATTTGTTTTGGTGGGTGTAACAATTAATTTTGTTGCTATGTCGTTGTCGTGTCAAGACTGACATGTTTCAAAATGTCACCAAAATTAAGGTTCGCAATTTTTGACAATACGTTACGAGAAATGGTGGGGATTTGCAAACATACGGTTGGTACCACTTCCAAAATTTTTGTGAAATTCCTGTTGAAATTATTTAGAAAGAACGAACGAGGGAAGCTCAGAAAGTGAGTGCATATTTTTCGCCAAAAAAAAAGAAAAGAAAAAAATAACATTGCAAGTCACATTGAGAATCAATAGGAAGAAAACTGAAGCCAGACCCGGGAATGCCATCCTGTTGAGGTACATGTTATAGCTCCTAACAATGATAAAATAACCGAATATACATTAACGAACAAATAACGAACAAGGCAAATAAACTGAAGAAGGAGAACAAGGTAAAATATGCTCGGACACGAGATGGTGTCAAAAGCGAAGACAATCTCCAAATATTCTAAAACACAAACACAATATAATATACATTAAAATGTTCAATACATACATGCATAATGTAAAAAGTTTAAAAAACAAATTTGAGGATATAGAAACTATACCCAAAGTATACAACCATATAGACATACTAGCAATAACAGAAACTTGGCTTTCTGCGTTGGAAGAACATCTGTACCACATTGCAGATTATAATGTAGAATATAATTCAAGAAGAACTAAGGGAGGTGGTATTGCTTTCTATATAAAGAAGGACATACCGGGTGACAACGGAATAAGGTAACAGATTATAACTTTTTTATCATGTAACAGATTTACTTGACATTTAACATTAAGTAATCTCATGTAATCGCGCATCTTTCTAAATTTCGCCACCTCCTCTTTCATTTCCTGTTTAACCGGAAGTGACGTCAACTTTTTATTTTTAAATACAACTATGTTTGTTTTTTGTTATATTTTGATCCGCTGATAAATTTAGAATACGGTGATATGTCACACGATAGGATTTTATCTCAAAATGATCGGGAATAGTTAGTTTTTGGTAACAACAATAAAGTGCTCTTGAACACATATTCATGATTATTTTTTAATGGTTCGTTGCATAACCAAATAACAATGAATTTGACATAGTCCATCTACAATTTTTGTCAAAAATATGATTTTGGAATAAAGATATTCGAAAAATATGAAAAAATTTTTTTGCAACTTTTAAATAGCCTTAACTTAATTTTTTTAAATACACCCGTCCTATTTTTATAAAATTATTTCCTTCGTGTTTTTATTTGCTTTGATTTCGTACTAACAGAATATCAAATTGTTTATAAATAATTAAGGATAAGTGCAATTATTACTGTAATATACAAATGAATGAGGCTGACAATACGTGCGTGCATCTTTAACAGGTAGTGTGCCTTGATACTAAATTTCACGAACTGTCATTAATTGTCAAAATTACTAACTAATCGGTAGATTGGATGACTTAAAGCATTTTTGGCAGTAAATGAGTTGGTGGTGGTAAGGTGCGTTCGATTAACGTGGTGTAGAGATTGATGAGGCTGGTAGTACCTGAATTTTTGATACGTAGTATGCACTAATACGGCCATAGCATCTACCACATAAGAATAAATAAAAATTTTTCTGGTAATTAAAACAAAACTTTTCATTTGAAACAAGAAAACCAATAATTCCAGTATATTAATATAGAAGTAGACTAGCAAAGTTACAAAAAACAAGAAACAAGAACATAATATAAACTATAATAAATGCTCAAACTGCTGACCATGGCAATTACGACAAACAGTTGCTCTTCTAACAATTTCTTGCAACATGTTGTTTAATTGCTGCCTAGTTATTTCATTAATTGCTTGTCTTAATCTAGCTTCCAAATCTTCTCTGGTTGTTGGAGATGTAGCATAAACTATATTTTTTAAATGACCCCAAAGGAAAGAGTCTAGTGGTGTCAGATCGGGCGATCGCGCTGGCCATCTAATGGACCCATTTGTTCCCAGCCATTGATTCCTAAACCTCTGATTAAGGTAATCTACCACTATTCTCGCATTATGTGGAGGAGCTCCATCTTGTTGGAAATAGACACGACGTCGCAAAATATGTGGCAACGCATTAATGTACCCATCAACTTCGGTTGTAAGAAATTCGAGATATCGTTCGCCAGTTAAAGGGCATCAAAAATTATTGGCGGTAGTAACTGGTTACCTACTACTCCTAACCACACGTTAAACCCAAAACGTTCTTGATATGCACCCTCTCTAAATAAATGTTGGTTGTTTCGTTGTCATGTTTTTATTTATTCTTCTGTGGTAGATGCTATGGCCGTATTAGTGCATACTACGTATCAAAAATTCAGGTACTACCAGCCTCATCAATCTCTACACCACGTTAATCGAACGCACCTTACCACCACCAACTCATTTACTGCCAAAAATGCTTTAAGTCATCCAATCTACCGATTAGTTAGTAATTTTGACAATTAATGACAGTTCGTGAAATTTAGTATCAAGGCACACTACCTGTTAAAAATGCACGCACGTATTGTCAGCCTCATTAATTTGTATATTACAGTAATAATTGCACTTATCCTTAATTATTTATGAACAATTTAATATTCTGTTAGTACGAAATCAAAGCAAATAAAAACACGAAGGAAATAATTGTATAAAAATAGGACGGGTATATTTAAAAAAATTAAGTTAGGGCTATTTAAAAGTTAAAAATTTTTTTTTAAATATTTTTCGAATATCTTTATTCCAAAATCATATTTTTGACAAAAATTGTAGATGGACTACGTCAAATTCATTGTTATTTTGTTTATGCAACTAACCCTTAAGAAATAATCATGAACATGTGTTCAAGAGCACTTTATTGTTGTTACCAAAAACTAACTATTCTCGATCATTTTGAGATAAAATCCTATCGTGTGACATATCAACGTATTCTAGATTTATCAACGGATCAAAATATAACAAAAAACAAACATAGTTGTATTTAAAAATAAAAAGTTGATGTCACTTCCGGTTAAACAGGAAATGAAAGAGGAGGTGGCGAAGTTTAGAAAGATGCGCGATTACAGGAAATAACTTAATGTTAAATGTCAAGTAAATCTATTACACGATAAAAAAGTTATAATCTGTTACCTTATTCCGTTGTCACCCGGTATAATACGAAGTCCTTATGAACAAGATAATAGACAAAATAATCACGTTATTACTAAGAAGTTCCAACAGATCCCTAACTTTAATCTACAAGCCTCCCCAAATCAACTTTGGAACTCTTAAAATAGTCCTAAAACACAACGTCATCCATAGAAAACGAGAGCATATAATAATGGGAGATTTTAATATAAACATACTGGAAAATAACTTTATAACAAAAGAATACTATAACTTGTTTGACGAAAGCAATTATAAAATAATGAACAAAAAAGCAAAAAAACAGTTTAGCAGAAAAAGTCCAAATGGAAATAACTCGATACTGGATCATGTTATAACAAATGCAACAGAAAAAATCACGAAACTTAAAAAGTAATCAGTACAGATATATCGGATCATAATGCTATTTTGACAGCAATAAAGTGTGAAGTACAACAAAAAACATACGAATATAAACACTTCAATGTTACCAAAACTGACTACAGAAAAAAATAAATACAGAAATAGAGCAAATACCTTCGGATGACAGTATTGAAAGTAACGTGCCATCGAAAAAAAACATAATTGGTGTAGGCTATGAAAATGCTTTTGATCGTTGCTTTAGCCACTACCACATAATGACATTTATTATTTGACATTTTATTGTAACCAAATTTATAACCTCAAATTAAATGTCAAGGAATAAATGTCATTATGTGAAAGTGGCTAAAGTAATAATCCATTCACATAGCCTACTCTTTTTGATGTGTCTATATTATCCAAAACAATACAAACAATTATAAAACAAAATCAATCATCGGTGGTAGTTCGGAGAAGGCAAGAATGTCCGTAGATCGACGAAAGTATAATAAGACAAATCAAAAAAAGAAACAAATTATGCAAGAAACACAAAAGGTATCCAAAAAACGAATCCTATAAAATGGAATATGAAATAAACTACCAAACAAACAAGAACCAAAAAAACGAAAAATGTATTAATGAAATTAAAAAACAAGACAAAACAACTACCACAAACAAAAAGGATATTGCTAATGAATTAATTACCTTCTTTGCTGATATAGGAAAAAGCTTAACAGAGAAGCAAATAAAAGATTCAAAAAAACAACTGAAAACCACAACAACAAAAAGAAATATCCCACTAGTAAATTTCAAAAATACTACCGAAGAGGAGGTTGATAAAATCGTTAGTAACTTAAAATCCAGGATTTGATGAAATATCAACTGACATAGTCCAATGCAACAAATAAAAATTGGTTCCAATATTAAAAAGATTTATAAACAGAACCTTGGAAGAAGGCATTTATCCAGTGTATTAAAAAAAAACCATAATAATACCTATCCACAAAAACCAAGCCCATGATGACCCGCAAAACTACCGTCCTATCTCACTGCTCTCAACTTTAAATAAAATATTAGAAAAAGTGATACAAATTAGAGTTAAAGAACATATGAACACTGCAAATGAGTGCAATGAAAAAAGATCAAGCGTTAGAAACGGACCACATGGTTTCGATCTATTCGATCTCGTCAGCGATCCTCTAAATGCAAGATCTCTAACTCCATGTCCTCTAGTGAGCAAGATCAGAAGTAGCATACTGCAGGACAATACACTGTACAGGTCGGTACAACAGATACCGATCTAGCTCTGACAATTCGTGGATTGTCAGTTCTGCTAGATGTCTCGATCTGCTGAGTATCTGCTGGATATCCTCGTGGTATATCGTTGAAAACTGTGTGTGTAGTACCCTGCGATGTTCTACTTCCAACCTTTCCCAGTACAAGGAATAAGGTTGGAATTATTCCATTGTTGGGAGTATTACACGAATAGGATTGAGATTGCTTTCAGAATTGTGCTGACGAGACCTAGTAGGTCGAAACCACGCGATCCGCTTCTAATGCTTGATCTATTTTCATTGCACTCCTTTGCTTGTAATAGGCTCCCTGCTATTACAAGCATTTTTGGTTTTTTAGAAATAAATTTTGAAAATAAGTATGGAAGTTTTTTTGATGTCTAAGAAGATAGATTCATTAATAATTTCTCCAAATCCTCATTACACGGTTTCATCTGAATTATTAAATTCAAGTTGGCAAATTATTTAATAGTTGTTTTATTTCTTCATATAAATTAGATCATCTAAACATGGCAACGTCATGTCTTCTTCTAGGAACTGTTTTAGTGAAACCTCTTGTGGGCGGACACTTAAGAGAATATGCATAAGAGCGAAATTATCATAGGACCCCTTGTGTGGGAACCCCAAACATGCAGAGTCATCCGTTTCTTCGAACATTAAATTATTGTCTTCAATCTCATTATCATTTTCCATCCAAACTTATCTTTATTCCTCAATATTTCAGCTCAAAGTGACAATGGAAGGTCGTCTTCATTATTCGAGTTTTCTAGGTTGTCTCTTGTATTTTCACAGTTATTAGAATGTGTAATTCCAGATTTGACGAAGCAGTTTTGAATTGTATTCTTTCTTACTCGACCCCATGCATTTTTTATGAGGTAAATTGCATCTAAAAGGTGTGTTTTCTTTGATATTTCTTGAGCTGATGCAGCAATATTTATCGCTATTAAAAGTTGTTTTACAATAAATTTTTTATAAAATGTTTGAAGCTTTTAATGATTCCCTGATGTAAAGGCTGAAGTACAGTTAGGAGGCAAAAAAAATCAAATTTAATATTTTGTAAGTTTGTGTCTCTTGGGGTGTGAACATGCATTGTGAAAAAATAATCAAATTTTTCGTTTTTCACGGATTACCTTCCAATCAAATTGCATCAACCATTCTGCCATCAGTTCACCAGTCATCCTAGCTTTTTTATTCCATCCCAGGCAAATTATTCATATTAATATGTTTAAAAGCTCTTGGTTTTGCTGTTTTTCTTATTACTAGCGGTTTTTCCTTTTCTCCCTCGATATTTATACAAAATAATGCAAGGCTGGCTCTGATGCCCCAAAATAATATTCTTGCTGATCAGGTCTTGATCTGCATATTGGTCTTGTCGCGGCATCGATGCTGTCCCGATAGTTTTGCAATGCTCCAACTTTACGATAAACAGCATTTACATAATTTTGAAGTTTATCCTCATTCAGCTATTGAACAAAATTTAAATTCTTTCAATTTCTTCATTATTAAAATCAGCTAGAACAGCAACTTTAAAACAACTCTTCGATTATCTTTTTTAAATGAGTGAATGTCAAATTTTTTTAATTCGTATTTTATTGTCTCACTTAAATTGTTTATAATTTGATATTTTGTAGAAGAAATGCGTCGCAGGAGATAATACAACTTTCTTAAACATATCTCGAGTGGTAACAAGCTGCGCCAGCTACATCACATTACCGATAAGGAAAACTTTTCCACGGTAAGTCATCCAAGTCGTTCCATTCTCGCCCGGGCTCGTCGGGAAACAAACAACCGCTGAGAGGTTGAACTCTCCACTACCTACAATCGTGCAAAATAAATGTTACGAAAGCAGTGACCTCGTCTATACGATCTCCAGACCGATAAAATGAGTCTAAACGATTCCAATACTTTGTTATGTACGGCGGACTTTCGGGAGTACATTTGCGCTGAAATAAAGGCACAATTAAAGTATCTAGATATATAGTTATCACCGAGATAAATTTCGGAAATCTGTCTCTCCCTGTACATACATATATATATCGAGAAACGTCTTTTTCGCTTCACAGAAAATAAGCTCGGACGTAGAATGTCTGGTATTCGAGAGACTACTGGCGACACGTCCCGTTTCGACAATTTCTCCGATGTTTGCACACGGCTACGTTTGACAGCTACACACTCAGTAACTCACCGTTATTACAGACATTCCTTCCTTATTTGCGCTCTACGGGGCTGGAATACAGAACTCGCGGACATACCAGATGGATGTT
Organism: Holotrichia oblita; assembly: GCA_023690525.1. Classification (NCBI taxonomy): domain Eukaryota; kingdom Metazoa; phylum Arthropoda; class Insecta; order Coleoptera; family Scarabaeidae; genus Holotrichia; species Holotrichia oblita. Next base: position 8,218,338 of record CM043018.1, read on the forward strand.
TTGCGGTTTACACGTTTAAACGATCGAGAAAATGAAAGGAGAAGAATATATATTGGCGAAGGTAAGATTGTTTTCGGTGTATGCGTGCAGTGACAATCTTGAGATGTACGTGTTTTCCACGGATTTATTTTTTTCGATGTAATAAGAGATGACAACCGAATAAAATCTCCGAATCGAATAAGATTTGTCTAAAAAAAATAGTAAGTAGTCTCTCCAAATGTTTATTTGCTTCATTAGGTGGTTGAACAAGTAGTTGAACAAAATGGTTGGTAAAAAAATATTTTTTTGATGACATAGTGAGGCAGTTAGTGCGATGCAATCACCATACCACGTGTGAAAATTATAGGTTAGAATAACAAATAAAAATAAAATAAGGCCCAATTAAATAATCACCAATAATTCCAGCTCAAACATTTACCGAAAATTGGTTTTGCTGGCTGGATTCTGTGATGGCATGTGGGTTTTCTTCAGCTCAAAAATTTCTTATTGCGTTCCTGGAAAAATTAGCTTCGTCCGTGAATAAAATTTTGGCGTCAAATTCAGGATTTTCGGTAACTATTTGAAGAAACCATTGGCAGAAATTTATACGCAATGGAAAATCTCGAGGAAGCAGGGCCTGGACCCGTTGAATATGATAGGGATATAACAAAAAATCATGAAGAATTCTCCAGACTAGGATATGAGTAATATTTAAAATGTTTCCAATTTGTCTGGTACTCATCTCAGGGGTTTTGTTCTACTAAATTTGAAACAGGTTCTTCGGTTTCCGGTGTTCGTACGGTATGGTGTGGCCCTTTTAGGTAGTTTTTCGGTTGAAAAGATCCCGTTTCACATAACTTTCTGTGGGTTCCTGATATCGTTCGGGCATCCCGAACTATTCTAGCAAACTCAGCATTTGTGAAATTTACCATGATACTTGTACGTTTTAAAGGTATTACGATTTTAAAATTTAATTTAGGTGCAATTTTCGTGTACTTAAATAACTATCTGTTAAAACTGTTTGGCATTATCTAATTATTTCGTCATTGCAATTGTTTCCTTAACAACAAAGTCCATAGCCTCCTTTTCCAAAATGATGATAGGTACATAGCAATAATTATGCCCAATTTAATGATCTTTATTTTTTGATCGGAAACCGTTCGTCGGACGAACAAAAAAAAACAGGAAATCAAATTTATCTTAAAATAAATGGAGATTTTAAAAATAATTTTTATTTTAAGAAAAAGCAGTGGCGTACATAATAATGATAATTTGGGCGACTACTGGGCTTAATGGTAAAGGAGCACCGAACGCTTGTTTGTACCATTTGCCATTGTAGATGAAATAACAATTCTCAAAAATGATGTTAAGACCCTCGATGAAAAGGTCTAGGGTGAAGTCGCAATTGTTGGCAATAATTGGCCATCTGTCTCGGATAATCTCCATGATCCTGTAATCCTCTGTAAGATGAACCTGATCTATTTTATTGACGAAATCGAAGGTGTCCTTGATATTATATTGTTCGTATGCTGGGAATTAGGAGGTGATGGTTGGCGAATTAATACAAACAACACTAGATCTCATCGGTGTGTCCTGCTTATGTATTTTGAGAAGGCAGTAAAGATTTGGAGAAACTGAATTATGTATTTTAAGTTGTTTTGCAACTTCACTAGAGATACATCCTTTGTCAACATATTTGGTAATCAATTTGTTAGTTTTTTGTTGAATATTGATCGTAGGATCTTTAGTAATAGGTTTGTAGACATTAATCATATTTATAGATTTTGATGCTTGAGCACGCGATTTTGACGTAAATGTCATTACAAATCTGTCAAAATCGCGTGCTCAAGCACCGACACAACCTCAAGCACGGACTATAAATATGACCCTTAATTAAGATTTTCTACAGAAACATTGTTTTCTCGGACGAAGCAACTTTCACAAGAAATGGAATCGTTAGCAGCCAAAATTGTAGGTATTGGTCGAAAGAAAATCCAAATTTTCGAATAATAAGAAATAGCTAGCGATATAAAAAAATCGTTCGGTGTGCGGTAATGTATGATAAAATTAATTATTGGTCCTTATTTTTTCTACGGAACCATTAATCAAAATAGATACATAGAAATGTTGGAAAACTTCTTCCTTCCTGCTTTCCACGATGTAAATTTGGAGAAATGACAGAAGACATTTTCAACAGGATGGTTGTTCTGCTCATAGAGTAATGCGAGTTAGGGGGTGGTTAGATATAAATTTTCCTAATAAATGGATTGGAGAGTTCGGTCCTATTAGATGGCCCCCTCGCTCTCTAGACATTACTCCATTAGACTTCTTTTTATGGGGGTATCTTAAGCAAAAAGTCTACGCGTATGATTTGGAGGATGATGAAAATCTTCACTCAAATTATATTTGGACTTAACTTCCTTTCCCTAAAAAAATATATATAGAAAGCGTTTATTATTTTGATTTTTTATTCTTGTTTATTCAAAATAATCTCCTTCTAAGTCAATACAGCGCAAGAAACGTTCAACAATTTTTTTGAAAATATACTCATTGACTGGAATGCCCTTTGGTATGGAGGGAGGGCGGAAGCAAAGTCTTTTGGATGACCGAAACACTCTCGATGTTTTTTTTTTCATTTTTTGAGGTGGTTTTTGGCGTTACTGCTCGGTAATCGTCTGCAAGGTCCTCACGACCGTTACGAAATCGGCCAAATCAAGAAAAAATCTGTGCACGAGACATGTATTCATCTCCGTACACATTCTTGAGCGTTTCGTACGTTTCTGCGTCACTAATTTAAAACAGAATCTAATCTTCTGTCTTTGTTCCATGTTGGTATCTCGACCGAGAACGGAGAATATGTTCGATCTCATGTACAGTGATAATCGTGTTTCCCATTATTATTCACATCTACCCCATCTATAATTAATACTCGAATAAACATACCGCACACACAGGCTGATACCTAACAATATAAGTAATATCAATATATGGATGAAGCACTACGCCCATATTACCTACATACACACAACATTATATTTAGCACACTATGCCAGGACATACTACGAGGTTAGAATTAAAATGATACATCTTCAATACACTACCTCGCTCTCTCCTCTACGTGTGTTGTACGTACCAAATTTATGACGTTGTTTATTCCGATAGACGTTTGTCATGTTAATCCTTCCCCTCCCTCCTATTAGAGTACACAACATTTTGACGCGTGTATCGAGGATTGTGTATAGTGCGCAAACTAGGTACCGATATACATCGGAATGCCTATACGTGTGTACTGATTACACTATAGCAGCGGCAATCTGATCAATAGGAAGGATTTGTTTGATGTTGTTTCACGTATCAATGCTGGTGCAAACCGAAATCGCGTTAACGTCGACATATTTGATACATCTGCAGTGTCTAAACGGACCTCTCTCGACAAGTCGGCTTCTGGTTTTAAATCGGGATCTTAATTTATCATCGATTGAAGACAATACTTTCCTAATAGAGAATTGTTTACAACATACGCTTCTCCAATTCCTCACCGCTTATCTATTCCAAACTTCTTACAATATAATGACAAACGAACGAAAATGGAACGAGAAAAACATCTGCCATGATTTCGCTCCATCGATATCGCGTCGTATGGGTTGGATCCAATAGTCTGCCAATCGGAACACGATTTTTTTGTTGGCTGCGATCGTATGCGACGAAACGAGACGGACGAACCGATAAGGAAGCAAAGACAAAACGAGGAAGACGTAGAAATAGAATAAGAACTTTTCGGGGGTAATGCGTTTTCGGGCAAACGGAATTGCCCTCAGCTCCCTATGAAAACATATTTGTTATTCGACTGTTTTACCCCTTTCTACCCTTCCGAACGATGAAAGGGGGTTAGATCGAAGATGGCCGATGCGTGTCTTTGTGTATGTATATGTATCTACATATATATGTAGAAAATCGACTTATTTTCTCCCATCGTATGTATGTAAAATACAATCAATCAATATGGGGAAAAAGGGAATTATTGGTGGATGCGGCGGTGTAGAACGTTATCAAATAGAAAATCTACTACTCTCGTATTTTGTATGAGCGTGATCTGGCCCCATTTACATGCGAATTACTTTATTGTCGGCGTCACACGTGGTGTATGCGCGAGATTTTTAGATTTTTAGAGCGGAAAATGCGGTATCGAATGGAATTTCGATGATATAATCATGTTGTGATGTTTATTTGAATAGCGCATGATATACAATTGTGTGAGTGAGATTAATTCTGGTAGGTATTTCATTTCAGCAGTTTATAATATGACCAAAAATATTGATTCATTGAAACGTTGAAATTGTAGTCTTAATTCTGACGAAATAATCGCTCTATCTAATAAATTAAAGCAGAAATTATAAGGATGTGGGACTTAGATGCGATCCCTGCGGCACACTCCCTGTAAAAACTTCCTGGCTGAAAGAAAATGATGTCTATCTCGATGTTAACTATGAGGTTGTAGTAGCTTAGCAACTTGGATGAATTTTTGGCCCTTTGCGTCAAACCTTATCGAAGACTTTTTCCATAACAAGATCCAATATCGTGACACGATGTTTCTGGTTGGTGCCCTGGGTTATCCCTAGCTTTGACCTGAAGCCGACTGAACATGGTTCTTGGCAGTGAGGACCCTCTACAACCAAACCAATAGTTTATTGGAAAATATTTGATCGACCTGTAAAGATTGTTGAGTTTTTCTTGATGAGGACTTTGGCCATTCTTCAACCAGAGAACTGCCATTGCTTGCTTGATCTGGCTAATCATGTGATTGACTCGGGTTTTTCTGGATGATCTATTAGTTACTAGAATCTGCCTCTTAAGGGGGTTAGAACGTCCATTTGTTGTATATAGTGGTGGTGCCTGATTTTCCAAGCAAGAGGACGGATACTATCTGTCACACTCGATCCTCTGAAATTTAATTTTTTTCAAGTTTCTTTGCCTCACTTATTTGATAATATGTCCGTGGGGTAGAAGGCTGAAACTTTGGAAAAATATAGGACGCACTTGGAACAACTTGAAACTGCTCTAAAAAAAATTGATTTACAAAAAAATGATGGCCACCAACATTATTTTTGCTTCAATTGTTTCATGAAGTATTCTTAACAACTTTAGAATATAAAACAAACTTGGAGCAAGTTTAAGTAGGTAAACTAAGTCATTTCTGGAACAGCCATTCGACGTAGACACGCTGTATAAGCCAAGATGCTAAGATGGTGCTAGACGGCGGTGTTGACCTTGTTTAGGTATTAGATGGTGGTGTTGGTCCGACCTGGTTGTAGTTGGTTTTGAGCTGGTTTTCGACCTGTTTTCGAGACCAGGTAGGCTGTTTTCAAAGCCAGGTCAAAACCAACGAAAACTATCTCGAAACCAGTTCGGGCCAAAGGCGCCGTCTAATACCTAAAGGGGGTCAATAGCGCCATCTAGCATCTTAAGGCCATCAATAGCACCATCTCAGCAGCTTCATCTTGCGGGCAAAGTACACATCTCTAGTGCGTGCATTATATTGCGTGTCCACGGGCCAGTGATGCAACAGTGCCTGGCTTATACAGCGTGTCCAAGTCGAATGGCTCTTCCAGAAGTGACTCAGTTTACCTACTAGTTGAAACAAGTCTAACAAGCTCGATTTTCAAAAAAGCTGGGAAAGCGAAATTGTGTTTTTCTGTTTTATTTTGAAAATCTATATCCGTAGTAGGGACTTGAATGACCCTCAAAAATTAGATTTTCAAAAAGAGGACACAAGAAAGTGTCGTTCTGCTCACTTATTTAATGAACTATCTATTTAAGAACACACAATAAGTTTAAAACAAACTGTTATGACACTTTTTTAAAAAAATTAAAAACAGGTGTGAGAGAGGGGGAGAGGAGAGAGTGAGCTAGTAATATTTTAGAAAAACGTTTTTCAGTGAAATCAAAGATCCTTGATTTTGTAATCATTAGAAACATCCTGTTTTATCTGATTGTAATGGTGCTGTCTGAGCTCTCCTCTGATCACGACCCCATTCTCTCCTCCTTTGGGGTTTTGACCGGGTCCACCGATGCATCTTTGAATGCATTAAATACTCGACATCTTACGTCAAACCAAACCCGGATAATTGGCTCCCTCCCTTTCCTTTAGAGAACTCTTATGAGAAAGGTGAAGAGCAAAAAAAAAAGGGCACAACGAACCAATGGCCAATGGTGGGAAAGGGTCTCCAGAGTTTCTCCAAAATAAATAGGAGAAGACTTGAAGACTTGGAATCAAGCCCGTGCAGGGCCCAAATGGCATAACATACGACTTGGTCGAAAAAGCTGAATAACTTTCTTAATGTGATTTCATCCTAACAAAAATAACATTTCTGTATTTTCTTTTTTTATACAATGCGGTTTCTTATTGAATTCTTATTGAATATTCATGAAATAATTGGGGCGATTTAGGCAAATTTAAAATGAATCCAATCCATATAGGCGCGTTAGGATTGTAAACAGCCTATGTCAGCTTTATAAATTACAACCAAAATCGCGCTATAAATACGAGCTAACGCTAATAAGACACATACTAACACCGAAACCCCCTACAAAATAACATCGCGTACAGATATTTCCGCCTTGAATGAATAGCATTGTTTAACCGTGAGCACCGCATCATCAATTAGGGTCAAAGATAGCCTCATAAAATGGCCGAATGCGGGTAGAACATCCACCGGATCTGGACCGTTTATACGTTTTACTTTAAAACCAAGAGCGAACGGATAAGATATAATACCCACTGCGCGATAATAAATGAAGAGAATCCTTCCCTCGTCATAAGGTTGATTACCTTCCTTCTTCTTCTTCTATGCTTTTAAATTTAATTTACGTTGTTGTCTCGCCGCCCCGTACAAGCTGGCGGGTTAGGGGTGATGGGAACTGTTGCCTAGAGTGAGCCGATTCCTGTGATTCCTGATTCTTCCCCCGCTTCGGTTTTGAGATTTATGCTTTTGTTTTTCGGGAAGTCGTTGCATTAGCGGTGCGTGTAATTGGATTTTCCTTTATTTTAAATTATCACAACCATCTGTCAAACTAAGCTGTTACATTAAAATCATAATAGCGAAAGCTTTTCTTCGCAATTTCCACGGCTAGATACGATTGGTTTGAATGGAAAAATGCTCCTTTCATTCATTCATTGTATTGATGTTTATGCATTGAATCTAGGACGTATCTCGGATCGGAATCTTTCGAACTAGATCCTGAGGGCGCGATAATTTCTCTCAACTGAAAAGTTTTCTTGAAATGCTAACTGCAACGAAAAAAGAAGCTTCTATCTTCTATACAAAAGCAACGCGATAAAATATAAGTCACAAATCGTATAGCGTATGCTCGGGTTTGAATCCTGTCGACTGCTCCACTTTTATGTATATAGCTTTACATTCAATTTGGCGTGGCGAAAAAAAAATCATCCTGACAGGATATTTATTCTGTTTATATTTTGAAATACTCACCGAATTCCCTGAAATGTTTAATAATGAAAATGGTCGACGCACCGGAAATTTATAGGTTCACATATTTACCGGAAAATTTTCTATTTATATTCATTGAAAAACTAGCTATTAGAGCTAGCGTCCGGTACATTAGGTTGGTAACGGATATCATTTTTATTAATGCAATTGGAGACTGCATTTTTTTTCTGTTACCGTTAAATATGTATATATTATCAACATGTATATTGTTTTATTTTTTTTTAATTTTAATTTGTTTGAATTTTAATAATATTGTTTCAGACCAAAATGTATTACCAATTTATTGGTATTGGATAAAGATATTGCTTACAAGTGGTACGTGTTATTGGCGTGAGGAAATATTAAACCAATCATGCCGTAGTATATACCTAGCATTGCTAAAACAAAAAAAAAATCAAAGAATGCTGGTAATAGGCGCTCTTAATATCATTACAAGAATGACACTACCAGCGAAAACAATAAATTATATTCAATGATGGGAAAATCGTTACCTGCTAGAGAAAAAAGGTCTTAGACATCTTTAAACAGGTTAGTAGTAGAAGTGCACCTGACAACTTTGTCGTCTAATAAATTTCGAACCTTTGGCACAGACAGATCATCAATCAAACATATCAAAAATAAATCCAGAAAACCAAAAGATGCCTCAAAAACTAGACTAATACTTATGTATGGATGCAAGACACAGACGATGACCGAAGCAATAGCAGTGAAACTCCGACGTTTCGGCACAAAGATCTTCAGAAAATCACAACCCAGGAAGAACAAATGTCGAGGTTAAACAGATCTACAAGGTGTAGTAGAAAGAACTTCGATTTGAGAGGCATCGTGAAGCCTGTAGCGATAGAAGTAGGGTGGTAAGGGGTATGCGTGGGGTATTGAATAGCTGCATACGAACGGTTTTGATTGTCCGCCATGGCTTGGTCGTTTGTAGTTCTTGTCCTCGACGTTCTACAATAAAAGCATGCATCAGTCTTATCGATTATCTGATCGGAGTGTGAGAAGAATCTTGCATCGAGATTTGAAAATGCATCCTTATAAGATTGTTTTGGAAGAATTGCAGGTATAGGTCTGAAAACAACACCCAGGAACTTCATCAACGACCACTCCACGATCCACAGTAATAAATAATAAAGAAATCGGAAACTAGGCTAACTTTTTAATGACCTTACGAATGTGAGGTTCCAACGAGATGGCACCACAACCCACACAGAACATTAATCACTGGCATTAGTGAGGGAAATATTTTCTGGACATGTTATTGCTTTTCGTGATGATATTGGGTGGCCACCACGTTCGCCAGACTTGACCTCCTGTCGGGTTATCTCATGTGCAAGGCATACCATCATCTTCCTCAAACTTTTGGAGGTCTCAAGAAAATGATTGCTCAAGAAGTTGCCCGACATGACTCAGAGAGTTACGAATAACTTCAAAGTACGGCTTAACCAAGTAATGGAGGCTGCCATTCGAGTGAAGTACTGTTTAGAACACATTAATTTTTTAAGCTTCCGTAATAGAGGAGCTCTTTCTGCCACACCCTGTATAAAACCAGCGACGTTATTCGAGAGATTTCAAGTCATATGGCGACTAGGATGGATGTGCCATGTGCATAGGCTACTTGATAATCGCTATACCAGGATAGTCTTGGAAAAGGCACAGGATGAATGCAGTGGCAAGACAACATCTGGTTAGAGCATTATAAATTGCAAGATCTGACAGCTCCCACCCCAGTCAATTGGAGATTATAACTAAGTTCAAAGGTCGTTCAAGTTTGAAGCAGTATCTCCGTATAAAGCTTGTAAAATGGGTCATAAAGCTTCAATATAGTTCAACGTTTAGTACTGATGAGTAGGATTAACATTTTTTAAGTCTAGCTGTCATTTTGACGTTATGGACACTGTAGAAAGGATGACCAGAAGAAAAAATCACTCTCCTTAGATATGATTGCCTTCTTCAACACATATACATGCTTGGTGTAGATTTGACAGACCAAAAAATGCCTACTTGTGACCTTTATTGGTTGATTACCACTAGTATCATTCGTTATTGCTCTTGCCAAACAAATTATTCGAAAATGGCAGACAAAAGACTATCACAAAACCATCCAACCACTCGCTAAGTATGGGAACTTTCTTGGTTTTCTGCTCCAAGGTTTTTTCGAAAAATCTCCTTTCTATGTTTTCTGCTCCAAGTACTTCATCAGGTTGATTTTTCTCCTACAGAGAGTTTAGTAGATTGTACATCTGGGTTTTGGTCTGGCTGTTACCGTACCGGCCAAAAAGTTCTCCCTATTAAAACTGTGTTCATCGAAGGGAACTTGCCCTATCCTGTTAAATTTTTGTTAGATATGATGGAGGGTGTCACAGAATTATTGAAGGAAGAATTTCTCCTCCAACGTTTATGATGCAGCTTGTTGTGCATTGCCTTTTATGGCATTTGGCTACCATTACTTTGTGAGGATTCGACACAAAAGTGATTAGAGCCTTTTCATTAAAAGATGTTGCACTCTTAAGCCTACAAGCCAAGTTAGCTGAGGGAGAATTTAGGATGGCAATGTCAAAAAAGCCCTTAAGCCAGTAGGTCCCCAGAAAATTGTTTAGCTCATAGTTTGGAAGAATGTCGAACCTCCGAAGATTGTGGCAGGGATGATCTACTGTTGATCATGTTAGCCTGATTCTGAATATGCTTTGTGAGATTCATTCTTCAAATGACGAAACCATTTTTAATAGTTTAACAGAGAACCTAAGATAGGACCTGTTGTTTTACCGGAAGATGCAATTATTTTTAGGACCAGTATTCTTTGTAAAAATTAGCTGAAGACACATACACACACGATAATCCAATCCAATCATCTTATTCTCGTGTTCTTCCCATTTTCGCAACAAAAAAAGAAAAAAAAAACGGAATTAAGTACACTCTCATTAAAATACATTGTATCATTAATTCTGACACTAACAACGTTATACGAAGAAAGTAATAAATATGTGTCGGCTGCTTTCCCAGACATCCGTATAATGATATCTCGTCCCTTAGATCTTGAAGCGATGTCATATATATTAATCTTGACGTTCATTACATGGCTAGAAGTACGGCACACGCTTGGGGAATTTTTTTATCCTACCTATCCGAGCGGACTACTGGTAGACTAGACGTCTAGAGAACTCTCCAGCTGCGCGAACAAATCTTATAAAATTACGAAAATGAATTTACTTATCTCCAGTGCCTGGAATCGTAGACTATTACGATGCTATATATGAGATACACCCTCTCGACTGAAATGAGATTTGCCGTCGTCTTTTCGGTACGACATCGCTATCTGTTATTTAAGGGCAATTTGTAATAGTTCTGTGTATGTATCTGCGTGTAATGATCATTCCTTTTTTAAATTTCAAATTAATGTGGGACGAAGTCAGTTTCTGGGCGATATCATTCCGGTTTTAGAACGCAGTAAACATAACCGTAGAAAGCTGAATGGTGTGTATATTTAATTATAACATTTCCCCGTTAGCTCTTCAATTCAACGTTGGGGGGTTTTATCTGAAGACGAAGAGGACGTCATTTCGTAGTTAGTGAAGCAATGGCGGTTTAATAGTTATCGTAAATGTGCAATTTAGGTACTTTTGAGATGAAAAGAGGAAACTCCGAGTTTTATCCGTTTCCGCAATAAAAAGATCGCGGTTAAATGCTGAGGGTTTCGCCCAAAAATTCTGGTATACTGACATCTTCAGGGCATCTCATTCTTACAGTTTTCGAATGTAGTTTTATAGAAGTCGTGTTTCTTTTTCTTGATTAAAGTATTTACCAGGTATCTTGATCTAATATATTTGTTTCTATAATCATCTTTTATTTCCTTTATAGGATGGCATCGTTTCCAAGTCCTAAAGTATTCGTCTTTGTCCTCCATAGCTTTTGAAATATTTTTATCTGTCCAAGGTTTAATAGGATGCCTTTTGGCAATTTTCGATTTGAAAGTTATTCATGCTGTTTAACTTCTAGGGTAAGAGACTCAGTATTATTGGTCAGATCCATCATTAAACATTGTTCCATTTTATGGAGGTCTAAAGATTTACTTGTGCCTCTGTAAGAAATATGGTCAACAGAAGATCGTGTAATTGAATTCCTCTCTTGTGTATCTCCTAATTAGGGAGGAAAAACCTTCTGCTGATAAATTGTTTCTATACGAAACAGAGGAGACAGTCTCCCTTAGCAGATCAATATTTATATCACCAATAATTAGGAAATGTTTTGCTTTCTCTGATTGAATAAAATTGTTGATTTCTGTTAAATAAATATCAGTCTCTGTATCCGGAGGTCTGTATACTATAAGAATATTTATTACTGTAGATCCAATGTTCAATTTTAAGTAAATACTTTCACATGCTTTATTTCAAATCTGTAATTTGCTTTTATGCAAAGTAAAATGTCTCCTGCCGATGTACTAGGGAGCGTTTTTATATTCGCGGAATGGGAGATAAGGGGTGGAAATAAAAAAACCAAATTATTTTTCTTTTTCAGTATATTCACCTGCAAGACGGATACATTTTTCACATCTTTCAATTAATTTATTTACACCCTCATAAAAAATGATTTCTCTTTATCTGCAAAATACGCCGAAACTGCCTCCTTGACTTCATCATCGGCAGTCAATTTTTTACCCCGCAGCTCTTTTTTCATTTTCGGAAACAGGTAATAATCACTCGGGGCCAGGTCTGGGCTGTAGGGTGGGTGATTCACAATTTCGAAGCCCACCTTATGCAGGGCAGCTAACGCAACGCGGCTCTTGCGGACGGGCGCGTTGTCGTGCAAAAGCAGCACACCTTTCGTCAATTTTCCCCGTCTTTTCTCTTTAATGGCTTCTTTTAGTCGCTCTAATATTGAAGCGTAATATTCTCCGGTTATAGAAACACCTTTATCTTTATAATCAATCAACAATATTCCTTCCGAGTCCCAAAATACCGTTGTCATGAGTTTCCCAGCAGATTGCGACACTTTAAATTTCTTGGGAGGTGCTGTGCCCTTTTATGCCACTGCATGGAGTCTTGTTTGGACTCAGGTTCATAATGATGAACCCAAGTTTCGTCTCCAGTAACAATTCGACTCAATACACCATCCTTGTCTTCATTACAGAGGTCCAAAAATGCACGCGCTGTTGTTACTTGGTTGGTTACTTGGTTTATGTTACTTGGTTGACGATAGCTCAAAGACTAACTGTCTAATAACAATGAAACTTTGTATTTATACTAATTATGAGTCGCTGCACAGGCCACGCCCCTAATGCGCCTAATCACCCCCTACAACCCGCTCATTCCGCGAATATAAAAACGCTCCCTCGTATGTAGTTTTTCTACTGCATTGTATCCTGCGATGGAGTAAATCGAAAGCGCTTTCGTTATCTTCAATAAATGAGCTAAACTCATCAAAATGCAGTTGCAATGATCTGATATTAAAGTGTGATAACGAATATTTTCGATTCATTGCTCAACAGAATTATAAATGGGGAGTGTTCAAAAAATTATTATAGTAATGAAGTAATGAGTGTGAATAGAGTATAGATATCAAATTAAATTCAGACTAGATTTGCGGTGATTAACGAAGAGGAAATTGATTCAGTATATACTTATAGCAAATTAAATTAAATTTGGATTTGTAAAAACTACAGAAGAGAAAAATTGGTTATGCTCGAGAACACTATCGATAACAATAACGATTAAATAACTTTTTCGAGATCATTAAATGTATAGATGGATAGTACATATGATCCTTCTTCCTTCCACGCTTTTATTTTCCTCCTTTTACTACCCAAGCAAATCGCCAGCTAGCCTGGTTTGCCCTCTGTCTAACCTCCTACAATAATTTCTTGATATTTTTATTATGAGTGAAAAAAAAACGCAATCCACGCATCTTCTTCTACAGCATTCATACAACTATGAAAATCCTCATCTTTACAAAACGATCTTATTTGAAGCCCTACAAAAATTCATTCTTTTAACTTTGCTTCAGATAAAGTTGAGAATTTGTTGCAAATATACTTAAAACTGTCTCCATCTTTGTTAAGAGCCTTAACAAATTGCTTCATTAAACCTAACTTTATATGTAGAAGAGGTAAAAGGATTTTTGTAGGATCCACCAATTTAGTACGTTGTACCTGGAACAAGGTCTTTCCGAAGAGGCCACTATATATCAGTCTAATGTTTGTCTCTTGCACGGCTATCTCATTCACAGATAAAACAGGGGAACTTTGTAAATCCTGATTGCTGACCCAGAAGCATACAAACCACCTTTAGATCTCCGCAAAGCGTCCAGTTTTGTTCCTCATACTTAATTTTCTTTGAAGCTCCAAGTTTTCCCCTTTCAACTAAAATAAGGGCTCAATTCTTTTTCTTGGTTTCTGGCCATGCTCTTTTTAAATAAAATAATTTTAAAGATGATACTTCCGGTTATAACGGAAATCGATAGGAACTTCGTTATTTTAAATGGAACACCCCATATATTAGTGGATTTTTGGATTTTAAAAATTGTAGGCTAACTTTCTTAAATAAACCTTTTTTTTTAAATTCGATAAATCATTGCCGGGCGTCATTCGGCCTGTCACAGACAACGTTTGACTTAGAGCCTTCAAAATTTTTATGATGAGCACTAAGGTCTAATTGTAAATCGTTGTTGGAGAAAAAGTCTAATATCTTACACAGGATGTTCAAAATACACTTGCCAATGTAGACAACTTCATACCTTGGAAAGTCGCTTATTTCAAATGGAACACGCTGTATTTTACTGGGACAATAGTTGGGACTTTTTATTCCCTTTTGATCTGTATTTACGTTCCCTATACCTAACTCTTAAGGTTTTTGAGTTATTTATGATTTTTATAAAGCAGAGACAACAGTGAGATCAGGCGATCTCGGTGTCCACGCCCAAGGCCCACCACGTCCTATCGAGCGATCTTCAAAAAGTTCAGTGATGTATTGCTTTACCCCATTACAACTATGTGCCGGAGCTCCACCAAACTGATACCAGCAATTTCTGTAGACATTTAGCGGTAAGCTGTCTAAGAACTCCGTTACAACCGTCCGCAAAATTTTTATGTATATTTCTGAATTTAAATTGTCGTCGTAAATAAAATAACAACATTTGTTGCCCATCAAACAAGAAAAAATGTTAAAACTAAATTTATTTTGGAATCCTCTTTCCCTAATTTCGTGGGACCAAAAATTTATGCCTGTTGAACACACCTCCGTGAAAAATTTGGATTCGTCTGCCCAAATTATCTTTTGAAAAAATTTCTTGCTGGGCCACCATAAGCATTTCAAAACTTCGATGTAATCTGTCTGTAGGTTGTAGTGCATGCACAGTCACAAATTTGAAATTGTGTAGCTTATGGTTTCTCATAATCCTGTGTATGGAAGAGCGTGGAATGTAAATCGTTCAGCGGATCTGGTTGATGCTCGTGGAAACGCTTCAAAATAAGCCAAAACCGAAACTTCATTATCTTCATTCCCAGTAACCGGAGCAGATGTAGCTTTCTTTATTTTAACGCTACCAGTTGTTGGAAAATTGGCCAAATACCTTCTCAATTTTTTTTCTGTCATCGGTGGTAGCTGAGGGTAAGTTTCATTAAAGTTTCTGCATGTTCGAGCAGCCATTCTGTTACACTGTCCATGAATAAAAAACAAATTTAAAATTTCTTCGTTTGAATAATTGTAATTATCCATTATGGTTATTATTATTATTATTTGTATTATTATTACTAAATCGTAATCAAGGAAAACCAAATTAAAGGAGCAACTATTAAATTAACAACAATCTTGGTAATTATCAGATTAGTTTTAGAGTATTTGTTTTAATGGAAATGTCATTTTATGATTCATGGCAACTTTGTTTTTTTCAAAGCTGTCTGTTTTATAAAAATCATAAATAACTCAAAAACCTTAAGAGGTAGATATAGGGAATGTAAACACAGATCAAAAGGGAATAAAAAGTCCCAACTATTGGCCCAGTAAAATACAGGATGTTCCATTTGAAATAAGCGACTTCCCAAGGTATGAAGTTGTCTACATTGGCAAGTGTATTTTGAACATCCTGTGTAAGATATTAGACTTTTTTTCCAACAACGATTTACAATTAGACCTTAGTCCTCATCATAAAAATTTTGAAGGCTCTAACTCAAACGTTGTCTGAGAGAGGCCGAATGACGCCCAGCAATGAATTGAATTTAAAAAAAAAAGTGGAATTATTCAAAAACGGTGCATTTTAGACATAAGGTTTATTTAAGAAAGTTAGCCTAAAATTTTGCGTAAAATCCAAAAATCCACTAATATATGGGGTGTTCCATTTAAAATAACGAAGTTGCTATCGATTTCCGTTATAACCGGAAGTCGGCCATCTTTAAAATTATTTTATTTAAAAAGAGCATGGCCAGAAACCA
Source organism: Holotrichia oblita (assembly GCA_023690525.1). Taxonomy (NCBI): domain Eukaryota; kingdom Metazoa; phylum Arthropoda; class Insecta; order Coleoptera; family Scarabaeidae; genus Holotrichia; species Holotrichia oblita. The sequence goes on from CM043018.1 coordinate 8,234,244, forward strand.
AGGCAACCAAATTTTTAGCGCTCTCTTCGGTGTACTTTAGGAAATATTCTAATAGGCCACTCAACTTGGGACACCCTGTATAGAAACTGAATTCTGATGCATCTTTAGGAAGATGTAAATCTCTTATTAAACCACTAAGTTCGTTTTGAGTAAACAGTTCTGGTTTAATACTTTCTTCTGGATTAAAGCCAACGTCTTTCGAATCATATGGATCCTAATCAGAGTCAGGTGAAACTATTGCTTCAATTTCTTGGTGTGGAACAGGTACTGGTACGTCAGGTCCGTGCGGTACAGGTCTGATAGCAGAACTGACGTTGGGATATATTATATTTTTCTTATTCTTGGTGTTAAAGCCTTTTATATTGCAAGAACAAAAATAACAATCATCACTATGGTTTTTTGGTTCATTTTTGGGTCATGGGTATTCCGAAACTTAATAATTTTTTTCTACCTTTTATCCAGTTTCTTAAAGCGTCTACGCAAATGCAGTTATATGTTGTCTTTCTTAAGTTATTACAAAATTTCCACAAATGTAACAAAAACAGTTCGGACCATTTAAACAATGTCGTCTTTCCATTATAGAAATTAACAAAACACGGCCAATACAATAATTAAAAAATCGCAAAACGATACCCAGACAAGTATCACCAAATGCAGCCTAAAGACAAGTATCAACGTGTTGTAAGATCAGTGGGAACGTAATACGCTGTTGCCAATTTAACTTTTTATAATAAAATTTTACTATGAACAAGCACACGTTTTGTAAAAAAATCCGTACGCGATGGAACAAAAAGGATGTTATTATCGAAATCTGGAGGTTAAAATCATTCAAGAAAAGGTATAAATTTCAAAACATCGAATTTGTTGTAGACCTGTGTTATGGTCTTTTTTTCTTTTGCTTAAAATTATGTCTTTTGCAGATGATGATTTTAGAGTTAACACTATCGAAAAGCATTTTGAAAGGACTCACCTTTAGATCGTGTAACATTGGCGCCCAACATGAGGCGTTCTGTGAGGAGTTATGATTGTATTTTGCAAAGTTTGTGACAATTGTGTTTGTAGTTTTCAGCTTTCTCGATCAATTGGATTACTTTCAAGATGGCAATAGGAGATAAACGCAAATAAATAAAAGGTTGTTAGTTTATGTAATAGAAGCATCATTATTAAAACGAAACCCTTTCGCTCTCTACAGCAAATTTCTATTCAATTCAATTCAACGTTAGAGCTCTCGAATAAAATTCCGATAAATCCTACACCAATTTCGCACAGGGTCCTTCCCTAGATTATTAATCCGAAGAGAGCTTGATCAAATGCATTGGCCGAACGGAAGAGCGCACAAACTTAATTAATCCAAGTACATTTACACACTAAACACGAGGACGAGGACGAAATTAATGTAACTCTAATCAAATATATACATACACTAGATCACCGGGTGAGCTTGATTATTCGCTTCTAACCTTACCTGCCTGGACGATAAATGGATGGTACCCTCTCCAATCTCGATTGTACTCGTATGTATAATGTCTAATATTGTTAATGGTATCTCTCGTGTTTATTTTAAAGACTAGGCATCTTTGATTCCGTCGTGTAAAGATGGCAATTCTATACATCCTTCCTTCCTTCCTCCCTCCTTTCTCCCCCTCTATTACCGGTGAACTTTGACGAAAGTGGAGTGAAGCCAACGGTACTTCCGCACGCGACGACCGAAATTGGACGTATTGTTTCGTCAGATAAAACACCTACCTCCGTTGGGAAATTAAAATCGCCGGAACTTTTCGAATTAATCCTCCCCGTATGGAATTAATCTAATACTGGGGAATCGGTAGCCCTCAGGATCCGCACGTGCGATAATTTGATTTCGGTTTCTCTCTCATGTTGACGTACTCATCCGACAGATGGCATTACGTTCCTCCAGTTCAAAGAGTCGCTTTTGTGCATTTAGAACTTGTGCGCGATTTTTGGTGGAGGAGAGGGTGAGTAAAATTGAAGGAACTCCATCCATCCATCCATCATGAATAATGATCCAAACAAGACTGACTTTAGTACAAACGCAAATTAGAACAATTGCCATTATATCTGTTACAAGTACCGCATTAACAGTATCAACCGGTAATACGTCCTGTTAGCTCCCTGAGCTACTAATGTTGCGCGTGTGTAGGTGTATGCGATTTCCGCTAAATAGATAGAGAGCATCAATAGTTGAATGCCTAATTTCCCGTTTGAGTATGTCGGTATTATATTATCATAAAGCCGGTGGCGTTAATACGGCTTGCTCCCCAATTTTGAGAAATTGTCACACGATTATGTCACGCTGTGTCTCCTCTAGTCCCCCCAGAATATCAGGGGATTTACTCAATTTATACCTTCTATATAGATGTATATATATATATACTAGATATCTCATTATATACACAACATAATCCACATATATACAAACTAAATTCTTCATAAACTGGGGGATTTAACTCTCGACGATGATAAACCCGGAATGGAAACCTCATCGAATCACCGGAGGATTCGAGATCATAAATTGAATAGGGGATGGATTTTCTTGAAAAGAACGTCGTGCAGCGATATAAAAACGGCTACGTCGACCAGGATCGTATGGCTAAAGTAAAAACAACCTGTCCACGTTCTTGGGGTTCCTTTCATTGAAATGTTCGGCTGGAATGAAACGGCAACGTCTGACCATTTCGTTTTAGTTTATTTTATTATATATCTTATACTGTAAGATTGGTAGGTGCCTTCTTCAAAGAAACCTTCTACGTACACGTATACTTCAATATATTATAGGGTGGTAAATTAGGGATTTTTTTAAAATATTTTGTAGTCACATCTCTAAGAAGCATTGAAAGAAAATATTTATTTTAAAACAGCCATTTTTCTGTGTATTTAAGTATAAACCTGCGTGTATTGGACATTTTGTACGTCTAAATCTGTCATATTTGACGATTAAACGTCAAACTCAGCTATATTGAAAGCTTGCAACCTCCAAATACGATTAAATGGTAAACAGAGCTGTATTAGGACTTAGCAACGTTGAATACGACCCAGTTTGACATTTTAACAATACGCTCGATCATGTTGGACGGTTTAAATGTCAAACCCAACTTCATTTGACAATTGAGTGTCAAACTACCTCGTATAGGAAACCTTCAACATTAAACTAGCACGACGTTTGATGCAAAATCAGTAGACGCAGCAAAATCTGACAACCAAAGAACCAAAAACGCTAAATTTGGCAACCTTTTATCCTTAAATGTCAAAGTTGTGGCAGAACCGGAGGTGGTGATCATCGAGTTCGATCATAATTGATATTTAAATGTCAAACTTGAGGGCGGTGGTTATTTTTAACGTCACAACCAGCAGACGCAGCAAAATCTGACAAGTAAAGAACCAGAAACGTTAAATTTGACAACCTTATATCCTTAAATGTCAAAGTTGTGGCAGTACCGGAGGTGCTGATCGTCGAGTTCGATCATACTTTACATATGGAGGTCAAACTCGAGGGCGGTGGTTATTTTTAACGTCAAAACCGACCATATTGAACATTCTAAATGTTGGACTCGACCATATTTAACAACTAGGTCAAGTCAAATCAAACTGGAGGTCCTATTAGACGTTTCCAACACTCTACTGGACCATATTTGACAGTTAAACGTCAAATTCGAACCTGCTGGGCGTTCTTAGCGGCGAATTCGTCCAGTTTTGACATTTAAACGTCAATGTTTAACGTCGAGAAATGTCAAATTTTACATTTAAATAAATTCGGCCACCTTAAACGACTTTACCGTCGAAATCGACCAGGTTTAACATCGATGGAACTCGATCACGTCTGATTTTTAAACGTCAAACCCCACCGTGTTCAACGATTTGAATGTCTAATATTTTTCCATTTTGAACCTTGAATTCCGTTATAATTCACATTTAACTGTCAAATTCGGCCGTATTGGAAGTTTTTAACAACGAGGTCAGAGCGAAAGTCAAAAGCAGACAGGACATTTAAACGTCAATGTCATATTTGACACTCGAATGTCAGGTTCGCTGATATAGGAGGTTGTTAAGGTGGAACTTGGCTATATTTAAGATCTAAACGCGTTTTCAATGACGTTTAAACGTCAAACTCAGCTGTATTGAAAGCTAGCAACCTTCAAATAGGATTAAATGGTAAACACAGTTGTATTAGGCCTTTTCAACGTTGAATACGACCCAGTTTGACATTTTAACAATACGCTCGGTCATGTTGGACCTTTTAATATGTCAAACTCGACTTCATTTGACATTTGAGTGTCAAACTGGGTCGTATAGGAAGCCTCCAACATTAAACTAGCCCACGTTTGATGCAAAACCAGCAGACGCAGCAAAATCTGACAAGCAAATAACCAAAACCGTTTTTGGCAACCTCTTACTTTTAAATGTCAAAGTTGAGACAGGACCGGAGGTTTTGAGCGTCGAGTTCGATGATATTTGAGATTTGGAGGTCAAACTCGAGGGCGGTGGTTATCTTTAACGTCAAAACCGGCAATATTGAACGTTGTAACTGTTGGATTCGACCATATTTGACAACTAGATCAAGTTAAATCAAACTTGGGGCCCTATTAGACGTTTCCAACATTATACTGGGTGATATTTGACGGTTAAACGTCAAATTCGAACCTGGTGGGCGTTTCTAGTGGCAAATTCGTCCATTTTTTGACATTCAAACGTCAATTTTTTGACAACTGAGCTATTTTTAACGTCGAGAAATGTCAAATTTTACATTTAACTGTCATTTTGGCTCTACCATCGAAATCGACCAGATTTAACATCAATAGAACTTGATCACATCTGACGTTTAAACGTCCAATACCATCGTGTTCAACGTTTTGAACGTCTAATATTTTTCCATTTTGAACTTCGAATTTCGTTATAATTGTAATTTAAATGTCAAATTCGAACCTGGTAGGCGGTTTTAGCGGCGAATTCGTTCATTTTTGACATTTAAACGTCAAATTTGACAACTAAGCTATTTTTAGCGCCCGAGAAATGTCAAATTTTACATTTAATTGTCAAATTCGCCCACCTTAGACGGCTTTGCCGTCGAAATCAATTAGATTTAACATCGATGGAACTCGATCACGTCTGACGTTTAGACGTCAAACCTGACCGTGTTCAACATTTTGACTGTCTAATATTTTTCCATTTTGAACTTCGAATTTCGTTATAATTGTCATTTAAATGTCAAATTTGAACTTGGTGGGCGGTTTTAGCGGCGAATTCGTTAATTTTTGACATTTAAACGTCAATTTTGACAACTAAGTTTACCGTCGAAATCGACCAGATTTAACATCGATGGAACTTGATCACGTCTGACGTTTAAGCAAATGTTTTGTACGTCTAATATTTTTCCATTTTGAACTTAGAATTTCGTTATAATTGACATTTAAACGTCAAATTCGGCCGTATTTGAATTTAAACGTCAATGTCATATTTGACAGTTTTATACGTCAAACTCGTAAATACATATGTGACGAAGACGAAGCGATTTAGAGAATTGGTTCATAAATGTATGTAATAGCGTAAGAGTATTAGAGAAGTAATATTTTCCTTTGAGCTATTTCAGCTCCACCGACAGAACTCAAATAATCACTCCCTGTAGATGAAATCCCTATAAGCGATATGTTTGCCTTACCACAACGGTACCATTAGAACCAGCGCGCATACATAACCTACACGAGCGAGCAACAACACGTCTTAACATCGACCTATCTAGATTACGGTTCCAGCGTTTGGAGGAAATGGCAGAAGAAGCGCAAACGGAGGAGACGAATGATTTAAGGCCGGTTTTTAACTTACGCCCGTAGACGTCAGACAACCGGGGCCTAGATGTTTAGGGTACACGTGGGGATAAGTTCTTGTTTCGACCACCACATCTCTCTCTAACCTTCCACGTCCAAAACTCTCATATATTCATCTTTGCGCCGATGAGGTTTGTATTGTTTCCCGAGTTTTTATCTGGCTCCCGAGAATCGCGGCTGTCTCTCATAGGCGACTAGATTTATGTGACGTTTTCGTACAGATTTCGGTCTTAATGCTTTTAGGGTTAGGATTGATGTTTCCTCTCGTTTTAGCAATGATGATGATGATGAACAAATCCCTCTTAAGGAAGAGTGGATTTAAAAATTCTAACCTAAAACTTTGATAATAATACTGTCAGCGGTTCCTTTTTTTCCCCATCTCGAAATATAGTTTCCTAAAGCTGCTAGGATAGGCTATAATATTCATTCTAAAACGTAAATTTCACGTAAACAAAATCCATTCGTGGAAACTTTTCCTAGTTATCTTCCCATGCGGATGGATCCGACGCCTAGGAGAAGTTTCTTTTTTATTTATTAACGAATAAGAGATTACCCGATACGGTCCGTGTCAAATGGGGCAAGTTTCGCTCTAACTCTGATATGGGTCAATATCGTAGACGGTTCGGGCGATGCGCCGTACAAAGAACATCCAGATGACAGCCCGGAATGGGATGCTGATAAAGGCGAGGACGAGCTGGTTTGATGCGTTAGTGCGTTTGTCGTTTTTCACCGGCAGGATACTCGAAACGAATGGAAGATGTTGGATCGTTTAGTGGTGGATTTAATGCTCTTTTAAGTGTGGCGTTCCATTTTTTAAACTCAAACTGTCAAATTTTATTATTTGAATTGATCCTTAATTCTGTTGCACGATTTAAAAATATTCGACGAAGACGTTAAGTCTAAACTGGTTTAGAATAAATTCTTCCTGATTATAATTCATATCGGAGAGGAAGTAATTAAACTTCTAAAACAAAGCGATCGTGCGGCTCCCGAAAATGATACAGTGCTTGTTTATATTCGATATTAATTTACATATTCATCTTGAAATTGAAACTCCTCCGCATTAAAAGGGATAAAAAAAATATGTATTAAAATTCTGCCCCCCAAAGAGCCTCAGCGTCGGGAAATTTAAATAAAAGCAGAAGCTGTATCCTCTCTCGTCTGTTGTATTTAATCGCTATTTTGGGAATTTTTGGCTTTCTAGGTTGTAAACATTAACGTTGTTATGTTTATGATTAAAAGTGGAGGGAGGAATTATGAATTTGAAATGAAGCTTTCCGATGCTATGTAGGTTTGTTAATGTTAGCTTGTCTTAATTAAAGTAAGAGAAGATTAGATTTCCACTAATATGTCAATAAAATTATAATCAATTTATTCCAGAACAAAGCACACGCATACAGGCATTCCTATCAGCAAAAATGTGTGGTGGATGTTTAGTGGTAGTGACTCCGTAAGCTGTACTACTCTGGCCATAGTCGCACATCTGTATTTTCGTTGGATTTTACTATAGTTTTTCTGTTCGATTTTCATTTCCATATTAGTTTTTCTAGGATTAAGCTTTTGAGAGCTTTGTGGTTGAGGACAGGACTTCCTCAAATATCTAATCTTGCCACAATTCCAGTGGTAGATTTCATCCCTTTTATTTACTTGACCAACAATTTCTTCTACGAAGTGTGCCTGCTTCTTTTTCATAAAATTCTCCACTCTATACAGGGTTTGGCGATTGAAATGTTACCTATTCAAACGATCATTATGTTTTTTGTGTGAAATTATTTTTTATTGATTTAAATTACAAAATATGTGGAAATAATCAAAATTTCGGACTCCATTCACTTTAGTTCGATGTGGCCACCTTTTGCCTTGACTATGGTCTTCAACCGGTTAAAAAATGAGTTGCATCCTGCACGAATATGATCCTCCAGATGGAATAGTCCATCGGATTTGCGTCTGGTGAATTCGAAAGCCATTGTGTGGACGAAATGAAGCGTGGAATCATTCTTGATCCACACGAGCTTTATGAGACGGTTCCGAGTCTTGTTGGAACGTCCAAGATCTACGACCGAAATGTTTGGGTGCCCACGGCTCTAAAGCAGCTTCCAAAACATTTTTCCGATGGGCTCGATGAAAACGATTGGACAGCGTTCATCGGCGGCCACAGCTGCCCGTACCATTACTTGAGATCGAAAATTACTTCGGGTAACATTTTTTGCTTTTTCGAGTCTAACTTTTTTTTCTTTCGTTTTTTTTTTTTTGTGTAAGATCGTGCGCTTTTTGAAACTTAGGGCTTTACCATGAGCTCATTTTAGAATATGCGTCGGATGCTTCGTTGGGATATTTTCAGTTCTTTGGGCATTTGATTACCACTACGACGTGGATTTCGTTGAAGTCGAGCCTTCACTTTCCGAACCATTTCATGTGATGTTGCGGTTTTTTCTTCGTCCACTACCATAGCGTTAGGTAATGCTGCCTATATCATTATAACGATTTATGGTCTGATACCTGAACATTTTATTCAATTTGAGATGGTCCAGCTCACGTTTTTTGCGGCCAAATAGAACGCAGTCACATTATTACGTTTGAATTCCATTTCGAATAACTTTTGTTCAATAAAACTTAGATGCAGTTAGCTTAGCTTAGCTTGTAAACAATATAAACAGCTATCATTGATATGAATTTGACATAGCCGGCATTATCGGTTTGCCAGTATTGCCAACGTGAAGTTGGTAACACTTTAATCGCCTAATTGCATCAAATTCAAGAGCTTGATGATGATGCTTTAGTTAATGTGTTTTGAGCGGGTTAGCCAGCTTATTTATTAACGGCCAAGCTTTCACTGACCATATGTGGTACTCCTGTAGAGATTCTCTACAGTTCTAGCATGAACGACCAAGTAACATAGATGCTTTGGTGGATTCACTCTAATCATTCAACATTGTGGTTGTTTCAAGCAGTCACTCCAGTGGTGTTTTTCTCCTTAAAATGTTGGTAGCTTACTTCGATCATGAAACGCATGCTGGTGGTGGTATTTTATTGCCTTCCCTTTATTATCATATCTGCTCTTTCACATGTTCTCCAATGCTTCCAGAAGTTCCAATTAATTTTCTATCCAACCTTCGGATAAATCATTACAAACCGCTGGGGCTTCCTATTCACTTTCGCTCCTGAAGAAGCCATTGACATTAGTGGCGAAACGTCGAGTTTAGTAGGTTTTCCCCCGATTTAATTTATCACCAATAAACTATTTCTACTAAAAAATTCGGTTTAAAGCTTGATTAAACAAAAAAATCCCGTTATAACGAATTGCTCTTATAACGTGCTAGAAAAGCACGCGAATAACGTGTTTTTACAACTCCTCCTTGTCTTATAGAAGCAATTTGTCGTTGTTATATATTCACCCCCGAACAGAAGAGATCCGAGTAATATTACCCAGGCCAGCCAGCCAGACGAAAAAAAAAAATACTAAACATTCAAATGGAATCCCTACCCAGCTCCAATTTTGGCGTAATACAACTTCTGGCGCGCGATTATTTCCACAAGAAAACATCTCTTCGTATTACCTCTCCGTTGTTGTTTGAATTTCGCCGTTCCCTAGCCACCCCCACTCCACTCCACTCCCCAATCCGTTTCGGGCCTTTCTTATCCTCGGGACTGGTGTGTCTCCGGTCTCCGGGAGAACAATTAAGGAACCTAGAATTGATGCTGGAGGAGTCCTCACTCACGTCGAGCGAGCAGCACCACCACCACCACCGGCAAGCAGGCAAGCAAAGGATGAAATATTGAAGTATTTTATGTGTGAGTAGCATTGAATGTAAACCCGTCCCGTACTATTATATAAGGGAAGATGAAGGAGTATGCAAGATGGATGGGCGAAAATGGAAAGTGAAGGATACAAACTGCAAACAAATTCGTCTTCGCGAGAATGGTGCGGAAGACGAAGAAGAATTAAGGCCGACGAAGACGACGTTGAAAATTAAGATAAACAGCGTCGCCTTGATTTTCTTGGGGGGGATGGTTGGAGGATGGGTGGATCTCGTTTAATCTCTCGAGGTGGAAAATATCTTAAGGTGTTTTTGGAACTTGTACGGGGTAGAATGTGCGTGCGTACGTTTTCGCAAATTAAAGGGAGTAGGTTATTTTGTGTTAAAACAAAGAGAAATGTGCTTTATTTTGACATACGTTTATGAACTACCTCAAATACGTTTCTATGATAGTGATGCATGTGTGTCGTGATAGAAATGATTATTTCATTATTATTTTTTTTTATTTTAGTACCTACACACGTAATTAATGTATTATAATGGCTCTAGTGCAATCGAGTTATAAATGCATTTCTCTGCTTCCGCCATTGACTTTAGCATCCTAAATAACACAGTGCAACGGCCGGGATTCTGTTTTTGTAATGGAAATGTGCATACAACGCCTAACCAATTGCCAGTGCGTACTTGTAGTTTAAGCCGGAAATGTAAATTTGTAATAATATCCTGCGCTTGCATGCGAGCAATGATGTTTTGTATGTTTAGTCTTTGGTATGAAAACACATCCACACACGCAGAAAAAAGTCAACAGCAAATGCAATACATTCGGGACGATTCGAATCAAATATGTTTGTACCTAATGAAAATGATTGGTAATGTGAATCAACTGCAATGCTTTTTTGAAAAACCATATCTCCCAAATCTCCCTTGTAGAAGAGGCAAGACATTACTTAGTGATGAGTAAAGACCGCAAGTGTGTATAAATGAAGCACTTTCACGAACTTTCGACATTTTAAATGCGTTGCAACCGAATTATAGGTACGCGTACTTGCAATGCATGATCATGCAACAACACCGAACGATAATTGCCTACAAACTACACGCTACACACACAAGATTTGTCTAAAATGGGGCAGTATACTATCATATCAAACAAGTTGCAGACATGGCGTGCAATAGCCTTATCGAGATGATTGTCCTCCACATGGAGAGAATCTCCTTAATCTTTGAAGAAGGCACATTCTCCCCTAGCTCTCCCTCATCATCTGATGCAACTTCTTCCTCTGCTGACTGTTGTACTTGTAAATGAATGTCTTGGAGTTCTTCAACTGTAAGTTCTTCTCTGTGGTTATCCATGACCTTTTCCACATCCTCATCACTGACGTCTAACCGCATGGACACACTGAAATCAACAATTGATCAGGAAAGGGTTCAATCATTTTGGCCATAATTTCTTCCAGGCTGAGTTCATTGTCCTAGGTGTCACTTCCTGCCAAGCCTTATCTATGAGGCTAAAATACACAGGGTGTTTTAAAAAAAGTGTCGGATATTTTACCTGCTTATTGTTCTCGTCAAGGCAAACGAAAAAGTTTTAATAAACATAGGTCCGCAAATCGATTCTTTCATAGAATTGACAGAGTTAGTTAATGGATAGGACGGGGAGGTCTTGTGCCATGGCCACCTAGATCCCCTGATCTAAACCTACTTGATTACTACATTTGGGGATATTTAAAACAGCTGATATATTCAAGGCTAATTAATAATGTGGGTGAATAGAAAACAAATGCCACACAATCAGACAAAATCAAGGGTTGTTCGAAGGAATACGAGCTTCCTTTCGGCATGTATATGTTTTTACTTGTTCTATTTCAATTCCTTCTATATCGATTTTCGTATCTACCTGCTCATCTCCCACTACCATTACTTTAGTTTTGCTCTTATTCATTGTCATTTGACTATCTTTTAGTGTCATATTCCATGTTCCTAGATTATGTTTCAGATTCCCCGCTTAATTCCTGAAAGTATTCGTGAGGCTAATACAATTTAAAATGTTGAAATGATTTTTCCAGAACTCTGTTAAAGACAATTCTGTATCTGATGTCACGTCAAAACACCTTTGACACATTGCCTTTGTATAGAATTTCTTGAAAATTGATTCTTGTCCATCTGCTGAATGAGTGGTTTCGTATTCGGGGGCAAGAACTTCACTGTGATAAAACTTAACTCCTCCAACAATGCGTCTTCCAAACCTGGAGGAGACGACTCATTATCCTGGAGATATTTTTTTACACTTTGGCCAAACGCTTCATTCATCCACTCAATAAAAATTGACCTTGTAACTCATGCCTTCTTCTTCGCTCTCCACATCACACACAATTAATTTACTTTTGATCACAATGTGTCTGCCAAACAGGCTAGGAGCTTCTGGATAGTATACCAGTAAGGGCTTTATTTTACAGTCACCACACAACAAATGAGTGGACCTATCTTTCATAGGCTTATGTCCTGGCAGTGCCTTTTCCTCTTATGTAATGAACGTTAGTTTTGGAATTTTCTTCCAAAAGAGGCCAGTTTCATCACCATTGAAATGCCCTAGAGCTTATGCCAGGCATTTTTTTTAATGAGATTAGTAAACAACTGTCTGGTCTTTTCAAATCTGATAGCCTCTGAAACAGAATCGCCTTTCAATGTTTCTTTCCTCAAATCAAACACCCTGTATAACCCACAGAAAAAGTATCAACCCATACTGAGAAGAAACAATGATTTAAAACAGATTAGTCTCCATTATTTAATCCGGGCGATAAAACCAAGCTCATAAAAAGTAAAAGTTTTTCGATCGGGGGAAAGATAGTGTTATCGTGAATAGAGACTCCCACACTGTTCTTTCCACCGGCTTTATATCCAGGACGACAGTAGGAGTTTTCTAGAGCGCTAATTATTTGAAATGCAAATTAGAAGAGAGGACTTGATCCACTTGTTGAAAAAGTTCATCCGTAGCAACCGCCGAAACGATGGAAGTAGTAATAGAGACGAAATTAATAAAGCTGGCTCTGTAGCGGACTGCTTCCTGAATACTGCCAGTACAAACTTTGGTTGAATACCAATGAAGATACTCCGGTGTTATGTGCCGAAATATGGATCTGCTGTATAAATGTACGTGTTTTTAATTAGTAGTTCGCGTAAGTTTGGGCAAACATTTTTGCAAACAGATATTATTTTGATGAAAGTGTTCGGTTATTTCAAATTTCTTATTTCAAATATCATACATAACCTCAAAAATATCCTTTTTACGCAGATAAATAACGGGATATCGCTATATCGTTGGATACCACCACCATAATAGGAAGTTTATATAGGTTCTCTCCCTTTCTCTCCCTCCTTTTTTTATGCCTACGTATCATTCTTTTGACGTCTTTAATATTTCAAAGAGAGACCCAGCGCGTGCTCTCTAAAAAATTGCATATTTAAGGTCTAAGTGACGTCGATTTTTCACATAAACCTTCCTGGTCGGAAAAAAAAGAATAAATAACGCCGAGAACAGAGGAAATTGTTTTATAAAACCGACATATTTCCCGAAACAAATACCAACACGAATGCCTTTGTATTGCGAATACTGAGTTTCCCGAGCTTTTCCTGCTTGTGACGTATTATTTTGATTTATCAAACAATAAGATACAGTTAGTCATATATTGTGAAGAATTTATTGCATAAATTGTCGTATATACAGTCTGTTCCAGTTGCGATGAGATTGGTTCTGTCAAAGTTCTTACCGCAGCGACATCTACGAGTGAATGATGGAAGGTGAATGTTTTACCCTTCATCTGATTAATCTAATTTGAGCGAATTCGGTTGTTATTTCACTGTGGTTTAACATTTCATGTGTACGTCGGTCAAAAAATTAACATGGAAGCAAGAGTGAAGATTAAATTCTGTTTTAAATTAGGTTAAAATGGTGCAGAAACGTACGAAATGCTGAAAAAGGTGTTCTTCCTGCAAGACAATGATCCATCGCACAAAACCATGACGGTACCTGAATTCTTGAGACCAAAAAAGGACGTCGTTGTTATCGATCATCCACCATATTCACCTAATTTGGCTCCATGTAACCAAACTGAAATTGGCGATGAAAGGAAATCGAAATACTAAAGGCCATTTCAGTTGATTAGTATTAAAAATGTTCCGAAAAATTAGACCAGTCTCATTGGATATGAGACAGACTGTGTACCTATATGTGTATGGCCAAGTTGCAAAAATATATATGGATAGGTTTTTTTAAGAATTAAAACTTGTTTTCGAAATGGCAATCCTTCGGGGGAGGGGGGAGGGACAACATTTTTAGGATATTGTTCGAATACTTCGAATCTGGTCCAAAAGATTAGTTTTTTACGAACAGTGGCTTCAAAACAGAAGACCAGTGGATTGCAGTTCCATCGGCCATAGGCATAATTTGCATGCTGGTTGCTTGTACATACAGGGTGTTAGTAAATAAGTGCGACAAACTTCAGGTGGTGATTCTGCATGCAAAAATAATGACAGTTTGCTATATAAACGTCCGTCCGCAAATGCTTAGTTTCAGAGTTATAGGGTGTTAAAGTTTCTCTTAAAAACTGACGGTTTATTTATTGCTCTGAAACCGGTCGAGATAGGCAAATGAAATTTGGTGGGTTTTAAGAGATGGTTATTGTGCATTTCTTGACATCCAACTAAGAATTTTATATTCATCATTGGCGTGCACACGGGAATTGATCTTAATTTTTTAAAGAAACAAAATGGTACGCCACTGAGATATTTCAAATTAAAAATCATTTCTGAATTTGCCATTCAATTTGTGATAAAAAAACCTCTCTTGCCTTTTTTTCGTGTGAGGCGCCGTTTTTATGCAAAAAAATAAAACATCTTAACGTGTATTTTGCATTTCTTTAATACATTATCTAGTAGGCTACTGTCGACATTCAATATCAATGCATTGTTAAATACAAACATTTTAACGAAGTGTCAAAATAGCAACTCATCATTATTAAGCTTTTAGTTAGCTATAAAATTATTGTTAATAAGTAATTAATTTTTCTTTTATTGAAAATAATGAAAAATTTTTCGGTCGATGTAATGGAAATGGTCGGCAAGCTAGACGATTGTATGCTGAGTTGTATCCACGACGTATGGTACCTCATCACACAATATTTGCTCGTCTTCACCAACGCTTGCGTGAAAATGGTACATTTAAGAAACAAACGGCTTACTGCGGGCGCCCTCGAGAAGTACGAACTGTGCAACTAGAAGAAGAAGTTCTCGAGTTAACAGCGGAGTCACCTGAAACAACTACTCGAAAAATCGCCAACATATTGAATGTAAGCCACTTCACTGTATTCAAAATTCTTAAAGAACAGCAATTGTATCCGTTTCATATTCAACGTGTGCAAGCTCTACTACCTAGAGACTTTTTTCCCCGCCTATTTTTTTCCCAATGGATCCTTCATCAAATCGCTCAAATTCCTAATTTTTGAAATGGCGTTTTGTTTACTGACGAGGCTAATTTTGGACGACGTGTATACGAAATTTCCGTAATAATCACTTATGGGCTGAGGAAAATCCACATGGAATTTTTGAAGCTCATTTTCAGCATCACTTTTCAGTCAATGTATGGCTTGGGGTAATTGATTCTCATTTAATCGGTCCATATTTCCTCCCACTACGACTAACATGCGAATCTTACCTTAATTTCGTACAGCAAGAGTTACCTGGCCTTCTTGAAGATATTCGTCTACAGCTGAGACAACACTTATGGTTCATGCATGATGGCGCACCAGTTCATTTTAGCATTAATGTACTTAGATACAGTGTATCCAAATCGTTGGATAGATACGGGAGGTACAGAACATTGGCCTGCTCGATCACCGGAGTTAGATCCTTTAGATTTTTGCATTTGGGGTTTTCTTAAGTCATTAGTTTATACCACTCCCGTCGAAAATGTTGATGACCTTAGGAATCGAATTATAGCCGGCTGTGAGACAATAAGAAATACACCAAGAATTTTTGCGCGAATACAACAATCAATGAGGCGAAGAGTTGAAAGTTGTGTCATGTCTAAGGGAGGTCATTTTCAACATTTGTTGTAGCTTTGCGCTTACTTAACATGTTTTTAGTCTTATTTTCTGCTATTGTTCTAGTTTAATGTTATTGCATTTAAGAGTTCGGTAGTTCAGTAGCCTACTAGATAATGTATTAAAGAAATGAAAAATACACGTTAAAATGTTTTATTTTTTTGCATAAAAACGGCGCCTCACACGAAAAAAAGGCAAGAGAGGTTTTTTATCACAAATTGAATGGCAAATTTAAAAATGATTTTTATTTGAAATATCTCTTAAAAAAATTAAGATCATTACCCGTATGCACGCCAATGATGAATATAAAATTCTTGGTTGGATGTCAAGAAATGCGCAATAACCATCTCTTAAAACCCACCAAATTTCATTGGCCTATCTCGACCGGTTTCAGAGCAATAAATAAATCGTCGGTTTTTAAGAAAAACTTTAACACCCTATAACTCTGAAACTAAGCATTTGCGGACGGACGTTAATATAGCAAACTGTCATTATTTTTGCATGCAGAATCACCCCTTGAAGTTTGTCGCACTTATTTACTAACACCCTGTATGTCTGTTGTATTCGGTTATAATATAAGGACAATCAATTTCAATGATTTTCTTTTCCTTCCGATCATATCTTTTCACTTTCGAAATTGGAATACGGCAAAGACGTATCTGTAAGCAATTTGCAATTAGGTACCCTATTTCTTCGTATAGTACCCAAAGAATAAATTTCTCCTTTGCCAAACGCACTATTTGAGGCAATGCTGTATTAATAGTTATCATTTTGCTGTCTAAACGTAAAACCAAATTAGATGTTATTCCGAGGTCAGGTTCGTCAACTGGCACATCCTTTTCGTCTTGGCCAGCATTAATTTCAAATTTATAGGCAAATCCTGAAATGAGGGGTGTTATTGGCATATATTATTTCACATAATGCCTTACTTTGGTGGAGCACATTTGCTAGTCTATACATAGATGTTGCTCTAGGGCAACCGAAGAGAATTTATTGTTCACCTTGTTAATCTAAACGAGAGACCAAACTCCCAGCAAGGCACATTAATGCGTTATAGAGATAAATTTTCTCGAGATCCGTTTGATGAATCTCCTTCGCTCTGGGCAAGTTGATTCATCTTGTTAATCTAAACGAGAGGATAAACTACCAGGAAGGCACATTAACGCGTTTGAGCGCTGTGACCGCTCCAAATTGATAAATTTTCAGGACAATTTTTTCATCATATACAATACCTAATATTACCTAGCTCGATAACCGTTTGATGAATCTGCTTTATGATATTTTCGGTAAAGGATGGTGGTCTCTCAGTTTTAGTCTGAACAGCATATAAATTGAATCCTTCTACAATTTTTGTTATCAACTCATTTGAGAAGAAGTAGTTGAAGAATTGCGACGGCCGTTTCAAAGCTAAAATTTCTTCAGAAACTTCTATGTCTCCATGGAAACGTAGCTGATCATCATTTAAAATCCAATACTTAGATTTCCAAAGTATATCCTTTTTTACCTTACTTCGTTTCGATGGCAAGAAAGAAGAGAGAGGCAAGTTGTCTTCTTCATCGCCTGGCTCTTCTTGAGCACTTCTTCCAACATCTTCACTTTCTGGCAAAATGCAGTCTTCATCGCTATCTGCATTTCTAAATCCAGTGTCGTCGTCGTCACTTGAACTGGTAAAATTTCCCAAAAACTGTTCAATATCATTTTTTGATATAATCTTCTTCCTGTCCATACTCAATAAGGTACAGAGTCAAGAAAAATATATATATATCAATATACAAGATTACACAACCTGGTCAGAAAATACATACCTTTCAGATGTAAAAAGAAAATTTCTTTGCAGTTAAGTGATAAAATCCAAAACTTGTTTTCGAAATGGAAATTCTTTTAAGTCTATGGCGAAAGTTCCAAACTATGGACAATAGAGACATCGTACCAATAAGACCACCATAGGTTCATGGGTGTGACAACATTATTGGAATATTGTTACCCTCGAATCTGGTCCAAAAGATTAGTTTTCTAAGAACCACAGTGGCTTCAGCATAGAAGACCAGTGGATTGCAGTTCAATGGCTTCGAACCAAATACATACAATAAGAAATCTGTACATAGTTAACTACATAGTTGGATAGTCCACAAGCTTCTTTTAAGCATTAGCCAATGGATAAGATCACGCAGTAGTAGTAAGTAGTTCTAAATATCCGTTCTTCTCATGTGGTCATCAAGGGGCTTTTAACTTGATATGACTTTCAGTAATAGCTCTTAAGATTCTGTCATTGTCAAGATAGATTTTAAACAACTTCCAGCAAACGTAGCATCCATTTTGTTCCGAATTTCTTGTGCAAAATTGAAATCACAGCTATGCAGCACTTCAAAAGGCCAACTCCGCCAAAAGAGAAACCTATTATAGCTCTATGCCTTTTAAGTCCTCTCAACCAGGTTGCATCCAGACAAAAAAATCCATAGCCTGGTCAAGAGTTAATCTCAGACAGCAAAAATAGTTTGAATTAAGTTGCAGTTTTTTAAACATGGAACTTTGACCTGTCGTACGAATGTAATGTAATAGAAATTAAAGGAATATCTATAATTATAATAATATTAAAATTTGCACATTTTATTTAGGAGTAAATAATAAACTGGAATGTTTATTCAATAATTTAGTGGTGATTAAATAATATTAGTTTAGTTAGTTCTTTTCTTATAGCTTTTTCTTGTATTTTATCGGTAGACTTTTTTCCTAAATTATGAAATCTAATAATATAACAATAACTACGACGGAGCGTTTTTATATTCGCGGAATGGGGGATAAGGGGTGGAAATAAAAAAACCAAATTATTTTTCTTTTTCAATATATTCACCTGCAAGACGGATACATTTTTCACATCTTTCAATTAATTTATTTATACCCTCATAAAAAAATGATTTCTCTTTATCTGCAAAATACGCCGAAACTGCCTCCTTGACTTCATCATCGGCAGTAAATTTTTTACCCCGCAGCTCTTTTTTCATTTTCGGAAACAGGTAATAATCACTCGGGGCCAGGTCTGGGCTGTAGGGTGGGTGATTCACAATTTCGAAGCCCACCTTATGCAGGGCAGCTAACGCAACGCGGCGTTGTCGTGCAAAAGCAGCACACCTTTCGTCAATTTTCCCCGTCTTTTCTCTTTAATGGCTTCTTTTAGTCGCTCTAATATTGAAGCGTAATATTCTCCGGTTATAGAAACACCTTTATCTTTATAATCAATCAACAATATTCCTTCCGAGTCCCAAAATACCGTTGCCATGAGTTTCCCAGCTGATTGTGACACTTTAAATTTCTTGGGAGGTGCTGTGCCCTTTTTATGCCACTGCATGGAGTCTTGTTTGGACTCAGGTTCATAATGATGAACCCAAGTTTCGTCTCCAGTAACAACTCGACTCAATACACCATCCTTGTCTTCATTCCAGAGATCCAAAAATGCACGCGAACACTCTACGCGCTGTTGTTTTTGCGGCGGCGTGAGCATTCTCGGCACCCATCTTGCGCTGACCTTAGACATGCCGAGATGATCGTGTACGATTTTAAAAATTGTTGTATCGGATACTCCAACCATTTCTGCGAGTTGTTTCTTCTTTAGTCGAGCATCTTCGAGTACAATTTTTTCAACTTTTTGGATAAGTGCTGGCGTGGTCACCTCAATGCTCCTGCCCGGCCTCGGGTCGTCTTCCTTGTTAAAATAAACTATGCCACTTGTACACCATGGTTTTTCCTGGACAAGAGTCGCCGTAAACCAATGACATCTCATTCATTATGGTCGCGACTGATTTTCCTTGCCTGGTAAGGAACTATTTCACTTTTCACTCCTGATTATGTTACTTGGTTGACGATAGCTCAAAGACTAACTGTCTAATAACAATGAAACTTCGTATTTATACTAATTATGAGTCGCTGCACAGGCCACGGCCCCAATGCGCCTAATCACCCCCCTACAACCCGCTCATTCCGCGAATATAAAAACGCTCCCTTGTACGTTCAAGCTTGTCGATGAAGCAAATAATGTTGGTTTCCAATTCTTCAATCGCAGCTGGCTTATCCATGTTGACTTTTTGGAAAATGTCTAGAAGTATGATCTAGGCGGCCACAGTTACGTTCGGGCAGGTCATATTTTAGAAGAAATATAGACAGAAGATTCCACCAGCCCATACACCACACCAAACCGTTGTTTTATCTAGATGGAATGGCAATTTTGTTTGTTGACGTAGCCATTATGGCAAAAATGGACTCCGTACCTGAACAAAATTTTGGTTGAAAACGGTAAATCTTCTTCCAGCCTTACAAAAGCCCGATGATTCAGGTGATGATTCAGAAAGTTGACCGGCTTCAATTTTTGCACAAGTTGGATGTTGTATGCTTTTAACCCAAGATCCCTACATAAAATATGCCAAGCTGATGCTTGATTTAAAACCCTTTTTCTGTTGCACTCTCTGAGTACAGAATTTAAAAACGTTATCAAGAAAACATGAATAACATATTTGCATCCCATCTGAAAGTGAAGTACATAGGTCCTAAAATAGAACCTTGCGGTATGCCTGACTCTATTTTTTCGTAATAATCTTGTCATCTGTAATCTTCAAGAGGACAGAAGCGCAACTATCATTTGATTTAAATTCCAGTTCTATCGTAAAATCGCACACTATTCTCGTCTACTTTAAGAACAAAGCTAAAATGTCCTCATGATCAAAGATCCCGGTGTAAATGCTGATTCAGTTATATCTGAGAGGTGTGAGTTTGTTCGGTATTTTGTTGTTTGGATTTCGACCCAGTCATATTCTGATATTGTGGATTACATTGTTGTCGGTACTGGTTTTACCGATTTTATTAAACTTTAACCGTGCCCATTCATATTATACATCATGTAGACCTGTTGTCTATCATAGGCTGCGTAGTGTTTCAGTATTTCGAGTGTCTTGAATATATATATGTTACTGTAAAGCTCCAAACTTTGGTAAAACTTAAGATTTACCAACTCTTCATGGGAAAGATCCAAACAATTCTGTGATCATCGGCCATTTCGAACTCTCACCACCATTCACTTGGTAAATCGGATAAATTGGATGTTAAAATCGTACATGGAAAGCGTAGACATAGCCAAAGTCAAAGATCAGTGGAGCGTGCCAATCAAGACGTCAAAGTGGTCAGAGGCCTTGAAATTCATCCACGCCATGAAAAATAGAACATATTATAAGGGAATTAAATGCTCTCTCTATGAAGCAATGTTTGGTAGTCCAGTAAAAATGGGTATTGCCAACTATTAAGATCTGAAGAAGATTTAGAGAATTTGTTGCATTCGGAAAACAATACGGAAGAAAATGTAATTGAACAGGACGAGGAAAACTACGTTGTTGAGGATATAAACAGTGACAGTGCGAGGAACAAAACCCAAATAACCGAAATGATTGAAACTGAAAAGATGAAGGAGAAGCAAATAACCAATGCTACCAATGTAACGATTCAGAAACATATCGATTCAGTGGCAGGAAACGCAACTCAAGCTCAATTGAATTTGGAAAACTAATTTGAAAAAATGAAGGCAATGTCGATCGATGCGAAATGTAAGACTGAAAGTGCCTGATATTGACAGAGCTAAAACTGACCTGAACTGCCTGACTGGCACGATATTCGATTTTTTCCATATTTCACTTTTCACTCCTGATTATGTTACTTGGTTGACGATAGCTCAAAGACTAACTGTCTAATAACAATGAAACTTCGTATTTATACTATTTATGAGTCGCTGCACGCCCCCAATGCGCCTAATCACCCCCCTACAACTCGCGCATTCCGCGAATATAAAAACGCTCCTTCGTATGATTGTTTTACTTAAAATAGAAATGTGTTTCTTCTTGCGGTGAATTTCACCGAAAAATGGCTGCTAATAAAAGAGACTGCAATGATAATTGCTACGAGAGATAAAATATTTTACGATGCAGGTGCTCATTCTTCCTGTAGTTAATTCTAGATACCCCTCTCAACAGAAGTTTTACGATCTTGGGAAATATATTTTATTACGATTATTAACTTAATTTCAGTTTAGCACCATTAAGACTTAAACTGATACATCTAATCGATTTTTCTGAATTTTTTTCGAGCAACTAACACAGGAATCTTTCTATTTTCCGTTCGAATCGAGATAATAAAACATAATTAAAGGGCAAGAACAATATTTATCCACCCTAGCCTTATATATAAAGCTAGAGACTTCGAGCAAGCTCTTCATCCAAAAAGGAAAAACAACACGAGAGGTGAAACACTAATAATTGCCCTGGACATAAAAGCTTACATTTTATGTCTTGTTATAACGAGTAGGTAAACTCGTAAAATGGCTACATTAAACGCGAAAAGTGTTAATTAGAAAACGCAAGGGCGTGAAATTATGTATTTGTGCGTTTTTTGTTTCTTTTTTTTAAAGAAATTCGTCCAAAATCACATCTAATAATATTCAATTCCATCAGAAGCCCCCGCCACTTTCATATCTCAGAAATTAATTATGGAAGTCGATTTGATACGGTGCCAGCACGAAGCACAGTTGGCAATTCGTGTAAGGGAAGCTACAGTGGAAACCGCATTCTCTTAATTGCATAGAATACCGTTGTATGTCGAATGCTCCTGTTCACCAGCACAGCTTGCCTTCCTTCCTTCCTCTACCCGGTTATTCATTTATCTCACGGGTCACATCTGCCTTTACTGGCGAATAACATTGTCCTATTGGTGCCCGATATTGACTAGGCACCTGCTTCTGTACACGAAGTTGCGCTGGATCGTCAGGTACTGTAAGGGCTTGTACTTCGTCTTGTCTGAGGTAATACTCACAGACTCTCGTGTTCAGTATCTTCAAACAAATTGGAGGCAAGGAGTATTACCAGTAAGGAGGAACATGTGTAAACGTGGTCGTGGTCTGTACTACATTGTGTGTCTGTCGTGGAAGTGGTACTTATCGAAACTGAATTTAATTTGAGCGAATGCTTGGATGCATCTTAAAATAGTTATCGTCTTGGAGCTATATACATATAAGGAAATCGCTTGTATTTAAAATTATTTTGGGGATGTCGTTATGGACATAAATAATCTATGTATTATACAGGATCTGGATATAAAATTCCTGGTAAATCTGGTTTAGAAGATGAAGAAGTTAAGGGAAATTCTGATTCATCAGAAGATTTTGAGGACCATAATTAAAATGAAATGTATTCGCTGGTCCTTAGTTTGAGACCACTGGAATAATTTATTTCATCCACATGCCTGTCACTATCATCAATATTTCTGTGGACTTGGTCATCAGGATTATCATTGATAGTTGAGATCCTCTAAAAAAGAAATTATTTTCTAATTTCGACAATGCTTGGGCAACTCAATGGGGATGTCACAAGTCACCTTCAAGTGGTTCCTTTATAATGCAATGCAAGCTAATGGGAGCTGTCATGTTGGTGTTACGAGATGGTACTGGCATAGCAGCCCCTAAATAATGCGGATACCAACGCCAACAACGTCCACAACAGCTCAACGCCTTCGATTATCGATCTGGTAATCAACGAAGGTGTCAGTTTCCTCGATGAATGTCAAGGAATTCATGACCTGCCAAGTGACCATCTCCCCTTTAAATATTCTTTGCTGCATCTATTCCAAAAATGGTCACGCAGCGGTTGAATATATTTCCATCGTGATAAACTATTGCCTTTCAAATGAACTAGTCTTGGCTCGATTATGCTAACTGTTCAATCTCCAGTTAGAAAGTGCAAGGGTCGTTAGGATCACTAGACTGGCATTTCTTCGTAATTTAGCGAGGTTTCTCCTAAAACGCTGACGTATGCGTCTAGTAGTATCGCGTTATCGGAACATATATTTCGTCGAGCAATATCCCTTCTTAGAGCTGCTAAGAGTACTTCAGTTGTCAGATTGTTGACTAATTCTATATGTAAAGCTTTCTTAGTAAAGAATACAAAGACATAACCATATTTTATCAATTATGATGGATGCTTATTGGGCCAAAATAATCTATACCATTACCCTTGGACTTAGCCAACACTAACTGGTCGCTGTTCAGGGGCTTACTAAATATCCAGGAGGAGGTGCGCAACGCTTTGGAGCTGAGACACTCCACCTGGATTTCGCCCAGGCATTCGACTCGGTGTGGCATGATGGGTTACTTTTTTAAATGGGCAGATTGGATATTAATCCAAACATGATATCGCTTATTAGATCGTACCTCTCTCACAGGACCTTCCGCGTCAAGAGATTTAGCGAATATTCAACTACTCGACGTGCCAACGCTGGTGTACCTCAGGGCTCTTTATTAGGCCCTGAACTGTTCATTCTTTTCACCAGCGACATCCCCTCCAACATCAACACTCGCTTGGCAATATACGCCGACGACACGGCCATATACGCGTCGTCAAGGAATGATGCACTGGTCCAGCGCAGAGGTCCGTGGATGAATTATGCGAGTGGTCTCGCAGGTGGCGGCTGGTCATCAATCCCGACAAGTGCGTAGCGATCCGCTTCTCTCCTAAACGAAATCCTTTCCCTTCCAGGATCGTCATTGAGGGACGGGAACTGCCCTGGAGTCCCCAGGTGCAGTATCTCGGGATGGTTCTCGACGCGAGGCTCACCTTTAGACACCACTTCTCCATGGTGGCGTCCCGATTCATCCGGGCGTGGGCGGCTCTATCTCCCCTGATTTGCTGGAAGAGTTCCCTCAGTTTGAGGATTAAATTGATGATCTACACGGTGTTTCTCCGGCCGATTCTCATTTATGGTGCCCTTACCTGGTCCAGCGCTCGTAAGTCGTAAATCAAAAGACTTAACATTCTCCAGAACAGGGCGTTGCGCATCATTGTCGCAGCGCCCTGGTTCATGACCAACGCCCAGATCCATAGGAATCTGAAAGTTCCACTCTTAAGTGATTATGCGCTGGCGCTGGACAGGAAAACTCTAGAAAGGGTAGCCAGGTCGGAGAACCCGTTGGTCCAGCATCTCGGGGAACTGGATCCTGACAGACCGCCACCTCGTGTCACGCCATATTTCCCCCTCTTAAAAATATGGGATTAAGCGGATTGAATCCAGAATATTTTATGTTTCAAGGGGAAAACTTATCACGATTAGGTTTTTTTTTTGGGTGGGGAGACACAAAAGAACATACTAGAATCAAAAATACTTGGTACGATTAATTTTAACTGAGCAAAAGAAAACTTCTATTGTATCCATGTATTATTTACAACGCTAAGTAGGTGCTATGAATTGAGTTGTTGTTAAAATGAAAATCGACTTAATCACAACAACAAAAAAACTTGATGAAATGGGCTATGGTGTGGTAGCAGTATATATTTGAATGTTTTGAATGACGAAGGATATCAAATTATGCTTTATATCACTAGCACAACCTATATTTTATATTAATTATGAACAAGAAAATAAACCCCTTACGGTAAACAAAGAAAGCCAAACTAGTATCTACGCATCGCACGCAATACACACAATTCGGCGAAGGAAGAACGGATTATTAGTTAGTAATAGAGAGACAGACATAATACACTCTACTACAACGACGGCCTCGCCACGTCGCGTCGCGACGCTCCGTTTTTGGGTGCTGTAGAACCGGCAGAAACTGAACAAAAGTAACTCTGCTCGTCTGTGTTCTTGCAATAAATCAAGATCATTTCGGTAGGATTTGAAAGTTTCGCAGGCCAACAAATTTAATTAAAAGTTTCTATTCGGGAGAAATTCCGCTTATGGAAAATGTATAAATACCCCCGCCCCCCTCTCCCTCCCCCTCTTACGTTGGTTCCTTGTATCGGCGTTATTTCGGATGTGGCTGTACGCCGTGATCAGGTCGCCAGCTGGTGAAGGGAAATTGCGATAGGAAAACGGGAAATATAAATAATGATCATAATTTTTGTGGTAAAATAAATTTGGATTGTTAAACCGAGATGATGGATTTATTCTTTCTTTAATTCATAATTTCCTCTATAATCCTCGTTGGTGTCACCCACAAAAAAGGTAAAACAAAATGCACGTCCTTCTCCCACCAAGTGACGTCACGCAATTCGCGTTGCATGCTCTATAGTATACGCCAAAAGCAGTCGTTTCCACGGCCAACTCCGATGTGATGAATCGATACAGATTTGTGAACCGGCATTGAAATAACGGAGCTCATTTTTCAGCGGGCCTTGGAGGCGATGACTGCTTGTGGCTGGGACGCGGTACCGCTGAGGGAAAGGAAAAAAAAAATAAACGGGGGAGAAGGCGCGGTAAAGGGGTGAGATGGGAATGAGGGAAGGACGTTGGAGTGCCAATTGCCGCGATCGGTAACTAAATATTTACAGAGTACTTTGAAATTGCCTGTTTTGAGGACGAGAGTCGAAATATATAAATATAACCAGGGGAAGGAAGAGGGTGGTGGTAGTCTATGATGCGATTTTGTTTATTTTTAAGATCAAATGGCTTTTTAATACGGGAAGGTAAACGAGGATATTTTGTTTTGGTTGGATAATGTTTAAGTTAAAAAGCGGATTATGAAAAGGTACGTCGACTCCCTCTAAACGATCTATTTATAGAACATATCTCATTCGAAACGTTGTTATGTGGTACGTATAAAAAAGAACCAATTCAACTCAAGTTTAGATTTACGTTCAGTACACGGTAAAGTAGTAATTTGTTTTCAACCTTCCTGCACGGAAATAATTAAAAAGTTGTTAAAATAAAGCGAACATTGCACGAAGATCGCGATTCTACCCCGTTCTCAGCGACTTTTTTTTCTCTCTCTGCACCACATACCGTACACCCTTTGTTTTAATATCGAACGTGCTACTCGAATGGAATATACAATACGATGTCGACATCTATTACGGTAGAAATACGGGTTCTAACTCGTTCTGGCCAGTCGCTTTCGCGGCTGGTGGATGCGATTTTGATTTATTCGACTGCAAACGCCGGCTAAATTAATCAAAAGTTCTTTTTTAGTCTATTTCCTCGCTATAGCTGTCGGTATATCGTATATATATATATATATATATATAGATGGCGCTAGTGGCGGATATTACGGTATTCGAGGTAATAATACGTTTTGGTTTTACCCCCGATGCTACTTCATTTTGTAAATAAATCGAATCAAAATTCTGGTCTCAGGAAGGTTTCCGCTTAGACAAATTGTAGTTGTTCGTCGGCATATGTTACTATTCAAGACACTCCTATTATTACTTGGCGTGCTGCCAAACTTACACTTAAAATATGAAGTCTTATCTAGTTCCTTTTCAGCTTCATTTTAGCACTTGGCAACAGTGTAAAGTTGCAGAGAACAGACTCTAAGGAGGGCACTGAAAAAGTTTCAGGCCTGTAGTGGTCAAATATTTGTTGCAAGCTTTGGCACGGTAAGCTGGAGAAACCAAGTGCCCGTTCTTGACTTCGGCCGCAGGTTCTATATCGATTTGACTAATCGTGTGCAACGTACAGAGGCTTACGATGCTGGGACTGGTGAGCGGATTTATTCGGATTGGCAGGATGTTAAGAGAGGTGTTCCTCAAGGGTCAGTCTTGGGACCCTTACTTTTTATAATATACGTGTACTATTTGGTTTGTTAAATTTTCTATAAAAGGTAATTTTTTTTATATTTTAAAACTGTATTGTTATGTTCTATAGGACCATCAAAGAAATTTGCATTGTAGATTAGTTTGTTGAGGATAGATTTAGGGTAACCATTGTTGGCAAAGACCCCAAAGAGCTTCCTAAGATTTTCGTGCAAAAAACTTTCGTGAGATATGTGTGTGATCATCAAAGACCCAAACTCAGTTTTGAGTCTTGATTGGCACATCATTTTTAGCATCTTTCGGCACCAAGTTACTGGCCTGTCTTCGTTGAGTATTTTCGACACACCAGTAATGTTTTCCTCCGTTCTGTTTCTAACGTTCGTAGCCTTCCCACTCTTTCAGCGTCCTCAACCCTATCACTGCCCTCTCACCACACAACAACAAGCTGCCTTTGCGACTTATTGTAGCAGTAGTCATATTACAGAATTTTGGTCCTCATAAGAGACATCTTCACTAACATCACCATCGTCCGAGACAAATTTCTGAATCTGCCAGATCTGAAAATGCACCCTGCTTATTGCAAAAATAATTCTCGTTGATTTCTTGAACGCCCTTTCCTATTGCTTCTTTTTTTGTCTTCTTTAGTAGTTTCTATTTCCTCCAAACGCTTCTTTTCGGGTGTACCACGAGCAAATCTATTAGGAAAAGATCGATGATAAATTTTCAATATTATTCTGGCTTTATGTGTTATGCCAAGCTTGGTAAAGAGTTCATCGAAGTCAAGGTTGTTATTATTTTTTGCCAGGGGTGACTTGTAATCCAGTCACTAAAATCCGGGAGGACCATAAACACCTGAGCATCTAAAGGATGCGCTTTATACGAGGTGTTACCATCAACTTTACGAACTGTATTTGCTGAATCTAAATCCTCAATCGGTTTGCCAATATTAGTTCTGTTTTTCGAATCCTTGCATTTCGGCTGCAATATCTCATCATAACGATTATTTATCAGATTAGGGCATCAGTAGAAAAACCGTTTCAATTGTTTTGTGAAACTACAATTGATGCAAGATGTTTTTGTTGTTGTGTTTTGTTGTGTGCTTGGAAAACATGGCAAAATATTGATAAATGCACTCAAAGACGCGTACTTAGGTTTTTCTTTGTAAAAACCGGACAAACCGTGGGTGGTCAATCGATAAAAATGTGTACTTTTCAATTTTTATTGTCAATGGTACAGAGAGAACTGAAAAATCATGTGTGTCTTTGGAATAGCCGTGCAACTCACTAGCATTATGTAGAAACAGGTTGGCCAATTCGTACCAATTATGAGCCAGCAAAACAAAATGTCTCCTCGCCCACTCTCCTGCCACCTCCTCACATCAAACTCGATTTTGACACAGGTCGGTGGAAGACTGTACTACTTCTACCAACAAATATGCTAAGTTTGGTCCTTTCAGCTGATGCAATCACCTTAACTTGTTTTTTTTTTCGTTCTTCTCGGCTACTAGCTTAAAAGGCTTTAAACTCGTTATGACGTTTATTTCTTTAAAGTCGAAAATGCGCTCTGGATACTTAAAATTTTCGAAAACTTTGTTATTCCAATAAGTGATCTGTGTTTTCTGGTGGGGATGCAATCTGAATTCACCAAATTTTTATTTTTTTTTTGTGCCTCTGAAATAGGCGTGCAGCAATCATTGGAAAAAGGTTGGCCAAATCGTATCTACTAATTATGAGCTAGCGAAACAAAATATCTCCTCACCCACCCCCCTGTCACCTCTTCATGTAACTGTAAGGCTGCCTAAACATGTTCTAAGTTTGCTCCTTTTACCTAAAGCAATCACCTTGACTTGTTGATCTTCTCTCCTCCAAAAGAAAGTAGCTTCTTCTTTTATTAAAACCAGCACAACCAGTAAGACAGAAAGATACATCTTTATGGAACAGTGGCCGTGAAAGCCTACATTCGATTATAAGACTTGTGTTTTTAGGCTTTTTAAGTCTGATTTGATATTTCCTTCTCTTCCTCCTCCTATTCCTCAAGAACAATAAAAAATAGATCAAGCAGTAGACGGATAGAGTAGTTTCGGTCTCCCCGGACTCATCAGCGTCCTTTCAAATGCCATATTAATCTCGGGCGAAATCATGATATATCGTTCTATGGAATTACCACTAACGAGACTGATTTTCCACGAATGGTCCGAATTTTTGTCCTTAAGTATATATAGAATGGGAAGTGATAAAGATTAAGCTTCGTCTAACCCAAAATAAATTCCAGGCTTTTACGAAAAATTTCACCCACCACACCACAATAATTGTTTCTCCATTAAACATATTCGAAAAGAATCGATTCAATACGATCAAATACGCCCCACAATCTAGCTTCCAAGTAATACACATTTTTCCAACGTCAACACCTAATATCTTCCATTTCCCGAATCTGCGGCAGGAAATGAAAGCTCCGACGTTATCGGTTCCGCGATAGCACCGCAGCCGCTCATTGTGGCCCTATCTACATCCTCTACCCGCTACTAATATCGGCTGTATATCTAACGTTTGGGGTAAATTTAGTGAAGCGGGTCAGTTTTTAGCTGCTCGGATCAACTAGTATTAATAGTTGTACGTGAATTGGAATAGTTTACAAGGCTGGAAAATTGATGCGATTATCCGAGTTGAATATTAAATTTCCTGTAGATCGATACGGGTCTCCATCCGTTCGTTTCGTTTCCACTAGAGTATTACGAACCAGCATACATCAGCTACAATATTTCTTCTTAAAAGTTATCTGCAACATCTTTGTGTGTATACAAGCCAAGGCGAAGGATGAAATTCTTCATGACAAGACATTTTCTGCTTTCCACTATGATCCTTGTACACATGTATCTAGGTGAGACATCTAGGACCTATAACCGTGTGTACATCGTAGCGGCGCTTTTACGAGGTTTTCACCTCACAGATAGATGGCTTTGCACTGCAGCCTCCGCTGTAAAAGATTATCGCAGCTTAACATCTTACGTGTGTATATAGAGTATCGGTAAACATCGTGGAACTTATTGCCTACATATATTCTTATTCAATAACGGCGAATGCGCGGGGATAGATTCGTTTTTTTTTTTTTCCATATTGCTTTTTACTGTTACCCGTCCTTTTAGGATTATGTCAAAGTATTTGCAGTTATTGAAAATTGAAAACCGTTTCATTTATGCTAACCTGAACTTAGTTGTATAACACTGAGAATTTTGGAATTTTTTTTTGCCAAAGCAATAGAAAGTATCTGTTTAAAGTCTGGAGTTAACCAAAGAAGTAAAGATACTGCTAACTTTGTTTGCACGTTTGTGTAGGTTTGACATTTAAATGTCAAATCTGATACTCGCATTTTTCTGTATACACATCTGAGACATCAAAAATATCAACCTTCAAACCTTGTCGTATTGAATACCTGTCAAATTTTTACATATTTCTGTGTGTAATTGACATTTGACATCAAATATTCTCGTGCTTTGGTTTATATTTGACAACTAAATGTCAAATTTGTGTGAATATTAGTAGTATTTGACGTTTTATGTTTAATAAGTACACATTTAACAGTTCATTGTCAAACGTATGTGTATTTGACATTTAAATATGAAACCGGTGCATATGCTAATGTATATTTGACATTTACCTATTAACCTAATTCGTATTTTAGCGTATATTTGACATTTAAACGTTGAGCTTCCGCACATTTCATATTTAAATGTCAAATCTGTGCTTGTTTGATATTCAAATGCCAAATCCCTCCCTATCGAAGATTTAGATATCGAACTAAATGCGTGTTTTACATTTAAATGCTAAACTGTGTTATTCGAGACATTTAAGTCGTCTCGAATTTATACGTATGTTAGTGCATATTTGACATTTAAATGCTAAAAATGTGCGTATTTGACATTTAAATGTCAAATCCGTGCGTACTTTCGTGCACATTTAACATTTTAATGCGAATTTTAGACGCATCGGACACTTAAAACGTCAAATTTGTGCGCATTTGATGTTTGAGTGTCAAAATTGTGCATATTTGACAAATAGAGATTTAAACGTCAAAATTTACAGGTACTTAGTGTTAAAGTCTCGGTCGGTGCATATTTAATATTAAAATGTCAAACTTGCGTATACTTTAGTGCATATTTGCGATTTAAACGTCAAATTCTTTAGTTTTTGACATTCAAATGCCAAAACTGTGTGTACTTTACATTTAAATGTCAAATCCGTGCGTACTTTTGTGCATATTTGACATTTTAATTCGAATTTTAGACACACCGGATACTTAAAATGTCAAATTTGTGCGCATTTGACGTTTGAGTGTCAAAATTATGCATATTTGGCATACAAATATGAAAAATATGCGTATTAGAGATTTAAACGTCAACATTTACAGGTACTTAGTGTTAAAGTCTCGGTTTGTGCTTATTTCGGTGCATCTTTAATATTTAAATGTCAAACTTGCGTATACTTTAGTCAATATTCGCGATTTAAACGTCAAATTCTTTCGTTTTTGACATTCAAATGTCAAAATTGTGTGTATTTGACATTTAAATCCTGAACTTATTCATATTTGCCATTCAAATATCAAAATTGTGCACATTGTAGAGCCTATTGGCTATTTAAATGTCAAAGTCACTTATATAGATAAATTTGACATTTAAGTCTTCTAATTAATTCGTATTTTAGCCCATATTTGACATTAAGACGTTGAACGTACGCACATTTCACATTTAAATGCCAAATCCGTGCATAATCGTCATCCAAATGTCAAATCTGTGCCTCTTGAAGATTTATTTGACATTTAAATTTCGAATTTGTACGTATTTTAATGCATATTTGACATTAAAATGTGAGCATTTGACAATTAGGTGCCAAAATGGTAGATATTTGCAATATAAATGTCAATTTTGTGGGCATTCGAGATTTAAATGTCAAAATTGACAGTTATTTAATGTCAAACTCCAAACTTGAGCGTATTTCAATTTTTATTTGATATTTAAACGTCAAATTATTGCAAATTTGACATTTAAATACTCAACTTCGTGCGTACTTTTGTACTTATTTGACATTCAAATGTGAGCATTTGACATTTAAGTGCAAAAATTATAGATATTTGACATACAAAGGTGAATCTAGTACATATTCGAGATTTAAATGTCAAAAATTTACAGATATTTAATGTTGAAAAGTTCAGATTTATGCGTCAAATTCTTTCTCATTTGGCATTTAAATGTCAAAATTGTGTGTATTTGACCCAAACGCACTCAAATATCAAAATTATGCACAATGTAGTGCCTATTTACTATATTAAACGTCAAATTTATGTGTATTTGAGATTAAAACGGTTAACATTTACATCTCGTCATCAAGTCAACGAAAAAAGTGTCAAAATTTATTAGATTTAACATTCAAGTTTTAAATTTGTGTGTAATTGACATGTAACTGTCAAATTTTGTGCACCTGAGATTTCAAACTTCTAAATACTAAATTTCGTATGTTTGATGTCTAGGTCTCAGATTTGCAACTATTTGAATGCATATTTGTCACTTAAATGTCAAACTTGTGTTTATTTGACATCAACTGTCAAACTTTAGTAGATTTAACATTCAAGTTTCAAATTTTGGGTATATTAGACGTAGAGCTGTCAAATTTTGACAGAAGTTAATCAGATTTGTTTATTTGACATTTATTGATATTTGGGTTGAATTTGTCTACCTGATATTTAAGTCTCAAACTTATCCGTAGGAGACCGTTTAGTCACGTCGAAATTGTACTTATTTCTGCATCATAAACCATTTTGACATCTATTTAGTCTACCGCCTGTTAATTATATTACAGATATTACACGATAGGAATGAAAATTGCCCCACATTGTTGGGCGCCAAGAAGAAATTATTTTAAAACTCGTCCATATCCAGATGTTCAAGAAGCAATTGACGTCAGAATATAGCGAACCTATTTAAATCGACTACTTTATATACTTGGAACTTGGATATTTTAAGCATCATTTGAACCTTGTAAACATACACATCATTCATTCTTGATAGCTACAACCACTTAAACTAAATACATCTAGTACCGTTTCCATGTACTAAACAGAACACAACATTGTGTATAGTAGTATCGGCTCCCGTAAAAGTCATTCAATTAGGCCGGTCAATTTTTATGTATTTTTTTCTTCTTCTTTCTTCTTCGTCTTCGCCCCCAATCGAAAAAGAAAGTCAGGTTAGCGTTAAGTGCAAGGTTTTATGGCTTATCGAAGACCCACTTACCTAGATGACTACTTCTTTTCGGCGTATAGCTATAAAACCGCGTTTTATGTCGTGGGGGTGGTGGAAATTTGGATTAACGTCAACTGGAAGAAATAGTAAAACGATCATTTGTAGTTATCTAGGGAATGACGCCGACGTTTTTATGCAATATATGTATGCAAACCATTAAATCACGTAAAATACGTGAGATATTCTTTATTTGTTTTCGCATCGTATTGAAAAAATCAGCTCTAATCTAACTGATTTAAACGTGCAATCAATATTCATCAGCGCGAATTAGTGTAATAAATCGCGATTTAGCATGTCAGTTTAATTTAAAATGATAAAAAATATGAGACAATACCGTTCGAAGTAAACAGATTTTTATTTGGATTCGTTTTGAGAATTAAATTTGGGAATTTAGTTTCAGGGGAAAAGGATGTCTGTTAATAATAGTTGTGTGAAGTATTATCTTGAGGTTGCTTTAGAGAACTTAGAACAATAATGTCAAAGGGTGATTCTTATTACGGCGTAGAGAGGTGAGGAGGGGATGTTTAGGTCGTACAAACCGGAAATACTATCTAAACTAGGGTTGGCCGTAGGAATTTGATGTTAAAAATTTTGTATTAAGGTTAGACCGGTTTGATCTTTGATCCCTTTGTTAAACTATGAAGGGGCGGGAGGGAGGGGGAAGGGGTTAACTTATACCCTTTATACACACTTTATGCAAATTAATATAGATATACCTGATTTACTACTTTAGGAGGAATTTAAAAGGAATTTGCAACATATCCTAGTATGCTATGGAGAGTTACAGATGCACCACCGCAACAGAAAGAACTACATTAAAATCTGACAAGTTGTAGAGCTTCAAGATCTATTGTTTAGAATCAAGTCAAGTAGTAGACATAATCGGTCCTAAAATGCTCCCCAGAAGAACACCAGAATTTATTCGATGTTAAACAATATATGCATTGTCTTGGATGTTCCTGGCTAGAGAGAAATAGAGATTTTGGAAACGTGATATCGACTCTAAGTTCTTGATGAACAAAGTTTTCCATCCATCCATCCATTGAAGAGCTTGATTGCTCTTGTCTGGTGTCTGGCTTTCTAATTCCCCACTCTCATCTGTTTAAAAATCCTTTTTTCTTCTTTTCAAAATTGAACTACGACAAAACTAAATTGATTCCTCCATAAAAATTCATGTAAATAAGACTCGAAGAGGAGGTCAGAAGTTCCAAACTGCCGACAAAGCTTCCTCTTCACACGCATCAAAAATTCTGTTGATGCACGACAACACAATGTTCATACACACCACCATCACAGCCCAACGTTTCAGCTGCTCGATTGGCAAGTTTCACAACGAAACATTTTCCTGAACCACCTTCAATACCACCAAGGACCCAATGACCTTCACAGCCACTGAACAAGGTGGTGTCTCCTGTGAAAGAAAAAAAAACTTTGACTCGTCAACCTCTACAACTTTGGCTGTTAAATCTTCATTTAATTCACCAACACCCACTACTTCGTTCGTAGCTAATTGGTGTTAGGCAATAATACTCCGGAACTACTCACATATCAGATCTTGAAATTTGAGTTGAGTTTGGCCAGACCTCTCCGAATAGCTTTTCAATCTAGAGCGATTTGTCTTCTTATTGGATTGTTCTTAATGAATGTATTGCAGACTATATTATAGCTGCTACTCAAGTCAGAAATATGGTTAGGAAAGCTTAGCAAAATAATTTCATTCGATTCTGAAAATTGTCTTACCAGTTGGCTTCCTGGGAAGCTGCCACGTTTCTTATTCAACTGCACACGTTAAGAACATTGGTAGGTTAACTGATGTTCTATTACTGCCTTTGACTCTATTTTTAAACACTCCTCTAACTAAATTCGGATTATGGGCCAAAAAATGAGACCAACCACATCAAAGTTATGATTTATTTTTTACTTGCTTGATTAATTTAAAAACGACTGATCTTTATTCTCTAGTCTTAAAACTGATTCAGGACTAAGACTACCTTTCCAGGAATCTCTTTAATATTTTCTTCAATATCGTCTTAGGATGCAATACTAAGATGCCTGGACACCTTATTGATACTAATTTTTTTTTCTCCATCGCAATCAGCATTGTTTTGATCAACTGGTCTTCAGCCCAATTGCTTCTGGTAGAACTATTTCGTCATAAACAACAGCTTGTTTCTGATAAATAAACCTGGTCGTTTTTTTTTGAAGTGTCCATCTCTTCTTATTGTTCGCAAAAGATAGACCAGCAAGCTGCCATATTGAACTTTGTCAGCTAACAACACATCATTCTAGCCAGTCATGGCAGCCACACGATACTTTTAGTGGAGTCTAATGACCATATCTCCAGAACTTAGCCTATCTTGCAGCTTTCAACAATTAAAGCTTATATAGACATCTAGCGTTAA
Organism: Holotrichia oblita; assembly: GCA_023690525.1. Taxonomy (NCBI): domain Eukaryota; kingdom Metazoa; phylum Arthropoda; class Insecta; order Coleoptera; family Scarabaeidae; genus Holotrichia; species Holotrichia oblita. The sequence continues at coordinate 8,270,189 of CM043018.1, forward strand.
GAATAGGTACTATTTGAGCGACTAAACAAACGGGTTACAAGTCTGTAGAAAATCAATGCAAATATCGTGCTTTTGGCTTCGATAATAATAGCTTAACCGCGTTTGAATCTCGAGAACGAAGCGAATGCATTTGACGTTAGAATTTCGGAGAGATCTAACCTCAAAAATCGTAGATTCCGCGATTGGCATTGGCGTATGTGACGTCACGTGATTGCCGGACGGATTTCGTTCTTATTTTACGCACGAACGACCACCTTACACGTCTCCTCGTACCTACAAGAAAAGATTGAACGACAAGAAGTAGTAGAAGAAGAAAAAAAATGGCGAAGGAACCAATTTCCGATTATCTGAATCAATATCCCCTCCGCGGGAATATCTATATAGGCGCAAAAGAAGCGTGGCGTGCATATGGAAATTACATTAGAGGAATTTAGTTTTTCTTCCCCTTTTTTGTTTGGTGGAACGCAGAAGGAAAAACGAAGGAACAAATGAAGGATGTGCGTCCGGAATTAAATCAACAAACTTTACATAAAAAATAATTCGAGGGTGACATTAATGATGGAATTGACTGTACATATATGCATTATTTAATTGAAAATAAAGTAAATTGAACGCTAAATTCACCGCTTTTCGCTCGTAAAATCGGGAATATTTCGTCTATACCTCCGTATTCTCTCTAGTTCTAGTACCTGCAACACAAGCTCTTTAATTATGCTTCGGTGAACGTAAAAAGTTCTGATTCGGTTAACGTAACGTTTTGTTCGCGGACGCTACTCTACTACAACTACCGACATGAAACGTGTGCTCTCTGAAACGGCGCCGAGCGACGACAATGTCGATTGACGAGCTTTCCGAAAGCTCTTTTGTTTGTAAAAAGGTTTCGGTGAATTTTCACGGTGGCAAAAAAATGTAGAGTGGGTGAACAACAGGATTTAAATTGGTACGAACTTATCTTTAGTGCTAATAAAAACACTTTAATCTTTTAATACCAGACACATTTTTCATTTGTAAGTGAAACAAAACAGTTTGTGTCCCGAGCATCAAAAGCTACCTATACTGCGAAGGCGTATTCTTATGGTATCTACTTAGCTATGAAACAAAAGATTGACGATGTCAAACAAATTATTGAAAAATTGCTGTCACTGTTAGAAGTACATGTTTCTGACAAAAGAAGGCAATGGTCCAAAAGCAATTCATGAAAGAATGACCTGTTGAAGCTCGAACTGAAGACATTGTGTGAAAAGTCGAAAATTTGGTACTGAAAGATTGGCGTGTAAAGATCTCATCATCGCTAATGAAGTCTGCATATCCAAAGCAAGTGTCCTCAAAATTTTGAATGACGATTTGAGTATGAAGAAGGTGTCTGCACGGTGGATACCCAGTTTGCTTACACCTGAACAAAAACTGTACAGAACTCGTCCAAGAAGTTTCTCAAGAAAATTTGGCCGAGTTGGAGAGGGACAAAACATTTTTATCTCGAATTATCACCAGGGATGAAACTTGGGTACATCATTGGGACCTTCCTACTAAACAAGAATCCATGCAGTGGGACGCCAAGCCACAATTTTCTGGGAAAAAAACTGATGGCAACTGTTTTCTGGTTTGTTGAAGGAGTCTTGCTTATTGAAGGGTCTACCATAAATGGAGACGCCCACGGAAACACAATTAAACATTTGAAAACTGCTCTAGAGGAAAGGTAAGGGTTACCGAAGCATTTTTTTTGTTCTGAGGGTATGAGGCATGTGCTTTTTGTCATGGCTAGGTAGATAACATAAAAATACGCCCTCGTATACACCAGGATAGTTGGTGGTTGACAGTTCAGAGTCTGTTACTGCGGCTTGCAAGAAGTTGCACACTCGCTCGCTTTCATCGATGCTTTGGAGCATGGCAATTCTCTTCAACCATGACTTTAGAAACGTTTTAGAAAGAAAACATTGACATTCTTGAAGCTATCGGGACTCATTCAAAAGCATGGTCAGAATTGAAACAAGCTTGGCGGGAAGTGTACCCATCCTGAGTTCCTCCTCCTGAGTTGTGGCAACTGGCACAAGTCTGGAATTGGAGATAAATGAAGAGGAGCTGTCGATAGAAGCCTCCCAAAACTGAACAAGAAGAATATGTGCCTACTTCGAAAAAAAGAGGACGAAAGAGGATCAATGCCGACATCTATTAAATATCTTTTATGGAAATGAGAGGATGTCAGAATGGCATCCAAATTAGATGGAGATTAGGAAGAGAGTTGGGGATGTCTATCATGATAATGCAATTCACATAGTCTTGGTACACACTATGTTTTGGAATAAACCTAATATGTGACAACAGAAGTATCTCTGTTTACACAACAAGAAAGAGGTGATAATTCATGCTCTTAATTACCGCTATTATTTGTCGACATCTCCGGTGAGATAGATCAGCAATAAAAGCGCTACGAGTCGGGTTAATCTCTACGAGAAGAGTGGATAAAAATCGTATAAACTAACGCAATAATAGCTCTCCGGATCCAATTTAAATTGGCACTTTAATGGGGTTTTTATTGGCGTTCACTGTAAAGGCTGCATATCTGTACTTTTATTTTTCATTCGCTTCATTATCGAATGACCGTTTTCCCTTTCGTATCAGCGTTTTTTCCCCACATCCCCATACCCATGTTCTGCAGCTCATTTTTTTGCCCCTGATTTTCAGATCGTGAATTCATTTTTTTTTCTTGAATTTAGCGACTTAATTTTGCGTGTCAAGCTTGTGTTTTTTTTTCTCGATTGGTGGCCAAAATATATTTCTTGACATTGCAGATTGATTAATCTAATGTAGGCTTTCGTGGTTTTGCTGATCGTAGAAGCGTCAGCAAACACCCGAAAGATACATCTTTATGATACAGACTAATTCTGTGGTGAATCAATGACGGTGCAGCCTCATAATCCAACTAGCATCATTGATATTTATGACAGGTTTGTGGCACCACCTCGTTCCTCAAATTTGGCCCCCATTAGACTCTTTTTTTTTAACTGGCATTTTTATTGAATTTTAAAGAAACAAGTTATTGTCACGCTCGCGCTGCAGCAAGGCCAATTACGCTAGTAGAATTGAGAGATCAAATTTTCTATATTTCTGGTGTTAATGAGAGTTCGTCCTGTACTGGACAAACTATTTTTTCGGAACAAATTTTTTATTACAATCAAAATTCTTTTTGGCATTGTATTAACCCAACCCTTCGCAAAATTGTGGGGTAAAAGAATCTCAAATTTCGTGTAGCTTCTGCTTCAACTCATGGCACAACGTTTCAATCGGTGATTAATCTGGAATACTAGAAATCCATTCTAAAAGTGATGTTGAAGTCTTCCATCCATTTTAAAGCTCTTTTAAAAGTGTGGCATGCAGCCCCGTCTTGCTGAAACAAAAAATCTTGTCCGGATGTCAAATATTTTTCCATTACCGGCAGCAACGATTCCTCTAAATAAATGTCATAAAATATTTTTCTGTGTTCACTATGCCTTCAATAAAATTAAATGTTCTCACACCCATGCTACCACAGACCATCGGTGAGGCAGGATATTTTATTTCTACTATCACTCCCTTGTACTGCACGCTATTGTTCTGTTGTCCAATTTTTATGTTCTTTTGACCATTTTAATCTATTTTTCTTCTGCTGTGTTGTTAGAAGAGGCTTTGCTTTTGCCTTAAACAAAACAGTCAATTGAGAACAATCTTTTAGAAGAAATAATTTTTCCAATTTCAACTTAACTCTTTTTTTATAGTAAAATATCTTCGAACCTCTCTGTGACACGTGGATCTAGAAATTTGCCTTCCAACAACTTCACTCTAGAGAACTGTAAATAATTTGCACGTCTGTTACGTTTGTTTTGTAGTAACTAATTTGCAATTTACGAGTTTGATTTTCCAGAATTGGAAAATTTTATAATTATTGAACAGATTTTGTCATTGATAAAGTCAAACTTTTTCTTTTGAATATTATTAAAACTATACCCTCTTGATCAACTAATAACCTAAAATATAAATTAATTGTGCCAATTGAAATGTCAAGGGGCTCGTATTTTAGACCTTTTTCAAAACAGCTCGCGAAGAGGTTAGTTCTATTAAGGCTGATAAAATCATATGCATTGTCGTTCTTTCTAGTTGTTCATAAACATTTTCTTTAAATTGAAATTTTTTTTTGTTTTGTGCATGTATATCGGAGAAGTTTCAGATCAAGCTATTTTGAACCAACAAGTTCTAACTTTTTTTTTCTGAAGATGCCATGCCAAGAAAAGGAACATCCTGCAGACGTGCAAGAAGCAACAAATGCTGAAAAGCACAGCTACACAATTAGAAAGGACGAAGTCTAGTGCTGTTTTTTATTAAATAAATTTGTCTTTAACAATTGCGAGAGATGCATTTTGATGGACGCTAAATCGTATGTCAAAAAAAGACATGCGAAGTTTGCCGAGATCTCAATTCGACACAATGGAAGTTGTGGGGCTAAAAAAGTTGGACTTCTTTTACAACCTATACAATCAATATCGAACAACAGAAGTGTATTAAGCAACGTCCGAGGTGGCATTCTATCGCCAGTATGCAGAGCCTTAAGATTTTAGCCTGACTTGGCGCTATGCTGACAAAATTTTGAATTTGATCGATTTTTTACCAAAAGACGAATCCGTCAAATTCTCCGGAGCTTCGGCCTACTCAAAGGTATCGGGCAAACATCAAGCGGGACTTTGGCAAGAAGAGTGCTAGATTAAAATATCAACTATCAATGTTGGTTGCAACCATGAGGGTGGAAGGGAGGAGGGAGGCGTATAAAAACATTTGTTTGTTTCTTTATTTCATTTTAGCACAACAAACAAACGAATTGATCCGAAAATAAATCAAAAATAACTAAAAATAAACCGCACCACGCAGTAAATCTGGTTCCGTGCGACGACGTGCGAATCAAGTGAAGGCTGAGGGGTAAGGATAGGGAGGGGAAACATGCACAATACAAATCGCTCGAAATCGTTAAATCCACATTAAACTGAAATAGATTTTACGATAGCAAAAATCCATTTTCTCACGCGCTATTTTCCGAGTCCCTCCCACCATGTTTCTTTTTTTTTCCACCTCTCCCCCGTCCGCTTTTCTTTTATTGCCTGACTCCGCGAGTCCTAATCCTTCGCCCTTCGCTATACCTCAACGTCCCCTCTCCCTCCGCATTATATTACCCAAAATCCTTCGTCGATCTGCGAACCTTCAAAATCCAATTCTGCGTGTATTATCGCGTGATATTCTCGTCGATTTATTTATTACCGTTTTTCTTTTTTATTCTCTCTCTCTCTCACACACATACACACTCATTCTAGAGCGTTTCTTTTTTGTAGAAAAAAAAAGAAACATTATACCGTGTAACATTACCACGGCGAATAAACGCAGATCTAGCTGTTATTTAAAAGCCATCTTCTGTCGAGGAAATATATTTTTTTTTGTTCTGGCGTAGGAATAAAATCGAGGTCTACTCTCATCGAAAATATTAGGGGGTAATTTATGAGTGAACGGCGTCTCTCTGTCGAATCCTGTCTCGTGAGTTTCCACCATCCATAAATTAAAAATTTCGTCCGCTTTCTTGCGCGGATTTCGTCGGGAAAAAACTTGAATAAAACTAGCGCTGTATTATGTTGGGAATCGATCTATTAAAGATATATATGTATGTATATATTTGTCGTTAATTCCAACGCATATAGCTCCTAATAGATCGTTATCGTGACAATAACGGTGATGCGACGCAAGCTATCACGCGGATGCACTCTCATATCAAGTTCCCTTGCAGTAAATCATAACTATCCGCCGTTCATGTTTTGTGCTCTACATCTATCATCCGACGTACTAACTATATGTAGATAATAACCTGCAATACGACAATAACAAGGTTGTATTCTGTTGATACATGTATGTATCAGGGTCCTATTTATGTTCTAACGTCTATACTAGAGCATTGCGTATAATATTCCAGCGAAGCGCCCCAATATGAATTATGGTTCGTGTACAGTCTCTTTCTGTATATATTATGTACGGTTCTGGCTGTATAACATATTCAGACTGTTAGAATTGCGAGATATGTCATTGGAGTGACCGCATATTGGAATTAATTGTGCCTTGTCTCGAAAGATGGGTCGAGAGGTGGTCATGCTTACTACGGGCATTGCACTAATTGGAATCTTCGATATATGAACACGATCGTGGGCTTAATTTTTAAATCTTAAAATATAGAAGTAAAAATGTAAGCAATAAATAAAACACATAAAATAATAGTACCGGACAACGATTTTGATTTTATCCTCTACAAACAAAACTAAAAATATTTCATGGCGATCCTGCCATCGAGCACCGATGTGCGAAAAAGTGAAAATCAAGTGCGAATAAATTGTTATGAGTACAGTCTACTTTTAAAGATATCGAATAAAGTGCCGAAGTCATGGGTGGTAGCAGTAGCAAGGAAAAAAAAAAAAGGAATTATAGCTCTAGCAGGAAATAGCGGTGATATGTCTGCAGCAAGTTTCCTTCATCCTTGCGGAAGTTGGACTTGTTTTTTTCGTCGTAATCGTTCTCGTAGTAATTATTTACTTCATTTGGTGACGATGCACCAACAATGTAAATAATAAAATCAGAAGAGAAATCGCAAAAAGCCAGGAGCCACAATGGCTCTTCAAAATTGGAACTTCTTCATACCGACTATCCTAGATAACTTTAAGATTTTACACGATGAACTAAAGGTATTTAAAAATAACTCTAGACTCTATAGACTTCTTAGTGACTTAACTTTAGCACGAGCAGATGGTAATGAAACTCTATTAAATTCTTTACGAAATGAAAAGATTGCTATTAATTCCTTTTCCAATAGGGTAAGAAGTCAAGAATTAAGAACCATCCTTAAATCAAGGAATTGCAAATCACTCAAGGAAGCAATTAATATTGCCATAGATGAGTTGATAAAACAGAACAAGTTATTATTAACGGAATAGCAGGCTCTACTAAAGTAATTGGTGCAATAAGCGGAATTATTGGAATAGCTCTTTTCTCAAAACATAATGCTGTTAGACAAAATTATTTTACGCTTAGAATCCAAATATAATACCTACACCTCGATGTGAAATTATCAAATATTTTTGGCTAGATGACACGGACATTTGTGTCGTGTTCGGGAAGGATTATGTATGGATGCGAAGATAAATTACAAATTACATATAGGGTAAGTTCGGGGGAGATGGCCTTACTAACTTTAAGAGCCTATTGTCGAGAAACCATGAGGAATAAGACAACAATTGAAATATTGAACTAAACTTTATTTATCATAGTTAACAAATTTTAATATCAAGCCAGTACCAAAAATAATTTAGTTATATAAATAGATTAAAAAAGAATACGTGTGGCCATCTCATCCGGAGTGTCCGGGAGTGATAGTCATAGAATTCAGGGTAAGACGGCCAGTGCATTTCCTCTCTTTTCCCTTACTCTTTTCATCTCTGAACTCCTTCTTTTTTTATTTCCGCAGTTGGAACACATATCTTCAAACTCCGTGCAAGTCTCATGCATCCAGAGCAAACAAATTACACATTGCAGCCAGTCTTCTGCAAGCTGTGTTTTGTAATAATTATCGCCGCAGCCTCTGCATTTGTCCTCCTCTTTATCTTCGTTATCACTTCCTTTACGTTTCTTAATTGACTTATTTTTCGTAGATTGAACAGTACTTTTTTTTGGTTTTTTGTTTTTGGTTTCTTAGAACTCTCCTCTCTTTCAGCCTTTTCTTTTTCTTCGATTGCATGACCATCTCTCCCAGATAAAGTATGACCATCTATCCCAAATGTCCGGGAGAGATGGCCATCCAAATAAGAGAATAGTTACATGCGTTTAATTTTGGTAACTTTTAGGTTAGAATAAGTAAAAGGGCATCACTTCACATCAAACTACAAAAACAAACAAGATTTTATGAAGTAATATAAAATGTCAATACCATAACATAATCAACATGTATTCAAATAAAAAACTAGATTTTACTTACTTTTTATATTTTTTTCACATAAAAATCTCTTAGGCGCACGTTGTAAACCGCAAGACTGAGCGATCTCGATTACAACTAACGGCATCTGTGTAATATGATTAGAATTATTAGTGGCCATCTCTCCCGTACGGCCATCTCCCCCGGACTTCCCCTACTTACGATATGACCAGCTTTTTAACTGGGCATGGTTTATTTACTAGGAGGTTGAATAGTCTGGGGTTGTCGGACACTGTTGAGTGTATTTGCGGCGAGGAAGAAGATTTCTTGCATATCCTGCTGAGTTGCGATCTTTATGCAGACGTTTAGGATGCTTGATCGCCGGGTGGGTTGCGAAATTCTCTTGAATTCCTTGAGAAATGTTATGAGAAATTGGTGAAGCTGTCTAGGAACCTGCTACAAAGGAGAAGAGAGTTATTATTGCTCGACCTGTAGCTACTTAGCTGCTCTTGTGTTGTCCTGGGTCGATGGCTGGCTGTGACCTGTAAAAGAAATCAACCTGAATGGCTACGTTTGGGGTGGAACGGAGTGGGTCCATAATATGAGAGAAAAGAAAGTAAAACTAATATAAAAAAGAAAGGAAGAAAGGAAAGAAAACTGGAGCGGAAGGGTGAAGAATTGGATAGGAAGGGTAAAGGGATGAAGGAGAGAAATTTCATTGTAATGGATGAAATGAGGAATGAATTGGTATAGGTGTAGTGAGACCTACAATTTGGAGAGGCAGGAGAGTATTTAGCAATTGGTTCGTGAAACCAGAATTCCTTCCTGACGTATCCAGAGATTCCATTTCGAAGCAAACCGTTGAGAAGAGGTGATTGCCAACTCGAATGCATTTAAGTTCCTTTACAAATTCCACGATCGAATGTTTTGAGTGACCCTCATCTCATTAGTCAATCAGATCTTAGGAATTATTTTTAAAACTAGCCCTTGTTCTCTCCATTCAGCATATGCTGAAACTTCAAAATTCCATCTATAAATCAATAAACGCGATAAATAAGTAATACTGTGCAATCAAAGATCAGATCAATTCTTTCGCCTCTTTTTTCTTGTTAAAAACCGACGCACTTGTCGACACTGAAGCCATTTCTTCCTGTATAATTCAAGACTTACTAAACGGGTTAGCACAAGCCAAACTACCTATTGTAATATCCCAGGAAACCCGTGCAGTGATGGCTGATGGCAACATTGTTGAATTGCAAACCAGTTCCTCCTTCCAATTCCTCATTACTGACCTTGTATACAATCAAGGCAACCCTCGTCATACAAAAGCAAGTCTCTTGTAATCCGAAAACACCAATCACAACTGGTTGCTTTTAAATCCTGGAAAGCCGATGATAATTTACGACGTCACTGAATGTGTTCCAAGCAGCTCTACGTACGAAGGACTTGCACTTGCAAGAGGACTTGGATTATCCTCTCTGACATGTTGGTCCTATCTGGAGACTTCTTTGTGCACCATAATGAACTGGAAAAAAACCTCTCTACAGCAGCAGACCCATATGATAATGAAGGAGTTGCTTCCAAACTTGGACACTGACATTACTGGCCGATACCATGGAATGCAGACTTTCTATTGCTACGTTTTCTGGAGCTATTATTATCAAGCTGGTTTTTATCTTATTTGCCTAGGTGATAGGACCCATAATTTTCTTTATGCAGATCGATCTTAGATCGACATTAAAAATAACTAAATTCTGGTAAAATTGTTCTACAACAGTAATTGTTCTTTAGCAATTTACAGTTAGACAGGCCAAGTTGCCACGACTTTATTCAATGATCTGACGCGATCATATTTATTCATTATACGTCTTTAGTAACTCATTTAACGCCTAACGCGCCTACCGTCCATTTTCATACCAATTACCATTTAAATATGGCGTTTCTTCTTTCTGAAAGAAAAAAAAAGTCGAGTCGAAACGGTCGAAAATTGAGACGTTCAAGCTAAAGGTTGAGAGAAAAAAACAGGCACTTTATATTCCATGGGCGCTCGAACACATAAACGAATTTTTAACTTTGTTCAAGTTATTATTGGGGGCAATCTTGAAAGTGGAAAACTTTTCCTATACGAGGGCTACCCTATCCTCACCGTTTCGAAAATATTTGCGTGAATTACGACCGGCAACGAAGTGTTTAGGGCGCACGTAAGGTACTACAGGTCAGAGCTAATTTAAATTCCAGCAACTCTAAAGCGAAAGAGAAGTGGTAGAGGAGGGAGTGTGAGGGACGCGCGGACGAACGAGAGAAAAAAAAAGAAAATACTTTATATTCTATATTCCGCGGGTGGATGGATATACTTTTGAAAAGGAGGGCGTCTGACTGACGTCTCACTTTACCTCTACCAGAGATGAGATTGCATAAAGGAAGAGTAAAACCTGAATGTAACTACTGTTAAAATGGTTTTATATTCTTCGTACAGAAGGAAGTTAAGTTCTTTCTTTTCTTTCCCCGGTTTTTATTCATATTGCGAAAATGTAAAATGAAAATCGGACTTTTATTTTCGACCTTTCTGTTACAAAATGGGGGCATATTATTTCTATTATGGGAACTTTATTTTTATTTTTTTCAACTTTAATTAGTTTGCTGTTATTCATTTTAAAATAAAAGTTGTAACATCGCCGGGAAATGAGAATCTTCCATTATGTTGGGTGACATCATAATACTGATTGCAAGAATAGAATTCTGCGATCTCTCTCACCTTAATTTTCCTATCAGCGCTAAATATGTCTGACAGTTGTCAAATTATAAAACGAAATCAGTTAACTTTTTTACAATTCTGTTATAACGATGAATGTATTCAATCTGAATACTGATGACAGCTGCCAAATTATCAGAGCTGTTATTTCTTACGGTTGTAACGGATGTTATATTTTCTTATTATTTCGAATGTGGTGTCAAATTGAAAAAAAAAACAGGTGTGACTGTCATGATACTTGATGACAGCTGTCAAACTGTAAAAACAAGTATTTCTTACGATTTCAACCGGTGCTGAACAACTTTCATAAAATCCTCTGACAGCTGTCAAATTGTAAAAACAATTGCATTTATTTTCTTACTTTTTTAGCGCATGCAATAGCTTCAATAATTGTGACAGCTGTCAAATTGTAAAAGAGGTACTTTTTGCTAGTGTTTTAACAAGCGTAACTGTTCTAATGATTCCGACGGTTTGGCAATTAAAACTGATACATTTGACAGCTTTCTTTTTGTAGTTCTAATACTTACAACAGTTAAAGTATTTAGTTTCAGTACTTATGATAGCTGTCAAACTGTGAAAACGAGTATTTGTGGCGATGTTATCAAGCGCACCAACACCTGTCAAATTGTAAAAACGGTTGCTTTTACTATTTCTGTGACTATCATCTTGTAAAAACTGTCGTTGTTCGCGCTTGCAGGCGTTAGTTTCTTTTTCTGAAAAATTTTCTTACACTTTTAGCGGAAGCAATGGTTTCAATAACTATGACTGCTGTCAAACTGTAAAAACAAGTATTTCTTACGATTTCAACCGGTGTTGAACGACTGTCATAAAATCCTCTGACAGCTGTCAAATTGTAAAAACAATTGCATTTATTTTCTTACTTTTTAGCGCATGCAATAGCTTCAATAATTGTGACAGCTGTCGAACGATAAAAGAGGTACTTTTTGCTAGTGTTTTAACAAGCGTAACTATTATAATGATTCCGACGGTTTGACAATTAAAACTGATACATTTGACAGCTTTTTTTGTGGTTCTAATACTTACAACAGTTAAAGTATTTAGTTTCAATACTTATGACAACTGTCAAACTATAAAAAAGAGTATTTGTTGGGATGTTATCAAACGTAACTGTCATAAAATTCTCTAACACCTGCCAAATTACAAAAACGGTTGCTTTTACTATTTCTGTGACTATCATGTTGTAAAAACTGTCGTTGTTCGCGCTTGCAGGCGTTAGTTTTTTTATTCTGCAAAATTTTCTTACACTTTTAGCGCATGCAATAGTTTCAATAACTATGACAGCTGTCAAACTGTAAAAACAAGTATTTCTTACGATTTCAACAGGTGTAACTGTCATAAAATCCTCTGACAGCTGTCAAATTGTAAAAACAATTTATTTTCTTACTTTCTTAGCGCATGGAATAGCTTCAATAATTATGACAGCTGTCAAACTATAAAAGAGGTGCTAGTATTTTAACAAGTGTAATTGTTATAATAATCCTGACGGTTGTTATACAAAAATCGTATTTTCTTGCCAGATTTTCCAATTTCAAATGAACATTTGACAGTTCTGCGAGGTTGCCAAATTAGCTTTTTTTTGTGTTTCTGATACTTGCAATAGTTACAGTATTTAGTGTCAAATTATATGTCAAATTATAAAAACGCTTGCTTTTACTTTTGCAATAGTTTCAATAATTATGACAGCTGTCAAACAGTAAAAAAAGATCCCGTTTGCTGCTGTTTTAACAAATGCGATTATTATAATTCCCACAATTGTCATATAAAAATCGTATTTTCTTTTGACATTTGACAGCTTTGTAAGATTATGAAGTCAGTTGTTTTTTGTTTTACGTTTTTAATACTTGTAACAGTTAAGGTATTCAGTTTCTATATTTATGATACCTGTCAATCTATAGAAACAAATATTTCTTGCGATTTTAGCAGGCGTAACTGTCATAAAATTCTCTGACATCTGTCAAATTGTAAAAACAGTTGATTTTCTGTTTTCTGTGACAAGTATGTTCTGGAAAAATGACCGAACTACTACTAGTAACAGCTGTCAAACTGTAAAAAGCAAGTACTTTTCACAACAACTGTCACATTATAAAAACCATATTTTCTTCCAGATTTGACAATTACATTTGACGAGTATAAAATGTAAGATTAGTACTTTTTTTGTAGTCTTTTAGTTTTTTCTGATTATTTTAAGAGGGATAATCGTAAAAACATTTGCTTCTTTTTATTCGCTTTTTATAGCTCCGCCTGATATTACACGACACAGAGCTTTTGGAACCAAGACTAGCAAAGCATAGGTTGGAGAAGGTGCAAAATCTTCATCTACATCCAATGTACAATTCTAAATCTGAGGCTCCACATGCTTGTAGTCTTGTCAGCAAAATACTATTCATACCAATAATCAATGAATCTAAATAAGTTTTAGATTGGACAAGTCTTGTTAGTGGTAAATAATCTGCAGCAGCTGTTAGGTGTTTGTCAAGAGAAGGAAAGAGCCAACCGCAAATTTAAATATCTCTGGATTCCTCTAGCTTAGCCAATCTTCAACATCGCATTAAATCTATTTCGGAGCACAACCTTAATTAAAATACAAAAACCTTTCTAATTGCGTCTACCTAATTGGTTACCCAATAGAGAGGTTATAAATCCACTTTAACAAACAATATGTAATTATCTCGACGATTCTTCTTCCTATCGCAAAAAAATAAGCCGAGTTCCTTTGAGAACTGCCACCATCATCGTCCTCAATACGCTACCCCACTACCATCTTTGCCTTTTTATTCCACCCCAGCCGTCTTCTCTATGAAACCTAGACGACTCACTTGCTTTCTCATAGAAAACTTTTTAAACACAATTAGTTAGGAACGGCGGTGGAGAGAATCGAAAAAGGAAAAATCTCAGATGAAGACGAACGAACGGCGGTGGTACCGATTCGTACGACCTCCAGCGTTCATTCCCTCGAACTAACATGTCCCGCGTATATAAGAGTCGAATTTATTTTTAATTGGAACGACAATTAGAGCTCCTTTTATATTCGCTAATTGGGAATTACATCGCCACCAATCCGGATATGAGGCCAAATTGAGTTAACTCTTTGAAATTTCGGTTTCTTGCTCTCTTTCTGGATGAAAGGCTAAAACGTTGGGGGTAGGGGATATGATGGAGGAGTCGGAAGTTGTGAGATGGAGCGGGGGATAAGCTTTCCCATCTCGTTTCCCTTTTATCATTCTTAATTAAATTATTAAATGAGCCGGATGGCAATTAAGCGTGTCCTTAATGCCCGTGGATAGTTTTGTTTCTTGGAACCTATTTCGCCCTTTCTATGGGAGTTTTAGATGGGCGAAGACCAGGACCTACTTAAGCGAGATTATCACCTTTTTTTTTGTTCGTCGTTCCTGCGGCGCGACATGGCCGGATGGACAATTCGTAGCGAGAACTTTATCCTTTTGCGAACGGGGACGACATCAAACAGGACGGCGATGCTCATTGAAAGGGATAATCCGATCTATCTGTTTGCTTTTGACCTGTTTTCCATTTTGCTCATTCTTTCTACGATGGCACTGGATGGAAATGTGCTTAATTTTTAAAGGAGATTATTAGATTGTCGTTGTATATATAAATCATTCACCTTTCTGAAAGTGGATATTTAGCAAAAGGAATATGTTGAGAATATTTAATCCATAATGCAGTTTTTTCAATCGACTATTTTGTTCCGAAAAACTCATGATTAAAGTCGTCTTTCTAGAAACTTTTACAATAAAATTGAAAATAAATAATTGACAGCTGTCAAAATTAGATTAGTGTGTTATTATTACGGTTTATATAATATGATCGCAGTTTGACAGCTGTCAGAATTATTTAAACTTACTATTTAAAAGCTCTCTTATACTTAATAGCTTTCTGATAAGGTATTAGGCCTGCATTATGCACGATTTGACAGCTGTCAGCATTCGAATTGAATACATTCATCATTACAAAAGAATTGTAAAAAAATAGCTAAATAATTTATAATCCCCCATCGTTTTCCTACTCACCACCCATTTCTTATTAGTTTGCTACTTTTCTTCTAATGACTAAGGAGGATTTTAATCTCCTTTTTCTTTGGAAAATTGGTAAGCAATTCTAGCCCAACCAACCTGCTGTTGGAAACAGCATACCTGGTTTTGACCTGTTTTCGAGCTTGCTTTTGGAAACATATCAAAACCAGGTATGCTATTTCCAAAAAGCAGATATGCTAGTTGTGCAGCATGTCCACTGGCGACTGATGAGTCATCGTGTGACCGTACATTGTGCCCGGCTTAATACAGGGTGTCCACATCGAGTGGATGGTCTCATAGTGACTTGATGTGTACATTATCCCGATAACAGTGACTATAGATTCAATTGTTATCGTGGGTGCATCAAATCTTCGAACTTTAATGACACCTCGACGAAGATATAACCTCGTCATTGAGGAATTACTTCTGATCACGTTTGACCAGGATTAAGTGGTAAGTGCTGCTTTAGGCAAGATAGTTTCTGAGTTTTGCTACGATTTTGTTTGCCAATTGACTGCTTGAGTGAAAAGGAAGATCTAAGTCATCCAAGTTTGAAATTTTGTCTTAACTGTAATACTCTACAATACCTTATCAAGTGTAAACTGGTCTTTTCTAGGATTTGAAAGTTCTGGGGGAAGGGAGAGGGAGAAAACTCAAATAAGTTTTTAAAATTTTCCTGATCGAGTTTAGGTCCAAACGCAAAACACGTCAGGAAGAGCCGCCGAGCAGGCCCACGTGGTGTTCTTTGCATCAACGAGGCTGTAGTTCTCAAGCTATCATCTCAAAATAATTTTTCGGATGGGGGGTGGCACCATGGCGCTTAATTTTGAAATGATTCCGGAAAAGACGTTAGATTATCGTTACTGACTCACAGGCACAGTCATAAAAGTGAAGTGAAAGATCTTCGCTACCTCAAGGTCATCAGTCGTGTCTCTTTCCCACCTTCCACTGAATAATGCAAGCAGAAAAATCTTGTGTTCATTGTGTTCATTACGTTTGTGTCTGCGAGGTTTAGTCATATATAGGGAGTGCTCGTCAATTTTATCCAACAGTGTAGTTTAAAGCTAGCGCGAATATCAATTTTCTCAATTAGAAAACAGCTGAATCGAGTCAGTTTTATTTTTAACATTTCTCGAAAGCACATCATTGAGATGGGACGAAAGGAGAAAAATAACCAACGAAGTAAATTAGTTGTCTGTTACAGTCGATAGAGGGCGCTGCTATTATGCAACGTAAACACTACGTCTTTGAATCCATTTCCTACCTCCGGTTTTATTTGATTTGAAATAATGGCGCAAAAAAGAAGCTTAATTTTCTAAATGTAACATTCCCCCGTACCGTTCGGTACGTTTATTTGAAAGATGAGTTGATAATTACTACTCGTTCAAGTCGAGATTGATTGAAAAATTCGCTGAAAGCTTTCAAGTTTCGTCGTTCATACCGGAGAGAGAGAGATTTATCGGAATTAATTAGATTTGTAAACGAGTTCGATTGTAATGATTGTATTCGAGTTTCTTTGCACGCGAAATTTTATGAAACTAAAAAATAGCCGGTGGTGGATGCTTAGTTGTTTTAACCTAATTAAAAAAAATCTTTTTTTTTTAATTTGCAACGAAACAGGATGTTTTTTACAAACGGGAACTTGAAAAATTCGTATTCACGACGGTAGTTTTAAATATTTTATATTCCACCAGCAAAAAACCTGGCACTGGCACGCTCTTCGTTCTTATTTGTTTAGGATTTATTACCGGACTTTTTTCTTCTTTTTAAATTCGTGTGTGTCGGAGGTAGATAAAATTTTCGTTAATGGACTGCTTGAATTACATAAACATTACATCCCCGGTATGTATGTGTGCTTACGTGCAATTTCTGTTGGTTTACGAATTAAAATAAACAGACAGGAAAGAAGAACCTAACAAATAAAAAGTAAACAAGATGATTTAACCGCCGAAGTAAATGAATTATTTAAATCATTAAAATTCGGACAATTTGCGGTAAACTTATATGATAAATATCTCAGATTTATTTATTTTTTCGCGTGAAAATTGTTTAAGTTGTGTAAGTGTAGGTGTACCTCAAGGTAGTAACCTTGGACCTCTGTTGTTTGGATTATGTTTGATCTTAACTATAATCAGTGTTATAAAGGACACCTTAAATCTAACAACATGCTATTGAGTGCCTATGGAACCTCTATATACGAGGTGTGGCAGAAAAGTAAGAAGACTGGCAACACTGCAAATGATCTGTGCCGAAGAACCTCACAATTGAGCAGAAGAACATTCGAAAGAACGAGTGTCTTGATCTTCTTGACAGAATCGCTAATGAGCAAGATTTTTTTAGTGGTGTGATCACAGGTGATGAATCATGAATTTTCGAATACGATCCTGACACCGAAAGGCAAACTCTCTTCGACCAAAGAAACCTCGAATGAGTAAATCGAAGATCAAATCGTCCACAAAGAATTTGTTCTTCCAGGACAAACTGTCAACCAAGTTTTTTATAAAGACGTCGTTGAAAGGCTCAGAAAAAGGTAATTCGCGTGAGATCAGACATTGCAGACAAATGGATGCTCCATCATGACAACGCCCCATATCGCACTGCCCTCGCCATAGCAGATTTTTTGATCTCAAAAGGCATTCCTGTGGTTCCCCAGCCCTTCTATTCACCTGATCTCAGTTCCTGTGCCTTTTTTCTTTTTCCTAAACTGAAAAATGTCCTCAAAGGACGTCATTTCTGGACTTTAGACAACATCCAAAAGTGTGTAATGTTTGAAAAAAATTAAAACTTTGGTAAATAAAAAATCACTCTCATTACTTTTCTGCCACACCTCGTAGGGCGTAGTGGTTTTTCAATTTAGAAATAAATCTCTCTATTTGGATAACAACTTTTCAACACGGATACGTCACTAGACAAAGCAGATTATTGATATCCTAAACGTCAACTGATCAGTTTTTTAGTGTGCAGCATAAGCCATAAAGTTCTACTGTTTAATTACTTAGATTATGGTTTTTTTTTCAAGGTTATTAGGCGTTACGGAGTTTAAATGTTTGGTTTTTAAATAGCGTAGATTGTGTGTTGTTTTGAGATTATGCCGAAACCCTGACGTGCTATGTTTCTTTTTTGCTACAGAACTTTGTAAACATGGCCTGACCTCCAGACTCAAAAGAGTTCTTTTGTGTGTGGCTGTTTTATTAATCATTATCTCAATCAATGTCGTTTCTTTGGTTAAAACCTCTGATCCCCCACTTACTTTTTACTCCTTTTTTGTTCGGAATGAAGGCTTTGTTCAACCATTAGCTGGGATTGTTCCCAATCATGGTATGCTGTTGTATGTTCTCTTTCATCTTGCTTAGTTGGGCTGGATTTTGAGGCATGTTTTAAAAGCTTTGAAGGAGGACAAATTCGAGAGTTGTACAAGATGACTGCTGTGGAGTGGTAGCTTTAAAATTGTTATATTCTCCATCAGTACTGAGATGGATTAGCCATAGCCATCATATACTATTAAGAGCTGGCGAGTCTCATCAAGGGGTAGTATGAAGGTACGTTCAAAATAATTTTTTAATATTTACGTCTCTACTTAATTCTTGTTGGAACACTATGTTGGTCCCACATATGAACACCTTGGGTTTCTTTCATATGTCCAAAATGCTTAAGGTTTTATCAAGAAGATCAAAACAGCGGAAAATAGTGGAAGGAAGGCTTCTCTTCTTACAAATTCAAAATTAACACTGAAATTGTGACTTTTCCTAAAGCCAGGCAACCTCTTCTGTCCTCTTCTGGTGAATTGAGTTATTAAGTGAGTTGACAAATGTATTTCCAGTGTAATAAAGCGAGCCATATTTATATCTTGATCACCCTCCTTTGCTTTCTTTATTATGCACTTCCTTGTTAGTAATGAGGTGAAGAAATAATCTAATTGAGTTCCTATTTTGAGCTAGTTTTCAAGGTAAAACGACCAAGTGTTTGCCTTGCTAGAAGGACCTCCTTAAACAAAAGTTGGTCCTGCTAAAAGATTGCTAAATTTAAATACATCTGGTCGGATATACCACTGAATAGAACTCAAACGAACAAGTTCGAACTTGTACCTTTTATAGATCAAATTTTATACGCTTTGGATTGATGATAACATCTTGTCCAACTAGACCCTTTAAATGTTTTACCTTTAAGCTTTAACGCTGCAAAGTTATCACACTTAGTCTTTGAAGTATTGAGCTTAAGTTTATTAATTTTCACCCATTTCATGATTCATTTTCCTAACAGCCCTCTCAATATCACTATCATACACACTCACGAGTGTATCATCCGCAAAAAGGTTGATATTACAATCCTGTGAAACCGTACCCAGGTCCTTAATATACAAAATAAACAATAGTGGATCCAAAATCGTACCCTGCGGGACTCCTCTGAGTTCTGATGTTCCATTTTCGTATTTATTTACTTGCGATCTTCCTGTTAAATAGTCTTCTAACCATTTAAGGGCTACCCCTCGTAAGGATGTCGAAACCATTTCCTAGAATTTGATCTTCTTGAAAGAATCCTAATCGAAGCCTATAACTGCTTGGATCGCTTTATGTGCTAATAAGTCCTTAATTTGATTTAGTACATAATTAATCACTTGAGGAGGTTAGAAACATCTTATGGTTGACACAAACAGCGTCAAAACAATTTTTTTTGAGCACCTAATGATAGTGATATCACAGGTTTCGGAGCCCAACGTAACTTCATTAATTCCACTTTTTTATTAAGCAATAATACCCCAATTATACAAAATTTTCTTAATATTTAAACTAACATTACGTTTAAGCAATATACATAAAAAATAACACCCATGGCGACGATTATAGCGGGAATTCCCATATATGTAGATATCCCCCCTATTTTTTTTTTCTCTGAATACGACGAAACAAATTAAATATAAAAACAGTCCCGGAAGGTTCGGGCTCGTGCTACTGCAATTCCAGCTCGGCTAAAGCGTGGAAAAATAATAATTGGAGATTAAGACCGAGAGAGAATACGCGGAAGTATTGAATGAGGAAACGAGACGGAGAATCTGTTCTGTTTTGCCGCGGATATTGCAAATTAAAGACTCAGCAATCCGGAGAGTGGACTTCGGTAAGTTATGAAACCTTAGGGGGATGATATGCGGTACTTTAACACACGATGTTTGCGCTAATGTAGGTCATCCATATGCAGGATATTATGCCGTTTATAAATTGCGCGAATGGTGGGGGGTTAGTCCTCGATTCTTTCTGTTATCTTCGGATTTAAAGGCAAAATTAATGGTCAAACATCAAAGACTTAGAATTACATAAAAAAGGAAAACCGCAATGAATGGATACGACAGCATTAGCCGCCGTTAAAGTTAACCAGGACGGTGTAAATACCTTGTTCTAAGCCGGCCATGGAAGCCCCATCTTCCTCCTCCAGCTTCCGTTCTATTTCCTTCCTACTCTTTCAGCGATTGTTTGATGTGCACCGGCTGACCAGATAATTGCCCCGCTAGGTCAATTGTTCGAACTACCACGGCTACCATCGCTTGATGAAGAGAATATATGTGTGCAGTCGTCGACCTCTAAGGTCTTCGTCGCTTCATTATATGGAGGATAATAACGGTGGAAGTAGCGGTACACGTGTATATGTGGATGTATAGAATGGGTACTGAAACTCCCTAGCCGTGAATAGGAAACTCTGTGTCTGATAGCTTAAGAGGATTATGCACGCTTCACATGGGAAGTTTTACAATAGAGGTCGGTGTAGTTGGGAAATTGTTACTCCGTTGTTCTGTCTGCTATGAGCATAATATATGTGCCTCGTAATAAATTGTGTCCTTTTTATATTGTTTTTATTATTCTGAGAGGTTACCGTTTTCGTTTATCCTATCGAAATGAGATCTTTGTATCTCAAAGTACAAACAAACTACCAAAACAGTTCTTTTGTTAATTTTTTTAAGGAAGCCACAGTTTAGTTGTTTTTTATTATTATTAGTAGATCATGTGGCTAATATGAGGTAGTTATTATTTGCTAAAAAACACCATCTAAGTAAAAAGTATTTTCTTATAAAACAAAATACTTAAACAAAACACGTAAAAAACTAAATAGAAGTTTGCAAAAACTGATATTGGTCGGTAATTGGAAAGCAAAGTATTGTCGCCCGACTTGTGTATTGGACAGATCTTTGTCTTTTTCCAGAGATAGGGGAAAGTTTGAGATGTTATGGACAAGTTTATAAGTATTGTCAGAGGATATGCTAAAACATATCTGCAGTCCTTAATGAAAAAGCTAGGTATCCGATCATAACCTGACGTGAGTTTGTTGGGAAATGTAGACATTGTTTTAATTACTTCATCTTCAGTTGTCAGTGAAAACATATAAGGAAGAGTATTGGTTGGTTTGTCAGTACAAGTAGTAGTAAAGACTTCATGGGTTCCCATGAAAAGATTTGCGAAAGCATTTACAATCTCAGTAGGATCTGTGTATTCATGTCGATCATCATTGTGTAATCTTCCAGGAATCCTAGTAGATTTTGTAATGGAGCCCATAAATTTCCGGAGGTTGGAGGGAGTGTTTTTAATGCTGCGTTCCATATTAGTAACATAAGTATTGTAACTTTCTCTTATTTGTTTTTTAGTGAGACTGCGAATGCGTTTAAATTCATTAAAGTAGGATATGTTTTTAGTTCTGACCCACATTTTGTGATAGTAAGTTTTGAGTTTATATTACGCTTAATCAAGTTGTTAAACCACGGAGGAAACTTTCGATTAACTGGATATCTCTGAGGAACATAAACATCCAGGATCGAGTAAAGAACATGATAGAAGTTTTGAAGCGCGATGTTAACGTCGTTATGATTTTCTAAGAAAGACCAGTCGCACCGCTGCAATGCTGTATAAAGAGGAACATAATGTGCTCGCCTGAAATCGTACGGAAAACTATCAGCACTAGGAAAATTGGGTTGCTGCGTGATGTTGTTGTAAAAAAATGGAAAATTAAGTGCCGGGTGGTACATGTCTTCTGGAACTAGAGGCAAGTCACAGTGAGTAATATCAAAAGAACAGTTAATGTTTGAGAACAATAAGTCAAGAGGTCTGTTGTTAATGTTATATATGTAATTGTGTTGTTTAATGTTAAGGGTATCTATGAAATTATTCAAAATCTTTGATTTGTTACAAAGCATGTTTGATTTATTGAACAATTGCGGAAGATTGAAGTCACCAATCAAGATTAGTTCCTCACCCACCACATGCATTTCCAGAGCGCTAGTAAAGGTTTCTAAATCTTCAGCTCGAATGTCAGGAGGTATATAAACTAACCCTAGTAAAAAGGAATAAGAATTAACGAAGACCTAAATATCATGTACATAAGGAAGAGGATAATTATTTGGTTTATTTTGTGCCTAAAATTTCATATAAACATAGGTCTGCAAACGCTTCGTTACCAATCTGCAGGGTGTTGAAATTTCAAGATTTTTTCACTTTTTACTGTATAGCTGCTACAGTTTTTGAGATATTTCGCTCAAATTTGGAAGGTAGGTTACGCTATAAGACCTGCATCATTAGCCATGCCAAATGATGATGTAAATCTACAGGGTAATAATTTTTTCGGGATCATGCCCTCTTTTCTCACCCTGAACTTTTTTGCGATGCGCCACTGCTAGATTCTAAAATACGCAATAAATTTTCTGTCTTGTTTAGAAACTTTTTGATCTCTTGTATTTTTTTCTTATCTCTGACCGTTATCGAGAAAACAATAGAAAACCATTTTCTGTAATTCGCCAGAGAAAATTAAATTTTGGCTCTGGCTTTATTCAGATAATCACTTGAGTTTATTAGTTTGACAACTGCCATTAGAAATCGTAACTTGTGTCTGTATAAGTAAAGTTTTAAATTGCAAACTGTAAGGTGTAAAAGTGTTTTAAATACTCGTTATAATTTTGTAAATATGCCAAATTTCACTAATTCTGAAATGGCTGACATGCATTTTATCTACGGCCTTGCAAATGGAAATGCAAGAGAAGCCAGGCGTCTGTACATGGAGCGCTATCCCAATAGAATGATACCCGATCATCGAATATTTCCAAATATTCATAGGCGTCTTGGAGAAACTGAAACTTTTAAAAAGAATACTAATGATGCAGGTAAACCACGTACTGTTAGAACACCAGAGATCGAAGAGGCTGTTCTGGATGAAATAGACAGACATCCTCGCACCAGCGCCAGAAACATCAGTGAACATTTAAATATTAGTCATCAAGTTGTTTGGCGTATTCTACGTGTTTCCCTGCTATACCCTTACCACATTCAGAGAGTGCAGGCTCTTCTTCCCTGAGACTTCCCTTTAAAGATTGATTTCTGCCAATGGTACCTTAATAAGCTAGCAGCAGACCGCATTTTTAATTGTAAAATCCTTTTTACCGATGAAGCGAATTTTTCAAGGACTTCAATTATGAATTTCCACAACAACGACACGTGAGCAGATGAAAATCCACATGAAATTGTACAAACGCATTTTCAAGAACAGTTCTCATTAAATGCATGGGGTGGTATAATTGGAGATAATTTGATTGGTCCTTATTTTTTGCCTAATCGACTTATTGGTCAGTCACACAGGCTGTTTTTGCAGAATGAATTGCCTTTATTACTTGAAGACTTGCCCCTTTTACTTAGAAATCAAATGTGGTATATGCACGATGGCGCCCCATCACATTTTTCTATTTTGGCTCGGTAGTATTTAAATGAAGTGGTGGATAGGACGAGGTGGACCTCAGCCCCCTGGCCTCCTATGTCCCCTGACTTAAATAGTATAGATTGTTTCCTGTGGGGACATCTCAAATCTCTAGTGTATACAACACGTGTGAATACTGTTGATGACTTACGATATCGGATAATCGATGGATTTGAAATGATAAGAAATGCTCCAGGAGTATTTGAGAGAGTGCGAGCATCAATGAGAAGAAGAGCGGACGCTTGTGTAAGAGTTGGAGGAGGATACTTTCAACAATTGTTGTAGCATAGTTTCCTTGTCATTGTTATTAATTAGGGTTTTTATTGTTATTAGTTACGTTACTTTGTATTGTAATAAAACAATGCTACGAAAACCGGGTCATCCTATTTTTTAACAGGTAATAGCACCTTAACTCTTAAAATTAATAAACTTAAGTGATTATCTGAATAAAGCCAGAGCCTGCCAGACCATTTAATTTTCTCTGGCGAATTACAGAAAATTGTTTTCTATTTTTTCTTCTCGATAACTGTCAGAGATAAGGAAAAAATACAAGAGATCAAAAAGTTTCTAAACAAGACAGAAAATTTAGTGCGTATTTTAGAATCTAGCAGTGGCGCATCGCAAAAAAGTTCAGCGTGAGAAAAGAGGGCATGACCCCGAAAAAATGGTTACCCTGTGGATTTACATCATCATTTGGCATGGCTAATGATGCAGGCCTTATAGCGTAACCTACATCTCAAATTTGAGCAAAATATCTCAAAAACTATACTAGCTATACAGTAAAAAGTGGAAGAATCTTGAAATTTCAACACCCTGCAGATTGGTAACGAAGCGTTTGCAGACCTATGTTAATTTTAGGCACAAAATAAACCAAATAATTACCCCCTTCCTTATGTACATGATATTTAGGAACACCCTGTATAATTGAGGTTGCTCTTCAGGTACTATTTGACGTTGAGGGCTCATTCTGTGAAGGTTCTTCTAGTGGAGTAAGAGGAAAATCGTGTGGGCGAAAAATGTCTGTATTACAAGGATACAAGCCTGATTTTCGCATTTTCCGCTCTTCTCAGCCCTAACATAAGCTTTTCCAAATAATTTTCCTACTTGATATATTGTGACAACTCGACCGTTATTTTGACGTCTAATCTTGACATGATTTTCTCTTGCCGTTTTAATAACATCGATATTGCGCGTATGTGAATGGTGCCCATCGATAACTAAAATAGCAGGATCCTCAGATGTTGGCTTTACATGCTTTATGTAGTGGCGGAACCGTTCAGAGAAGATGTCGGTTTGGATCCAACCAGAAGGATGGCAAGAATACACAGAACCAGATGACGTCCCATTCTGGGGTTCAAGTTTCATATTTTTTTTTGCTTTCAGGGACTATTGCACGTAACCACAGTGATTGAATGTCTTCTATCGCTGGCTCAAATATGTCGAAAAACTTTGCAACTACCTCAGGTGTGAATGCTTTTGCACGAGGTAATAAAAGACCCCATGGTGTTCGAGGATGCCTTCGCAAAAAATTTTTAGCCATTTTTTTTCCAGCTTTCTCGTTGGTTTTCTTAAACGGAGATTGATTATTGTTGCTCTGCAAAAGTTGAAGAAAATCCATCTTCCTAACCTCATTCTGAGATAAACCAAAGAACCGTTCTTCTATAATCAAACAATAGTTAGCAAGATCCTCCTCAATATCTGATGAAAACACCGATTTTCTGCCTAACTTGCTTTCGACAACAAGACAAGGATCTTTTTCATCGTTTCTTACGTAACGTTCATAACATTCCTACCCCATATTCCGCATTTTAACCTTAAAATTTTAAGTAAGCGCCACTTAATTTAATATGCGAATGCAGATTACGCCAGTGCAAGCTATTTATAAATAATCACTTACGTTTTTGTACAATACGTAGTACAGTATATCACAATGAAAACTTTCAAAATGAGTCACATATTCAATGTCAAATACACATACTATGATGGCGCCATCTTCCGATCGTTGTTATAACTAAAATAACTTCGTTCGCAGTCAATTTATATCTGCAGTCTTACTTGTATTATAAAAAAACCTTAATACCCCATATTAGGAACTATGTACTTACCTTCATATTAGGCGACTTTCCTAACAGTCAGATTTGACAATTTCAGCTGTCAAAATACACCTGACAGCTGTCATCAAATTGTCAAAATACTTGTTTCTTACTATTTCTGACACCTGTCATATTATAAAAACAGTATTTGTAACTGCATTTGACAGATGTGGTATTCAGTTCAATATTTGTGACAGCTGCCAATCTGTGAATTTGTTAAGTAATTAATCAGAAGTTGCGATGTTGGTGATCTGTATGTAAGACACACGATATCCTCCATTTGTATATCCAGAAAAACCGTCTTAGTAATATTTTTGCTTACAATTGACAATAGCAGTACCAGAGCGTATTTTTCCCAATATCTATCAATATTAGTCTCGTGAAATTCTTCGAAAACACGCCACCGTAATCTACTACATTTATTCATTAAATTAACGTGAATACAGTTATCGAAGCGTGTTCGAAAGTTTTCAAATTTTAAACCGGTAAGAATTCGAAGTAGAAAGTTTCGATAAATCCGCCCGAAGATGAAGAAGGAGAAGAAGTAGGGGAAAAAACATATCATAAATCAATAAGCGGATGTAACTGAATTCAGTCACGCTTTCGCGATAAGCAACACAATAGCGCCCCGTAGCGGTGCCCACATCCAACGACTCTCCTGGCTTATTTAAGACGACCTGATGCGACGCGGTGCTCCGTGCTCCACTTCATGACGTTAGGCAACAATATTTAATTTACCGTGGAGGCACTTTTCAATCTCTGCCTGAATTCAATTGCTGTGCACAGAAGTTCAAGGCATCCGAATATAATAATTTCTCTGCTCGTCGCGTTTGTAGGGAGCACCGATATATTTTACCTCGAATTTCTTTTTCTTTTTTGGCTCCCCCTGTTTTTTGTCCTCCCCTTCATTCTTTCCATTTCTCGTTACGTACATATATACGGCGGTAGCATTCGCTTTTTTTTAAACTTTACTTACTCGACACAGAGTTACCAAGTTTAAAGAGGAAACTTTATAAATTGTTCATAAAATAGATTGTGATGAGGCAATTTCGTGACTGGAAAATCGTGTTGATGTTTTAAATTTTTCATCGAGTTTTATCGTTGGCGGTGCCTGTACTAGATCGAACATAAAGGTGGTTAAAATCACATAAAAATCAAGATCTAGATAATCTTAATGACTACTAAGGACTTGAACCGTCACACCCACCACAACAACGACGTAAAACTGCGTTCAAACAATTTTCAAGAAATCGTAACTCTTGTAGGTGTTGAAATTGTGAACTAATCACTGGTTTCTATAATTTGACAGGTGTCTAATTAGGATAAATAAGTGCCTTAGAATTTGACAACAATTTTAACAAATGTCAAAAGAATTGTGACAATTTTACAGTCGCTAGAAGATTTTTTTGGCAGTTATAATTGTAATCTCGTCAAAAACTTTATTTCTCTAATTTTACAGCTGCCACAAAAATTTCGACAGCGATAAAGAATTTTTTATGCATTTTAGAACTGAAAACAAATAGATTCGATAGCTGTTAAAACTATTTCCATAGTGACAGGTGCTAAAATCATCATAATTTTACAACAGTCAAATGTATTTTGACAGCTACAATTGCAAAATTTTAAAATAAGTACTGTTTTAATAATTTGGTAGCATTCCGATGTATTTTGACAGCCACAATAACAAAAGTGTAAAGATATACTATTTTTTACAATTTGACAGCTGTCAATCGCTTTGACAATTGGACAGCTGTCAAAATTATTTTCATAACTACAAATGGCAACTACAAACAAACTAACTGATTCGATCATTTTTCTAATTATGAGATGTAATTTGACAGCTGCAATTATCAAATCTGTAGAAATATTGTTGCTACAATTTGGCAGCTGTTTAAAGTATATAGATAATAAAAAATGTTTTTATAATTTTACTAAATGAAACATCAAAACTATTTTGACAGTTACAATTGCAAAATCGTAAAAAAGATATCAGAAAGATTTTAACATCTTCACTTTTAAAAACCGTAGAAAACACACCTTGTTTTACAATTTAACACTTAGGAACATAATTTTGATAATTACAAGTGTCGAAATAAACAATTTAATTAAAATTTGACAGCTGTCAGAATTAAGTCATTTTATAGCTGTCAACATTATATCGACAGTCGCATTTTTTCGGTTTTAAAAGTTAATGAAAATTTGACAGCTGTCAGAATTATGTTGACAGCTACATCTATTAGAACTACAAACAATGGTAAGAGTCATTTTATAGCTATCAAAACTATATCGATAGTTGCAACTGTAGAAATAGAAAAATAACTGTTTTACAGTTTGACAGCTACCGGAAATTGTAATTTTCGAAAATTCCTATTTTCATACTTGTTACGAATAGTTTTAACATCTGTCAAAAATGCAATTTTTCGGTTTTAAAATTTAATGAAAATTTGATAGCTGTTAGAATTATATTGACAGATACATTTATTAAAACTAAAAACAATGGTAATCATCCGTTTATAGACGCAACTGTCAAAATAAAAAAATAACTATTTGATAGGTAGGTACCAGAAATTATAATTTTCAAAAATTCCTATTTTGGTACTTGTTAGTTTTAACATCTGTCAAAAATGCATTTTTCCGGTTTTGAAGTTCATAAAAATTTCTTTATAGCTGTCAAAACGTTTCTGACAGCTGTCAAATAATAATGAAAAAGTATTTTTGACGATTTTGCAATTTTAGCTGCCAATAAAACATATCTAACAGCTGTAAAATTGTCAATCTATGTTTTCCCCTTATTTGATAATTATTTATCATTGTCACAATACATATGGTAGCTGTCAAATTCTAAAACACTTCAAGCAGAAACAGGCATGTTTTTAAAACTAATTTGATTTAGAGGAAATTATGATCGGAATCGTAAAAGAAAATGAGATCTGAATGGAAGGAGGTCAGCTTAGGTGTTCCTCAGGGATCTATTTTGGGGCCAGCTTGACAGTACGCTTTGTAAATAGTACTATAGTTACAGAAATCTTCAATTAAATAGCGACTTTTAATATTGTGTTTTTATTCATCAGATCGGCTAATCTAAAATTTTAAAAAGAGATTTTTTTTTTAATAATCCAACTTAATCTCCTCTCTAAAAGCGAGAGAAAAAAAAAGCAAATTAGACGTGGGTGCTTCTTAAAGATCGCCCACACAATTCACGTCCCTCACAGAGATCTCTTGATTTTACGGGCAATTTTAGGACTCTTTACGCGGAGGTCTTGAAAATCGTTAACGTGTAATTCTTTTCCATTGCACCAGAACAATTCTCTCTCTTACCTTACCGCATCGCCTCTGCTGCCGATTTCAATAAACTTTTTCCCGAGTTCAGTACTTGGCGCAAGTGAAATTACGACCGTCTTGTTCTCTCCGAAACATAATTCTCTCAAATCAGTGGCTTATTTACTTCAGGTTTAATACGCTATAACACAGTAATCTTCCTTTATTTGAGTTGGTTTCGAGACCGAGTTCACCCGCGTTTTATTACAACTCTCTCTCTCTTTCTCTCGTTTCATTTAAGGTATTTTTTTGTTTTGAAGAGTGAAGAGGTTTTGATAAAGACGATGGACTAATATTGAATGGTTATGTTAATATAATTCTATTCCCTTTATTGTTGCAGTGAGGAGAGAATGCGCTGAAACAGGGATAGAAGATCAAATCTGCATATCCGTAAGTATCTAGTTAACATTCAAGTAAATTTTTGCATAATTTAAAACCCGAATGGATACAGAATGGATTTATAAATTAATTAAGTCGTCCTAAACCAGATTAGATGACCCATATGTCCTCAAACAAAAACTCCCTAAATCAAGTACGTACGGAAAAACGCATCATTTCCAGAGGTCGGGCTACTGACAAACTACCCTCAGCCGTATGAATTTGTTAAGCGACCACCAGAATTCGGACTTATACATAATCCCCGGTCCCCAGGGACTGACCCTCATCCTATTAGTGTAACACGGTGCGAAGGAAAAGGTACAAACAAAAGGAGAAAAGGGATAGTGAATAGGATGGCTGACGCATTGACGCTATTTGATATTAAAAGTACTTTAACGACCATCTGTCTGGAAGGTAGTTTGTCGGGGGATGTCGTCCTTAGAAGGAAAGACAATCTTAACAAAGGATTTTTTTCCTTTTTTTACAGGGTGGGTATCGTCTCTCATCGTCATTTATTCCTTCAACATTTTATTCCTAATTATATGTCTATGAGTGTAATTCGAACGCAACAAAACAAGAAAGTACACTCATCACCATTAAAATGTGACAACCGACCGATACAAATTTATGAAGCACATCATCGTAGGAGGCACTCGTAATGGCGAAATTTAAGTGATTTATCGTTACGTTCATATTCGGTGGGTCTGTCTGAAGCGTTCTTCACCAGACGATGCGTCCGCCCCTAGGCCACTTGTTGATGGTAGTGGAATTGTTGCCTCCCTTGTCTCTAGACACTCAGTCGGCTTGATTGGATGCATATAAACCTAGTTATTACGATAATATTGGTGTGAATTAATATCTGCATGAGTAATTTATCGAAATTGAACCGGTTTAACTCTATTATTACAGATCGTACACGATATAATTTGCTAAATTGTGAGCTAAGCTCTGAACTCGATTATTGTGTTTGATATTTTGAAGGTGTTGCAGACAATCAAGACAGTATTAGTGTTTGATTACCTTTTTTTTGTTAATCTAACTAAAAGAAGCTTAGTTCTCTACTATGCCTTTAATTTGAGCTTGGTCACCTTATGGCTGGCTATGCTTCGAGTTTTTCAATTTTTTTTTTGTAGTAAAATCTTCTATTAATTAAGAAAAATGTGCCCAACCTCCCCTAAGACAAGATCCGACAATGTCGCCTATATTTGTCAATTTTTTTCTTATATACAGGGTGTCCCATGACATGAATGCCAAAACCAAAAATTCACTAGACACAGGTTCAACCCAATCTGGAAGAGGTAACACCAAAGAACTGTGTCTCTGCATTCGAAAAAGAAAACAAAAAATTCCTCAACGATCCAACTCCAACTCGGCCTCGAAAGAAAATAAGAATACGAACTTGAAGAGAGAGCAAAACAGCAACACAGGCAGGCATTTCCCAAATAATCTACGAAAAATAAACGTCCTCTTAATACAGAACGAACCTAAATTCAAACTAGAAAGCCTGTCATGAGAAAGAAAAGCAAAATCGAATCATTTTTGAACGCCTCTTACGTCATGGATGCAACACTAGAAGACACATTCATCGGTTTATGCTTACAATGCCTCAAAATCTATTATCCGTATTTTCTAACTCGGATACCTAAGAGGAGTCACCCCCTAATGGTCCAACAAGTTCAGGCTCCAATTTAGATACACCTCACGTTGGCCGCCAAAACTATTAAACAGTCAGGGTAGGGTGGCTCGATATACTCTAAACAGGTTCTGCCCTAGAAGACAATTTCATTCGAATGACTGTTGTGGGCTTACTTGGCAGTAGACCCCTCTTTTACAGCACATTTTATTTTCTGCACAAATTAAAACTGTGAGCACGTCCAATTACACAGACACCCAAAAGATTTTTTTTTATTTGGAGTCTGGGGGGTCAGACCATGTTTACTGTCTGTTTTTGGGATTACTGAATCCGCATCCGAGGTCAAACAAAAATCCAGCAGGACAAGGTTTCGGCAAGAAAATGTACCTATTTCCTCTAAGTCGAAGCATTGCCAGTAGACCGTCTTGCTTGCCAACCCAATTTTGCAGCACATTTTATTTTCTGCAAAAATTAAAACTGTGAGCACATCCAATTACACAGACACACAAAGGAATTTTTTTTCTTTTGGAGTTTGGAGGGTCAGACCATGTTTACTGTTTTGTTTTTGGGATTACAGCACGACAGGGTTTCGGAAAGAAAATGTAGTTATTTCCTCTAAGTTCAAGGATTGACAAGCATTGACAAGTCAGCATACAATGTAAAACACTGTAACGTTTTTACTCCTGTCGTAAACTAAAAAGAACAATCAGTTACCAACTCCATGTCCTCATAGAGCTTTAACCACATAACGCGCCTTAACTTAATAACCTTGAAAAATCCAGTAATCTAAGCAATTAAATGCTGAAAGGTTGTGACCGAAGCTAAGTATAAAATAGAAAACCGATCAGTTCAAGCTCAAAACACCATTAACCATTGTTGATGCAGGTCCTGACATGAATTTGCCAGACTGTCGACGAATTGGGCTAAAACTAATATCTGAGGAATATTTCAAGCATATGATTGACGACGATTTGGAAAATTTCTGCAAAATGGATTCCAAAATATCTGAATGTTGACCGGAAGCGTGACCAGAAGGGTGAAAGCATCATGTTTGATCTGTGCTCGGTTTGAAAATGATGCAAACTCCTTAAGAAGCCCTATTGTTTTACTATGGATGAAACTTGGGTACATTTCTACGATCCAGAATCGAAGCAACAATCGATGGAATGGAGACACTATATAGTTCTCGAAGGACTAAGAAGTTTCGTGGTCAAAAATCTACCAGAAAAGTTGTTGCTTCAGTTTTTTTGGGATTGCCATGGAGTGATCATGGTTGATTTTCTGGATAAGGGTGAAATAAAACTGAAATAAAAAGTTTAAAAGGTCGTAAATTTTTTTCCAACGAAGAGCTGATGAAAGCTGTGGAGGTCCGGTTTACAGAGCAAGATAAAAATTTCTTTTTGACAGGTCTAGAAGCGTTGCAGATTCATTGTAATAAATAAATGTATCCAATTAAGAGGATAGTACCTACGGTGAACAATAAAATATTTTGAATTAGCTACAAATTTTGTTCTAGTTGTTAGTAGGCTAACAACTTTTTAATACGTCCTCGTATACATGTTTCAGTTCAAAACTTTTCTCATTTCATCGTGTCATTTCGGGGACATCCTACAACGGCTTCCATTTAAAATCTGAATCTATTACGGCAATGTCTCTGCAAGTGGTATTTCTCTCGAATTTCCACCTATCATTGGACGCCGAAGGCATTGTTTCGCTCACTCAAGCTTCGCCCAGTCGCGTCGAGTATCGTACTTGATATACTCCTACGTTGACGGTAGTTTCATACTTTATACACACGCTGACAAAAAATCCATGCCGTGAGAGTAAATCCTTGTTTCCGTCAAAGCCGTTAACGTGCGCCTGTTTATCCGACTGACTTTACGCAATTTAAATTTCCATCACCATATACATATCCTTGACGTGTCTAAATAGCATTAAAAGGAAAATTGTAGTATAATGTATAGTAGTGATGACCTTGAACATTAATTACACGAATCAATAATATTACTTAGGAACCAGAAAACGAATACACGAACATCGATCATTATATACGCATTAACTACCAATAAAAACAATTTATATCATATACAAACAAAGCAATCAAATTAGAATTTCTATAAGCAAGGAGCTTTTGATACTGAAATAATAAATTTTAAATTCTAAAATAACTACTCAACTCTTATATTTATAGAGGAGAGGTGTATATTTTCACAACTAACTTCATCACGACAAGACTGACGCTACTAACCCTTTAATATATACGAAAGCTTCCGATCGATAATCAGGTAGTTACACAGGAAACTTAATCTCCAGAGTTTTAGTTACCGCACGTCTGGTGTGTCCGCTATCAGATTAGCGAAATTCGATTGAATGTTCAACTGTAACCGACGTTCTGTATTTTAGAAACAGAGTTCAGAATTGAGTTAAAATTGCAAGTGACTTAACCGGGTAAGTATGTGTAATTTTGTACAGTAACAGGTAAAAATTGTGACTTCTATTTGGGAATTTTAACCGAAGATTTGGGCAAACAGATGATCTGAATTCACGATTGCAAAGACATGAAAATGTAATTCGGTGCAGATTTTATTTTTAGGGGAGTGTGGTACCATTTGACTCCCCTTTTTTTTTCCTGACACAAGCATCTTTTAAATTAGCCAAGAAAATAATCGAGGGAAGTGTTGAGTCAAGGAAGAAAAACTACTTCGAAAAGACATGACATTGAAACAGTTTTCTGCCCCTTTATCTGAATAATAAACAAAATTGCAAACCAGAATGGGCTCCAAATCAAATGTTTATCAATTTTGATTAAATTGAGTAATGTCAAATTAGAAATGTCACCAGAAAGGCCAATTTAGAAACAGAATACCAGTTTCAGTAATCCAACACCACCACCACAAAAATTTCAACAATTTAACAACTGTTAGAGAGATTTTAATAGTTGCAATGCATGTATCAAAATAGGAAGTAATTGTTTAGAATTTGACAGCTGTCAAAAATTCTTCAATGATCGCAGTATCCAACAAACTGCTATTTATAACCGATTCTACAGCTCAGTCTTAGACGTTTTGACAACCGCAATGCTCAAATTAAAAAGGAAATGCTATATTAATAGTTTGACAGCAGACATCAGATGTATTTTTAATAGTTACATTCCTTAAAACTGTAAAAAATAACTGTTTTCATAGTATAGGTAACATAACCGATTTTATAATTTTAGAGCTGTCAAAAAATTATAACGTTAATAAACGTTCCTGCGTGTTTCGATGAATTCTTTAAAAAACTTTAAAAAATAATTGAAAATCAGTTACTTCTCGTGTATGTTGATGGGGTCTAAAAATCCTTTTGAAAACTGTCAATTTGAAGACAGTAGACTTTTAGGGTGGGAAGGGGAGGGGGAGGGAGAGGAGAAGCCCACCGAAACGATTATTTCACAATTTCAAAGATACTGATTTCACAGCTGTCGAATGTGTTTCTGGACAGTTACGGCACACTACGAATTTAAAATCAAAATCCGGTATTTTCAATCTGACAACTATCAGAAATATTTTGACCTGTTTGACAGCTGTCAGAAATATTACAGCGTTGTTGCAACTGTCAAAAAAGGAACTAATTGTTTACAATTTGACAGCTGTCATATCAGCTTTTTAGTTTGTTAGTTAGTTTTTTAGTTACATCTGTTAAAATTGTAAAAAATCTACTGTTTTTATAGTATGACAGTTAACAATAAGAATCAATTTTATTTAAAAAAATGGCGCTTGGGTCAGAACGGGGTACCAATATAAGGGGCGGAGTGGGGTACCCCGTGCCGCCCCATGTTCTAGTTCTGAAACATGTTATTGGAACAAGTAGGCACCTACTGATACTTTTTTCAGATGCCTCGTGTATATAAAAGACAAACCACTAGGCAAAGTTGGTCCACAGAGAGTATGGAGCTGACGCGGCGGTTATCAACAGAGAAATGGGCTATAAAAAGGCTTCGCAACAATTTAATCTACCGCAGACGACATTAGAGAGATATGTGGCTAAGAAGAAAAAAATATGAAGACAATTTCGAGGTTGATAAGAGTTCCGGAAAGTTTAGTTGTGTTTTTACAGAGCTACAAGGAAAGGAATTAGAAGACTACTTGATAAACATGGAAGCCCTGAGAAAATTGGACTACTAACTCGCTGTTCAAAATAACTGCAGTGAAAGATTCAAGTCCGAAAATCATCTCGCTGGAAAAGACTGAGAAGAGTTTTTCAAGTTGCTCGAAGAAACTGTCGACAAATATAAATTAACAGGAGATACAATTTATCATTGTGACGACACGGGAATTACTGTTAACCCAAAAGGTCATTCTAAAATACTTTCATCAAAAGGAAAACGTCAGGTAGGAATACTCACATCTACAGAACGAGGACAAACAGTAACGGTTGAAGTATGCTTTTCCGCTTCAGGAGCTTTTATGCCTCCTCTACTCGTGTTTCCGAGAAGAAGGATTCAAAAAGAATTTCAGCTTGGTTTGCCATTGGGATCTATAGTGAAACTGAGCGATTCAGGCTGGATGAATGGAGAGATTTTTATGGACTGGTTTAGGGAGTTTGTAAAGTTTTCTAGAGCAACTCGCGAGAATCCAGTTCTTTTACTTCTGGATGGCCTGTTATCAGGACGAAACGAGAATCTGGTTAAGAAGTAATCCTGGGAAAGTTGTTACGTTATTTCAAATTTCTATTCTCTTTGGAACAGCGTTTGAAAACAGCTATAAACGCATTCCAGAAAACTGGTATTTGGCCTTTAAATTCAGAAGTTTTTAGTGAAGCAGATTATCTTCCGTCTGATACGACAGATAATCCAAGAGAAACTGAACGTGTAGAAAAAAATGAAATAGCTTTACAGCAAACTCCGGCGAGTTTAGAGCAAACTGTAACACCAATAGTGCAAACTATAATACCTACAGCGCAAGTACAATCGATAAACAATTTTGACGAGCAACTGCATTGTTCTAAAGATCGAACTCCTCCGAGGCATATTCGTACTTCCCTTCATTTGAAGCAGCATCTGTCTCAAATTTGTGGTATCTCCAGTAACTCGACAAAAAATATCGCTAAACACTTCGTTCATGCTTCTCCTTCTGATATTCTACCCATACCAAAAGTTGCAATTTCTTCGAAAAGGGTCAGTAAGAAACGAGGAAAGACTGCGATTTTGACGTCGACGCCGTCAAAGTTATCACCTGAAGAAACTACAGTATAGTGAAACAGTTGTTGTGTTTTCAACTAAATATAATGTAAATCTGAAACAATTGTTTGTGTTTCATTTCTATTGGAATATATGTAGATTTACATCAAGTAAAGCCCAAATCTATTGAATTTTTGTATATTTTTCGTATTTCCGGTATGTTTCGATATATCTTTTTGAAAATTCGGAGCAATTTTTATTCTTATCTAAGCCCACCCTCTGCATAAATTCTAGCAAAAGAATTTAAAGAATTAACAGAAAAAATAGAGAATGTGGTACCCTTTGATTCCCAAGTTTTCTGTGACGAACACCTATGGACTTGCCACCCATTTTTTCTAGTAGGTTAATGATTTTTCTAACAGATATGATAGATGAGTCGGTTCCGGAAGTAGAAGAATAAAAACTAGAACGATAATCGGTTTATTTTGGCCAACACGTTAAAGAACCACGGGGGTAACTGTGGTTCAACTTCAACATCGTTTGCTAGCTGTAAGAGGGGTTGAAGTTGCATACAAATTGGAGTAGTTTAACAGTGAAATGAAGCTCTTTTCATGCATAAGTCGTGCTTCTGTTTATGATCCTTAGATAGCAGAGTAAGAGTGTGGAGAAGATGGAACGAAATTTATAGAAATTGTGCCATTTTGGAGAGGTTCAGTGATGATATCGGTTGGTATGTCTACAGAAGCAGATACCAACTTGATATTTATAGAAGATGGTGCTTTAAATGCTCGTTGAAGAAGCCGTTGAACGAAACCTGCACGACAACGTTAGCCTGCATGCAGCTCAGATCTTAATCCTATTAATAATCTTTGGCGTCAGTTCCAGAAGTGTATTCACCGACGAGTAGTCGTACCAGAAACTCTTCAAGAGCTGAGATTTGCACCTCAAGAAGAATTGAGATTGAGATGTAACTGAAGCTTAGATTAGAATTAAAAATAACCAATTTTATTTCTAGGAGTTGAGAGAAAAAAAAACAGTTATACTATTTTATAAAACAGCCTTAAACTTATTAGGCATCAATTCCACCGCTTGGGGTTCGCTCAAAAAGGCGGTTATAATACAAGGAACGACAGGACACGGATGACAGGAAAAAAAGGTTGTTTAAAACCATGTCAAAAGCATGTCGCCTCAGATTTTCGGGGAGGAGGAGGGAACTCTATTGCGAAGAACATTTTCCAGGACGAGCCCTCCTGAACGGTTGACAGATTTCGTATAATACACACTCTAGAGAAGATTATTCGGATCCTATATACATATATAGTAGGACGGTGAAGCCCATCTCGCCAGCCCGAGACCCTTTACACATGCGGTTAAAAAGATCCACTTACGCTTTTTGCACGGTCTTGTAATTTCCGTTTTGTTCCGCTTTGCATACGCAACGACGAGAACTCCTGTATAGTTTTTTTCCCCGCAAACTTCATTCGCCATTAAATCGTCTACTTTCAGTAGATTTGTGTTATTATTAGAAAGTTAAACTCGAGCTACTACATCTCCAATCACAACAGGGGTTGTATCCGTGAGATATGATTCCGGCAGTTGCACAAACATTCCTAAAGCGTGTCGAAACTGAACTCGTGGATCCATAACTGACGAATATTAAGCTTTACCAACATTCGCAAACTTTAATACAATATTGTTACACCACCGTTAGTGAACTATTTCAATTTAGGGAACCTGTTGTAACACGTCCGCCGTTATAAATGTTAATTTTCGTAATTCATTTTACGCGCGAAAGCTTGTCGACTTGTCTAGTAAACTTGCGCTCGTACTTACCCACCGAGTTTACAGCTTTGTTATTGCTTTAGAGGTTTGTCTTAAAAATAGTTTTTTTTTTACTTTTACGAAGCATATTATGTACTGTACCCTGCCATGTCTGTTTAGATAACAAGCATGTGCTCGAAATGTATCTTGCCTAATGCCAAAACTAGTCAAAAATTTGAGATATTTCATCGAAGTTGGAAATGGCAGAGGCATGATGGACGATTTCTTTTTGTCTAGACACAAACAATTGATATTTTGAGTTCTAAATCTGATCGTGTAATGAACAGTTTTGACTCTTGGACAAAATAACAATAATTCTGGGCAAGCGATCGGTTTCACACTTAGGAGTCACCACAAATAATGACCAGACATATCGACACATTTGTCTGGGCCTACTTGACACAGTTAGAACAAATATTATTTTTAGGAAAGGGGGAGAGGGTGTAACCTATACATACGAATTTGTTATATACAAGCCACAACCCTCCCTAAATATAATAGCTTTTGAACAAATGTGCAGATATGTTTGGTCATTGTTTATGATGATTCCAAGTGTGCCAAGAAAATCATCCAAAGATCATTTGTGATAGTCGAGTTACTAAATTATTTGCCGCAGAAGACAAGTCGAAGTGAATGGGATGCAGTCGCAAATTAGAGCCCTAACATAGTCCATTCTAAGGTTCCAATTCTTGATAATACGAGGGAGCGTTTTTATATTCGCGGAATGGGGGATAAGGGGTGGAAATAAAAATAATTTATTTATACCCTCATAAAA
The DNA here is from genome assembly GCA_023690525.1 of Holotrichia oblita. Classification (NCBI taxonomy): domain Eukaryota; kingdom Metazoa; phylum Arthropoda; class Insecta; order Coleoptera; family Scarabaeidae; genus Holotrichia; species Holotrichia oblita. The sequence continues at coordinate 8,308,853 of CM043018.1, forward strand.
AAATGGTTTCTCTTTATCTGCAAAATACGCCGAAACTGCCTCCTTGACTTCATCATCGGCAGTAAACTTTTTACCCCGCGGCTCTTTTTCATTTTCGGAAACAGGTAATAATCACTCGGGGCCAGGTCTGGGCTGTAGGGTGGGTGATTCACAATTTCGAAGCCCACCTTATGCAGGGCAGCTAACGCAACGCGGCTCTTGTGGACGGGCGCGTTGTCGTGCAAAAGCAGCACACCTTTCGTCAATTTTCCCCATCTTTTCTCTTTAATGGCTTCTTTTAGTCGCTCTAATATTGAAGCGTAATATTCTCCGGTTATAGAAGCACCTTTATCTTCATAATCAATCAACAATATTCCTTCCGAGTCCCAAAATACCGTTGCCATGAGTTTCCCAGCTGATTGTGACACTTTAAATTTCTTGGGAGGTGCTGTGCCCTTTTTATGCCACTGCATGGAGTCTTGTTTGGACTCAGGTTCATAATGATGAACCCAAGTTTCGTCTCCAGTAACTTTTCGACTCAATGTCTTCATTACAGAAGTCCAAAAACGCACGCGAACACTCTACGCGCTGTTGTTTTTGCGGCGGCGTGAGCATTCTCGGCACCCATTTTGCGCTGACCTTAGACATGCCGAGATGATCGTGTAGGATTTTAAAAATTGTTGTATCGAATACTCCAACCATTTCTGCAAGTTGTTTCTTCTTTAGTCGAGCATCTTCGAGTACAATTTTGCAACTTTTTGGATAAGTGCTCTGGCGTGGTCACCTCAATGCCCCTGCCCGGCCTCGGGTCGTCTTCAAGGGATTCCCTTCCTTGTTTAAATAAACTATGCCACTTGTACACCATGATTTTTCCTGGACAAGAGTCGCCGTAAACCAATGACATCTCATTCATTATGGTCGCGACTGATTTTCCTTGCCTGGTAAGGAACTATTTCACTTTTCACTCCTGATTATATTACTTGGTTGACGATAGCTCAAAGCCTAACTGTCTAATAACAATGAAACTTCGTATTTATACTAATTATGAGTCGCTGTACAGGCCACGCCCCCAATGCGCCTAATCACCCCCCTACAACCCGCTGATTTCGCGAATATAAAAACGCTCCCTTGTACGTTCGAGCTTGTCGATGAAGCAAATAATGTTGGTTTCCAATTCTTCAATCGCAGTTGGCTTATCCGTGTTGACTTTTTGGAAAATGTCTATGATGATGATGTATGATCTAGGCGGCCACAGTTACGTTCGGGCAGGTCATATTTTAGAAGAAATATAGACAGAAGATTCCACCAGCCCATACACCACACCAAACCGTTGTTTTATCTAGATGTAATGGCAATTTTGATTGCTGACGTAGCCATTATGGCAAAAATGGACTCCGTACCTGAACAAACTTTTGGTCGAAAACGGTAGATCATCTTCCAGACTTACAAAAACCCAAAGATTGAAATGGTGATGATTCAGAAAGTTGGCCAGCTTCAATTTTTGCACGAGTTGAATTTTGTATGCTTTTAACCCAAGATCCTTACATAAAATATGCCAAGCTGACGCTTGATTTAAAACCAACATTATCAAGAAAACATGAATAACATATTTGCATCCAATCTGAAAATTAAGTACATAGGTCCTAAAATAGAACCTTGCGGTATGCCTGACTTTATTTGTTCGTAATAATCTTGTCAACTGTAATCTTCAAGAGGACAGAAGCGCAACTATGATTTGATTTAAATTCCAGTTCTATCGTAAAATCGCACACTATTCTCGTCTACTTTAAGAACAAAGCTAAAATGTCCTCATGATCAAAGATCCCGGTGTAAATGCTGATTCAGTTATATCTGGGAGGTGTGAGTTTGTTCGGTATTTTGTCGTTTGGATTTCGACCCAGTCATATTCTGATATTGTGGATTACATTGTTGTTGGGACTGGTGGTGACAAAATTTCGGCTCCGATTTTATTAAACTTTAACCGTGCCCATTCATATTGTACATCATGTAGACCTGTTGTCTATCATAGGCTGCGTAGTGGTTGAGTGTTCCTCCTCTACACCTTTGTATAGTGATCTCCCATCGAGTGTCTGGAATATATATATGTTACTGTAAAGCTCCAAACTTTGGTAAAACTTAAGATTTACCAACTCTTCATGGGAAAGAGGAAACAATTCTGTGATCATCGGCCATTTCGAACTCTCACCACCATTCACTTGGTAAATCGGATAAATTGGATGTTAAAATCGTACATGGAAAGCCTAGACATAGCCAAAGTCAAAGATCAGTGGAGCGTGCCAATCAAGACGTCAAAGTGGTCAGAGGCCTTGAAATTCATCCACGCCATGAAAAATAGAACATATTATAAGGGAATTAAATGCTCTCTCTATGAAGCAATGTTTGGTAGTCCAGTAAAAATGGGTATTGCCAACTATTAAGATCTGAAGAAGATTTAGAGAATTTGTTGCATTCGGAAAACAATACGGAAGAAAATGTAATTGAACAGGTCAAGGAAAACTACGTTGTTGAGGATATAAACAGTGACAGTGCGAGGAACAAAACCCAAATAACCGAAATGATTGAAACTGAAAAGATGAAGGAGAAGCAAATAACCAATGCTACCAATGTAACGATTCAGAAACATATCGATTCAGTGGCAGGAAACGCAACTCAAGCTCAATTGAATTTGGAAAACTAATTTGAAAAAATGAAGGCAATGTCGATCGATGCGAAAGTTGGCCAAAATGTAAGACTGAAAGTGCCTGATATTGACAGAGCTAAAACTGACCTGAAAAGCATTATTGCAGTTGTGATAAATGTAAAGGAGAATGAGTTCTACCAATTGGGTACCAAAATTGGAGTACTGAAACAGCTTTGCACACAGAAGACAGAAGAAGTTGTTAAAGATAATTAGGCGAGCCTTCGAGAAATTGTCGGAAAATTGTCGTTGACTGGAGGACAAGGATTCAAATGTGTTTATAAATCTATACATTTACCAACTCATTTCGGTAAATCCTAAGACTTACTGGTAAAACCTAACATTAACCAGTATACGGGCTTTTACAGTAACATATCTGTACATCAAAAAACTAGCATCTGTTCTAAAACACTGCAGATAATATCTTTATGCTGATGATACTAGCTGTATTATTATTTTTCACCGACTCAGCTTGCAGAGGCGCAGTTCAGGATTAATGAAGATCTGACATCAACTCTAGATCAGACTTTGATAAGCTTAGAAGACTTAGACTTAGCTTGTTGACTTGACTATGACGACTCCTCTACTAGATCAGTTTACAGGAAGTTTAAGTTCACTTTTAAAATTATCAGCTTCCACTGCGCTGTTCCAGATAGAACAAGATAGAAAATAAAGTTAGAGGTTAGGACATTGAGTAATAGGAATACAAACAAAAGCTGTTCAATAAACTGGGGTAATTAGGGAAATTAATTATAGGTCCAAACCCCATTTCAAAGTTTCCATTTTGTAAATGCATTTGCTACAATGATATAATCGATATATAACAACCAGCAGTATAAAAGACGACGTGCACTTTAATGCGACGTTTATTATAATGTCATGCTAATCCTAATTGTGTTGATTAAGTGTAGTAAAGCCAGTAACACCACCGCTATTTTTATAAACTTCATACGGTACGAGTACAGGCATATATACCAAATGGAAAGCTTTTAACTTAATGAACGATTTGAATTAATCGAAAACCGATAAATTCCGATAGGTGGAGCTAGTACATCCAAACTAATATGCATTGTTTAGATTAAATTTTAATATTTCATCAACTTGTTTCCTTCCCCCATTTCGCTGTCGTTTTGACGAATCTGTTAGCGTTAGAATAAAATTAGACGTCACCCTTTAAAACGGTATTGAAAAAGATAGGGGACCGCTCGCCGTCCTTATCGGATGAAATTTAGAAGTGGCAATTCCTCAAGGAGAGATAAAGGAGACTGAAATATTACCTATTGCCGTTTCACGGTAAATTACATCTAGAGTCCCGGGCACAATGGGGTATACGTATGTGGTAGATTTATCGGAACATCTTGTCAAATCGTTCAAATTTAAATTCGTTTCGGTTGTCCTGATTTGAGCTTAGGTTGTAGGTATTGAAATGTCTTCATTTTCGGTTAAGCTTGTACACCGCTTTAAATGCAGTAGCTACATTTTTTTTCCTCTCTCCCGGGATAAATCAATATTGTACGTATTTAACTTTCTAGTTCTTTTCTTTAGAACTCGTCCGTTTTCTTAGTTTTAAAATCGAGAAAAAACTTTCATATTTACATAGCGGCGAGCTCTAAGGAGTTCCTTTGAAAAACGGCAGCCGACGCTGCGTTTAGCCCGTTCTATTCCGTTGAAATAATTTAACTTTACTTGACGTTCTAGAAAGGATGTACACAAAGCATAGAGCCAACTTTCTATCCCGACGAATTTATAATTATCCTCTTCCGTTCTCGACGCAGATACGTTTTTCTTAAAGGAAAATATTGCTTTTCCATTAACTTGATTAAATTTGCTAAAGCCCCTACGCCCTATTGTACTGTAATACATGTTCATTTTCCAACACGACTCAACTTGTTCTAGCTTATTGAATGGAAAATTAAATTCAGCCTATTTACTTAATGTGCAGGATGGGAGAGCTACCTAGAAAAGTTTTTCTTTGTTATTATTATTTCCAGAATGCATCTTTTTCATATGTATATATATAGAGTACTATAGAGAGCTGTAAAATATGTGAAGCCCAGTTTCGGGTCGACACAAAGAGGAAACTGCTGCAGGTGTAGGTGTTTGCTTTGTGATTATTTCATGCCTTGTTACGTCCGCATTTACGAACGAGTGATGTATATATAATGACCCGGATTTCATGCTGAATAATTCCCTCGAGAATGGCATCATCTACCACTACATCTTTAAAGCCGTGTGATAGAATAGGAAACTATTTTAAACCAAGCAAAATATATCCGGATTATTCCGGTGGGGTAGCTAAACTTGGAGCACTTATTGATCTATCAACGAGTCACTAGCAATCCATTCTTCGTAATTGTTGACCGACACCATTGTTCTTGTTAAAATATTAACTCTGTTATGGCTCATTAGATCTAGCCTAGGCTAAATTTGATTTGAACCGTCTTAGAACGCTCCCTAAGGTAGAGCAGACAGCACTAGGCACCTAAGTCAACCGGTAATTAAACATAGTTGACCTATCAAGGATCACCAGTAATCAATTTCATCTAATTGGTCTTAATAATGGTAAGTAGGCAAGTGAAGACGACTTTAAATGCTCTAAACTTGCCGGTATTGGTGCTGAGAGAAAAATCAATTTTTATGTTGAAAAACACGGGCAATTTTTTGGAATAAAAGTTTTATTTTACTAAAACATTAGAACAAGTAACAAAAGCAAACGTTAACAACATAAAAGTTGATTTCTCTCGAAAACGGTCAACTTTAGAGTTGATGACCGACAGTTTAGAAAACATTGGCGGTTTAAATGGGCGTCTCCCCAGTGGCGTAGAAGTTGGGGAGAAAAACAACCAGTACCCCTTCAAAATCTTCACCAATTATGTCTTTAAAAAATTTTCTCCCACGCAACTTAGCTTATTATAAGTAGAAAATGGTTACAAAAGCTGCTTTCTTTACGATAAACGGTTCCGGAGATATTTGCAAAAAACGATTTTTTTAAATTAAATTTCAACACCCTGTATCTCGAAAATGGTGCGCTTTAGAGGATAGGTTGATAGAAACTTTTTGGACAAGGTATCACATCCTGAAGTCCTGTGCATATATCGATCGTGACTTTGAATCGTGCGGTCTTACTCGGGGCGGCGGAGTTCTTCTAGCCTGTAAGGATTCCTTTACACTCGAACAAATTGATACTGCTAATTTACGCTCTAGATTCAAGTTATTAGATATTATTGGTTGTAAATGTATTTTTAATTTTAATTATTTCTATGTATTTGTAGTTTATACCCCTAAGACACCCACTATCGATGAGATTGAAATTTTGTCAGATTTTTTTGCGCATCATTATCTTACAGATGATAAGTTACTAATTATGGGCGATTTTAATTTACCTGAGTTTTGTTTAGGTAGTAGTTCTAGCCAGGTCATTATGATTAATAATCTTTGCGATTTACTTAATTTACGACAGTTTAACAGAATACTCAACCCACAAGGCAAAGTTTTAGACCTTGTATTTGCTAATTTTGAATGTATTGTAGAACGCGATGATTTACCGCTTGTGCCTGAGGACCTCATGTTTCATCCTGCGCTGAATATTTCCCTAAATGTACTTTCTGATAACCTTATCAATTTTCCAGTGAATTATATACAGAAACCGTATAACTTTCGCCGAGCCGATTTCATATCGTTATACCGTGATTTAAGTCTTGTTGATTGGAGCCCCTAGAATCCAGTACTGACGTTAATGAAGCTTGTGACATATTTTATGCTATTATATATGAGCTTTTCGATAGACATATTCCGGTATACAAGATTCGTAAAGTTAATAATTCCTATTATCCTAGGTGGTATTCTAGGGAAATTATTGCAAATATCAAGCTTAAAGATAAACTTCACCACACCTACAAGAAAACACGTTCTGAAATTGACCTGTACAAATTCAAATCTTGTCGTACTCTGGTGAAGACCCAAATACGAAGCGCATATAAACACTAACTTTTGGTCTTTTGTTCGCTCAAGTTCATCAAACAGTCGAATTCCGGGTGTCATGAATTTGGGGGATGTGTCGTACAATGAACCATCGTCTATTGTTGATGCCTTTGCCTGTCATTTCTCCAGTGTTTTCCTCGATTCCTCCAAATTTCAATCCACGAATACTTGCAATTTTGCGAACGCAGCTTCCGTGAATATTATATCCTTTACTGAAAATGATATCTGCTTGGCTCTAAAATCGCAGAAAAATAAATTAACTACCGGACCTGATAAAATCCCAAGTTTTCTGTTGAGAGATTGTCGTTTCGTCCTATCTAAGCCACTGCTTTTTGTATTTAACTTGATACTACGCACAGCTACCTTTCCATCAAGGTGGAAATTGGCCCGAATATGCCATGTCTTTAAAAAAGGCAAACCAAATGAAATATCTAATTACAGACCTGTTTCAATACTGTCTAATGTTGCCAAAGTTTTTGAGTCAAATATATTTACTCCTCCATATCGCACCTTATTGCTCCAGAACAACATGGTTTCGTCTCTAAGCGTTCGACTGTTACCAACCTCTGTAACTTTTCTCAGTATGTTTCTGAAGCTCTCGACATTCAGAGTCAGGTTGATGTTATATATACAGATATGGCTAAGGCCTTTGACCGTATTGATCATGGTATGTTACTGTCAAAACTTCATTTGTTCGGATTTAGTGATTTGCTGATACAACTGTTGGAGTCATACTTATGCAGTCGCGAATTTTTTGTCTCTTATAATGGTTTCTCTTCTAGCACGCGTGCAATTACTTCTGGTGTCCCACAAGGATCCAATCTCGGACCGCTTTTACTTTTGCTTTTTGTTAACGATTTGCCCGTTTGTATTAACAGTCAAATTTTGATGTTCGCTGATGATGTTAAGATATTCTGCGCAATTGATTCGGAGGAAGATTGCATATTTCTTCAGGAAAACTTAACAAGAATTCATGACTGGTGCGAGAAAAATGGATTGTCTTTGAATATCTCTAAGTGCAATGCGATGAGCTATACAAGAAAAAGGTGTCCCGTTCAATTTGATTGTAAGATTGCTGACAGCTCTGTCCAGAAATGTGTTCACATGAGGGACTTAGGAGTAACTTTTGATAGAGAACTATCATTTACTAGCCACATCGATCGTGTCGTTTCGTCAGCCACTAAGATGCTGGGCTTTATTTTGCGCAAAACCAAGCATTTTACTAATATATCGGCTTTGAGAACTCTTTACTATTCCCTCGTTCGATCAAAGCTCGAATATGTACATGTAAAAACTGTTGAGACGATACAAAGACGATTTTTGAAGCACCTGTGGTACATCAGTTTTAATATTTATCCCTATAGAGGGTTTCCATATGATATTTTACTTCGTGCCTTTTCCATTCATTCATTGGAAACTAGACGAATAGTTTCTGGTTTATATTTACTCCACAAGCTGATACATTACCAGGTTGATTCTCCTAATCTCCTTGGTAAATTAAATTTTAGTGTACCTCGCATTACCGCGCGAAACACTCGAACATTTTATTTACCACAGGCTCGTACAAATATACTGCAAAGGTCTCCTATTATGTTCATGTGTCGTTCTTGTAATCAATATGCGAATTATTTTGATGTATTTAGTAATTGCTCTATCAAAAACTTAATTGAAGTATCAATTTCATGAATTGTAGTAAGTTAATCATTTACTTTGTTATTATTTTTAGTATAATACTTGTATGGTTGAATTTAGTATTAGTTTGATTTATATTGTTTAATATATGTATGATGATGTGTACAGTATTATGTTTGATCAATTTTAATGTAATGTCCTGTAATTGGTATCTATGTACTGTTGGACAATAAATCAATAAATAAATAAATAAATAAATATATTATGAAACACCCTGTATATATAAACACTTTAAAATATGTATGCGTAAAACACTTTGAAAGTAAGGAACTTAAATTAATCGTTTAACAAACAAACATACAAAGTTGCATTCAAAAGCTGTTGTTTAATTTTTTTCTTAAATTGAATTTCAGATAAGTTTTTAACAGAAGTTGGTAGTGCATTGTATATCTTCAAACACTGGCATAAAATTGTTTTCTGGATCTTGGTTAGTTTCGTTTTGGGTGGCAGCAAACAGTCATTGTCTAACCCCCTAGATTTTTTTTTATGCTGCAATGAAAATTTTTTGAAAAAGTCTTTGTAATATTTTTTTACCAAGAACACACATTCTATTATACGGAGTGTTTCCTAATTGAATGGTAATATTTTAGGGGACCATTTTTTGGTCCATTTTAAAAAGAAAACTTTATATAAACTTCTAATGAAACTAAGAGATAAGGCTAAAAGCAGATTCCGGCATACAGGATGTCCTTCTCACTGGGATTACTACAAGACTCTTCGAAACCTAACTACATCGTCTTTTAATCGTGAAAAAAGAGCATACTTTAACTATGTATATTTCTAATAGCAGATCTCCAAAAGTATTATGGAAACATATATCATATTTAGACTTTAATACCCGCTTCTCACAGCCTTTACCACAAAATCTTTCTGATGTTGACGTAATTAACAATTTCTTTATTGATAGCCTGCCTACACCCTCTGTATCAAGCTTGTGTTTCGACAACTCGATTTCCAGTTCTCACTTATCGTTTTCTTTCTCGTTTGTAGTATTCCTCACCTAATTTCGTTTATATCACATTATTAACTGTTGCATTGAGCAATCTGTTGTGCCTGATTCTTGGAAATTTGCTTTAGTTCAACCCCTTCCTAAAATTCAAAATCCGTTGAGTCTCGGTGATCTCCGACCAATTAGTGTGCTCCCTGCACTATCGAAGATATTTGAGAAAGTTCTGTGCATTCAATTATCCAATTTCGTTGAAGCTAACAATATACTTCCTCTCACTCAGTCAGGATTCAGAAAAGGTTACAGCTGTGAATCTGCTCTGTTGTCAATTACGGATGATATTATGGCTGCTACTGATAAAGGATTAATTACTGCTTTAGTGCTTTTGGATTTTTCAAAAGCCTTTGATACTGTTTGCCATGCCACTTTGTGCTCTCTTCTTCACTACTTGGGAGTAGATATAAAATCTACGGATCTGATAAGAAATTATTTAACTAATCGTTTTCAATCTGTCTCTGTGGATTCAGAGGTGTCACATCCACTGAAGTTAGCTGTCGGAGTTCCCCAAGGATCCATTTTAGGGCCACTTCTGTTTTCAATTTATACGTCTCAATTTATTAAATGTGCAAAATTTTGTAAGATGTACATGTACGCAGACGACGTGCAATTATATTTATCGTTCTCACCAGATGATTGGTAATCTGCTAGGGAGAAAATGGACGCCGATCTTAACAATCTTCATACTACTTCTATCCAGTACAATCTTAAGCTCAATCCACTGAAGACACAGCTGTTGCTTTTTGGGAAATCAAAAACGTGTAGCGAATTGCAACATGCTTTTCACGTTACTATTGGAGGTGTTGCAGTTTCAACGGTGGACAAGTCTAAAAATTTGGGGTTACGCATGGACAATTCTTTCAGATTTGTGATCAGGTACATAAGTACATTAAAAATGCATACTTAAACTTAAGAAAACTGTATCCTCACAGAACAGCCCTACCGTGTAATATCAAAACCAGGTTATGTGAGGCAATGGTATTGTCTCAATTTACATACTGCTCTACTGTTTACCATCCTGCAATTGATTCACTTTCTGCTACTCGCATTCAAAAGATTCAAAATTCATGCCTTAGATTTATATTTGGTATCAGAAAATAGTGTTACGGCCGTACGCCTATGACTTATTCGAGAGAACTTCGAATTCTAGAAAACCTCGAGGTTTTCTAGAATTCGAAGTTCTCTCGAATAAGTCATAGGCGTACGGCCGTAACAATACGATCGAATCTCGCATAAACTGAGCGCGGTTGGTTGGCTGAATATGTGGAACAGGCGTGAGTTAAAAATGTTGACGACTTTCCATGGTATCCTACTGCATCGCACTCCCCCATATCTATTTAAAAAAATTCGTTTTAGGTCCGATATTCACAGTATTACGACGAGATTTAGAGGGTTAATATCACCACCAGTCTTTACTTCATCTTTATTCAAGCGTTCGTTTTCTTATAATATCTATTTCCGTTACAATAATCTTGATAGCTCCTTAAAAAATTTGACCGTTCCTGCCTTTAGGTCTCGTCTCAAACAACTCTTGAGTCAGAATCAGTGAGGTGTGTGCTACTCTGCCTATCCGCTTACTAGTATATTCTTTAGTATACGCTTGTTGATGTATGGCATATGTATATGTGTATGTTTCTTTTTTCTTTTCTGTTATGAGCATTACGCAGATTGTTGTTTCGTAATAACATTATGCACTGTAGTATGTATATTATTTTGTTTTTCCTGATATTTACTTTCTCTTCCTTTCAGGGTTAGTGCAAGCAGACTTACGTCTGAAACTCGCCCTGTGATTGCTAACATGTTGTATTTAACGCATTATTATGGCAATAAAGACTATTATTATTATTATTATTATTATTATTATTATTATTATTATTATTATATGACCTAAACGTCTGTCAAAGTAGGTAGCTGAGATTCCGTACGAACGCCACTGGTGGAATTTAATAAACAATGTGGTGCACTCAATAATGCCTCTTCATACATAGTACACGTATACCACATTTCATTAAAATATCTAAAGTAGTATTAATTACAGGAATTAATAAAAAACTATTTATTTTTGAAAACTTTACCACCCTGTATCTCAAAAGTTAAGACGTTTAGGTCATACGTTCATATGAAGTTTTCTTTTTAAAATGGACCAAAAAATCGTCCCCTACAATATTGACATTCAATTGGGAAATAGCCTGTATATACAGATGGAAAGGTAAGTATTTTTTCATTTCTAAAAATTAATTTCAATCCAAATACCGCCCTGACACAAGATTTCTGCACTATAAACACCTGATTTGTTTCGGTAGGATTTCCCCAAAACATCACTCCGTACTTTTGTTTTGCACGAACATAGATCAGAGTCGTTTCGACACTAACGCGAGATCGTCTTCAATGCGTAACTGAAACGGTGTAAGCATAGAGATAGTTTCTGTATTTGGGTGCCCCATGACAATTTAGCACCTACGTCTATGCCCAAAAAAGAGACCTCCCGTACTGCCTGCATAACATTTCCATTAATGTTCATTGACAGACCCTGCACTTCGTTATTAAATATAATTAGTTTTGTTTGTACTCCAGTTATTTATTGTTGCTATGGTATTTTGTAGTTTCACCCACAGTTCTTCATATTGTATTGTATTGTTGTTTGTATTTGTTTTGCTCGCACTACTATCGGTGAGTCATCTGCAAATAAAACCACCAAACTGTCTACGGCATCCGACAGATCATTTATGTACAATATAAAAAGTAAAGGTCCTAATACCGAGCCTTGGGGAACTCCCTTTAATTTAAACCCGCTTTCTCCTTTACGATCTTGTAATTGATTTAACAACTTTCCATGTTGCTCTCGTCTTATTATTTGAGTTCTCTATATAATCAGAATATACTTTATTTTTTGATTCGTTAATTTTATTTTTTAGATTATCGCAAAAGTGTTTGTACAGATTTTTACATATTTTGTCATTCACTACTCCTTCATAGAGTTGTCGTTTGATTAGTGTCAGTCGTTTAATCTCAGGTGTGGGCCAAGCTTTTGTCGAATCGGTTGCTATAGTTTTTATGCTGAGAAGGTCATGCCACAGTATCTTGTTTAATTGACTCTACATAGTACATCTGTTCCAAAAGACCAAAAGTTTAATGATCGGATAGAGCTGATATCAGTAGACAACTTTTATACCCAACCCTTTAATTATTTTTAAGAACATTGTTACTACTTGCTATGGATAGTACTTAGACTGCATAATATGCAGTGGGTGGTCTTTCACGAAGCGCGGAAATTAAGGCGGCACGTATGAGCGCCGAGTGAAGTTAGATCGGAGGTACCCACGCAAAACCTGGCGGCTAAATGCAATGGCATACAGAGCAGTTGAGGGTTCACAACTTAAGCACATCAGTATGGATGAAATTTCAAAAATAATCGATTTATTATAAATGTATCACCAAGATATACATAAGAAGGACCCACTTAGAGTGGTGGCTTCAGCCACCAACACAGGTTAGGAAGACGAATTTGCATGAATGTGTTTCCGCAAAAATTATTTCCCATCGTCAATATTGACCTACTCCAAACTTAATATATAATCCAAAATTTCAACTTTCATGAATTTCATTCGAAGCAATCGATCGGTTGATTGCACCAATTCATCGAGCATAACCCTCAGATTACCGCGATACTACCGTATGCAGGTGCGGTTACGCGATTTTGCCTACCGCAACACCGCACATCTCGCAGATTTACCGGTATAACATCGCCGGTTGCAGCCTCGGTTATAGCGGGAGAGATAGAGAGAGCCAGTGCGGAGAGCATCGATCTCGAAGCGCAGCACTAACGCAACGCGGTCCTCCCCTAAATCGCCCTAATATGACCCTCAAGCGCAAGGGAGATCTTACTTGCTTGCCCGTATACGACTCTATATCTACGCTACCTTATTGTAAATCGCGAGTGGAAATTCCGGAGAGGGAATTAGAAGAAGAGATTATTAAATTAATTAATCATATTGTAGAAGGATCCCTGGGAATAATTTCAATTTACATCGAGAGGGCTCGTAAATATTTTAGGTTGGCGCTCTGGATAGTAGCGGTTGAATTAATTCGACTTTAGGGCTTGTCGAACTAATATTTAAATCCGCGTCGTTTGTGGTAATTGATTAAGTTTTTGGAACAATAGTTTGCGTCCCGATATAAATGTGCGTGTTGTTAATATTCAGGAATGTAGTCTGCAAGGAGTATTTATCAATACTGTCTACTAATCAATTTATTTTGTTTTCCTGGAATTAGTGATTCCACCACATAGGGTTACTGAGTCGCCACCGTCATGTCAGGCATCCGAAATGTGAGCTTAAGACTTCTAATTGAGTAAGGCTAGGATTTAAAGTCTCTTTAGTCTTTTATACCTCAATATAAGAATGCTTTGGATGACCATGTGGGGTAGGATAGAAGCCTGTTCGGGTTTAGCTCTCCAAGATGTTTTCAAGGCCATTGCCGTCACACATTCACTCAGAGTAGGTCTTTGGGAATTAGGTCGTTTTTAACATACTAGAGTGATACAAAAATCATTCATAGCACACTGTTCTGTAAGAATACAGTTAGGTACTGGATGAAATAAATGGAGCAAGGTTTTTGAAGACACTATCTGCTGTGGGTGCGAGTTGCAGCCGCGTTCTCTCACAGCACTGACGACTACCAAAAAAATATTGACATTCTAGTGTGACCATCGTAGTCTGAATTTCAGATACAGATCTTCGTCGTGATAATACATAAAAACTAGAATCTAAATTAGAGAGAAACTAGAACCTGTACCAGATATTAAGGCTCTACATCGTTTCGATGATGTAGGCGCATGAGCTCTTGAATCACATGTCCCGAATTAATGAATTGATGGTGTTGTTAGTCTTACCGATCTTTATCTGTATCCAGGAGGCCACAGGCCTTGATATCAGATTTAATCTTAATAGAAAAATGATAAACTTCTGGTTAGAATCTTTATGTTAACATTGTCACAATATAAAAAGCAAGAAATGCCTGTAATAGACGGTCATGGTATATTATTGGAAGGAGTGTTATGAAGGTATTGATTTAGCATTAGAACCGGAGTACGCAGTTTCGATCTATCCGTTCTCGTCAGCGATCCTCCAAATGACGAGGCACTGAAATAGACATCGAGGCTATATTGAAGGACTCGGTAGGTACATTGATGTACCTGCTGCGCTTGGAAATCGAAAAATTGCTAAATGGGCATTATTTTCGGTAAGAACCTGGAAGTAGAAACAAGCCCCAGCTTTAAAATTATGATTTTTTACAGATTGCATTGCTAGAAAGCTAGAAAAAACTTCTGTCTATTTAGAGTCAAATTTTACTAATATATCTATAAGGTTATCCTGAAACGTGGGTACTACCATCTTGTCTTGTTTATCACATGACAGGCACTCAACTCAGATTTTGGCATCAAATCTAATTAATTTAGTAATCTAGTAATTTTAGGTGTCCTTATCCGTTCTGTCTTCCCGACGAATTCATTGCAATTCTCGAAAAAATATGGTGCGATTAAATCCTTTAATTAACTAGAGTTTCTAAGAATAAAAGTGAGATGAGCCCCAGTAAGGTAATTGTCTCAGTTTTCGTCATGTTAAGACCATTCCCAAGTCCTTTACTCAAAGAGACATTAGTTCAGTGTTAAAAACATTTACTTTGCAACTCATTTTTATTTTACCTATAGACCAATATCCGTCATCCAAAAATAAGACTTGACCTAGTTGTCGCCAAGCACTTATATCAGTGTTTGTCATGTAGTAAAAATTTAAAGACATATTGAAGTAATTGTTCAAGTAGAACTAATTTATTTTCATTAAATTGAAATTTTCACACATCCCTCATGCATGCACTGGAGAACTTCTGACATTGAATCATATTTTCTTTACATTCTTCCTCACATATTAGACAAAACGAAGAGTCTCTTCCTCTTCCTTGTTCAACAAAGATAGCATTTTTTTTTCGAATTTGTTCCTTTTATTTTCTAATCGATTTTGAATCTTTGTATTTTCTTTGTTTCTGAAATATTCTTGCCAGGCTTTAGAAGTAGCAACAGAAGGAAATTTTTCCTTTTTTTTTTGTTTAGTGATTTTGGTATTTCTGGCCAAAATAAATTATTTTTGAAAGGAGATGTTATATCTTTAGGAACATCATTTTCACAGGCAAAGTTTTCACAAATGTTGAATTTCAAGAACATCAAAAAGTTCTAACGAACCAGTTCCGTGAATGACCCTGTATATTCTATAGCATTTAACCTATAAGAATAATTTACTTTCTTAACAATAGTTGTAACACTAATTCGGTTAAGACTTTTTAAAAGAAACTCAATTTAAACGATCTACTGATTTTAAATTATATTTTACTAAAAGTTCTAGAAGATGCTCAATGGATTAGAAACAGACTAACTTTGTGTAGGGTAAGGTGGGGCACCTTCGGACACCAAAATTACAAATTCAATAGCTCCGTTGAAGATAAGCCTTTTGGTATGAAAAAAATATCAGCCGAAGTAATGTTGTGTTAGACTGTAAGTAAAAAATTAAAATAAAAAATGGTGCATTTGTCCGGAACTGCCCCACGGTGGGGTACTTCCAAGCAGGCAGTGGGGCAGTTTCGGACAAGTTAAAATTGCTTGAAAAGATAACAGTTTTGAAAAATTATTTGTTCAAAACACAACACTGCAAATGAAACAAAACTAAGGTTAACATGGTTTATTGAAAAGTTAACATTTTGCTGTACATAAAACAAGAAATAGAACAATTTAAATAAAATCAGTCGTAGAATATAGCTGAATTAGGATTTCAGTCAACATTTATGCCGAAGAAGTTAACATTAAACTATAAAAATGAGGTCATTCGTGAAGTGACCGGCACGGAAATTGGCCTAGCCAATTTAGAAATCACGTCAGATCTTAAAACCGTTGATATGTCCTCTTGCTCAGGAAAAAATAAAACCAATATTAGTTTTTCCAAGGTAGTGTTTTGTTAATTATTTTGTGCAAAACTTTACCAAGATATAATCACCAATTAATATTTGCTGATCATCTAAAAATGGAGTACTTTCTGCACCATTCACTAAGTGTGTATCCGAATCTGAATCGCTGAACCTATTCTCCTTGGTAACAGAGATTGTCTGACTTAGAACTTGAGGCATCTATTCTTACTCGTCTTTGCCGTTTAACATTTCTGTTGTTTACTGATAGTGCTTTATTTCGACTGTTTGCTTTTTATTTTTCACTTTGTCTGCCAAATTTCTTTTAGCACTTTTAAGTTTGTTTTGATTTTATCTAATTCTTCTATTTTATTTTTTTCTGGAGTGCTTGTGTAGATCCTTGATTTGCCTTTTTCTCTTGGTTTCCTATTTCCCTGTCTAGGTCCTGCTTTTGGAAATGGTTTAATGTCAGAAGGCTTAATAATTACTTGCGAAATAATGTTTATCTTAGACTTAGTAGGTTTGTCTATGTCAGATAAGGTAGATTCAGTGTCATTCGTTATTTTGTTATTGTCCTGATTTTTGTTGACAGATATGTTTTCTTTATCGTTAGTGAGTATGTTAGCAATGGCAATGTCTTGAACATTTAATACAATTTCAGAGAGAATTGAATTTGTCTTTAAAAAACAAGAAGGGTCAGGCCGATCCATCGCATATGTTGGTTTAAAATCATCGTCTTGGTAACCAAGAGAATTCAAGGGATTTGGGTTGAATGTTACTAAATATGGTTCAGCACTAAGCTTAGCCACGTCCGCTATTGTAATCATCTTTCCAGGATTTGAAGAAATAAATTCATTAAATGATATTTCACATTTTGTTTTGAATGAAGCATAAATATCCTTATCTA
Source organism: Holotrichia oblita (assembly GCA_023690525.1). Classification (NCBI taxonomy): domain Eukaryota; kingdom Metazoa; phylum Arthropoda; class Insecta; order Coleoptera; family Scarabaeidae; genus Holotrichia; species Holotrichia oblita. The sequence goes on from CM043018.1 coordinate 8,326,064, forward strand.
ATGCCGCTGCCGAAATGACAATTTAACACGTAAAAGTGTTTCCGGATTTACTTATCGAAAAGCGGCGATAATTCTTTCTTTCATGTTAGCAACAGTAGTTGGTATTTCTTGATAGACAATATTTTTTATATGTCCCCACAGAAAGAAATCTAAAGGAGTAAGATCGGGAGATCTAGCTGGCCAAGCAATAGATCCACGCCTTCAAATCCATTTATTGCCGTATATTTGTGTTAATAATTGTCGTACCAACACATGATTATGGCAGGGAGCACCGTCGTGTTGGAACCACATATTTGTTCTAGTAAGAAGTGGTACATCTTCTAGCAAATTTCCAAGTTCGTTGAGCAAAAAATGTCTGTATCTTTCACCTCGTAAAGGTCCGTCGAAGAAATGTGGACCAACGACAGTATTGCCAATGATACCACCCCACACGTTAAGTGACCAGTAGTAAAAAGGCTTTCCAATGAGCAAAAAATATACAGGGTGTTCCATTTAAAAATTTCGAGATTTCTTAGATTTTGCAAAATTGTGAACACCCTGTATAAAGCGAGCAGTTGCAGAATTTATTTCACGTAGTAACGACAGTCCATACTAGTAAAAAATATTCTACTCTGTCGGTTTCGAATCTTTGGTTTTTCCCTATGCAGAATAGCCTACTGAAATGTATCAATTTATCAAGTAAAATCATTGTTTACGCAGAAACTATCAACTTTAGGCCTATACAACATAATATCGTTGTAACCAACTCAAGCGCGGATCATTTTCTCTATTAATATACAGGCTGTTCCATTTAAAAAAATGCAACTTTAGTCTGGCATTTCCATCTGGAACACCCTGTATAAAACAAAATATTTTTAAAACGTGCACTTGATGGTGCAGAAGAATATCCGATGACTAAATATTTGACAAACTTTCAAATACCCTGTACATATATCTTTTTTTATTTGTACTCATCTTTTATTTTTGTTTTTATTAAAGTAGTCATCGTTTTGTATCTACCTATTACTAGAGTTGGCACAGCGCTGTTGACCATCTTACCATTATCAATAAATGTTTATGTATTTTATAGTAAATTACCTATATCTCAAAAAGTATTAATTTTAGCTATAGGGAATGTTATAAGCGATTGAAAGGGAACTTGAAGCACTATTAAATGGCATAAAAATATACAGGGTGTTCCGTTTGAAAAAAAAAACGAGTTTTACCGTATTAAAAATGCAACGATTAATTTTCAATTTCGAAACACCCTGTATGCTATAGTGAAGATATTTGGCATGGATTGTTTAACTTAAGGTAATGTCATAATTATGCCAAAGAATCGTTGCAAAACAAATATGAGTACAAACGGAATTAATTTTCAAAGACAACCATGAAACGGAAACGGTTAATTTTTAGTACTAGGTTTGTCAGACAAAACTATCTTAATTTACAACGGGGAATCTGAAAATGTCATAATATATAGGTTGTTCCATTAAAAAAAGAAAATTTTATAACGCTCAGCCAAAACTGAACACCCTGTATACACTAAAATAATTTTACGATATAGAGCAGGTGATCCCGAACAACTTTTACTTAAATCATTTTTTAATTAAACTAATAGGTAAGATATAATAGACCGAATTCAGATAATTGGCACACCCTGTATAAAGGGGAGGAACTGACGATCCAGAAGCAGAAATAACTCCAAACATTGTAACTAGGCTACCTCTCTCAGCAGAGACACACTGCACTACACTGTTTGCACCAGTTTCGGCGATTACTTTTGGGGCTTGCAGGACCGTTGTCATACCTGAAATACACAGTCGAAAGTCCCCTTTTAAATCTGTCGCTTCAGATCGCTAAAGTTTCTCTGTCTCAGCAATAATCATCATCATATCTAGAGTAGGTTTAAAAAATCCGGATACTTCACCCTCCATTAAAGATCAGAAGCATAAATATAACCAGAAATCCACAGAAAGAAAATGAAGACTAACATTTACGATCAGATACGATATAAAAAAACATATATACAAAACGGAAGCGTTTTAACATAATAGCGGCAATATCAATCGCAGTTATCCTCGCGTAATATCCAATAATAACGCGAAAATGACGCGAAATATCGACACGTAGAACGAGACGCCCATCGTCGTAGAGCAATGAGGCGTGAATGTGGCAGCGTATTTTCTCTCCAGTCATCCCCCAAACTCCGCGAAGTTTAAGGCGAACTCCGCGGTAACATTACGGGGTAACTCTAGCGCAAAGAATATGTCATATTATACTCGACGCTGGCGCTGGAGCTTGTTAATACTAAATCTGGATAACGTTAAAAAGGACAAGACGCGCGAGACGGTGCGAGCTCCGTTGCCGGCTAGATGTAGGCATCGTCTGCACTGACGTCACGCCCGCTTTAATTGGACGCTTTGGGTGTCGAGCCCTGTAATATGACACATGACGGTATATTTTATAATGCCTAGGATATCGCGGCGTGTATTTGCGTTAAAACTCGCGTGAGATGTGTGTAACTTGTATGTTAAGGGATACGTGAGGGTGGAATATGGTGGATTGTTGCTTTTAGGAAGTTTAATTGAAATAAATTCTGTGTGTAGGGAAAGATATTGTTCCTTGATTTTTTAGGATCCAGGATTCCACAAAAAATATTGAGGTCAAAATAGTTGCTAAAGATGTCTCTATGGTTAGTTTCAAAGAAGTAATAACAGTTTTGTCACAACCACGACTAATAGGGCCACCCTACGTGTGGATCTTCTTAGATTTTCCTAGATTTTTTTTTGATAATGATTTTGGTAAAGGTTGTGATAGTTATGTTTGTAATTCGTCGTTTTATTCTAGAACAAGATTACTTTCAAGATAGTGAAGGGGGATTAAATTGACCACCAGTTTCAAAAATAATCTTTCTAGAAGTACCAAAACCGTAAAGGAGTCTCTTGAATCAATATTTTGACACCTGTCCCTTAAAACGTAGTATGGAGCGTCGATTATCCGAAACAATTGTTGCAGGGTACTATTCGGATAATCGATTTTTTCGGATAATCCAACATTTCATGAAAAAATTATGTTAAAGGTGGTGGGATCAATAAAAAAGCAACACTTAACTTAAAGACTTATCTTATCTCAACAAAAAAAAAAAACTTAAATATAATCTAAAACAAAAAATCCATCATCTTTTTTTGCTTGAGTTTTGATACACGTTTTTTAGCTGGCCAGTCTTGCAAACGTTTAAGAGACAGCAACTGAATAGCTTCACATTCATCTTGATGATCAAGCCACTTCATAGTTGTCTCCACGCATTTAAGCTCCTCTTCATTTGTTGGCCATTTTTCTTCTGGTGCATCTTCTTCGGTGTCTTCATCGTCCTCTTCAATAATGCCGTTGTCAGGAGCTTGGATTTGGACTATGATCTGGTAATCTGTAAGCACTTCATATCCATACCCTTCATCACAGTCTTTGAACTCTGGCGTAACCTTAGCCAGCTGAACTAATTCTTTGACATTTTCCCATGCTTCAGCTGCCACATACACAGCGTCCTTCATGGTGATCTTTTTGTAGATGTCTAAAATGCTGTAGGCCTCCTCTTCCTGTCCTATCAAGACCATTCTCAACAAAGCCTTTCTATAATAACGTTTGAATGCTCCTATGACCCCCTGGTTGGTTAACCGAAGTCACGTTTAGTGGCAAAAAAAACACAAATTCAAATTTACCATTCTCTCTTTCTAATGTCAGGTCTGAAGGGTGGCTGGATGCATTGTCGATAGACAACAAAACTTTTCCGTTCTCGTTAGTTTCTTCTTGACGTTTTTTCACCTCTGGGATAAATACAGTGTCATACCAATCGACCAATCGATCGAAAATTTTGGTGTCCATCCTAGAGTTCTTTTGATGTTTGTAAGTGCAACCCTTCCCCTGCAACCCTCTTTTTCAGTCAAGTTCTTAAATGAAACTTCGAATTTTTCGGCAGCTTCAATGTTTTTCTCCTTGTGTCAATTAATCTTATACCATGTCTGACTTTAAAACGCTTAAGCCAACCAGTAGACGCTTTTTCACAAACCAATGGGGCTGCTTATTGGTTGGCCTTGACTACGCATCTGCATAAACCATCTATATAATGCAGAGTCTAGATTCTGGTTCTCCACCCCCTTCATTGTTTTCCTGTGTCCCATCTTCACTGTCCAGCACACAAACAAACTTTGTGATTAAATCACTATTGTTTTTAATGCCCATAATGGTTGCATTACCAACACCGTACTCCGCTCTAAACTTGCTCCACTTGCACCTTTATTCAACCGTTGTATTATTTTAAGTTTGTCCGAAAGACTAAGAACAACACGCTTGCGTTTGGTCGACATCCTTAGAAATTGACACTGACAGAACGACACAACACTGACAGTAGCACAGCTCACACTGACACAATCGGAAATCGAATCCGGGCGATTAGATGCGAAGCCGCATTCAAAGAGGTTAGAAGGCCAAAGGACAATATGTCCAGTCTTAGAGCAAACAAAAGCCCTTCGATCGGCGTCTGCACTGTGGCGATCTGTTGCACTTATGATCCTGTCGTCCGCTAGCCGAACTTCGATGACCTTGACTGCGCACGCGTAGTTTAAACCGTCCGTAGCCCTTTCGGATAACCGACGTTTCGGATAACCGGCTTTCGGATAATCGACGCTCCAGTTTTCAAAATTAAAATCCAATTGGGGGGTGGGAGAAGTGCAAGAATTTGAAGCAATCTCCCTAGGTTAACCTTGAGAGGTTAGAATCTCGAGGTGTAAGCGCAACTGTAGAGACTTCTTAAGCTATATTGCTTGTCAGGACTACCATTTACATGGACAATCATGACAGTCATATTACGTCAAAGCGATTGACTTCTCCCTTGACAGGGCCGCTAATGAATGGATGACGATGCATTTTGGACAACTAGTCTCAACCTACGACATAGTACTCAGCTTGCAGGAATAGCATTTCCAAGAGCATTTACCACCACAAGATTCGAAGTGACAGGGCCCTAGCCAATTAACGAAACTTCAACTGAGAAGTGCTCTCTAACGATGCAGAACTTATCGTGACAGTTTCTACAAAAGATACTCTTCCTAGCACGTCAATGATATGAAATCTACTGCTACAGGTCAACCAGAATCCCGTGGCAGTTGTGTTTAAGTCAGGGAGGTTGGGTAGAAGTATGACGTTGCAGCACTCAGCTTTCTGGTCGGCTTTTGGCTTTAATTACACCGAAAATGTTAGGACCACATCCGTTGGATTCTCCACAAAAATTATCAGGAAGATGGCCTAAAGATAAATTAAGAAACTATTACTGGATAGTTAACGAAGAAGATGCAAAAAAAGACACAGATATAAATAGTCACCTACCTCTTGATTATCACTATTGTGTCTTCTGGTTCAAGGTGCATACATGATAGCAGATAGAAACCGATCAGAATTCACGCTGTCCTCCAAATTCTAAAACGATTTCCATCTCTTTCAATGACGCCCCATTCCCAACTACCGTTTCTGACGCCACAATTTACCACCCGACTAGATCCCCGTGACTTTTCCGTAGGTATTAAACTTGCAAATCCACGTGTTCGACTCTTCGGAAACGTCGACCACTATACCGCCAACTCGGTCTTTAAACGCGCCACCTAGCGGAACGCCATCAAAAATCGAGTCGAATTCATATGCATATATTAGACTGTGGCGTCTTGTGTGCTCTGTATATGTATGTACTCGTATATGTGCGGAGTTGCATTACGCCTTCCGTTGACCTGGATGTGGGATTCTGCTTCCATGTCACCCCTTTCCTCCCTCTACCACCCCCTCCCACCGTCGGCATATAGTTGTTGTAGTACACAGTCGCGATTATTTATGACATGCACGCGAATGTGTAAGGAAATTTTCGTGACGTAATGCATCGAGATAGAAGCAATATCGAATGGAGTAATTTTATATCCTGCATGTTTAAATTGAAGCTGACAGTAATAGTAGCTACCCGGAGAAGATGAATACATACCACGCGATAAACGATCTAGTAAAAAGTGACTTTTATACTTTGCTGTCACTTTTTGAAACGCACTATATATTAAAGCAAACTAAACAATATTTAAAGAAACGACGACGAAAAAGGAAGATCGCTATAAACGGAGGCAAATCAGGAGAATACGGTGGATGATCGACAATGATGGTGTCTGGTTCTTAATATTCCGGTCGAATTCTATGTTGACCTTCTGGGACGAATCCACCCCAGGTCAACATTGTCTTGATTTTGGTCTTCTCTTTTGGTTCTTCTGGTGACTTCCCATGCCCAACTCTGACCTTTTGTTTTTGGCTCGTATTGAAAAGACGACCTTTCATCATCACCAGTTGCAAAGGCTGACATGCTTGCCCGATTCCTTTGAGATATTTTTAACCTGTCTTTGTGTGTCGCGGGCACAAACGACCAAAAAGTTTGCCCATATCAAAAATTCGATAGACTGTGATTTTCGGTAGAACATTCACCTACCATCACTTACTCATAGATGTCGCTGCGCTAAGAACTTTGATAGCAACTTTGATTGCCATGGCATCTAGGATTGACTTAGAAGAAAAAATCATTCATTTAATTGGAAACAAAACAACGACGTATTTGATTATTGAATAGAACTAAATATGCTTCCTCCCCCTCCCCACAACACCATCTATATAATATATAATTTTACCTTGCCTTGTCGCGTGATATCGAAAGATGAATAGCATGAAAAAGTACTTATAAATCTTGATGGATTTTCGATGCTAAGCTTTAATGGATTTCCCTAAATTGAAGGAAAACAAAGCAATATCTGCGTTTAAATGTTAAATCGTGAATACCTGGAGTTCCACTTTAATTTCATTTAGATTTAATTTTTAAATTTGTCCTTTATTGTTTTCCAATTTTATCTCTAATGCATGCATAGATTTGAAAATAATTGCCAGGTATTGCCGCCCAACGCGAGTCCACTCAATTTTTTGTTATAATTGGCGATTGTATATAAATATTAATGCGTTTTCTGTCTACATATGTATATGACAAACTAAATTTTAATGCAAAGAAAAAATATATATACATATGTATGTAGTATATAAGTATTATAGAGCGTCTGTTCCTATAATATTCGGTTCATACTGCCATGGTAGGTAGAAGTTAGGATCGATATCAGAATGAATATTAATGAATCTGGAACATGACGGTCTCCCATACGTGACATGGATAATACCGGCAAACGAAAAGAGTTGGATTTATGTTCCATAAAGAACAAAATGAATTATTTTTTTTTGTATTGATATTAATGAATTAATTTTGGAAAATTTATTATTAAAAGATCAAAGCTAGAGTGGAATATTAATTTCTCAATGATTTTTTTTTAATACTGCTTAAATACCGACCCACCACCAGCACTATCTGTGATTTGTAAATAGAGTAGGCATAAGGACTTTGTCTTCTGTGTATTCACAACACCATAACCTGGTGGATCATTGGTTACCCTTATTTACGATTTTTCTTTTTGTCAAATTTGCTGCTCGCTAGCTTCATTTTGAAGAGTCCTCAATTAATTTTTTCTCAAGAACTACGTGAGGAGGACATGGTAAAGAAATGCTAACGTTATGAAATGATCGAAGGACTCGGGAACTAAATTTAGCCTTGGAATGTGTCAAGATACAACATCTTGTAGGATAAATTCAACTGAAATGCATGCCAGAATGTTTATGTTTAAAAAACCAAACAGGAGATCCATGAAGGCATGGTTATCCTGCATCAACCTGATCTAGTCCCTTAGATTTGCCTTTCGAACCACTAAGATCGATAAAAGGAAGAGAAGAATTTGGCTCACCAAGTCAATCCTGTCAGAATAGGAGAGCAAGAATAAAAAAAGCAGAATTCTATCAAGAACATCAAAGGTCCTAAAAGGTGGTGAACCTCCCAGAAGAATTCGAATATAGACGAAAATAGTGAATCTGGATAAGAAAATGAAAGATGATCCCATAGAGAACCTAAGGGTGTTAATGCATGCTTATTAAAACAAGTTTAGAACTAGCTACACCGAGCTAAATTGATATTAGAAGCTGTAGATTCTAGTTATGATGTCGATGAAGCTACCAGAAGCGTCTACAGACCAAAAAGGTGCATTGCAGAATGATTTATTTTGAAAAGTCAGAAAGGGGAACTAGAAAGCTTCTTGGACGACCGAAACCGATAGGGGGAAGAGAAGAATATCCTACTCGGTCAACTTGAATCAAAGCTTAGCTTCGATGGAAGAGCCTCGGGAGAAAGCAGGAAGAGGACAGCAAGAATAGAAGGGAGCAAAAATATCAAAAGTCCGACGGGTTGGTGAATCTACCAGAAGAGTTCGGATATAGAGTAGGTCAAGGTTATTATAGTGAGTCAGGACAGAAAGATGAAAAAGGATTGCTAAGATCTTAAGGTCATCTTCCGGGAAAATGAAACTAGAAGATAAAGATGCTGATAGTTTATCTGGTTTAGATGGAGCAAGAATAAAAGGGAGAATTCTATCAAGAATCTACAAAAATCCAAGGGGGTGGTAAGCCTGCCTGAAGAATTCATAGTTAGTGGTAGTCAATGTTATTATAGTAAGTGTGGACAGAAAGATTAAAAAGGACTGCTTGGGCCTAAATATCGTCTTCTGGATAAACGAGTCAAGAAGATGGAGATTCTGACGATTTATCTGGGTTAAAACCCTAAAAAAATCTGAGAGGGTGGTAAGCCTACCAGAATAATTCAATTATGGATAAGATCAAGATTATTATAGTGAGTCTGGATGGAAAAATGAAATGCTAGGATCAGGTCATCTAGATTGTTTTGGTGGAAGAGATGGAACAAAACAAGGATCTGATGGACAAAGAGGCTTACGAGATCCAATTGGTAGATTTAGCTGTGGAATAGACAGAACAGGATTGTCAGGATCTTAGAACCTCATGACTATTCTGAACAAAAATACTTTTTATCATCATTCGTCATTCCATAGACTTTTGAAGCTAACCTCATATAATATATCTTGTTAGGAAGATCCGAACAAATCCGAAACGATAAAGAATCCACGATATTTAAAGCAGGAAGAGGACAACAAGAATAGAAGGGAGCAAAAATATCAAAAGTCCGAGGGGTTGGTGAACCTACCAGAAGAGTTCGAATATGGAGGAGGTCAAGATTATTATACTAAGTCAGGACAGAAAGATGAAAAAGGATTGCTAAGATCTTGAGGTCGTCTTCCGAAAATGTAACAAGAAGATAAAAGATGCTGATCTGGTTTAGATGGAGAGGATTGAGCAAGAATAGAAGGGAGAATTCTATCAAGAATCTACAAAAATCCAAGGGGGTGGTAAGCCTTCCTGAAGAATTCGTAACTAGAGGAAGTCAAGGTTATTATAGTGAGTGTGGATAGAAAAATGAAAAAGAATTGGGCAAACGAGCCAGTTTATCTGATTTAGATGGAAGAGATGGAATAAGAATAGATGGGAGAATTCTATCTAGAATCAAAACAAATCCAATGGAGTGGTGAGCCTACCAGACGAATTTGTGGATAGAGGAGGCCAAGCTTATTAAAGATGGATAAACGAGGAGATAGAGGTTCTCATGGTTTATTTGGTTTCGACGGAAGATATGGAACAAAAGAAGGACGTGAAAAAGGAAGAACAAACCAAGATCTCGTGATTATTTGGAACAAAAATACTTTTCGTCATCTATTCGTCATTCCACAGACTTTTGAACCTAACCTCATACAATATATGTTAGGAAGATCCGAACAAATCCGAAACGCTAAAGGATCTACCATATTTTAATAATAAAACGTAAAAAGATTAATCGTAGGAAGGAACCAAAATCGAAACATCTTACACAAACATGTACGCGAAAGATACAGGTTCATCCGACGTTTTTCCCGGTTCGTTCTCATTTTATAATCCCACCGAAAAAGGAAGTAAAAAAAAATAAACCTCGTTAATATTTATGTGAGTACATCCAACGCAATATAAACGAACAATTCCCAGGCTCTGATGCCACAGTTTCGTAGGTACTACATATATATCCGTGTGTGTGCGTGAATGTATGCGGCTCGTTTTCGCGGCTAACAAAATTTAATGGCACTTCGCTCCTGGCCGGTAGTTAGGAGTAAGTTGCTCGTACTCCTGTATCTACCGCCGTTTGCCGGTAAAGGATAGGAAGTGCGCTTTCATCCGCCTAAAAGCACGCAAAAATATTTAGGGGGCAAGCAGGAAAAGGACACTTAATGGAACAGGAAAGTTTTCATGCGTTAGCGACGCTGAGACTACTATAACGCTTCTATTAAACGTAGCGTGAAAAGATTAATTTTAGAATAAATTCGGTGGATGCTGTGTGTCAGGATAAAAGAATATATTAAAGTCTAAAGTAGGATAAATTAATGAAGATTCTAAACACTAATTAACCAAGTCCAACATTAAAATCAATTACTTTACTGTATTTATCACGCGATAATTTCCATTCCACTTTAACCTCACCTTAATCGTCCTCTCATTCTACCTAAAACGGGGAAGGGGGTATTGGCGTAGGCCGAAAGGTATAGGATGTTTTAGCGGTAAGGAGAACATCTTCCAAGATTCTCAATGCATTAGTGTAATTGCATTAGCAAGTGAATGGCGTGATTTCGAACGACCTCCCACAAGAACCAACCGAACCACTACAACCTCCGTTCGGCTTCTTCATGTAAAGTTCACCATCAAACGCATACTTTAAACGCCCGAGGAGGCGCAACCTCCTTCCTCCTTAAATTCTCAACTCTGACCATTCTCTCGTTCGCTCCAGTCCGAGATGCCCCAAGTTGCGGTCGTGGCACGAGGGTGGTTTCCGCAAAATTGAACTTCGACACCTTTTCGTGGGTAATAACGCTTTTCGGATAACGTGCGGAGAGGGTACAGAAAAAAAGAAAAATATAAAAGGTCTATAAAGAAAAATGGTGGATAAAAGAGGATGGTCCGAGAATAATGGGAGACGAGGTTTTTTTTTTGTATGTGTGTCTTTATGTGCGTGAAGCAGCTGGAACGGATATTGCCTTCGGGAGAAACGTGATTAGTTAATTAATTGTGTATAGGAGGTAATTTTAATTAAATGAAAATAATTATTATTATAGATCGAGAGGGTTTAAGAGTAAGGTTTAAAGGTTATCTTAAAAATAGCTTCGCAAAGAAGTGAAATTTAAATTTAAAGTTAATGACCATCTAATGAAGATTGTTTTATCTTATTTGGACTAAATATTACGTGAGAAGAAGTACTTATGTAGCAGCAGCAGCAAGACTTAGCCTCTTCACAACTTCGATGACGTCGCATAAGTCCTCAAATTATATCGTAGTCAGCATTGGCTGCCTTAAAATACATAGATTGAAAAGCTCGGGAGCTAAATTTAGCCTTGGAATGTGTCAAGATACAACATCTTGTAGGATAAATTCAACTGAAATGCATGCCAGAATGTTTATGTTTAAAAAGCCAAACAGGAGATCCATGAAAGCATGGTTATCCTGCATCAACCTGATCTAGTCCCTTAGATTTGCCTTTTGAACCACTAAGATCGATAAAAGGAAGAGAAGAATTTGGCTCACCAAGTCAATCCTGTCAGAATAGGAGAGCAAGAATAAAAAAAGCAGAATTCTATCAAGAACATCAAAGGTCTTAAAAGGTGGTGAACCTCCCAGAAGAATTCGAATATAGACGAAAATAGTGAATCTGGATAAGAAAATGAAAGATGATCCCATAGAGAACCTAAGGGTGTTAATGCATGCTTATTAAAACAAGTTTAGAACTAGCTACACCGAGCTAAATTGATATTAGAAGCTGTAGATTCTAGTTATGATGTCGATGAAGCTACCAGAAGCGTCTACAGACCAAAAAGGTGCATTGCAGAATGATTTATTTTGAAAAGTCAGAAAGGTAAACTAGAAAGCTTCTTGGACGACCGAAACCGATAGGGGGAAGAGAAGAATTTCCTTTACTCGGTCAACTTGAATCAAAGCTTAGCTTCGATGGAAAGCCTCGGGAGAAAGCAGGAAGAAGCAGGAAGAGGACACCAAGAGAGCCAAGAGGCTCATCAAGTCAATCCTGTCAGAATAGGAGAGCAAGAATAAAAACAGCAGAATTCTATCAAGAACATCAAATGTCCTAAAAGGTGGTGAACCTCCCAGAAGAATTCGAATATACAAGAAAGTAGTGATTTTGGATAAGAAAATGAAAGAGGATTCCATAGAGAACCCACGAGTGTTAATGAATGCTTATTAAAACTAGTTTAGGACTAGCTAAGAGCTAAATGAGCATCACAAGCTGTACATTCTAGTTATGGTGTCTATGAAGCTCCCAGAAGCGTCCACAGACCAAAAAATTGCATTGAAAGATGCATTTCAGAATGATTTATTTTAAAAGTCATAAATGGAAAGTAGGAAGGTTATGGTCATCTTGGATTAAGCAAATCTGACCCACCTGAACTTCTTGGACGACCGAAACCGATAGGGTGAAGAGAATAATATCCTTTGCTCCGTCAACTCGAATCAAAGGATAATAGTGGAACATCAAGCTTAGTTTCGATGGGAAAGCCTCGAGAGAAAGCAGGAAGAGGAGAGGAAGAATAGAAGGGAGCAAAAATATCAAAAGTCCAAGGAGTTGGTGAACCTACCAGAAGAGTTCGGATATAGAGGAGGTCAAGATTATGACAGTGAGTCAGGACAGAAAGATGGAAAAGGATTGCTAAGATCGTGAGGTCGTCTTCCGGGAAAATAAAACAAGAAGATAAAGATGCTGATAGTGTATCTGGTTTAGATGGAAGGGATGGAGCAAGAATAAAAGGGAGCATTCTATCAAGACTCTACAAAAATTCAAGGGAGTGGTGAGCCTACCAGAAGAAAAGATGAATAAACGAGCCAAAGAAATAGAGGTTATCATGATTTATCTAGTTGAGATGGAACAAAAGAAGGATCTGAAGGAGGAAGAGACTTATCAGCTCCAATTGGTCCTCAGAGTTTTCAGATGGTCACTATTTGGAACAAAAATACTTTTCAGCTATTCGTCATTCCACAGATTTCAGAAATTAACCTCATATAATATATGCTATTATGAAGATCCGAAACGATAAAGGATCCACGATATTTTCACAATAAAACGTAAATATTAGTCGTAGGAAGGAAACAAAATGCCTGCTTCAAGAATTCGTAGCTAGAGGAAGCCAATGTTATTATAGTGAATGAGGATAGAAGGATGAAAAAGGATTGTTAGGACCTAAATATCGTCTTCTAGATAAACGAGCCGAGAAGATGGAAGTTCTGATGGTTTATCTGGTTGAGATGGATGTGATGGAGCAAGAATAGAAATGAACATCCATCAAAACCCTGAAAAAATCTTGAGAGGGTGGTGAGCCTGCCACAATAATTCGAATATAGAGAAGGTCAAGGTTATTATAGTGAGTCAAGATAGAAAGGTGAAAAAAAGATTGATAGGACCTAGAGATCGTCTTCTGGAAAAAATGAAACAAGAAGACCGAGATGCTGATCGTTTATCTGGTTGAGATGGAAGAGATGGAGCAAGAATAAAAGGAAGATTCTATCCAGAATTTATAAAAATCCAAGAGGGTGGTAAGCCTACCAGAAGAATTCAATTATGGATGAGATCCAGATTTTTATAGTGAGTCGGGATGGAAAAAAAATGAAATGCTAGAATCGGATCATCTAGAGGTTCTGATGGTTTATCTTGTTTTGGTGGAAGAGTTAGAACAAAAGAAGGATCTGGTGGACAAAGAGGCTACTATTCTGAACAAAAATATTTTTCATCATCTACTCGTCGTTCGACAGATTCTTGAATTTAACCTCATACAATTTGTCTTGTTAGGACAGGATTATGATAGAGACCTTTTAATGAGTCTACACAATCAGAAGTTTATTTTATATTGTCTCTGGCGCCGGCAATTAATACAAATTTGTCCAAATCATATATGCAATTTTATGGTCATTCGCAGAGATAAATTAAAAAAAATCGCTTCGTTAAAACCGTTTTTCCTTTGCCGGCAAACAAAACCGTTCCTTTTTTTTAACCTTATCTACCCGAATAAAGACATAAACGAAATCGGACATCAAACTAAAGGAAAAACACCCTTTACAAGTCAATCGCGTTCATTCGATCTAGGGAATCGTCCCTCGCCTTGGTCAACGCTTAGCCCTTCCCGTCCGGCATATCGGGAGAAGTGTGGACAAATTGCGGCGCGAAGCGTCCATTTTACGATTTATGGACGGCCGTGCCATCGGGTTCATCTTGTCCCTCATCTTTCACCCGATAACTCCGAGGATAATGTCCCAACGTCTATCGCCAAACACAGAATTCGTCCCTTTTTTTTATTTTCACCCACCCAACGCTTTTTACCCGATTTTTTCGCACGCAGATTCTTTAGAATTACAAACGTATCGGGGGGAGAGGGAGGGGGGCTGTTAACCTTATTCTTACTTATAATTCTCCCCATAGGGTGGTAACGTAAAAATATTCCAATTCCTCGAATCAATTATTATCTTCCAAAACGTATATTTTTCATCGCCATTATAGCGGAAACGAAAAATGGAAGAACGGCAGATCAGGATCAACCCCCCAAACATATATTTTCCTTGCATACATTTCGTCAGCGGCCAACGTTATACACACGTCCGTAGGCTTTATGCAAATAAAACGGCTATTAAATATAATAAATCGTCCTTCCCTGAAAAGGAATAGATCACGTGGACGTCAGAGAGTCTTCTGAATATAAAGGAGGCACGTCATAATACGCTTTCTTTCTGTAATGGCAGCTCCGAGGCCCATAATTCATCTTTGCACCGTCGGAATCACTTGTTTTATTGTAGTTGTAGGGGGATGGGTGTGAGGGAGGGGAAGGAGGGTACGATCGGATGGAAAAAGTTTAGACGATTGCCGTTGAGGGTGGAACGGTTTTTGTCTTCCACCTGTTATGTGCGTGCTAGACAATAAAATAAATCCTTATCGGGTCGTAAAAAATGATTGTTAGAATCTAACGAGACATACATATACAGGGAGTTCCTATTTCTGATTGCAAAAGTATTTTAGGAAGGTACTACCTTTGGAATATTGGATTGTTAACAACTTCCTGAACAAGTTTTTTAAGAATTGCTTTGAAATTAACATTGATGTTGTTAGAATGTTGTCAGAATTTGTTTTAAAATGTCAAACTGCATAAAAATTTTTAATTAATCAAGGAAACCAATCTTTTTTTGTAAATTTTTATAAACAGTGTATAATTTATATATTGTTTATATTTGTAGAATTAATATAATGTCCTGAGGAAGTCACAGAACTGTGACGAAATCTCGAAAATAATTTTATTATTAAAGGACCGAAAAACCCGTACAAATTTTGTTTGAAATTAACTCTTATTGGTGATTTGGAAGAAAATCTGGTGCTAAATATAGAACAGACCAGCCTTCTTTATAGATACATATTTTGATGTGGGATTTGGTTGGTCGGTTTAGGAATTTTTAAATTTTTATTGGTTAGGTTTAGCGTTTGAAGAATTTAGTTAATCACTACCTAAATGGTGACCCGATATTAATTATACATCAGGAGCGAACAATGACGCAAGTGGAATACCAGAACTCCCGAAGACGAATCTTGCGTTATCAGCCATCTTACCATGGAGTGAAGCATAGAGAGAAACAAATAGAAGAAATAAGAAGGTAAAAAACAGATAAAAGAGAAGATAATACAGATCAAAAAAAGAGGATTAAGGAGGAAGCAAACCAAATGACAGAGATAGATCAATTAGGCACGCTTAAAATACATTTTATTACGATTTAAAAAGCTTTCCAAAAACATCCAGATTTAGTAAAAGATACCTGAAGGCTTACTAAAAGCGGAAAACATTCAAACGACAAAAGGCAACAAAAGAAGAACTCAACAAACCCGAAAACTTCGAACTGAATAGGATATGCAGATGTTAAAGTGTGTAGGTCGCCACCGGCGACATTGCGAACGTCCATCTAGCACTTCATCCCTTCCATCGTAACGGCTCCCGGCGACGGACGGTTCAACCACCGTCCTTTAAAACGTCCACGACGCATACACTAACGCGTAAATGTATGAGGTAGGGTAAGGGGGTCGATGTGCTCTCTCGATATACCGGGAGGTAGTAGGTAACATCGGGCACGTATTTGTGTGTCAATAACGGTTACAATGGCCTATCAAGTAAATTCAATGCGAAAACGTCAAATAGAATTACACTCTCTGCGGCGGAATTCAAATGCGAATCGATTCTCGCACATTGAATCTAATTTAATATTCATCCCCGCAAGCATCGGTGTGGTGGATAAACGTTTAGTAATGGACCGTAATAAATTGACTCAAATTATCCTCTTCATGGACACCTCTACCTCCTCCTCTTTGTTTCGGTCAACCACACTCCCTTCATTGCCGACAATGATGTGTCCGCAGAGTGGCAAGAACATCTGTAAAATAAAAAAAACAATTACGGATGCCACGTTGTTTAATACGTCAAGTTCAATCTGAATCTTATTTAGTACTTCAATACTGGTGAGGTGTGGTTTCACGCTAAGCGGGGTTTTGGATCAATAAATTTAAACGAAGCAGGATAAGCATCAAAATCTGCACTGAGCCAAAAAAAAATCATTGGCAAAGTGAAGAATATAGGGGAGTAAAGGTGCGTGTAGTCGACTATCAGATCAGATGAAACAACAAAATAATCTTACTAAGTCATGTACTCGTAATAGACAGTAAATCTTCCCTCTCTATGGGCTTTACAGCCTGCTTTGCGCTTATTTCTCAACCACAACTCGTTGGTTGATGCCTGGTTCTTCGATAATGACGTCCAGAAACAACAAGTGCTGACTCAAAGCTGGTCTGGGACTGCGTAAGAGCCCTAAATGAGGTGGACACTCAAAGAAAATAACTTTGGCCTGGGTCCCCAGCCACATGGACGTGATGGGAAACGAGGCGACAGATGAGCTGGCCAGACGAGGTTCATCAAAGCCTTTCGCAGGAGCGAGTCCGTCCTTCGGCATCACCAAATTACAAATTAAAAAGTCCATCTACGAATGGACACAAAATAGGTTCAAGGAATGGTGGAAAAGTTCACCAGGATAAAGACCGGCAAAGGAGTTCCTAAGAGAACAGAAGTCTGAGTTTACTGAAGACCTACTGAGTAAAGACAAAAAGACTCTCGAAGTGATAGTTGACCAGTCATTGCAGACTGAATAGGCATATGTTTAACATCGGTCTGGCAGATGATGCTCTTTGCAGATTCTGTCAAACCCCAGTTCATGATTTGTGCCACTGCGATGGCTTAGCGAGGACAAGGTTTCTAGCTATGGGCGTAGAGAACTCTGCAGCTAATGGCTACATAAAAGAGCCGCTCTCAAAAATGATAGGTCTAATTAAGAAGGCGAAACTAGAGAGGGAAAAAAAGGAGATCACAATAGACCTGCAAAGGTTGTGGTGAAGCAGGTTTGCTTGCCAACCCATTCCGCCCCTTCTGTATCATTGGTGGTCTTCGATAACAGATATTAAAAAGGCCTTAAATGGGCATCATTACTCACTAGGACGATGAAAGCAATGAAATTAGATAATAATCTTACTAAATCATGTATCCAGTAGAAAGGTCTTAAATGGGCATGACAATCTATCGCAGAAATACAATTAAAGTGCTTCTTTAGGAGTTTTGTCGACTATTTGATGATTTTGATGGTCAAATTCGACTCAACAGGTTCGAAAGAAACCCGAGGCAGTCAACTTTTTGTCGTGCACAAGGACTTGGACTTACTGCGTTTTAAACTTGGGAAGTTTTGTATCTGGACTTGGGTCTATACCTGTATAAAATCCAACTGACGCAGGAATTAAAGGCAACCGATCAAAGATAATGTTGTGCGTTTACTAATTGGGCTCTGGAGTACTTTGAATGTGACCCAAATTTCATCAACAGAATCGATTTTGGCGAAGAAGCCAATTTTTCGATGAATAAATGCGTGATTTAGTAAAATTGTTGGATTTTGGAACGATACCAATCCACACAACATGCACTATTTAGTACCATATATATTCAGAGAAACTGGCATCGCCATAACTGTCAATGGCAAGCGTTACAAAACGATGATCGGCAATTTCTTGTGGCTTTGTGTGTGTGGATGCGATCGATTTTAGGGCATGAAATGGTAATCGAAATCGTGCTATTTAATGCCTTAGACGACTTCTTAATAATAACAATAATAATAATAATAATAATAATAATATATGTCTTTGGGGATACTTAGATTTAAAACTTAAGATTTATACGAATAAAATTCAAACAATTGGTGTCGTAAAACTCAAATTAACTCATGCCATCTAGGAAATTCAACCAGATTTATACGACAAAGTTGGACCTCCGAAATATGCGACGAGTTATGTTTATGGAAAAAAACTCTCGTTAATTATCCGAAAAAACTTCGGATGCCCCAGACAGCACCTTAAAAACAATAAGCAAAGCGCTAAAGATAATTAATTTGTAAAGAAAGGAAAGCAGAGAAGCTAATGAAACCCCACAATTAAAAGATGTCTTGGATAGGCATTTATATGTAGAGAGTGTTGATATATGTTTATAATAAA
This sequence comes from Holotrichia oblita, assembly GCA_023690525.1. NCBI lineage: Eukaryota > Metazoa > Arthropoda > Insecta > Coleoptera > Scarabaeidae > Holotrichia > Holotrichia oblita. The sequence goes on from CM043018.1 coordinate 8,344,689, forward strand.
CACGTAATTTATTTATTAATCTATTTATCCTTTCAAAATTATCCACCACTGCATAAAGCTCAATTTATTCTGAATTAATTATTATAGCGCCCAACGTGAGTTAGAAAAAAAAACGCGAATTTCTACTACAAGGTGAAACTGTTGACAAGGTTTTGTTGTTGATAACACAATACAAACTAACACATAACCTCTCTATTTTACTACATCGCTTCCAGGTACCGTACACACTCGAGATTTCATTCATGTTTATTTTGGTTATGAAAGCGTATTATTTTATGCAGTGCAAGCTCGTTTTTCCTCTTACTCGTATTTTTCCGTTTTTGACCTCCTTTATCCTATATAAAAGTCAGACAATACCTAGAGAGAACTAGAAGTTGGAAGAGCACTGTTTTATCGTCTAGCGTGTATTGTACAGATAAAACTGGATCTTTTTATTTTCAACACAACAATATCTAACTGCATCAGCTGGCCTTTTTCCTTGCTTGCTGAATAAATATTTCGAATATTATTTACATAATATTTACGTGCAAACACGTACCACATAAACTTTATTAAACCCGTTCCGAAACTCTAAACGCTAGAGAGGAAGCGTCGTATTTGCTCAGGGAAAAACCCGGTGAAAAAAAAAGAGTTGGGCAGTGGCATGGTCGCCATGTTCGTCCTACGGTTTGCTCTCGTTAGGATCGAGTCCTCTGCACGGTCGGTGTGCAAATACGTACCTTCATATACATATTTAATATAATTCGCGATAACTACTTCAGTTTATTACAATCATTATAATTGCGTTAATAATAATAATAATAATAATAATAAATTTATGAAGAGTGAGCGAAACCTCAAAATTTAAAACGATAAATGCTCTACTTTTCAGCAAACTAGAATGAGCATCCAAGTGCGACAATACGATCCTCCAAACTAGCGATAAGGGAAAGGTTGAGCACACCGGATGGACGCTATCGTATCGGCTGCGGCAACAACTATACCACTACACTCCCACGAAAGACCTCCACCAACGCTTCTTCCAGTCGAGTTTAACGTAACGGGCGTTGAAGTTAAAAGATAAGCTCACGCATGATTTGAGCTCTCGTTTGCGGGGATCTCCACACCTCGCTTTGAACATTTTACAGTACGACGACCCCATACGAGTTTGTCACATGCACACACCCACACACACACACACACACGAGCTAGACGAGAGAAAATGAGGGGGAAATATAAAAGTTATCATGGTGGAAAATGCCGTCAATGTTCAACGTTCCACTTTTTACCTCTCTCTCTCTCTATCTCGCTATTTTTGAAACGGCAGTTCGTAAACGATTTTCTCTGACGTAGAAAGTTAGAAAGGAACAAATAAAATTGAAGTAGTGAATCGGGATAGCTAGTTATTGGAATCGTGGTGTTAATTGATTGGAAAGTTGAAGCCGATAGGATCGGAGATCATTTTATAGAACTGTAAGCTATAGAAGGTTAGGGTTGTTTAACTTTAAACTTGATGTATTATTGTATGGATGGCTATATAGAACCATGATTTGATAGTTAAGTGAGGTAGGTAACTATTTTTGACAAGAATCTTCGTCAGGTACTGAAAATCTTGTGTGACCAATTATCTTCTGCGTTCAACCATTGCAATTATTAATTTTCCTCAGTTTCTTTACAACAGTCTCTATTTAATCCCTAAAGCTAGTTGTTTTTAATAAGACGAATAGTGAGATAAATCCACTCGTCTTACTCGTTGATAATGGTTCCCAGATTCTTTGGAAAGTAGTCTTACTAGAAAGGAAATGAAGAAGATGCAACTTGAGACTCATAGTCAACTGAGTTCTTTCAAATTTTGTACCATGTCTCTGGCAATTGCCTTTTGAAATTTGGGTTTTTAAATATGCCATGGAACTCATCCCAAACTATGGTTATCTCATTAGTTTACAAATGTCAGAGATGGTCCACAAGGTTGTCCTTCACCGTGTTCTTTTTTCCAACTTCCAACCCAAATATCGTTGTCCACTGCTGGGTTTTTTCTCAAGTGTTCCATTTACATAAGAAACGGATATTTAATGCATCCTCCTTGCTATCTCACTACTATCGAAAGCACTTTTAAATCTCCACTTACTCTCCTTGCGTTTCAACTTCGATGGAATCATACTCAGGTTTTCGTAGCATCCTTTTAAATGTAAAGAATGAGCAATTGGTATCGAGGCAAACTGATTGTAATGATAAAGAGAGACTACCTTTAGACTACCTTTTATCTATATTACATTACATTGGTTTAGATGCCTGTGCCGTTCAACTATTTTTAAATTATTTGGATCATCGAACTCAGCAAGTTTATATTGATCAAGGTACTTCAGACCTCGTATTCTTAAAATCAGGCGTTCCACAGGGTTCTGTTTTGGGTCTCTTATTGTATGCAATTTATACTTCTCATTTTTTCATAAATTCTTTTGTTCCTATCACTTCTATGCTGATGATACTCAGATTTATGCATCGATTTCTTTCTCTGGAATTGATGCACCTATCGATGCAATTAATAACGAAATTTCACGTCATTGTTTGAGTCTTAATAAAAATAGGTGTTGTGCATTTTCTATGTTTTATTCATAAAATTTTAAAGTTAAATAATCCACCGTATCTGGTTGCAACAATTAAGTTCACGACTGATGTGCACCACATTAATATCAGGAGAAAAGATCTCATAGATATTCCTGCACATCGTTCTGTTCGTTTCAGTTTAAGAAAACCATTACAGCGCTCCTTCTTGTTGAGCAAAACAGATAAATTTGGGAGTGATGTTGTAATTGAATTAACATTTGTCACCATTAGTGAGGTGCCATGGTATTATTGTTTATATAATGTTTTTGTTGGATCATCAGGAGGAGCAGCGATTCCTCTAGGATTATCTGATGATGATCCTGTTGGCAATACAGATTACTATTTAGCTTTCTCTTTTAATTTTTGAGTTTCCGGCACATATGCATTTCATCGGGCTTGCACTCTGTTTCCTTCTACTTATCTTATGTCTGCTTAGTAGTTATATCTAGTGTCGAAACGTATGTATGTATTTTGCCAATAAATGTGTTTATTATTATTATTATTATTAAACTCTTTGACGTCATTATTAAACATATTTAACAGCCAAACACAACAAACAAAATCTCTCTTTTTTGTTCTATACCATGAAAATGATGCTCCTGGTAGCAATAATCGTTTTTCTTCTCCAACTTAGAGCTTAACAACTCGACAAACTCTTCACCAAAGCTACTCTTTTCATTGTCAATATCATTGCCAATAATAAAAGGGGTCGAGAGCCGCAGTGGTTAGGCGGCTGACTATCGTTGTGGCTGGATGATAGGAGTCAGGTTTCTATTTTCTGGAGGAACGGTGACATTTTTTCAGAGAGTTGAAATCCGGATCGACTTACCAATCGCTATTGGAGGGGTATTATAAAAGGCGATATTGATGCTGTCACAAAGCCATTTGAACACAATTTACATACACAAAACTACACCGCGAGAGTTGCATGATAGCCAGACAAGCCATAAAAAGAAACCAATCATTAGCTCTCCTCTGTCCCACCCACTCTCTAAATATGTTTAAATTTTTCAAGTGTTACAGTATAACACAATAAACAAAAGTCAAGAGGACACTTCGGCCAAAACTTTATCCTTAGAGTTGCCTAATAAATTGAGTCTTTGAATATTTTGAGATATGGCTGTAGATTTACTAGAAATTTCAAGGTCGTTCCTAATCGTTCTCAAGTCATTCTTTCAAGAGAGGAGGTAGCAAAAAAATTTGGTATTTCTCAATTATTTTATAATCTATGCTAGATAGAAGATGTTTAAAACATCAAGTACGAGCTGGATTAGATCCAGATAACTCAAAAGTTGATCTAGAATGACGACCAGCATCGTTACTACTTCTTGGCTGGGGCTCAAAGATGAAGATCGTTTCTGTTTGAAAAAAAATCTTGTCGGATGGGACACATTTTTCATTTTAGCGACAACATTCACACATAGTCACAAATTAGGTCGATGAATCCTCAGCATATGACTGTTTTGATGTGGTTTGTGAACTGACATTGAATCCTATTGAGTGATAATCACTATTGGTCAGCCTGATAGTTGCACCCACCATTTATTATTTTTTCTAATCTTCTATAGGATAATGTTTCATATCTCTGTACTTGTACTAATGTACAGGGTGGGCAACAAAGAGAGGTAAACGACTATATCTCGAAAAGTACATGTTTTAGGTACCACCCTGCTGGTGGGGTCTCTAATCAGGGGAAAATATACCTTCTCATCACCGAGCAACTGCTACGATAGCTGTTCGTAACCATCTCTCTCCATAACAATCGTAAAAGTTGCCTTTGTCTGGCTTGAGTACTATAACTTGTGGATTTTCTATTACGTATCATGGAGAAAGTTGGTCACTACATTAGTCGTCCTAGGTCTCTATAAATTTTGCGATTCTGTGTCTAAATCTTTAATAATGTATTAAATGTCCGCCAACTAACGTGGAATAGATACATTGACTGGCGAAATATATGTGGTTTATATCAGGACACAATCGAAAAATCAATCCAGCTAGGTTAGGTTAGGAATGGGGTGGCATGCAAACTTGTTTCACTGCGACCTTTGTAGGTCTATTGTGATCCTCTTTTTCCTTAGAGAACGCTCTATAGTTTCGCTTTCTTAATTAGGCCTATCAATTTTGAGAGCGGTTCTTTTTTGTAACCATTAGCTATTCTAATTTCTAGAAACGTTGTCCTCGCTAGGCCAACGCAGTGGCACAAAACATGAACTGGGGTTCTTCTTCCTCTTAACAGAATCTGCAGAGAGCCTCATCTGTCAGAGTGATGTTAAAGATTTGCCTATTCACTCTGCAATGATCAGTCGTCAGACCTACTATCACTTTGACAGTCTTCCTGTCTTTACTCAGTAGGTCTTCAGTAAACTCAGACCTTGTCTGTCTTGTGATCTTCTGTCCTGTCAAAAATATAGCCTCCTCTTTCAAAATATCTGTCTTAATTAAATTTGTAACTAATTAATATGACATTGATGGGCTCTTCATTTTACATGATCCCCTAATACACCCTCAACCTAAAGATTTAATCAAAAATCGTCGACCGTTTTAATACACTCTTTTACTAAAAAAAAAAAAAGGAAAAACTAAATTACACCCAGGAGTTAATGGATCAATTACTGAACACGAAACGATGGACGTCCAGGAGGTTACCGTACATATGGAGGCCAACATAACTATATCGAATTCTGGCAAAACGAGAAAGTACATCGTATTTCATCACCGGGTATACGGCGAGCACGCCGAGCACCGATAAAGGTTTCTGACGATTTTTCATAAACGGCAATTCGATGTCAACGTAAATTACACGAAATTGCTGCGTATGCCGTACGTTCCACTGGTATATTTTGAATTATACACTAGCAGCATATTTTCATTGGAATGTTACAACGTATATGTATGTATACTAATGTATGTATATACAGTACCTGGCCAAAATATTAGGAACACTTGGGAAATTTTAAATATTATAAAATTCCAAGACCGTAACTCATAAAACTTATAGCACTACTTCACAAATACATTAGTTTAATGATACCGTACAAGTAATAGTTCTCTGTATAAACATTTCATTGAATCCTTACGAATTATAGGTAATTAGCATAAATCTCCTACCTGAGCCGTCCCTTCCCAACCCCTATTTTTGTATTGCATTCAGATATTATTTAGATAATGAAATATGTGACAATCCATTATTTGAATTAGTAAACTCTGTAAGAACTTGTAGTGTGTTAGTGCTTTTGTGAGTTCGTTTATTGTTGGTATTTAAACTTTTAAACAATATTCACCATGGGTCGTAAAAAAGACATAACAGTTGAAAAGAAAACAAGGATATCGGTATTATTAGAGACAGGACAGTATTCGCAAAGAGAAATATCGCGATTGGAAGGTGTTTCCGTTCAGACAGTGCACCGAATTGCAATTTTGAATCGGGAAAATATTCCCACCACCAGTAGTGGAAGACCCTTTGGCGGAAGAAAAAGTATAACAACACCTCGGGAAGATCGCAAAATAATAAAAATAGCACTTGCTAACCGTAGGATGTCTAGTAAGGACATACAAAAAAGTTGGCGGAAGAAGCAGTGCAAGTATCCGAGAGAACAGTGCGGCGGCGACTCTATGCAGCGGCGCTAAAATGCAGACGGCCATTAAAAAAACCCAGATTGACGCCAAAAATGAAACAAGCTCGCTACAATTGGGCAAAGGAGCACCAAAACTACTCTGTTGATGATTGGGCAAAGGTAGGCCTACACTAAATTGTTATAATACATGTAATAACACTCTCTGTTTCAATATCAAAAACCGTGTTAATTTTCTTTTGTCGCATAGGTAATCTTCAGTGACGAGACAATCATGCAGATAACGACTGAGAGAGCTAGATTTGTCCGCAGACGTATTGGCGAACGTTACAACGAAGACTGTCTCCTCAGAACAGTTAAGCATCCACAATCTATCATGCTATGGTCGTGCATAACAACCGCAGGTCCTGGACCTCTATATTTTGTGCAAGGTTCTATGAACCAACAACAGTACAAAACGGTGCTTGAGAGTGTTCTATTACCGTACATGAATGAATTAGATCCAACAAAAGGTCCTTATGTGTACATGCATGATGGTGCTCCTTGCCATAGAGCAAAATTAATAAAAAATTATTTAAGTTCGGTGAATTTACGGGTTTTGGAATGGCCCGGCAATTCACCGGACTTAAACCCAATAGAAAACGTGTGGAACCAACTGAAGAAGATTGTTTATGCAAAGGCCAATCCTAATAAAGCTGAATTGATGAAGAATCTTGAAGAAACGTGGCGACATAATGATGCAATTAAAGAAACCATTCGGGCTTGTATAAGGAGCATGCCAACAAGAGTGCAACAAGTAATTAAAGTGAAAGGTGGAATCACCAAATATTAAATATACTTTGGGTAATGCACCAATATTGATGTTGATATATTTAGAATAAAATTTGCGTTTAAATTTATTAAGTGTTTTCATGATAGTAAGTAAATTAAGCAGTGTTCCTAATATTTTGGCCAGGTACTGTACATATATGTATATAACTGTGTTGTTACGCTCTGCGATAGTGTTTCGATATGCATGCATTGTATAATGGAAAAAGATTCGAAGCTGTGTTTAGAAATGTGTCCCAGTGTTACACCTAATGACGTATGTAGTTAGAATTAGTTATAAATAAGTTCTGAATAAGATTAAATAAAAAGAAGAAGAATAAGAAATAAATCAATAAAACCCCGCTTTTATATTTAGCAACTTTATTGCTGGTATAGCGGTTTTGGGACTTACTAAGGGAAAAAGGAAAGGTAGCCAACTTGAATACGTGATAGGGTTTAATACAATAACTTGTTCCCGAACACGCGGATACATTTTAAGTGATTTATAATACAGCGAAGGTGCCTGCATTCATGGCCTACTATAAAATTCATAAGGCTAGACGTTTTAAATGTGACCCACGTCTCTTCGAGAACACCGAAAAATATTCTTAAACGTACTAAGCTATTTATTCATGATACGAGATTACGTAACATCATTTCAATCTTCTAGCGAAGGTGGTGATAAATTTTCACACCGGACTGTAGTATACGTCCGCTTAATTTGCCGAACACATTCATTCTATAACAAATCAAGCTTTTAATTAATTCGTGCCAGTTTTAATTTTGCAGAAAAATACGTAACCGGGTGTAATTTATTATTTGCACGCGTACTGTACACTTTATATTTCGTTTTCATTCTAATTTAATCTGCCGAAAATTCCGAAATTAAAAACTGTTACGTACCAACAACATGCATATTTGTACATACATGTGGTAGGTATCGAAAATTTGTTTAACTAAATTTTATGTCAAAAGTTGTACGATTTATGGTTTGTAGAATATGCGGTTTTTTTTAATCGCGCAAATTTGTGTAACCGTCGTGTTTTGCTAACTTCGCAAAACATCAAGTCAATATTGGAATAATTTGAAACTACTGTATATACATATTTATTGATTAGTTGCTTTTTTTTCGACCTATTAACTTTTAACTCTTGCTAGAAATAAAATTAAGTCGACTTGAAAGCAATTTTGGAAAGCTTGTTCATCATGACCTCATTTCAGTAGTGAAAGCAGTCTCCTTAAGCACCTCCTTCGTTTTAGGGAAGAGGAAAAAATCACATGGGGCTAAATCTGGGCTGTAGGGTGGGTGTTTCAGCACAAGTGTCCATGTGGATGCTAAAAATTCGCGGGTAGAGATGGCTGACTGCGTTGGTGCATTGTCTTGATGCAGCAACCAATTCTTGTTGGCCCACAACTCAGGTCTTTGTCGTGCAATCTGGTGCTGTAATGTCTTCAGGACCTCAACATAGTAGGCAGCAGTTATAGTTTGCCCCTTGAGCATCGAGTGTTTCAAAATGATGCCTTTGGAGTCGAAAAATGTGATAATCATGGCCTTCACCTGCCATTTGGACAGGAAAGTTTTGTCTGCACTAACATTATCTCAGAATTATCTTATCTTCATTACCTTCACTACTTCACACAACTCCTTACCTCCTATTAAAAGGTTTGTATCATCAGCATACGATGTGAAACTGGAATGCATGATATTAAATTATAAATAGAATAGGACCCAATATACTGCCTTGTAGGACACCTATTGTAGTATGTAATATTCGTGACTTAAAATAATCATTATTTTTTCTCGACAAGCACCCTCTGAGTTCTTCCATTTAAATAGCTCTCAAACTATTTTAATGCATTTCCTCATAACAATAAATCTCTGTTTAGACAATCATAAGCCTTAGACAAATCCAAGAAGGTCCCTGAAACCACATTTCCATCCTTCAAGTGTTCTATGTAGAACCGTTTGGACAAACCTAAAAATTGCAGTTTGCGTGGATCTTCCCCGGCGATATCCATGCTGGTGATCTGAGAGAAGATCATTGCAATCCATGAAATCCATTGCCTGTTCACCAGTTCAAACAACTTCCATTTCCACTATTTTTAAAAAATGGCTTCATTGTTCAGTTTCAATTGATCCGGAAATATACCTTCACGTAAAGAGTTGTTGATAATATGACAGAACATGAACATCGTCAATTATGGAAATGCTAAATTTGACTAGGTATACAAAACGGTACCTCATCATCCCCACTACTCTTTCGATGTTTAGTCTTTTACATAACTCAATAATTTCTTGGGGTGCTACAGGTTTTAGAATTAGTTTCCTATTATTATTTCTTGGAATATTGCAGTTCCATTCTACTCGTTTCATATTACTCAAAAGTTATGGGACTACATTTTGCAGATAATTAGCATTTGAGATCTCTTGAGCTGTTCCCGGCACCAGCACGTCTGCATCGACTCTATCTGCACTATAAACATCGTGCCAAACCTCTTCATATTTTCATATGAGTAACACCTTTTATAATAAGGACTGAACGTTACTGTTTTTTTTACATTTAAATATCACTCTTTGGGCAGTATGATCTGATACTATGGTATCTATGCAAGACATAATCCTCCCTATCGCGTTTTGGTACATTACAAAAGATATTGTTACAGCTTGATACAGCTTTTAGAATTTACGGTTATGCGAGTGTTTTCAAAGATTGTGGGAATCATTTGAAAAGAGTTCATGATGGATAAAAAGTCAATTTTGATGCTACTATTAATAATTAATCCTGGATCGACTTGCCATTCGCTGTTGGAAGCAAAGTGATTAACAGCGCGGCATCATAAAAGGCGATATGATGCTGTCACAAAGCCATTTGAACACAACTTACACACACCAAAACTACACCGCAAGAGTTGCAGTGATAGCCAGACAAGTAATACAGCTTACGGAGTCACTGCAACTAAGTACCCACCACACATTAAAAAAAAATTAATTAACAATTCTGTATTGAAATCACCTGCAACAACCACTGTTTTACTTTCATCTGATAGGTACCTTAATAAGTAAATTTTCCATTTGTTCGATTAGGGGGGTCTCTAAAGCACTACAAAGATGACCTGGTCGAAATGGAAATCACATTCGAATACTTCTTTAATTGATAACATGTTGAGTTTCATTCGATTCTGTGTTTTAATCCCATTGCTGCACCACCATATCCTTCTTCTCTACAGAAACAAAACACTAATTTGAAATCTTCTAACGCGTACCCCTTTAAGCTGTTCAGTGTTCTTCCAATGTTCCGATGCACAGAAGACGATACAGTCTGGATAACTGGGTGCCCCTTAGGCACCCAGCGTTTCAAAATGATACCTTTTTTAAGTCGAAAAATATGATAATCATGGGCCTTCACCTGCACAACTCTGACGTTTAGTTTCTGAATCGTATTGATATATCCAACTCTCATCACCAGTATCAACCGGTCCTGACAAATACGTTGTCGAGTTTCCTCTTGGTTGGAAGTCAGCAATCTGGGAACTAATTTGGCGCACACTTTCCTCATGCCCAAATCGTCACGTAAGATCAGCCGAACTGACTCACGATTGATACCAGTAACTTCCGTTGTGTGTTTAATCGAGCATCGACGATCATCCTTCAACAATCGCTCGATTTTTTGCAGAGAGGTGGCCGTTCGAACTTCAGCTGGTCGACCAGAACGCGCAGCGTCATGGCGCACTCCTCAATCTTCTTGTACCACTCCCAGAATGACGATTTTGGCATTAAATTGTCACCATACACTCCTTTCAACGCTGTAAACGTTTTAATTCTCGATTTCCTCCACTTAACGTTACCCTTTGCTCAAAATATTCTGACGTAGACATCATGTCCAAATTTGAAAAACACGCAGACCATCATGTGGCCCCCTCTACCACGCCCGACCATGTGGCGGATCGTAGTGTTGCCACGAGGGCCGCAAACATTTTTTTCGGGACATACTTAATTGTCAGACCTCGTACTACATAGAATTCTGAATAAATGAGATAATTTATTGACAACCAATATCACGTGATTGGTTATCTTTGCTGTTTATCTTCCTTATTTACTCGAATATTCATCATTTACGCTCACCAAACAATATTAATAAAAAGAGGACGGATACGAATACACCTCTCAACGCGTACGCACACAAACACAATTCACACGCAAACTAACGAGTATGGCCGCAGCCGTAAAACGCCATCGGCCGAAGATAAATTAACGCACATACAACGCATCGTACAGCCAGAAGAGGAACCTCCGAGTCGCGAAAATTAAATTTATTCGGTGTCGGGAGTTTTTGTCATTACGTATTCGCACCAGCTAACGATTAGCGAAAGGGTGTGCGCGTGTGTGTACGCGTTGTTTGCCCATAATTAAATTTCGCATGTATTTATTTTACTTATCCGTCCCCTTTCTAAACCCCCGCGTATTGCCGATATATTCGGAAATACGCTCAACCCGACCGTTATTTCCGGATCTCACCGACACTTTTAATTAATTCGGATCACCCAGTGTACAACTGAGTTGGTCCCAATTCAAAGCGGATGTATAGTGAGGGTGGAGGAGGCGGTATATTGTGTCTACCATGTTAAACTGGCAAACTGCCACCTAGCATTTAGGACTCGTCCTAAACTGTTTCGGTTTTTTTTTTTTTTGGTGTATGTTTGTGGATGGAGGGGGAGAGGGTAGTAGGGAGATAACCTATTAGGTGACTGTTCGAACAATGGCGTGAAGTTTTAAACTGTGTCAGGTCACATCCCACGATATTCTGGTTTGAGTTAAGCTGGGATATCCAATAATGAGAGGGAAGGCAAAAACATTGTCCTTTCGACTTCCAAAAACAATCCGTCCGGATATAATTATATATTATAACACGCATATAAAGTTGTTATATTACGATTTTTTAAACAAAATTCTACATGCATTTAAAGCTACGAGAATAATTTACATTTGAAAAGGAAAAGTTGAGTTTACAAGCTTTGTTCAGAAAGTTGGTAAAACTTTTACGTTCGCTTGGTAATACCATGGATGTTCTCTTTTGTTATGTTCGTAATATATTCTGCCATTTCGATCTTATACTGCATATTAAAATTATGATTAATAAAATCGAAAAATTGTTGGTGCCATGATGCCAATTTCGCAGTATATTATTCTAGACTGTAGAACAATTGATGACACTAATCATAAATCCGACACATACTGAATCATAGTCTAATCTATGCTACAAAAACTAGCTCATCTGATTCCAGTACCAACTCATCTTATTCCAAAACTAACTTATTTTGTTTCAAAACCAGCCGAGCTGCTGCTGTCTCAACCTGATTTAAAACGAGCTCACCTGGTTTCAAACCCAGGTATCTAATCTGATTTCAAAACTAGCTAACTTGATGTGTTTGGTGGCGGTACAACGCAATAGTTTATGCATGATGCGGCTGACAACCCTTGAATCCTCAGTCATCAGTTGACTCTTGCGCCAGAAAAGACCGAAGTTGTTGAACGGGGTGAGGGTAGTATCCAAGAAGACCGTCAAGTACTTAAGCGTCATAATCGATGAGAAGGGGACCTATGGACGCACGGCAGTAGACAAAGCCGAAGAAGAAATTCCCAAAATGACCAGACTGATGCCCAATACTGTTATATAGAGCACCAATATGGATCAAGGCACTAAAAAAGAAGGAAACACACAGAACAACTTACTAGAGCTCAGAGGAATATGTTACTGTGAGTAGCATCTGCATGCAGAATGGTATCGGGATCGGCACTGCAAGTGAGCACAGGATCTATACCCATAGATTTCCTAGCCTTTGAAAGAATCTACACTCATACGCATAGAGGCTAAGTAGGCAAACGCCGTTTAGAAACCAGGCAAAACTTTAAGCTATCTTGCCTGGTTTCTAATCGGCAGAGATTGGCAGAAAAGATGGGAAAGAGAAACAGTAAAGGCCCACTAGACTAGACGATTCATTAGAAATATTGGAGAGTGGATGAATTGTAGCCATCGAGAAGCAAAGACACCATGCAAAACGGTTTGGAAAAGATGTGTCAGACGAGTGTATATATCATCAGAACGATCATAATCTGACTTCATAAGAAACGAATAGTACTGTCTGAATTCAGGCATACAGCATGGTGACCGCTATCATCAAGCGAGAAAAGAGAGCGAGGAGTTCGAAAGGCAGTCAAACAGAAACAACTCAGGAATATAGGCAATAGTCATGCATCGGCTAATGAAGACCCTCTTCTGCGGTTTTGATGTCTAGTGCCGACTCGAACACTTAATCACTAACACCATCTGATGGACGGGGGATGTAGGTAAAAACTTGAGCAACAAACAAGAAAAGGCAGCTCTGACTCCACCTGCAGTTATGCCATGAATGGCGGTTTCAGGTGGGGAAATGTGAGGCTGTTCTGATGGTCCTCTTGTCCGGTCTTTAGACCGGCTACATCCGCTGCAAAAAAAAATCCTTGAATTCTGAGAAGGCGGCTGGAAAGAGGAGGAGGGTGTGGAAGGGAGAGCTTGGCATTCTTTGATTTGTTTCAATTACCAATCAGCGCTAGCACTTGTTGATGTCTTTGCTCTTGGTATATATTTTCTAAGATAGTCAAACGAGTAATACAGCTTAAGAAACCGCTGCAACTAGCACCCACCATTGACAAAGAAAGTAGGTGTGTGAATTTGATCCACTCATACAAAAATTCTTACATAACAGCGATGTTTAGACTCACACATCTTGCCATCCAGTGAATTTCCAATAAATTATCTCTGAACCACACCCTCGCCTTTCCCAGAATGAGTTTGGATGTTTCCTTACCAGAATCGAGGACGTTACCAGCATTACAACATAATTTTCAGAGGACCAAAGGCTTCAATTCTATCGAAGAATGTACGTCAACAAATAAAGCAGTTTCTTCCTATTCCTCTTCTTGATAGGAATCAGTTCCTCACCTATCATCTTCTTCGCCCAGATATTTTAGATCAGAGGCGTCTTTGTCCAAATATTGTACGGGCTCTGTACATAATTCGGTAACACCCAGTGTATGAGGTAAAAACTAATTAAACTGTACTGGTTCATTAGACACTAAGGTCTAAGACTTTAAGCTTACGGAGTAGTCCAAAGGGCAATTCGGACCTGTGGCATCTAGTTGTGGAGAGAATCCATTCACAACTACCTCAAATTTTAATTGGTATGTACCAAATCACGTGGATTTTAATCCCAAGGCGTGATTGATCTATCGAAGACAGCGAAAGAAGGGCTTCTATAAAATAGTTTCATATGACAGTCGGATGGTTTTCACTGCGTTCTTGCGTTGGTTTGAAAATGACATCAGCGATGATCTGATTATTTAACTACAATTTAACTATCAAGATACTTCTGGCTACTGTCAGCTACTTCTTCAGGAGGTGTTGGGGCCTCTACTTTGGAACCTAGTCTTTGATGAGATCGTAGTAGTCTTGTTGGAGGGTTTGTGTTGGATTAAACAGAATAAATTGTGCGTTTCGGTTAGTAAAACTGTTGAGGTCCTGTTAAAAGATAAACTGCATAAGACCTGAAAGCCAGTTTTCAGATTTTCAGTTCAGACATTGAAATGGAATGATAAGGTAAAATATTTGGGTGTAATTTTAGATGGCGGCCTCACATTTCTGCCACACGCTCATTATGTAAGGGAAAAACTTAGAACGCTTGCGGGAAAGTTGCGTCGCGTTGCAGTGGGAGAGTGGGGCTTAAAAACTAGTACAATTGGGGAAATATTTCGGGGTACTTCGATGTCTGTCCTGAACTATTGTGCACCTACCTGGAACGATCGAGGGAATAATACTCACGTTTTGAGAGCGTTGCGTGCTGGCCAATGCCATGCCACCTGACCTGCTCCTTGTCAACTGTGACGTGAGCTATAGGATCAGAAAGGACATGGGCAGGGTTTTTTACTCGGGAGCTAGTAATCAGCAAGAAAAAGCAAGTTCGGGATGCGTCAATACATATGGATGGAAGTCGAGGGTGTGCGAAGACAGATTACAGCCTTCTTCTACTTATGAGTTAACCGTACACGGCTCCTTTACCAGCGAATTGAATAGCCTCAGTCTGGAAATTTCGGAATGCTTATGCTATGATGAAGAGGATTTTGTTCATATCCTGGGGGGAGGAGGGTACAGTACAGTCCGGAGTTCCTTGTTTGTAGTTATGATGCTGAAGCTGCCTAAGGAACTGCTGCAAAGAAGAAGAGAGTTATTGGCACTTTACTAGTGCGGATATGTCTTGGCCTGTGGACTGTTTGAAAAGGAAGAAAGGTGAATTAAAGTTCTACGCATGATGCTTACCCTGATCGTTGTGTCCTGGATGGATCTGTTGCTGGCTTAATCAGGGAAAAAAAGGAGAAGGACAGGGATGGAAGGATTGGAGGAAAATAAGGGAATAGGTTGAGTTAGTTAAGTGAAATGGGGATGGGTGTAGGAGATGGAGGATTTAGGAGAAAAGAGTAGGCTGTTAGTAGGTATGGAAGGGAAGTATAGTAATGGTTGGGACGAGAAAGAGTCCTCCTACAAACTAAGGATAGTGTGCGGATGCTGTCTGCTACACCAACATTCAAAAGATCATTGACAGCTGTCAAGTTGTAAAAAGCAGATATTTTTCCCATTTTAACTGATCTGAATCTGACTGTCAGCAATCAAAAATGTTTTAATACTTGAGCTGTCAAAGGGGTGAAGATAACAGCTTGTAAAAAATTGACAGATGCCGCTAATCTTTTTATCGTTACTACACTCAACATTGTAGAATTCTTTGCTTAAATCTAGAGATGTTAAACATTACAATGAGAAATAAAAAGGATCAAGGAGGCAAGCGATAATCTCGAGGAAGAAAAAATGAGTGAAACGGAGACAAAAATCTAAGCGCACGTACTTAGATAATGATGCACAACGCCGAAACCATATCGCCATTCGACCGTTTCGGATTCGGAAACTTCTCTTCACAAATCGTTCCGGTAGAAATGGAGATATTCTGTATCCGATTCGTACTGTATACACGCACTACATACACTGTCATCGGACTTTATCTCGGTCTCTAAATTGTAGGTTATTTCCGGCTTTATGTCTCCATGTTGTTCTACCTCTACGGGTTTCCAAGAGGATGGCAAACGAAAACCACCGCCGTACGTGACTCCATATGCCCGAGGCACCCTAGGCGATACAATTCCTGAAGTTAAATTGATTTCATGAAAACCCGCCGGCTTGTTTCCCTCTATCATTGCTTTTCAGAATGTGTCGGTCGCTCGAGAACTATTTTCGAAGGTGCAAGGGTAGTCCGCGAATACCGAGAAAAAGAGGAAACAAAACAGATGAAGAAAGAAAGAAAAAAAATAAGGAGGAAAAGGATACGACTCCGCAGGGATAAGATAGGGAGGGGATCGGACAACTAGAGAGCAGTAAGGCAAACTCCACACAGATATTGGGAACTAACGCGTCAAGTTGGCAATGTGGAAATTACGGAAGTTATAATTACCTCTGAGTAACGGAAACTAGAGTACGTCTCGGTCAGATCGTAGATTAAGGTTATGCACGTCCGTTTGCGATTTCGCTTATAACCAGTTAATTTTCTGGCGAATTGTAAACGAACTTCCTAATTAGCGCTTCTTGAAATTGTACACCTGGATGGACTTCGTTGAATATTTCGTAATATAAGCGTGACGTTAACGTTTGGATTATTGAAAAATGAAACATAATTCTGTCGCATTTCCTTTAATTAAATAAAGATGGAAGTGGTGGTAAGAAATGCGTGAAATAACCGAATTGCAGAAAAATTAATCAATTAATTCATTAAAAGATGACACCATTTGCACTTCTACATAAACTCTACGTCACTACATTTAAAAATTGCACACAACCTTAGAAAAGTAATTGTTTATTCCACATTCCTTTTTTTTTAAACATACCTTTGAATGGCCTGCTTCGAGGCTTTAATTTAACGCTTTTGTTGCGAGTTAGTTTCCACCTGTATTGTTACAAGCGTGCAGCGAGAGCTGCACTTTATATTCCCGCTAGGTTGGCACCGAATCGCAAAGTAGACGACCTACATCCGCGTAATACCGACCGAACACTTTTGTCGGTAAAATCGAGCGCGTATATACCGGGCGAATACGAAAAAAGAGGTTTAGTTAGCGTTCAGCGAAGGAAACCTCCTCTCCTCCACACCCTCACGAAAAAAACTGAAAAAAACTCCTAGCATAAAAATCGGTCAGGATCCCCGTTATACGAGGATTGCGAAGTACAATAAAGGATTATATTGAGGGACGGTTAGGAGAAGGGGGTGGACGGACGGGTACTTCAACAGATGTCATATTTTTCGTTAGAGTTACGAAACGGTCCTTTTTTTCTCTATCTTTTTGTTGGCGAGATATCTCCCGCTTTTTACATAACAAAAAAAGAAATGATGCGTGACTAGGGGATACGTAATTTTCCGCTTTTTTAGACAAAAAAAAAAAGAAATGATGCAAACAGTTGTCAAACAATATCTGCGTATCCGTGGAAAAATAATGCTCCCTTTGGAATTTTTCGGGAATGGTATCGAACCATTGCATGGAAGATTATAATTTCGTATTGTTGCAGGGAATGGAATTGGATGGAGGATTTTTTTTTTGTTAGAAAAATAGTTCACTGGAATATCCTGCTTGGTTAGGTTGTTTGTTTTATTGATACAGGGTGTTCAAAAATGCTTTTTCCAATCAATGTTGAATAGGAGTTAGAGAAAATGAAATTTATTAATAATTTAAACCAAATTAAATAACTAACAAGTGGTGATAATTTGTATGTTTTATCATCATACAGGGTGTTCAAATATGTAAAAATGTGGCTCTGTATGCGAGTAAACTGCACTGCATTTTTTTATGTGTTCATTATATGGGGTGAGGCACCACATTGTTGGTGCTCCATTTAAATTTGATAACTTTGATTTGTAACTTTCTTGTGGGACATCCTGTATATTTCAAAATAATTTTAAAACATGCTCCCAATGGACCTACACATGCTGAAACAAAAAGATTTTAAATATGTGTTACCATTTTTTGTACATCAACGGAGGCGAATGTGGTGCCCCACCCTGTATATGAATTAGAGGAAAAATAAAAAATTATATTCAGAGTTTTTAAAAATATGCAAATTTTGAAATTATGCTTATTTCTCGATATTTGTGCTCAAATATAGCATCTGAAAAAATGAGATCGAAAAGTAGGTATGCATTTTTTCAATATTATTTATTGTACAGGGTGTTCAAAATATTTCACAAACATATACACAATTAACTGTACTTACTTCTTTTTAGTTCAAAAAACGTCAAATAAACAGAGAGAGCTTAAATTAGGTAAGCAATTTTTTATTGCTTTTCTATACAGAGTGTTGAAAAATACACAAACGCTTCTTTGTCGACAGTTATAAAGATGCTAAAGACACAGCGATATTTTAAATCTTCAAGAAGTCCAAATTAAAATTGTTGTTTGATTCTATACAGAGTGTTTTAAACAAACATGAAAATTTGAAATACGTTTATCGCTTATTAAAAATGTCGGGAAACATCCAGTTCAACGCTCAATATTGATGATGATCAAATTAGAATTACTTTTTGTTACTATACTGAGTGTTCTTAAAAAATATATCACAGCTTGAATTGAGAGATAGCAGTACTCTTTTGTCACCAATTAAGAATATCAACGCCTCAATTAAGACAGAAAGTTAGAATTTTTGTTACTCTGTATTATACAAGGTGTTCAAAAAAGAACGTTTAATAAGTAAAAAAACTTCTTTGAGAAAATAGTAAAATTAAAGGTGTTAAAAATGGGAAGTGATAAAGACGATTCTAACAAATCATTGATATAAGGGGTGTTCAAAAAATAAAATACGTTTAAGACAAATTTATTATACGAGATATCCAAAAAATGTGAAAATAAACAACAAATTTCTATCATGCATCATCATTTGCATCGAACAACACTAGCCTCAAAGCAAAGAAAATACCAGATCATGATTTTTCGTTCTACAGAGTGTTCAAATAATACGAGCTGAAAAATTTTCAAATTAAAAAAAATATTGGACATACAGAACCGTTCTAAGTAATTAAGAAGCTAATAGTGGAATTGAGATACAAAGTTGGAATATTTTGCTACTGTATATTACACAGGATGTTCATCATTTTTAATATACAGGGTGATAATAAAAGTTGTGCTTATCGTACAAGTCTCAGTAATGTAATGAAATCTGCATTTATATTTTGTTAGGTTTAAAGTATGAATGTGACGAATGAGAACACAATGGCACCTAAATCTTTACTACTATTTATTGTACAGGGTGTTTATAAAATCACAAATCTATTGTTAAAAAAGGTATACACAGAACTGTTTTAAACGATCATTAAGCTAGACTCTAATTAGAATTGTTCTTGTTTTACTATACTGTGTATTGATTCTTTAATTAAATTCCATTTATAAATACATACTCAAATGCTGTCACTTTAAAGAATGTTTTATGAAAGGGAATGCTGATTTAGCGAGAACGATGTTACCGTCAACTATTCATGTTGTATCAGCATTTATCTGTTTTTATGAACTAGTGGAGAATATACAATCATTAGATGCATTTAATTGGATCTAATTTACAAAAGCTTGTCGCACTTCTCTCATGTTTTTGCTTCCTCTTTTTTTTTAAAGAAAAACAGAGCAAAGTGCACAATTTCAAATCGAAATATACCGGGAAATAATTGTAGCGGACAACTTTACTAATTGTTACGTTCCATAGCTGTTAATTTGACTGCCGTAGTTGTTTTCACCTTGTGTCGAGAACACAGTCGCCCTCTAGTGAATGCGCTACTAAATGTACTATCTCGTACCGCGTTTACTACCTACCTTTGTTAGTTGGATTGGAAATTGCGTTTCGACATCAACAGTAGTGGGGCGTAATGAAATGCAGTTGCAGTATCAGCTCTATTTTGTCTACCGTATAAAGTTACAGTAATAACAACAACAACAACAACAACAGACAACGAACTCACATTGCAAAGTCCGCTGGTTGTAGCGCAAACAAATCCTTCCCTAATGCGGGAGAGCTAGTCCGCTTTTAATGTAGTGTATACGAGCGGTCGGCGAATATGGCAATTTGTTTATTGCTAAGTGGAGTCTAAATATATAACAAGGTAATGACGCAATTTAAACTGGTCAAACTAAATATGCATATACATACATACGTATAAGTTGTGTATCAAGGGGGACGTCAACTCAATTATAAAATTCAATTACTGATACAATCTGACGGTACATTTACTGGTTATCCGTGTCAGTATGTGGAAATTGTACTTACGATTAGGTGAAAATTAGTATTTAATGCGACTGTTGCAACTAAAGATTTTGGCCCCCAACCTCTGGGGCTATACACGAAATTAAAATCTTTCTTGATAGCCCGGCTATGTTGAAACTGAAATACGTTGAAAAATATTTAAAAAAACGTTTATCGTTATTTTGACATTTATCTTTTTATTTTGACAGTTAACTGCAATACATTTGATTTTATAATTTGGTGTCAGCTCTCAGAAACATTTTAACAGTTACGTTTATTAAAACAACAAAGTACAGTAGCAGTATCTTGACAATTACATACATTTTGACATATACAATTGACAACTGTCAGAAGCATACTAGCAGTTGTGTATATCTGTCAAACTATGAAAATTAATTTTTTAGTTTGATACTTGTCACTAAATTTTGATGGGTTTGAAATCCAAAATTGTAAAAAATGCAATTTCTACAATTTGACAGCTGTCAGGAACATTTTGACAGTTAAACGTGTCGACAGGGAGGAGAAAAAATAACTACTTTTACTATTTGCCATCTGTCAAAGGTATTTGTATTGCTGCAATTTTTTAAAACAGCAAAACGATAACTGCTTTCATGGCTTTGACAGTTTCTGTAAGAATTATGACACTTACAGCTTAGAAACTGATATATTTTGATAGTTGAACAAACGAAATAGTTTGCAATAACTGATGCCGGATGTAAAAATTGTAAATCAATATCCGTCAATATTGGAAAAATTGACAGTTAGCAGAGATTTGACAGTTACCTCTACACAGCGACGGTCGTTAAATATGTAAAACAGCTTCTATCTTCACTGTTTGACAGCTGTCAAAATATGAAAAATTACTCTTAAAATTTGACAGTCATTAAATATTGCTGCTTGTAAATTTTAAAATAGTATAACAATAACTGATTGTACAATTCTACCGCTGCCTGGTGCATTTTGACAGGTATCTGGAAAACAATTTTGCAATTTGACAGCTGTCAGAAACAGTAGAAACAATATTGGTTGGGCCAAAGGTGATATAAAGAAAACAGTTGATCCTTTGTTGTGACATCTTCTTCAAATCTTGTAATGTGTCAATACCTTTGTTAAGTTCCACAAAGAGGACCACGAAACGAAACAGTCGTTTTAAAATTATTAAATCGGTTAGTGTTACTCGCTTTAACGTCTCAATTTTTTTTTTTTGCCGCGCTGAAGTCCCCTCCAAAACGATACCTTCTCTAATACCACGAACAGGAGGGCGGAAGAAAAAAGCGAAAAAAAATAACAAAAAAAGAGTAGTGGCGGAAAGAGTTTCCACCTATTACGCCAGGCACGGCAAGAAGAAAGAATTCCTTTTGATAAAAGTAAGCTAATGGCGCGAGTTCCGACTTTGTAAAGGAACCTAACGCTCCACGGTCTACGCTCCAACATCTTCCACAGTTCTACACGCAGGCGGCTCTCTGTTTATTTTTATTTCCCAGTGTGTTCCTTCAACTCTTATACAGGCTGGCATAACTTTGCGTTCGCTTGATGCCCGAATCCATAATACGTTTTACGGGAAAAAATGCAAATTCTTTTTCGGGCGGTATCGCTTTACAAACGGGAAGACGTCGGGAGAGGCGAAAGGAGAAAAAAAAAGAAAGTCATTCACGATATTTAGTTGGAAAAGTCCCCCCAACGGACTACCGTGCAAAATGGGGGAGAGCAACGTTTTCTATGCCGGCTTCATGCTTACTTACTCGCCTCTTTCAAGCTAGACAGGAGTCAAAGTGAATGGCAAATCATACGGAAGCAGGAAAAGTGGGGAGTAAAGGGAAGGTGTAGAAAGGATCTTTAATGTGTATATAGCAGAGATGGCGATATCTTAATTTTGCTCTTAGAGACTCATTGCCGTGTAAGACTCAAGTTTAAATTTACTATAAATTATATATGAAATAGTATTGCATTGGAAATAGTAAAGGAGCCTGTGTTGATCAAATGGTGTGTCAAGAACGCCTTTGTTTCGGCAAGTCACAGGTTAATTATTCAGGAACAGTGTTAGAAAAAAACATTGGGTCTCAAATTATTCCACGAATAAAAGGATTGCGTTGGGTAGAGAAGATGAGATCGAAACTGGAGAGGGAATACCTCAAGCGTCGATCCCATCTAACTTTTAATATGGAAGGAAGGAGTGTAGCTTTCGTGAGATTCTTAACAGATATGAAGCTGACTGACCTAGCTAGAACAATGTCCAGCATACTGGGAAAAATTGAGGACCTCGAAGCTGCGCAGCCAATTGGTGGTCACAATCCACGAATTATTCTAGACGATTATGAAGCCGAAAAGTATAGCAAAAATGAATTAGCTTGGTTCAACATTTTGGCCGCCTCAATAGTCAATCTTTTTACTAATTAAATCACGAAAAAAGAAAATTAAGAAATCAAGTGGAGCGTTATATTTAAGAGAAAAAGGAATCGAAAGACATCTTGATCTACTAGCATCCACATACCGATCTGGCGCCCAACGTGGCCCCTGCTAAGTGGAGCATCAATAAACAGGACTACATCAGAAATAGGGGACACATTGACTATGGACTTGATGGTTCAGGAAAGGGGAGGAAATGTAGCTGAGATGGAGACCAAAGGAATCACTCTAGATGCTTGATAGAGTAGATGGAATGTGGAAAAAAAGAGTATCATGTAGTGTGAGTTGGATTACCACCTCATTCAAGGTCTTGCTGGCCATGACTGCTACAAAACGTTATGCCAAACGATTGACGGACATCGTTGACCAGACTGTATTTGAATGGTACCGATGTCAAAGGATTAGACAGGATAGGACAGCCGGCAGGTGATATGGTGGTGCATAGGATCCTTGAATTTGGAGAGAGTTGGAGATTGAAAGATGCCATGATGAAAAATAGGATGAGACAAAGAGAAATCGCCGAGTTGGCTAAACTTGGACGGGATATTGACTAAAACGACCTATAAAGATGCTTCCGGTTGCAATAAAGGCTATGTAGAATGAGTTAACATAATCTTTCATGATGTTGGGGGATGGGGAGGGTGTGGTAATACTAGGAGGAGGTGCTAAAACCAAAACTGCTCGAGTCTATCAAGGACTATTTTGACAGTTAAAGTTGTCAACATATTTTGACAGTTAAAGTTGTCAAAATAGGAAAACCTGATCCTAAGAAAAAATTGATTGTAGCTTGTAAAGATTTTAAACTCAAAATTGTAAAAAAACAGCTGTTTATACTGTATTTTGACAGCTACGATTACTAACTCTATATGCTTCGATAGTTAAATTGTTTTCACTATTTATCAGACCATATATCAGGATTATTTGAACAGTTATTATAAAGCAGCGAAAATTAGTTTGACAGATTTCGGAAAAAACTATAATGCCTGTGACGTTGTGCCTCACAATCGACAGAAACAACTTCTACCAGCTTTGAAATAAGCAATAACTGCCTTTACAATTCTGGAGCTATTTGATGTATGTTTTGACACATACAGTTGTCAAACCTTAAAACATCGAAACAGTTACAGTTTTGAAATGAAAATTTGTAGAAAATACAATCGATTTTACAATTCTACAGCTGTTCACACTGTATTTTGACAGTTACAACTACCATACATGAAAATAAAATACTGTTTTTACAATTTGACAACTCTCAGGAGCATTTTGACAGTTTCATTTATTAAAATCCTTTCCACAGTTTGCCATCTGCCAGAAGTATTTTAACAAACGACTAAAATAAAAACAACAAAAACAACTGCTTTCATAGTTTGACAGCTTTTGGACGAACTGTAACGCTGGCGGCGACGAAACTGAATTTTTACTACAATTTCTCAAATGACAGAAATATTTTTGATCTTGTAAACGTCAGTTTACACCTGTCAGAACTCATTTTACAATTGTTTTTTTTTTACAATTTGAAAACAACCTATAAAGCTGCTTTCAACCTCTCATGATGTTGGGAGGGGGAGGAGAGAGGGGTGTGGTAATACTAGGAGGTGGTGCTAAACCCCAAACTGCTCCAGTCTATCAAAGACTTGTTCTGGAGACAATCCAGATGGTTCAGTACCTGATTAAGTTTCTGAAATAAGATCCAATTGAACCATGACAATTTTGATCACACTGTAACAACGAATTCTCTTTAACTTCCTGCGGAAAAGGCGACATCTTTCGGAAAATCGTAGAATTCCTCTGACGATGATCAGAAAATTTATTACCGGGCTTCCTCATCGTCCCAATCCCACCTCGTCCATATTGTTCCAGTACCCTATCATCACAATAAACAGATGACAAAGAGAACTAATCTACCATAACAATTTATGCGTATTGAGGGGGCTAAGATAAAGCGAGAAAGCACAGAGAACGCGTAAAATCGACGCGTCCCATCCCATCGCCATCCATCGACCGGCAGCTTTCGCGCTTAGAAGTGAGAAACCCATCCCGTACGCGGAGCAGATGGGTTTTCTAATTTCGAGCTCGCGAAACTCCCGATAAAGGGACCTATTTGTCTTTGAGATGAAGATTTCTTTAACGTCTCCATTTAAAACGCACGCACACACGCGTAGGATGGAAGCCTCGCTGGGCGACACTCAGCGTCGCATAGCTCCGAAATGAACAACTTTAAGTGTTCTTTGACTTTAAAGGACGTCCGTACGATCGTAGCCTCCCCCTCCTCTAAATATTGTTATTTTAATGTTGGCGATGCAGGATTTAGGAGTAAATTAAAGTAAAGTGGAGTGAAGAGGTGCGCTATTGTCGAACGGGAATGGTGTGAGGTGACGTCTTCATTTTGTAATTATTACTTTGGCAAAGGGGACGGTGATGTTCGAAATTATGAAGAAGCTAAAATTGGGTCAATGAGTTTCATAAATTTTTCGTATTATATTTATATATATTTTACGTTTAATATAATTCCATTATAAAATATAATATCTTCATGTTTCATCCTACAATTTAAATAAAAAGAATTAACTTAGTTCCTTCCAGACGTTTTCCTGGGTCTGTTAAGAAAAATTATAGTTGTACTAACTTTACTAACTCGGTAAAGAGGGTCGTTTTACGAACGACGAAAACGAAGAAAATTACTCCACGAGATAAAACAGTAAATATTCATCTTTATGGCTGTATAAGCCAACTTTATATAAACTTCAAGTTAGTTTGTATTGTTTTTAAGAACATGCACGAAGTAACAGTTTGAAATATAATATAATAAAGTGTACTGGTTCATAATATGGAAACATGTTCTCATTAAATTATTGCACTAGTTCGCTGTTGTTTGAAATATGTTTTAATTGAATTTTAAATTTTATCCACGTTTCGAGATTGTTAAATTATAAAGGTCCTAAAATTTTCCTCGTCTGCAACATCACCAATAATTATAAAAGTTTCTCTTCTTCATTGTTACATCTGCCAGCGTTGAAACTGAAACATTCTTTTAAATCCGCCAAGGAACCTATTCGTATAAATCACGGCTGTCAGCAGCATTTATTTAAGCTTTGACAGTTATTAATTTGACAGCTGTCAGGAAATTTTAACGGTTTTAAAACACGAAACAACTGACTTTATATAATTCTACAGCTATTCTATGCATTTTGACAGCTACAATTGGAAATTCTGACATCTACATTTATTAAAACTTTAACAAGAGACTGTTTTGACGGTTTGACATCAGTCAGAAATCTTTTAACCGTTACAAACTCTTAAAGCGGCGGATACGTGGTTTCAAGTTCGAAATTCATGAAAAACATTTATTAAAACT
Organism: Holotrichia oblita; assembly: GCA_023690525.1. NCBI lineage: Eukaryota > Metazoa > Arthropoda > Insecta > Coleoptera > Scarabaeidae > Holotrichia > Holotrichia oblita. The sequence continues at coordinate 8,370,761 of CM043018.1, forward strand.
TTAACAAGAACTTTTTGATCATTGTCATTGTCATATTTTGACAATTAAAGTTATAAAATTACAAAATAGTAAATTTGTATTTCTATCTTCTACTGCTTTGACAGCTGTCAAATTGTAAAAACACAATTGTAAAATAAGTGAGAAAACTGCTTTTTCTTGTTTTGACAGTTGTATCTATCAAAATATTCATATTAACTGTCATAGTGTAAAATAAAACGCGGCACTCAAAGTTGACATTCTTCTGACAGGTGTCAAACGATGCAAGGCAATTATAAATTAAAAACTGTCAAATTATAAAGTCGATTTTTCCTATTTTATCTTTTGTCAAAATATTTTGACAGTTAAAGTTGTCAAAATAAGAAAATCTGATCCTAATAAAAATTTGAGTGTGACTTTGTATTTCTATAAGCAAACACTTTATTTTAACAAGTGCAACACACAATTCTCTGATAGCTCAAATTCCTGTTCAAACTTACTTTTCCACTGGTTTGACAGCTCTCAAATTGTACAATAAAGGAGAAAACCGTTTTTATCTTGTTTTGACAGTTGTATCTATCAAAATATTTCTATTAAACTATATCAACTCTGTAAAATAAAACGATGTGAAAGTTGAAATTTTCCTGGCGGATGTCAAACCGTGCAAATCAATACTTTTGACAGTTTTACACTCACCAAAAGTCATAATTTTGACGTTGATAATATCAAAATATTTCTACCAATTGATCGCCGCAAGCGTTGCAGTTCTCAAAACAACTGTCGGAAATATTTTGAGCGTTAAAGTTGTCAAAGTAGGAAAATCTTATCGAAAGAAAAATTTGGCTGTAAATTTGTATTAGCTGTCACATTATAAGCAAACACTTGATTTTCATAAGTGCTATACAAAATTGTCTGATAACTATCAAATTAATATTGAAACTTATTTTCCTACTGCTTTGACAGCTGTCAAATCGTAAAATAAGTGGGAAAACCGTTTTTTTTTTCTTATTTTGACAGTTGTATCTATTAAGATATTCATATTAACTGTCATAGTGTCAATTAAAACGCGGCAGTGAAAGTTGACATTCTTCTGACAGGTCTCAAACTATGCAAAGCAATTATTGCTTGCTGTTTTCAAAAATCTATTGTTAAAAATTCGTTGAAAACTATCAAATTATAAAGTCGGTGTTTCCTATTTTGTTTGTTTTCAAAATATTTTGACAGTAACTGCCTTTACAATTCCGGAGCTGTTTGATGTATGTTTTGACAGATATAATTGTCAAATCTTAAAACATCGAAAGAGTTACAGTTTTGAAACGCAATTTGGCAGCTGTCAAACCGGTAATAAAGTAAGTTTGAATAGTAATTTGACAGCTGTCAAAGAATTTTGTGCCTCACTTGTTAAGATCAGAAATATTTTTTGACAGTTATAGCTAGGAAAAAGTTACTTGCAAGTTATTTCTGTTTTTCTAGGAACGAATCCGGGTTTAACGGTAATGATTCGTTCGGATATTTCCACTCACCACTGCACAACCGCGTAATGTAGATAATTAAGAATACAACTTATTCCCTAATAAATCTAGAGCGACGATAATTTACATGGAGAAAACGTGTGTTAGCGTCGGGTGATGACTATTCTGAACAGTTGCATGCGATAAAAATATAGGTTAGACCGACTCTAGTATAAATCTCATTCCTTCGTTTTTTTTTCTACCTAATTATACGTTTCGGTTAATTTATTTCTGTGCCGGTTCAATCTCCCAGAATATTATTTCACATTTAACACGCATGTATGCAGCATTGAATCTATTTTTTTTCTATCATTATTATTTAGATAATTACGACGTAATTTAGGTGGGTGATTAAACGTTAATTTCCTTTTTTTTTAATTAAAATCGGTAACCTCGGTAATATAAATAATGATGATATAAATAAACTTGTCTATTTTGTCCGAAATATATTTCTAAGTGTATATGATGTCCAACCGAATTTTGATAAAGGTTAACCTTCCAGCGGAATAATCTGGGGAAATAAGGACTTCCTCCGAAAGTTTTTTCGGTTTTGTTTTCTTTTCCGTGTGTTTTCTTTCCGATATTCCATGGAGGACATACATCACATTTTTGTATTGTATTGATCTGATTCAATTTTTACCCATAATTCTAAAGCTTCTAGCGAAAGAGGACGTCAGCTTTAGTAACTTACAGCGCCAACTAGAATAAAATAATAATACACTTGCTGGAGATAGCAAATGAAACTTATTCCACAATATTTTAAAACTACGAAACTGTTGCGAATCATTAATAAACCACGACGATGTATCTACTACAGACTTCCTCGAGTACAGCTTCGGCGCTTATGAATTATGAGTAGATTTTATATAAAGGCCGCAACGTCGCGTTCAACTATTCGAAAGGGAATATTAAATTTGAGGAAACATAAAGTCCCCAGCTACGTAATATTGCATTAGCTTATTATAATCGGCTCCGACAAAGTAAAGTGTATCACTAATTAATGCTAGCTCAACTTACTAAGTTTAAATCGATAATTTCGATTAGGCCAATTAATATATTAATCCCCAAGAAGAAATCTACCCCCTTCCCATATCTCGTCTTTTCTATTATTTAAGCTCCTGCCATAAAAACAAATGAGATTTGTCTGTTCCATAACGGAGAAAAAAGAAAGAGAAAAAAATCCGTAATGAATTTATCGACTTTCCGTCAGAATCAATGCCTACATTGTTTCCTGAGTAAAAGGAGCGGGGGGGGGAAGATTGTAACAGCACCACTTCCCGTCCTCGTAAACAAAAGAGAAACGAAAGGAGGACCGAAGAAGGAATTGCTTGGTTACGACTTCGATTTTTTTTTTATACATACATAGACGCATACATTCTGGAAACTTTAGCGTTGCTTCGGCAGCCGCCCTTGTTAGATGGAAGGAAACATGTGTTTTGCATACCCTGAAAGGGCTTTTCGTTAGTAAAATTGTTTGCGTAGGATATACTATAAAAGTATAACCGAAGGAACTGAAGAGAAAAAAGGAGCACGTGGTGTCGGCTTGCTTTATCGTCTTGTTATATTTCAATTAGGTCGTAATTTTATTACTGGCGAAGATCGCAGGGAATTGTTTATAAAGAAATCGTCAACTAAATTGTTGGTTAGAATTCTGCTTACCAACCTATAAAAATTAAAGAAGGCGTGCTCGAAATACATTCCTTTTCGACACTCAAAAACGTGCTCAAATGGCTTCTTTATCAACGCAAAATAGAACAAAAAAATAATTCTAAATCTATCACATTTAAGCGAGATAGATAATCCCACTAAGATTGCTTTTTTTGTTGTTTGACAGCAACATTGAGGTTCTGTCATTGAGAATTACACCGACCTACAACGCCTAGAAATGGTGAAAATCAATTACCGACGTATTGGGGCTTTTTCGGCGATTAATTTTGAGAATTTTGAGACGATTGATTGAGTGATTGCAAACCCGGAAGCGATCGAGGCGTACTATGCCGCATAGATAGGAGAATCGCCTCGACAACGTTGTCGACTGAGTCTCGAGAGAGGCTACGTTTTTTTACCGAATTACTAACGTATTTCTATGTGATTTCAACGACTGTGGGCTCGTAAGATTCAGATAAAAATCGCTAAAATGTAAGAGTTAAGGTCGGCATCGAAGCCGAACTTTTTGAAGCTTTTTCTGCACTAGTTTTTGTACGTGAACTTTTACTTTACAGTTCCTGCCGATTAACGAAGTCTTTTTTTCTATTGCTTCTCAGTGCTCGACAGATTCAAATCGAGCTCGACGGTAAAAACTTCGAAGAGGGGTGAGGGGTGGGGAGGGAGGAATCGCTATCGATGGCGCATAGTACCAATTTTAGGCCACCGTTCTTGCTTGTAGATCAAAGGACTGGTGCGATTTGGGGCAGTTGTCGAAGCGACTTATTTAAGTTGAATCGTTTTCATTGGAATCCCCTGTGTCGATAGGTGCCGGGGTTCATCGACATGACATTTTTTCAGCTGTCCCGGGAGCAAAGTGATTAATAGCGTGGCATCAGAAAAGGTGATATGATGCTGTCACAAAGCCATTTGAACACAACTTACACTCACAAAAACTACACCGCGAGGATTGCAGTGGTAGCCAGACAAGCGATACAGCTTACGGAGTCACTGCAACTAAGCACCCACCACACATTAAAAAAAAACTGTCAATAGTCAAAATACTTCTGACAGTTGTCAAACTGTAAGACCATTTTATGTCATAAGAAATTCTGACAGGTGTGAAATTGTAATTTTGCTAGTATAACATCTGTCAAATCGTGTGTGTAAGATCTTCAAGGATGACCAACCTTACTGTTTATTTATTTTCTTGCTATTGTCACGATTGTAATCGTTTTTAGCAGGTATAACTGTCAAAATATATTTCTAACAGCTATAAAATTATAAAAAATACTTCTGAGAACTGTCAAACTGCAAGACCGACTGCATACCAGTACGATAAGATATTATCGTAAAGTCCTAAGCGATAAGCGACAATTATCTTAGAAGAAGATCTGTGTATTATACGATATGTAGTGCTAGTCTCTTGATTCATTATCGTACGATAAGGGACAAGGTAATATGACAGGTGGTAACGAAGATCTAAGCCTCTTTCATTTATCGAAATCGTGGAGAAGCATGGGCATGATGTTGCATTGTTGTTGCATGATGTTGGTGGGATTAAAACTTGTTTAAAGTGTTTAGTGTTCTACTTCTGCACCAAGAGATCCAGTGAAGAACTTATCTGATGTTATCGTTATTTTTAGATGCCAAGAAATTACCAGCGCACGACTGCATGATCCTCATGGCCTGATGAAGCTTTTCATCGCTTCATCAGGCCATAAGAGAAATCGCAGAAAATAAGCTGTCGATTAGAAAGGCCTCTAGAGTGTAGGAGATTCCATATGGAACTCTTCAAGATCGCCTGAGTGATCGTTTCGAAAAAATCACATTAGGAAGAAAAACAGTCTTCACTCAAGAACAAGAATTCGAATTTTCGGCACGAATTCTAGAAATGTGGCAAGGATTGGCTGTAATCATTTATGCGTCGTCATCCAGAGCTTAGTATACGCAAACCTGAAGCTACAAATATCAACAGAGTGACAACTTATAACAATTTAGCATCTCTCTATGATCGCTTTGAAAGCCATCAAATTTTTTATGTAGATGAGACGGGTAAGCAATGTCCATATTCCTGGTAAGATTTCGACTGCAAAAGGCCGAAAAGAAGTCTCTCAGTTCATCTGGCCAATATATCCCACCAATATTCATTTTCAAGAGAAATGGAATGAAAGAAGGCCTTGATAGGAACGATCCTGTTGGAGCAATATACCGGTGTTCGAAGTCTGGGTGGATTACAGAAGAACTCATTCTTGAGTGGCTGAAACAATTTAAGAAAAATGTAAATTCTTCTAAGGATCGTCCAGTACTTCTTGTGTTAGACAATCACTCCACCCACTCAAGCCTAGCTTCTTACAATTCTTGTTGAGAATCAGGCATTCACCTTGTATCATTTCCGCCACACACTTCACATCGTTTTCAGCCCTTAGACATCACTTTCTTCGGGCCCTTCAAATCAGCTTACTACCAAGAATGTAATAAATACATGAGACACAAAAAATATGAGAAAATAAATACAACAGACATTGCAGAACTCGTAAAGAATGCTTTCAACAGGACGGCGGGTATCGAGAAAGCCACAAATGGTTTCCAAACAACGGGAATATTCCCATTCAACCGCGACGTCTTTAGCGAAGAGGGGTCAATCTGTTTACTAAAAGTTATTGATCGTCGAGATGAAACCTTTGATCCATCTGAGAGGCATCAAACCCTATCTCCAATACCGGCACCGCCAGAAGAAATAGGAAGACCAGGTCCTAGTGGAGTAGGAAGTAAGAAAGCTCTTCGTCCGTTCTGACAGGTGTCAGATTGTAATTCTGCCAGTATAAGTATCAAAATATCTCTAACATCTGTCAAAACGTGTGTGTAAGTTTTTCAAGGATGACCAGACTTATTGTTTATTTATTTTCTCGCTATTGTCACGACTGTAATCGTTTTTAATAGGTATAACTGTCAAAATGTATTTATGATAGCTGTAAAATTATTTAAAAAATACTTCTAACAGCTGTCAAACTGGAAGACCTGTTAGTTTTATCGCATCTTTAAAAATCTGGCAGGTGTCAAATTATAATATAATAATAACAGTATAACTACCAAAACATCTGTCAAACAACTGTCAAATTCCACAAAATGTCATTTTTCAACTTCAACAATAAACTGTAATCGTTTGTAATAGATGTAACTGTCAAAAAATACCATAAAAAATTCTGACAGCTGTCGAATTGTAATTTAGACTATCAAAATAACTATTAAAATATTGGTGAGAGCTGTCAAATTTTAAAAACGTCATTGTTTTGCTGCTGTGATGGTTGTACTCGTTTTTAAGGAGTGTAACTGTGACTACTGCGAAATAGGTAATTGTCAACATATCGGTGACAGCTGTCACATTTAAAAACAAGTTTTAAAATTGTTGCTTTAAGTTCCTTTAACGTTGAAAGAAACATTATAAATGTAAATAGGATAACATTTATAAATGTAAATATTAAATACATCAAATAATAGACGTGGGTAATACATTATTTCATGTTCGGCGAGGCAGGATTTAATTCCTAGTCACAGACTGCACCCACACACAGTCTGGCCTGAAACGAACCAGACCTGAAACAACTGACAAAAGTCGCGTGTTTACCGAATTAGACGGATATAATGGTGCTAATGATGCACTACTTTGTTTGTTACCCACGTCCTCATCACAGTCGCCACCCTAATAGAACCACCCTCGCTTTCTACCTCTTCCGATCCCTTTCAAGTCTCCACTACTACAACTACTACTGCCTACATAGAGGGCGCTCATCCATTCGACTACCTTTAATCTAAAGCTTCGGAGGTGAGGTTTATATTGCCCTTTAATGTTGGCCCTCATTATTTATAATTATTTGTTTTGTATGCTCTTGTCGGTGTACGCTTGCTTCGTTCTTCTTTAAGGTTCGCGTATATTATATAGATGTATACATATATACTATATATTAAGGTCAAAAGTCTGCGAATGCTTGCCTGAGGGGTAAATATGAATATTATGAGATTTAGAATATGTATAGCAGGATACCGTTACGTTATTGTTTGATGCAATACAAGAGAGAATTCTATGGAATTACGTTTATTGAATAAAGTTATGACGTAATCCCGGAAGTGTAAAATAGGTCAAGTAAGAGGATAATTAGAAAATAGTTTTGTTTTTCTTCAAGATGGAGTTTATTTTGTTCCCCAGGCAACTATAGTAATTATATTTTCCAATATAATCTTCCATTTTTAAATAAGGAAAGACTACCTCGGTACATAACCTCACATTCGTTAATCATTGACAGATAAATTTGCTTAATCTAAGCCTACTATAAACAGTTTCAAACTCTTTAAATGCAATTCATCCATCACTGCTACTATAAGCCACCTTTACTCTATATAATATGTAGATACATATATCTTCCCCCACCACTGTTCCACCATTTGAGTAACCTGCAAACGATAAATCTACACGTACAACCCAAGGCTGCCTGCACCAGAACTGCGAGCTTTACAACGAACACTTTTCCTTCATCTAACCTAACCTATGCCTACTTATACAGAGTGCGTATTCATCGGATTTATGTCGGTGCGTTCCTCTGATGCTGTTGCCGGGGAGTTTGTTGGTCGCTGTTGTTGTTGTTGTTGCTGTTGGTCGGCGTTAAGGGGGAGAGGGCGCCGGTGAAACTTCGGAGTTTGCAGAAATGGACGGACGAACACGGCACCGCACGCGTTCGGCAGATTTATGTGGGAACAGACGAGAGAACCCTTAGGCTAGGCGTGTGCTAAGGGCGATTTACCCCCTCCGCACGTATCCCTCTTTGCGCACCGCAATGTTGAATTTATTACAGTTCGCAGACAGATTTTCCCCCTTGTCGGCGGTGTTGTCAAGTCCCGAGTGGATAATGATAAATAACATGGGATGTATTGATGTGCGTTGGGTAAAAAGTCAGATGAAACAGGGATTACACGCAGCTGTTGAAGTATATATGTGTAGGGCTGACGCATCGATATGTGTATAGGAAGAGGAAGAAAAGGCGGGAAATTTGTTTTAAATTTCTGTAAGGTTAAGCGGAAGATTGATGGTTGTTATCAAAAATTTAAATTGAGAATAATGGAAAGAAAAAAGGAATAGGTTCCCATTTTGTTCAAAAAGTTAACATAACATTAGAATGAGCCAAAACTTTGAAGGAACCTACCACGCATTGGTAGCCTAGAAAAATAACTATTTTTATAGGTTGATATTACGCCTGAAAAGAATTGCACATCTCCAGTTTATCGTTGAAGCAGAAAAATGACTTTCTACAATTTGACAGCTATCAGAATTATTTATGAAAATGGAAGACACAGACTACGGCACTGTCAAATACCATAACAGATGTTGCAACTTGACAGCTATCAGACCGTATTTTGGCAATTGCTACTGAGAGGTTGTAATGTTTGACAGCTGCCCGAAATATTTTAGTTAGACTTCTTAAAAAACCATCATTGATTATTGCACAAAAAAAAAAAAAACGACGAACCTGGAAAGTGATTTTTTTTTGTACAATTTGACAGAAAAAGGAACTGCTCTTAAAATTTAACACGTGTCAGATTTTGTGAGCATTTTGACAGCTGTCAGAAAATATTTCGGTACTTACACTGTCGGAACTACAAAGAAATAGCTGGTCGTACAATTTGACAGCTGTCATAATGTTTCTATGGTACTGTCAAAATAACAAAAATTGCAACATTACAGCTACTAAGTCTATTCTGGTTGTAATATTTAGGTTGGTATACTTTAAACTACTAAATTCTTAACGAATAACAGATTGTAATGTGTGACATTTTAGTTAGACATCTTGAAAACCATAATCGAATATTGCTAGAAAAAAAATTATAATACAGCGTGTGGCAGAAAGATCTGACGGTTTTAAAATAAAAACAACATAAAAATAAAAAGTGATAAAAATTGTTTTATTGCTAATTACAGAAGGGAGTACATGTAAATTAATAAAAATTGCATCAGAATAACCCATTTCGTCCGATCTGAGTAGGTGATGTTTTCTTGTAGGGATTCCTTAAAGCAAGAGTTTATACAAAGAGACCCCACACACTGTTCGAACTGAAAGAACCATAAGCCAAGAAATCACCGACCTGTCTCCTGGATTATTAGAGAAGGTGTTCGACAACTTCAGTGCAAAACTGGAAGAATAAAACCCTCCAATAAACAATAAAACATCTTTTATCGTTTTTTATTTTTATGCTGTTTTTACTCTAAAACCGTCAGATCTTTATGCCGCACCCTGTACATCCATGCATTTTTTTTCAAGTTTGATAGCTGTCAGGCATATTTTTGTAGTTACACTGTCAAAATTGACAAACGAACTGCTCTTAAAATTTTATACCTGTCAGATTTTGTAAGCATTTTGACTAATATTTCTAATATTTGCACCTATTAAACTCTTAACAAATAAGAAGGTTGTATTGTTTGACAGATGTCAAAAATATTTCGGTAGTTATACTGTCAGAATTACAGACATAAAAATAGCTGTCAAATTATAAGACCAGCTGTTTTTTTTCTCTGTAATTCTGACAGTATAACTGTCTGAATATTTCTATAGTGCTGTCAAAATAACAGATTAAATTCTTGACGTCATGTTTGACCGCTGTACGAGATATTGTAGTTAGACTCAAAAAAACTATTGACTATTGCCAGAAATAAAATTACAACGTTTCGAAACAACTTTTTTTTAAGTTTGACAGCTGTCAGACATATTTTGATGTGTAGACTGTCAAAATAGAAACAAAAACTGCCCTTAAAATTTGACACTTCTGCGGATTTTTTATATATTGACAGTTTTTATTATTTTAAATAATTTAAATGCCGATAAATGTTGAAACTAAAAAACATAACTTTAGAAATCTGACAGCTGTCATAAATATTTGTCAAAATGGAAGACACCGGCTACGGCACTGTCAAATACCATAAGAGATGTTGCAACTGTACAGCTATCGGACGTATTTTGACAATTGTTACTGAGTGGTTGTAATGTTTGACAGCTGTCCGAAATATTTTAGTTAGACTTCTTAAAAAACCACCATTGATTATTGCAAAAAAAAGAAACGTTGAACCTGGAAAGTGATTTTTTTACAATTTGACAGAAAAACTGCTCTTAAAATCCAACACCTGTCAGATTTTGTGAGTATTTTGACAGTTACTAATATTTTCATCGGATCGCTTATTAATCTCGTAACAAATAACATTTTAAACGTTTTATTGTTCGGCAGCTGTGAGAAAATCCATCGCTACTTACGGTGTCGGAATTACAAAGAAATAGCTGCTCTTAGAATTTGACAGCTGTCTGAATATTTCTATAATACTGTCGAAATAACAGATTAAATTCTTGACGGATAACAGACTGTAATGTTTGACCGCTGTACGAGATATTGTAATCAAACTTCCTAAAAAAAAGTATCATTGACTATTGCTAGAAATAAAATTATAATGTCTCGAAACAATTTTTTTTCTAGAGTTTGACAGCTGTCAGACATATTTTGATAGTTAGACCGTCAAATTAACAGAATATTAGAGTTACGAAATATATATTTTGACAGTTACTAATATTTTAAATAATTTTTATACCGACAAATGTTGAAACTAAAAAAAATAACTTTTGAAATTTGACAGCTGTCATAAATATTTTGGCAATTACACAGACAGTTATAGTTGTCAAATATGAAAGGTTATTGTTTATATAATGTGTCTAGATTTTTTTATATGTCGATGGTTATACTGTCAAAATAGCGTCACTATAACGATAATGACACAATTATAATTAAATCATCGCGTAAAACGTCACCTCATTCGTTTCGCCATCGTGTCGTTTAAGAGTCGTAAAGATATAAAAAACAACAATCATACCTTTCCATATATAATAGTTCTAAGCATATTTATATTACGTTATACATCTAACACGATATAGTAGCAAAAGGAAGCAATTCAAAAGATCCGAGATTACCAGGAATCATTTTTAAAATTGCGAACACGCGAGTTTATAGTCGATCTTTGCGATAAGCATATGTTCGATATGTATGTTGTACTAACATACATACATATGACTGTAATTGACATGGGAAGTTGACATTAAAATCCCCCAAGTTATGCATTTATACATAATTTTTTTTTACTTAATTCTCTTCTAAAAATAACTCAGGTCTATTTATAACTTATTTGTGGTCAGATATCGGTAGAGTTACTTATTCATAGCTCTTATAGATAAATTATTAACCGAAAATCGTGTCCCAACTAATAAAAACGGGGGAAAACACATAGGCAAGCGGTTAATAGAATTTTATATGAGAATCTTTAAATTTTCCCCATTTTCCGGTTATAATTACTACACACACGGGTAAATACTATTACTAGATTTCCTGTATATACTTTGTAATCGACAGGAGCGCTCCATCCGGAAATATAACTTAATTGCGAAACGGTGAGAGGCTGTTGTTGTGAATTTCATCATGGATGTTATTACTAGGCTAATGAGGATGCAATAATAGCATAATGTGTAAGCCAAAGGCGTTCTTTGTGTTTGTCGTTTTGACTTGCGATTATCAGGTTGCACTGCGGAAGCCAATCAGGCGGCAGAATAACGGGGTGTTTACTTTGAAGTATGAGGATAATCTTTCGGGAGGTTCTGTATCTATAATTGTAATTTGTAGATACAATAGCTACATGGAAAGATTGATTTGTTTAGTTCAGACAAACTTTATTCGCTTCTTCTACCGATACAACGACGGTTTTCAAATATTCTATTAAGATATTGCCCAACGTGGATGTCATAATGAGATGGAGCACCATTATGTTGAAATTAAATTAATTCAGGAACAATCTCTTAAAAAGTCGAAGTAACATTCAGCTGTCAAAGTTTGATCAAAGAAAAAGAGGTTGTGCATATAAAGCGTGTCTCAATGGGAGATTTGCTTTTGAACATATTAGATTACTGAAAATTGTTGTGTTTGTTTTTAATTCATGATAAAGTACAGTCATGGACATTACACGTGGAACACAATATCTTGACGAAATTTTGTGTGACTCTTCAGCTGTTGAAGTGTTTGAGGATTGTTAGCATAAACCTTTCCTTTCAAAAATCCCCAAAGAAAAAAGTTGGATCTTGTATGCGGACATGTACTTCTAATAGTGACAGCAATTGTTCAATAATTTGTTTGACATCGTCACGCTTTTGTTTCATAGCTAGGTACACAACATGACAATACGCCCTCGTATAGGGAAGGCAATGTGCAAGGGAATAAAAAATATTTAAAGTTTTAGAATCTAAAAGGGGCACTTCAAACAAACACAAATTTCTGAATATAAAAAGAGATGAAAGACACTACGACAAAATGAAAAAAAAAGTCTGTGTCAGTGCAAATGGCAGCAAAAATACAGAGATTGTAATTAGCACAAGAAACCATGGTACAAGTCTAAGAATAAGTGAAGACTTAATTCAGAAACCAGGGAAAGGGGGTGGGCACAAATTAAGGGAACAAAACGAAAACTGTTTGGAGAAATATGGAATGAAATAGTTTCTGCAGAGTTAGGTTAAAAAAATACTTTTTTTCATGCTTCTGTCCCACCCCCGCTCCTTTGATTTTTTTTAAATTTTGCCAGTTTTACTATATAATATAATACAATAAAGGAAAGTCAAGAGGACATGTGGTTATCAAACATATTTCAGCCAAAATTTTTTCCAAGTTAACAGTACTTTAAAACATGGACGGGACAAGTTAAGCCAACAAAACGAAAAAATATAAACTCTGAAAAGAAATCTCTTTTTAAAACAGTTCTTGTGGAGGGGGCTACCGTGTTAGAATGGGTGACTTGAATGCACACAGACGTGGCACAATAAGCCTGAAGGCTGAGGAGAAAAAAAAAATACTTCTTTCCCGCTCTCTTCTTTCAAAATTTTTAAATTTTGCAATTTTAGCTCCACCCCCTCGTTGATTTAAATTGAGTCTTTGAAAATTTTGAAGCATGTCTGTACATGCTGAACATTTTGAGGCCATTCCTAATCTTTTGGAAGTCCTGAGAGGATTTGGTAGGACAATTTCGTGTTTCCCAATCATCTCCTGATCTATTCAAGGTATTATAGAAGATTTTAGACTTGAATGAGAATTAAGCACGACTTGGATTAACCTTCAAAATTATCGTCTTTCGGAATGGGGATACTTGCAAAATTTACTGCTCAAAACCAGATAATACGTAATGTTAGAAACTAGTCAGGAAAAAAGCACTTTTTGGCACACCTCTTTTCCACCCCCTTTGTTATGTTCCAAAGTTTTGACCTCCTATCACGATAAGAGGTCAAAACTGTTCATGAACGATTCATAAAATAATTGAGAAAAATAAAATTTTGCTGCCCCATTTCCTTTCTCTTAAAATTACAATTCAATTTGAGAATTTTGTCCCACCCCCTCCCTCTCCTTAGATGAGGACATGTGATTATGAAACACACTTCGGCCAAAACTTTATCCAAGTTATGTGATAAATTGGCTGTAGGTCTACTAGAAATTTCGTTTCTGATCGTTCTGAAGTCAATTTTTCAAGAGAGGAGAAGGAAGGTGGTAACAAAATTTGGTATTTCTAAATTATTTCGTAATCTATGCTACATTGTTAGGAGATTGAAACTTTAGAACAACGTTTAGAACATCAAGTCGGAGCTGAATTGGCGTGCAAAATTTTCATATTTCAAGATAAGCAGACTTGTAAAATTAATTTTTTTGGATTAGATCAAATTGAACACGTCCAAATTCAATGATTCAATCTCAGATCAGATCCAAATAACTCAAAAGTTTATGTAGAATGGTTGTTGCCGTTTCTTTGCTTGGGCTTTAAGATGGCATCGTTTTAGTTTGAAAAAAATCTTGTCAGGTGGGGCACATTTTTCATTTTGGCGACCATATTCACACATAGTCGCAAAGAAGCCAATGAATCCTCAACATGTGACTGTTTTGATGTGGTTTGTGAACTGAGATGAAGTCCTATTGAGTGATGATCACTTTTGGTCAGAAAGGAAATGGACCTGAACAATCTCTGGTTCTGATTTTGTGATGCATCTATGAAATAAAGCAAATTTTTGCCTGTAATTTGGCATTAGAGATTTAAAAAAAATTTATGATTAAGTAAACAGTGCAATTTAATAACTGCAATTCAGAAGATCCAAATCGTCTCATGTCAGTCCATATTTAGACTTGCATAAATTCCAATCTATGTGAGTCGTGTGTCCTTTTAATCGGGAAATTATACGATATCTCCCTTAAAGAGGGACGAAGCACCCACTAATAAACTCTAGACGACTCTGTAATAAATACTAACGAAAGCAATTCTTTACGCCCCCTCATGTATGCGTTTCTTGCATGTTTTAACCCTCCCATTATATCTATTTTTACATATAAACAGATCCCTGGCTTATCCACCCTCATCCTAGCTTATCTAACTTTATAAATCTACAATAGACAGTAACGAGGAATATTTATAATTCCGTCTATAGCCTCTAAACATACAGGGTGTTTTCCGGGACATATAGTTTTTGCATCACCTGTTATTATACACGTATAATGGGGACAGATGTTCATTCTCGGAAAAAAAAAGTGAATATCGTTAGGGATGAGATGCGTGCGTTGTATCGAATTACATATCTATTGATTTTGACTAGAGCGAGATGATGGTATTCGACGATAGAGACCAGAGACTGTAAATAAAATGGATCAATTTACACGAGCGATACGGCGATGGAGTGGATGCAATTTCTCCGACATTCGGTGGTATAATGATAACGCGATAATGACTCACGGTTTAAATAATGATAATTATCGGTTAAATATAGACAATATCGTCTCCGTTTCTGTTGGAATTTTATTATATCTGTTTTAATATAAAATATTTTATTATTGAATTGAACAATTGTAACTAAGAAAATATTATTGGGAACTGTATAAGCTTGCAAGATGCAGCTGTCAAATTATAAAGAAACAACATTTCTTTTTAAATTCAGACTATAACATTATTAAATAAAAAGTAATTTTTACAATCCCGATGGCTGTAGCTGTCAAAATATTTTTTTTGACAGCTGTCAAATTATAAGCACTTTTACTATTAATTTTTGACACATTTATAATGACGTTTATGTCAAAATCGCGTCCTCAAGCATCGGCACAACCTTAAACATGACGGCCATCAAATTATAGAAACGCTATTTTTTTTATTATTTTTTACGATCGTTGACTGTCAATTATATTTCTGACAGCTGTCAAATTATAAAATCAGTTAGTTTACACCGTTTCGACATTTCGAAACGTTACAATCTTTCTAATTTTGTTGTTTACATATTTCTGACAGCTGTCAAAAATAAATGACATAGTAAAATAAATAAAATGAAGTTTTTATGCCACAGAAAAACGAGTAGTGTTTCAAATTTGCCAATTGTGATAAAATAAATGTCATAAAATATACATATTTGACAGTTGTCAAATCAATTATTTCTTCTAAAGTTTTAGTAATAGTAACTGTCACAGTCTAAAGAGAATTTTCTAAAGTTTCAACACACGTTATTACATCCGCAGTGCCAAACGAGGGTGGAAGAAGTTATTTTCATTTATTAAAATGCTTTTGACAGCTGTCAAAATTGCAAAACTCAGTAATTGTTACAGTTCTTCTAATTGTAACTGTCAAAACGTTGTATTAAACTTTCAACACTAATAATAAGAATAATAATAATAATACTTATGACAGCTGTCATTCATAGAAACAGTCTTTTGTTAGATTTAACAATTGTTACTTAAATAATACATTTGAAAACCGTAAAATTCTTCCAGTTGTAATTGTCAAAATATATCTGACAGCTGCCAAATTACGAAAGATTCCTCTTAAGTTTCAACATTTGCATGCGTTGCTATTGTTTTTGAGCACTTTCAAACGGAAAAGTACTTATTTTTACATTAATAAAAATACTTTTGACAGCTGATAAATTAGAAAGACAGTATTCTGTCAACCAAATACATTTGAAACCGGTGAAATTGCAAAAGTTAATAATATTTATACTTTTTCTAGTTGTTAAGTTTTAATCCTTTGCATAAGTTGTAATTTTTTTTTACATTTTCAAGCAACAGAACACTCATTATTAACACACTTTCATTAATTAAAATACTTTTGACAGCTGTCATATTACAAAATCAGTATTTTGTCAAATTTAACAATTGTTACTTACCAAATACATTTGAAAATGGAAAATTGGAAAAATCAGTCGTTTTTACAGTTCTTCTAGTTGCAACTGTCAAAATATATCTGACAGCTGTCAAATTACAAAGAATTACACCCTAAGTTTCAACCCTTTGCATAAGTCGCTATTTTTTAACACTTTCAAGCAACAGAGCACTTTTGACACCTCTGAAATTAGAAAAACAGTATTTTGTCATATTTACAAAACAGATTTGACAATAGCAACATTGCAAAAATCGGTAATTGTTACAATTATTCTAGTTGTAACTGTCAAAACATGCCTGTCAGCTGACAAAATATGAAGCACATGCATACGTAATTATTTTTTCAACACTTTCAAGGGGCAAAACACTAATTTTCGTTTATTAACATGCTTTTGGCAGCTGTCAAATTATAAAAACAGTATTTTGTCAAATTTAACAATTATTGTAACTTACAAGAGACACTTGACAATAGCAGAATTGCAAAAATTACTCATTTTTATAGTTCTTCTAGTTGTAACTGTTAAAATATACCTGACAGCTGTCAAATTATAAAAGAATTGCATTAAAGTTTCAACACTTGCATGCGTTTCTATTTTCTTGAGCACTTTCAAGCTCATTTTCATTTATTAAAGTGCTCTTGACAGCTGTCAAATTGTATTAACAATTTTTTTAGATTTAGCAATTGTAGAACAATGACTAGGGCGGGGATCACATTGGAATAAATCAACAATCCTATGTTGAACTGTTTTCAAATTGTACCAAAATTTATTGGGTACAATGAATTATTTTTCAGCATTATTTACACAATTTATAGCGGCAACTTCTTGTGTACAACATCTGAAAAAAAAATCTAAATTAATCTTCTTTTTAAAGAAGCAGATAATTCCCCCCGAAATAAAACAAATTCTCCCCGGACGAATCTCCAATTCGGTTCGCTTACCTTATCGCGAGCTCCTCTCCCATCCCGCCCGAGAAATCATTTTACGTTATTAAATGCCCCGCTAACCAAGATGTATACGACTAAACAAAAGAACGATCCACCGAGAAATTTTTGTTTTATCATCAGATTTCTGCTTCTCTTGATCTTTACCGTGAAATTTATGGATGGAAATCCGTAGCAAAAATGCGAGTTTATTAGGATATCGGTACCGTAAATACTTCGGGTTACAATTATGAAAATTGGATTGAAAGAGGATTCTGTTGTAAAAGTGTACAGGAACAAAGGGATGAAGAAAAAACGAAAGAATAAAGATTTGCGATTTAATAAATTGGTGGAGATTTTATTGAGATTTCTAATTTCGTATTCAACAGTTATAACTAATTTATTAAGGCGGCTTTTATTCGTACTGCAGTAATATATTGGATGTGTTTGTATATGTATGTATATAGTGCAGTGGAAACGTAGTTCCATTGTTTGATCTCTATGCAACAGGAACAAGACTCTATTTATAACAGCGACGTGATAGAAATTCCTCAACGTCTGCAAAAGTACAAAACAATATATTTCCTTTACTATCGTATTTCTAAGAAAGTCCTGCCATAGCGTATACTTCAAAGCGAAACCTCAGCGAACGTGAATTTTAGAAGCTATATGTAGGTTGGTTGCTATGCAGTAACTATTCGGGGATAAACCGTGTTTAAACCGATTTTAAAGCGGGATAAATTAAATTAGTGTAAAATGTAGAATAATTTCAAAAGCTATTTTTTTCTCCTTAACACGTGGAGTATGAGTGATTTCGAAAAAAACTACAGAAGTCTTTGGTCTAGTATCGTCATGCTCCAGCTAACAACCTAGAAAAGAGATATAGAAACCAGCGACTATCCTCGATTACAATAAGTCCAAAATTGCCTCAGAAGGGGTCACACGTGGTACAGGAAATTGGTTGTTGAATTTATTTTGGGCTCCGCACTGGCCAATTCGTTCTTGAAGTAACCCAGATAATTGAATTCAGAAGGAATTCAACATTGTCATGATTGGGTTTTAGTAAAAATGTCAAAGCAAATTCCACAGTTGAAACCCAAAACGAAGTGGAGGAAAAATCGACGTGCTAAAAATAAAGAGCAATATGGGAGACTGGTGGCACAGAACATAAACATAAAGACTAACAAATTATTGATAAAATGCTGTCACTGGCTGCGTCAATGGTTCAAAAGCAATTCATGAAAAAATGGTTACTGTGTATGGAGCAGATGCATTTTCAAGTAAAATATTGGTCTAAACTCTTTCGATGGGGCCGAGAGTCAATCAGTGATGATCCAAAGTCTGGACAACCTGTTGAAGCTCGAACTGAAGACATTATAAAGATCTGTGTTATTTCCAATGAAGTCTGTATATCCGAAGGAAGTGTCCTCAAAATTTCGCATGATGATTTGGGTATGAAGAACAAAAACTGTACAGAAAAGTTTCTCAAGAAATTTTGGACGAGTTGGGGAGGGACAAAACATGTTTTACTCGAATTATCACCGGGGATGAGACTTGGGTATACTATTGGGACCCTCCTACTAAACAAGAATCCATGCAGTGCGCTCATAAGGGCTCTCCAAAACCAAAACAAGGCCAAGACACAATTTTCTGGAAAATAAACTGATCCATGCATATCAAGAAACTACAAAAACACGGGTTTGCGCCAACAAGAAGTGAAGTGCGCCAAATGGCGTTTAAATTGACAGAGTTACTAGGTATACAATCGTTTTTGCGAAGAAATTCAGACATCAGTGTCAACAAGCACATCTCATCAAACACATCTGTAGCCAGGGCCAGTGGAATGGCAAAAGAAATTGTGTCTTAATGTTTTGCATTACTTCGGACTGTTATTGGAGAAATTGAATTTGATCGATAAACCTGGTCACATTTTTGACGCCGATGAGACAGGTCTCCAGCTGAATACTAGACCTGCAAAAAAGGGATCTAAAAGTGTACCAGCCATAAGCCCGAGTGATAAAGGAAAAACAATTAGCGTTATCGCTTGTTGCAATGCAGAAGGAGCGCATTTGCCTCCGTATTGTATTTCCTCCACATTGTCCCCATTATCTTCAGCTGCTAGAAGAATTAATAGGCTGCAATCAGGTAAACTCCTGGGAGATGCTTGGGGGAAAATCTGCAATCGTCAACAATGCAGTATCGGCTTTTAAAGCAACACCTTTAGACTCTGATGTTATTCCAGACTATGCATTTTTACAACAGCATACAATGGAACCCATTCACGACAATGCTGAAAATGAAAGCTTGAAACAATATACACCAGTGGAACTTTCTCCTCAACCAGGATACTTAGGAATTCATTGCCCAGAAACTACATTCCTCTCAACCTACAAGTTATAGAAATAATCAAGAACCACAATCACCACCTGAAAAGCAAGCAGAGCAAGAAATCACGTTCTCGACCAGATTTCTCCCGTGCCCAAAATAACCCCAGGTATGAGAAAAGTTAGAGCCAATTTGGGGGAGGGGGAGAGGGGGAGGGACTTATCTTCACTAGTCTACATCAAAAAAAGAAAACAGGCGGAAGCAAAGAAAAAGAAACTTAAGAAAATTATCGGCAAACGAAGAAAAAAGATGACTGGATAAAATGTATTTCGTGTTCAAGATGGCTGCGTGAAAGGTGCACGTCTTATTCGAACATTTGACAAAACTGTAGAGTGCATGCAAAAAAGAAGAAAAAGTTTAGGGACCATCTAGCCTACGCTTAATGGACCTGCTCTCCTACTCTAAGTAGGATAAATGGACTGATTTCGACTTTTAGTTTTTTATTTTTTATAATGTTGGGATAAGTGATTTTATTTTCTAAATATATGGAAATAATGCCAAAATTTATGTTTGTTCTTGTTTACCCATTTATTTGTTTTAATAAAGATCTCTCCTAGCTTTACTCTAAACATAAAAATACGTTCTCGTATATGAATTAAAAAAAAATCTTTTATATTAAATTTATTTAAATATTAATCCCACCGAACATAACATTATTTATAAATTATAGTTCCATGTAAGCGTGACCCCTCTCTCTATTTATTTCTACATGATCGAATCGTTAAGTTTCCGAACGCAAAGGTTCAAGTTGGCCGTGGTATAGGCCAGATTCCTCCACGCTTATTTCTACCGCACAGTTTGTTCCCAGACATCGGACGGGTATTTTGTGTTTGTTGATTTCGTGCAGCTCGACGCGTTTAATACACAAAACTTGTTTTACAAGGTGCACACGCTTGTTTAATATCGTGGGTGTATTTTTTTTCTATGTATATATAATAAACTGTATGTACATACATAAAACAATATAATATATATTGTGAATTAAAAGGAAGTGTGCATACTGCATTAGTGATTCATCGAGAATCAAGACGGCCAGGAGGATTTTGTTGTTTTTTTTTTCTCTACTTCGATATTGGAGATTTATCATCGACGCTTAAGCTCTCTGGTAGGATAAACAAACATTATGCATGTTTTGTAATTTTTTATCTTTATGATATATTGATGTCTGAATTTAGTTGTCGCGACAAGGTAAATCCTATTTTATTTTGTACAAGTTTTTATCATTGAAAATAAAAAAAATATGTTTACGATTAAACTAAATTCTAATATTAAAGTCTCTCAGTTTTTTTCCCTTGCATCATTCGAGTTGTAAACTCGAGTAAATCCAACCTTTTTACTACCTGAATCTTGTATACGCCGAACACCTGTCTCTATTCACGTTAAAAGAAGCTCGAAATAAAAAATTCAATCGCTCAATTCCAAATCGAATATTATATATCTGTTGTACAATTTTACTATGTACTTCCTATCTCATTTATAAATATTATCTGTACCTATCGATTCAATGGTTATTTTTTATACGTAATCTCCCTTTTAAGATATCGCTTTACTCATTCATTCCTCTTAGAATATTAATCTTTAAATAGCGACTTTTGTAACCGTTATCTGTTGTTCTCGACGCAATCGTTTCGTGATACGATCTGAATGTAAATAAAAATCGGAGTTAATGAATTTAAATTGGATTTATTTAGGCTTTCACTGAACACTGAAGTAAAACGGTCCTAGTTTATATAGCGTTGGGCTTGCGCAATAACCGGCAGGTCAAAATGGTATTGCACGTGTTTTTTTAATGGAGTTGCTCCCTGTATACAGTATGTCCCCGGATCGACTTTTTTTTTAATATTTGATTTCTCAGAAAATTTCACTCTTGATGATTTATGCTTTATGCTAATTATTTATATTATTTATTTATTATTTATTAAATTTATTAAATAAAACTTGAATCCAATTTGTAATATTTTCTAACGAGAAAATGATATTATCTCGAGAACCGTTCGAGTTAAATAAAAAGGAATTTATGTTTTGGGGGTTTGGAAACAAGTAAAGTAAGTGATCAAGAGTAAAATTTGATGAGAAATCAAAAATATTTTTTTTCTTTTTTAAAGTCGATTCGGGGGTATACTGTAGATATGTGGCTCCAAATTTAAATACAGGTTTAGTTATAAGTGGATATGGTTCAAATTTTTGTGGCACTGACGATTGCTAAAAATGTGGTTAAAAATATCCATCGTTATTATCTCTAAGAAAAAAAAATAGCAACGTATGCAAGTGTTGAAACTTGAGTGCAATTCTTTTATAATTTGACAGCTGTCAGATATATTTTGACAGTTCCAATTAGAAGAACTATAAAAATTACTAATATTTGCAAGTTTGCAGGTTTTAAATGTATTTTTTAAGTAACAAAATTTGTTAAATTTAACAAAATACTGTTTGTATAATTTGACACCTGTCATAAGTATTATAATAAATGAAAATAAGTGCTTTTCCGCTTAAAAATGCTGCTTTAATACAATGTTTTCCCAGTTACAATTAGAAGAAAGAAAATTATTGATTTTTGCAATTTTGACAGCTGTCAAAATCATTTTAATAAATGAAAATAAATTCTTCTGACCTCGTTTGATACTGCGGAAGTAATAGCGCGTGTTGAAACTTTAAAAAACTCTCTTTATACTGTTACAATTACCATTACTAAAACTGTAGAATTAATTGATTTTACAACTGTCAAATGTATTTTATTAGGATTTTCACTGTTTGTCTTGTGACATAAATGACTTAAACGAATCATTGAAAAAAGTCGAAAACTTAATTTTCATTTTTCATTTCTTTTACTATGTCATTTATTTTTGACAGCTGTCAGAAATATTTAAACAAATCAAAATAAGTTCGTTTATCGTTTATTTACAGCACTTCGAAAGATTGTAACGCTCCTAAATGTCGAAACGGTGAAAACTAATCGATTTTATAATTTGACAGCTGTCAGGAATACAATTGACAGTTTCAACGATCATAACTGTAAAAAAAAGATACTGATTTTAGAATCTTATAGCTGTTACATGTATTGCTTGTCAAATATAAAAATAACGTTTCTATAATTTGACAGCGGTCACGTTTAAGGTTGTGTCGTTGCTTGAGCCCGCGATTTTGACATAAACGTCATTATAAATGTGTCAAAATCACGGGTTGAAGCATTGATGCAACCGCATCCATTAACTCTAAATCGGAGACGAAGTGTTTTTATAAGATTAACAGCAGGTGCGGATGTCAAAAATTAATAATGGGTAATAAAGGTGCTTATAATTTGACAGCTGTCAAAAATTATTTTAACAGCTACAACCATGAGTATTGTAAAAATTCCTCATTTATAAAAATGTCATTTTAAAGTAGCTGACCACCTGACGATAGTTAAAATAGGAAAATTAATTCCAGTAATCTTGCACTGAACGTCAGTAGGTGTGGGAAGACTTAAGCATAGGAAAATTTCGAGGACTGTGGGAAAGCGAATCGTCGACTCCTATATAATCCATCAAACGAAGCCGCCAAATAGTTGGTTTTGACAGTAGCTCAGCTGATAGAGACCTGCGTTTGAAAGAATCTTAGCTGATTGGAGGTTGGTTTTGACTTGATTTTGAAAGCAGTTTATCCGGTTTTAATCTGTTTAAGAAATAAACTTGAATAGAATTTATTTCTCCGCTTGCATCACCTGCTATTGCTAGATTAATTCCAGAAATTTATACTGAATCAAAGGAAAACTCCACTCCCATAGAATACACTAGTTTTTGACAGCTGTTTAGGCGGTTGAAGGCTGGTATTCTATGATAGTGACGGTCCCTTATGATGTAGTATTTTAGTTACTGAAAACGAGTCATCACAATTCTTCCTTCCCCAACTCTTTTGTATTATTTCTTAAAGTTTAGAAACATTGAAAATTAGTCACCGCTTTAAATTTCACTGCTTGAATAGACAAAGCAGTAGGATCAATTACGGCACTATAAATTAGCATATTATGTTCGGGAAACCCAAATGGTATAACTGACAATGATATAATTTAGTCAGGTAATACGATTTACAAGTTTAGGGTAATTTAGTAGATTAAATGAATAAATTTAAAACTTTATTGTAATTATAATATAATCTAAAAGGTATAATAATGTAAATATCTTAATGTATTACTGAGATAAACTAAATACAATACAAGAATAGTTTATAATTTGATTGCCTTCCACGTAACAATTAAACGATTAGAAATCCTTTTTCCATACAGGATGATTTAAATTTTTGCACAACTTCCTTATGGGATTTAACCGTAGATTTTGCTTAATCTATAATCCTGTTGTTGTTGTTTTATTTTTGTCTCATAAATTGGCCCGATTTCATACGAAGCAAAGGCATTACCTGCCTGATTGTTTTCTCTTTATATTTTCGTAGAAATCGTGCAAAAATATTTAAATTAAGCATAGAAGAGGTGTTTAGATTCGGTTAATTTAATTCTTGTGAAATAAGGAAAGTTTACATTTGTTGGGTGAGTATTACAATCTATAATTAATGTAATTTAAAAGAAATTGTTATGAGATATTTTTCAATATAAACAATCTAAAAAATTATATAAATAATAAATATAGGCGGTTCCTAATACAAGATTATTAAAATCTGTAATAGTATTCTATTTTTCATAAATCGTTTTGGGTAGGTACTTCAAATCGATTGACTATAAACCTTATTTTGCCCACTTTTTTTGATGTTTTTTCCCCCTTATTAAATGCTTCACGAATCTTTGTAATTTTATTGTAATCAGGAATAATTTTTATGTTGTTGCTTGGTACCAATCAATAATTTTTCATCAGATATTACAAATACTATTTCTAAATTATAACGACATCCAGACAAGTAATTCTTTAAACATATTGACAGAACAAAATTAACCCTTTGTTCCAATAATTAAAAATAATAACGTGCCATCGAAAAAAAACATATTTGGTGTAGGCTATGTAAATGTTTTTGATCGTTGCTTTAGCCACTACCACATAATGACATTTATTATTTGACATTTGATTGTAACCAAAGTTTATAACCTCAAATTAAATGTCAAGGAATAAATGTCATTTTTTTCCATTCACATAGACTCTAATTATGATTTTTTCGATCTAGATAATTTCTGTATTATTCAAAGTCGTCTTGCTAAAATTGCATTGTTTGAACAGACAACCTTGCAAATTAGAATGTTATGGATTGGAAACCCAAGTCATTAGTGATATAATTTATTTGTGCAATAAAGATGTTAATTTAATGTAATTTGATAGTTCATATTACTAACTAAAGCTTTAATGTGATTTTAATAAATCCTAAACAAATAATGTAAATATATGTACCATCTTTGGCAAATTAAATGCGAATTTTTCAGCTAGGAATTTCCATTTACTAAATAAAGGCTATACTTTGAAGCAAATTTAATTTCTCTAAAAGATGGCACGTTTAGGTACATAGATTTTAGATACGAAACAGAAACAATTTCTAGTTTGGTATGTCCAAAGTGTAATAGACATTATTACAGAAGATTGTTTACTGTCATTTTTGGAAACATCTGAGCTCGACATTCAATCACCTCCATTAATATCATTTAATTTCTTTTTTTTTTTTCTTGCAAAATAATTGAACCAAAACCAAAATACTATCTTAGTCATTTATTTTTTTCCCCATAAAACTTAATGATGGATTTAAACAGTGTAATCTTGGTTTTATATCGCATTATCCATGTTTACAAATCTATAGAAATTAGTCATAT